>CAJVRI010001102.1:852500-1549804 GCA_911649635.1 Poeciliopsis gracilis | reverse complement strand
TAACACCGGGTTGGTGACCCCTGGTTTAAAGTTTCGTTTGAAAGAGCTCTGAAAAAATCCTAAGTGTCTTATTAACGATTGATTGGGGTTATAATATTTAGTTGTAGCGCTTCCTGTGATTAATACCTAATTAATGAGTGGGATTGAGCCTGTGCTATTGTTCTAATGTGCTGACAGTTAACTGTGCTCTGCTAATGTGCTTTGCCCTTGGTTTATTAAACTGGAACATCTTCAACTTTACAATTTTCCTCTGATTTTAGAAGAAGGTTGAAGTTGCACTGCATTTACACCTAAATTGTAGTTAGCATGAAAGCATGTGGGCGTGGCTTAGTGTGAAACTGAATATTTGCCATGAAAGATGAAGATTAAATAACACATTTACATGGTGACTTCATGACATCACGTTAGCCCCGCCCACTTTTAGCATAGAGTGACCTGTTTTTTCTGCTGTATATTTTACTGTTATTCTATCATTTATATGAGTTTTATGATCTGAAAACTGACTTAAAACGATAAAATGATGAACTCTGTGATTGAATGCTGGCTGCTGACTGAACCGCATTTGGGTGTAGAAATGGCGAACTGCAGTTCTTCGCCATGTGCATAAGATCGGCTATAAATCACTCATGGATCATCCGACTGGCGCCAAACTGGATATGTATGACCTTTATTGACCTCTAAGAAGCACAACAGCATTGAAATGTAATTTGACTCCACTGCGCCCCCTAGGTTAATACACCAGCTATATCTCCTCATTAAATGCGCCAATCTGAACCACATTTTTTGTGCGTCGTCAGGGAGCGCCGCCGAATGCATCGATGCGTTACCGCCTGGTGGACGGGCGAGGTAACTGCGCAACGGCTTCTGCGTTGGCATGTGGGCGCGGTGCTGGAATCTGCGCAACAGCTTCCGGGTGCCGTGCGGGTGGAGGTGCTGTAAGCTGCGTGAGAGCTTCTGTGGTGGCTGGCGGCCGGCAGTTGCTAGTTCCCCCGCGGTGGCCAATAGGCCGGAGCGGCGCTTGGCTGCGAGGGCCGCCGATGCCACTTGTGGCTTTAATTTTTTCTTTTCCCTTACTTCCCTGCTCTATCTTATTTTGACTTATTCTTTTTCTCTTTCCTTTTTGTTCCCCCACGTAGGTTTTCCTGAGTGCATCACACTTTCTGCTTCTGCTCTTCTCCTCCGTACCCAGGCTCTTCCAGGCCTTTATGTTAGTTTCATCTGTTTAAAAGCCTCAGAATGGAAACAGAAGACGGAGAGGAAGATACGAACAAACAAGTGAAGTCTTATTTTC
Source organism: Poeciliopsis gracilis (assembly GCA_911649635.1). Classification (NCBI taxonomy): domain Eukaryota; kingdom Metazoa; phylum Chordata; class Actinopteri; order Cyprinodontiformes; family Poeciliidae; genus Poeciliopsis; species Poeciliopsis gracilis. The sequence goes on along the minus strand of CAJVRI010001102.1, from coordinate 1,548,513 downwards.
TGTCTTACTGTCTTTTCGGTCCTCCTGTACGTCATTGGCCTCTCTTTTTCCTTAATGTCTAAAAAGGCTTTTATTCCACAAAGTATCTCTCCTCCAATGAATAAAACATGAGCATCTATGGCAAAAGTCTTCTCTTCTCCCTATCCTGTCCTCTCTTATTGCTAAAACACAAAAACACAAACACACACACACACACACACACACTTCCAATCACAGATGGCCTGGGCCGGGTCATTTTCTCCGTGGATGGAGGGTAACTGGATTTACCAGACTGTCATGTTCTGTTCTTCTGTCAAATCTGTTTATGGAGAGAAACAGGAAGAAAAAAAAAAACAAAAACAAGCATGAGCAGACTGTAAACTGCAGTGCAGGGTACGACTCTGTTGGTGCATGTGCTTGGAAACCCATGAGGAATGTTATATCTGCAGGAGCAGAGCTCCAATGGATGATCACTCTGCTCCTGTAGCCCAGTAATAGTACCAGTTGTTAATAGTGCATCAACCACCTTGTGACAGTGTAATGTTTAGTTAATGTGTTTAGCAGATAATTCCATTATGGCACTCTGTGTTCTGCTGAGAAGGCATAATGGTGTTGTTTCTCATTTTTGTCACAGCGTGTGGTTACTAGTTCTGGGCTGCACACACTACATTACTCTGCCACTGAAGAAGCTATTTCCCCCATCGAGTTTGATAGACTTTGCAGAGATACTGCTGGTACGGTTTAAATCCAAGACGTGTTACTTTGGAGAAAACGTTTCAGGTCGATGTGACTTTATAGCTGAGTGAAAAAAGTTCCCCTGAAACGACTTTGTGGTGCCAGAGGAAACTAGTTTGTCCATTGTACTGGATTTTTGGGGGGGGGTTTTGTTGGGTTTTTTTCTCAGCTTAATTTCAATGGAGTTGCTGCTCATAAATACTGCACAGGGACTTCATTAGAGTAGGATGTCATCCAAATGCTATTTCTGCGATGTACATAGAGAGTGAAGTGTACTGTGGTTCTGATGAGGAGTTCAGGCAGCCCAGATTGGTTTACGCTCATATGCTTTACTGCTGCTGCTGCTGCATTTCAGTTTCCTCTTGGTGGAACGCCATAGATGTTCTGATGGTTTAGGTCAGACCAGTTTTCTCACCAATCAAACACAATGAAACAATAGTCATCAAAGTGGGTTTTACTGGAAAATTAAATCAGTATCTTCACGAAGCTCGTCAGCAGCAGGAATCACAAAATGCACTAAAATCTCTTGGTAAACAACTCCATTGCTTTTGGACTTGGTAAAGAACGGTGAACCAACCAAACTGTTTTTGATTCTTCTGTCATTCTTTAATTTCTGTTCATGGCTTTAGTGTTTATTGTATTTGTCATGTATGATTTTAGTGCATTCATTTTATGTTTATTTTTGTTCTCACTCTTGCGCAGCCCCAAAGTTTTCTTTATTTTAGTTTCTGCCCAACATCTGAGTTCCTGGTAGCAGATCGCATCCTGACTCTGCTAATAAGTGTTGCACGCAAATAACCAAGTTGGCCCATTAACTGTGTCTGAATTCATCCTCCCACACACAGCCCTGTTTCAATATTAATGGCCCTTATGCCTCAAAATAAACACACAGAGACAGATGCGCACACAACCATGCCTCCAAACTAAACAAATCATTAAAGTTAACCAACCTTCCTCAACGTATCGCCTGTCAGGAGCTGCTGAAACCTAACATATTTTATATTTTTTGACTTGAGTTGTCAGTCAGCTGACAGCTTTTCCTGCAAGCTTCGTTGCTCCACATGGAGATCACAGATCATCTGCCAAGCTGCTGGGGATTCACTTTTCCTGTAATTCACGCAGGGCTGCAGGCATGCTGCGGGAAGCAAATGCAGACGTCACAATGACACTGCTTAATCTCCTTCTAGTGTGTAATTACAAGGATGGACGGGCCACTATCACAGGCCTTTTTTGTATGAAATGGCTCAACAAAAAGAAAAGCATTTCTGATGGTCGATATGTTGCATGGCAGGTGGAGAGAGGACGGGTCAAATCCAGAGTGATTGTTTTTTGTATCTGAGCAGCTGCTTCTGAGCAGGAGATGAAGCGCCGAGTGAATTCCCAGTCCTATGTGTGAGCTACATTATAAATGCATACGTGGTGTTCAGGGGTCCACAGCGCTCCTTTCATATGGAGATGTATCTGACGACGACAGGCTTCAATCTGCGATTGACTATCTCTTACAACGTTAAACCCACAGCTGCCCCTCGTGTTGGTAATACATTTCTCTTCCTCTGAGTCTGTTTCACATATATCAATGACTGATATCTATTACAAACTACACTTTTAAGAAAAAAGGAGCATTTTCTCATTACAACCACAAACTTGAACGTGTTTTATTTGGCTTTTATGTGACTAGCAGTCTAAAAAAAAAAAAAATCCAAACGACACATTTGCATTTTTTTTGTTTGTTTGTTTTTTTTTGGGGGGGCGGTTCTTGAAGGTCTCCCTCGGACAACGATGGCGTCATTTGCAGCGCCGCAACCCAAGCCCACAGACTGCGTCACCAAGGTGGCGCTCAGCATCGCCTGCGACAATCTGCTGGACATGGACGCCTTCTCCAAGTCCGACCCCATGTGCGTGCTCCAGTTGAACTCCTCGGGTCCTCACTGGTACGAGGTGAGCGCTCGGCTATTTCTGTTCGTCGTCGCGTTGCTCACGGAGAAGATCTGGACTTGTAATGTGACGCAGCTTTTTTTTTTTTTTTTCCTTTAACCGTCTCTTGCGCCAGATTGGGCGAACGGAGAAAATCCAGAACTGCCTTAATCCCAAATTTTCCAAGAGCATCGTCGTGGACTACTACTTCGAGATGGTGCAGAAACTCAGGTTTGAAGTGTTCGACATCGACAGCGAGAACTGCAGTACAGAAGAAGCGGATTTCCTGGGACAGTTTGAGTGCACCTTGGGACAGGTCAGAAAGAAAATGTCAGCTACTTATGGCGCTTCATCCGTCTAGTTTGTTTTGTTAAAACGTAGAGATTTCTGGTTTAAGCTAGAGTTTGTTGCAACTCTAACCAAGACGACTTCCTGTGTCTCTGTTCTCAGATTGTGTCCTCGAAAAAACTGACAAAACCTCTTGTGAAGAGAGACAAGACACCAGCAGGGAAAGGAACGATAACGGTGAGCTTATTTGATTGATAAAAACTTATAAAGTACTTCACCTCTGTTGCTTTTAGAGCATTGCTCAACCGCTACAGTACAAGTTTCTGCCATCTGGACAAAATAAAACATGTTTGGAGCTGCTTATATTACTTGACCTTTTGGAAATAGACAATTTATAATTTGGGCAATTTGTTGGCATTTTTAAAGAAGCACCATTTTCAGATCCTAAAAACACAACTTTTGCCAAAAACAACAACAAAAGAAGAGTTGAATGCATTTTCTTCAATGGAATGTTAATGTTTGCAGGAAATGCAAAAAAAAACAAACGATAACAAAATGTGTATATATATATAATGCATAGTTTACAACACACTGAGGATAATCAGAGCTACAAAATGTACTTTGCGGTACTTTTATTATCATTTTATTGTGGAAATTCAGTTCAGTTATCCCCAAGAAGAGTTTTGGTTGCTTTATACCAAAACAAATCAAATGAACTGGAAACACAAACCTAAATCTCTACATAACAAACACTATTTATTTAACATTGATATTTTAGTTTCAGCTTGAACAGCTTAAGTTCAAGACCAAACTCAGACTCAAGACGTCTTACTCTGTCCCTCATGTGCGCGCTTCCTTAAGTAGTTCAATAGAGATCAAAAGTAAAAGATTCATAAACTGAATAAATAAACACCTCAATGAGATCTATTGAAGCTTCTGGCTGGGGGATGACAACATGTGGGAAAGGTCAAGGGGTGTGAATTATTTTTCTGATTTTGTTTTTTATCCTTGGTGCTATTTCTTTTCCCAATTTCTAGATTTGTGCGGAGGAGAGGAACGACAACAGGGTGGTGGCGTTGGAAGTTGCTGCCAGGTCATTGGACAAAAAGGTTTGGATGACTGTTCTGCTCACTGATTGGTCAGATTACTCTGCTGCTGAATTTTCAAACTCTTGACCAAATTGTTTTGTCAATATTGAATTATTGAAGGGAGATGATTGACGATGATTAGATCAGATTCTGGTGCACAAAAATGTTGCAAAAAAACCCCTGACACAACTCAATTGATGTAGTAATTATTAGGGATGTTGCTAACAATTATTTTGGTTATAGATTAATCTATTGATTATTCTGACGATTAATTAGATAAAAAAAAAAAATTGGCTCATTCTACAAGCTTACTTGCATTTAAGACATTTTTTATTCAATGTTAGCAGCTTCCAACTCATTTGATTATTTTTAAAATATGAAAGTGAACATTTTATTTCCTAAAGTAAATAAAATATAAAATATTCCATAATTAAATTCTTGATCATCTGAAGCTAAAAATAAAAAATACTTCTAACATCAACATTTGAAAAGTTTAGCCCTTTCTGCTCGACTTGGCATCAATACAGCGTTCGGTTGATCTGTTGTTTATTTTTTTTTAAAGTAAATAATTAAAAAAGGAGCTTAATAGGAGATTTTAAAAAAGTTTTCACAGTATTTAAATCAGGTGAAACTAAAACTCCCACTTCCTGAGGTCTGGATAAAACATATTTACAAATACTTTTTTCATCTTGAATGTACAGTTTAAAAAAAAAAAAAAAAGTTAACTACGACTCTGTTTTTTCCAGGACTTTTTCGGCAAGTCCGATCCTTTCCTGGAGTTTTACAAGCAGACAGAAACTGGGTGGCAGCTGGCCCACAGGACCGAGGTACAAACACCAAGTGCTGTTGGTGATAATGAACTATTTACTATTAAGTTTAAAATCGCACCGCTACCAAACATGGCAGCTGTGATAGTTTTTCTAATATAATTTCTTTGGCTCAGGTGGTGAAATGCAACCTAAACCCCATATGGAAGCCATTCAGAATCCCCATTCAGTCCCTCTGCAACGGTGACGTGGAAAAATCTATAAAGGTACACACACGACAACCTCCAGCAGTATTTCCAAAGATAAGAAGCTAACGGCTAGAATCTCCTAATGTCTGAGGCTCCTTCTTGAGTAAAATCAAGTCCCCTGGACATGTTCTATGTTTAATCTGCTTGCTACAAATAAAGAAATGTGTGTTTGTTTTATGTCCATTTCCTAACTCCATTAAAGCACACTTATGTGGAACAGATGCTTTCCAGGCAGCACAATAAGTGAGTTACCTGTTAGCAGAGTGAGTGCATATCACTTGAAGGATGCGGTGTCTGTGACCGGACCGGCTGAAGTCCACAATGCATCTACATCCGTCTTAAAGGAACACACCCGCTTCTGAGGAGACTGGTCCATTGGTGAACCCACCTGTTTTTAGTCTGTGATGAGACGATGCTGTAGTTTGGGTCAGTCATTCATAAATTGTTTTCAACTTGGAAATTTCATTTTGGGTATCGTGCGCCGCTAAAGTACTCGCACCCTTTGAATTTTTCCACATTTCGTCAGTATTGAATGAGACCAACACAATGTAGGACATGAATGGAAAATTGTACACACTTCTCAGTTTGACATGTACTCTGAGTAAATACTTTGTAGAACAACTTTTGCTAAAATTACCATAGCAACTCTTTTCATTTATGCCTCTCCTGGCTTTTCACAGCCGGAGAGCAAATTTTTTTTTTCTTTTTGCCATTGTGTCCGTGCATCCTTAAAATGTCTTCAATTAATTTTAAAAAACCTGAATATGTTAATCACACATCTTAAATTTTGTTGTGGCGAGTTAATCTTCTATATTCTATGTAGTTTATTTTTCAGAATCATGCTCAGACACCTTCATTGCATCCTGTGACTGTGGCTATTTCTAGCTAGCTGCTAACCTTCTAGGTTTGCTAGCTTTTTTGAGTCTACACATTTTTTCTTTTAAAAAAATTGTAATTTTCCATTACTTCTACTGCTGCACCATTACACACTACATTGTGTTGCCCATAACGCATGGAAAAAATCCAAAGGATGCTGATACTTAACCTGTATTATGGAATTATAATGGGGCCATAAAATAAAAAAAATGCAACAAATTTCAGCCTGGAAATAATTAAATAAAATTAAAATAAAAAGATTTGAAACAGAAAAAAAAATCGCTACTTTTCGGATACCAAGTTTTCTTTTCAGTTCCAGACGTCTGGCTGTGTTTGCTGTTTGGGCGGTGCCTCGAAATACACAAAAAAATCTGAAACTGAAGAAAACCGTAAATCTTTTAAAAACAAAAATTCAACAGACTATTTAGTTTTATTTTGCCGTTTAAATTTGAACATTTCCAGCTCCTTTGTTTTACCTGCTAGCTATGTGGCTAAATTGGTAAGAAAACCAGTGGACCAGTTTCTCCATAGGTCGAATTCTCCGTTAAGATGGATGACCCATCAGCTTTCTTAGCTGTGGATTTCTGTAGGCTGTAGCTTCTCCTAGCTTGTCTGATCTTTGCTGGTCGCTTCATACTGTGTGTAGAGCTCTTCTGTTTTCTCCACATCAACAATGGATGTGTGTGTGTGTGAGTCTCTCTGCTAGAGGTTTTTCACTATCAGAGTGTCACATTGAATGCATCACACTCATGCTCTTGCCTCATCTGCTCTGCCTCCCGCGTGCTTCAATTGACGATAATAAAGACTAGTGAGACTTTTTCCTGGTTCTCCCGACCCTCTTGTGTCTCCCAGATTGACTGCTACGACTACAACAACAGCGGCTCGCATGATTTCATCGGCTCCTTCCTCACGACACTCTGTCAGATACAGCAGGCGTGTCAGTCATACGCTGTGAGTTCAGTTTAAACCTTTGTTTTTTCACGTTGCGTTACAAGTAAACGAAAGGTGCTGTTGAAACCTGACTGATTTGAGTCTCTCATCCTCAGGCTGAGTTCGAATGCATCAACAGCAAGAAGAAGCAGAAGAAGAAAGGATACAAAAACTCTGGAATTATCATCATAAAACAATGCCAGGTATTTGTAACTATTTCATTAGACATTTCCTTCATAAAGCAAGCAAATCAATATGTGATTTTAAAGCCATCATAATCCCATAAAGAAGGTTGGACTTTTCCACTGAAATGTATGTGGGCATTTCAACTCTAGACAAATGTGACATAAAATAGGGAACCACGTATAAACGTATATTAGTCCAACTAATTTTAATGAGGAGATATGAATCTGCTCAGGAATACAAGTGAGAAGGAATCTTTATAGGAAGAGATCCATTTCACTTTGACATAAATGTTTTATTCTGCTTCCTTCATTCTGCTGAATTATGAAAGACTGCAAAGTGCAGGAGCTCAATTTTACTGGCGATAAATGACGGGATGTGGGTGTGTTACATTACACCTGTCAAAAAAATACCCATCTATAATTTTCAGTGCTAGTGACCCACACTGGTGGCAGTCCTGCTGTTTTTTTGGGCTTTTTTTTTAGCACCATTTTGTATCGTCACTCTTGGAATGCTGTGAAAATACTGTAATACCTGATTTATTTGTCTTAACATGTTTTAGAACAACGTAACTCTAATGTGACAGATGTCAATCTTTTGCATTGACACATGCAAAACGTTTTGAACCACGCAGTCTTTTCTGCCCACTTGACAACTATGTGCTACTTTAAGGTTTCTTAATAAGGGGCGAAGTCGAGTTTTCCAGGTCTGGATACATTTTAAAAAATTGAATAAAGTGTGGAGGGATACATTTTTAAATTAAATTTTAAAATCAAATTGAATTTAAATTCAATTTAAAGTGTTAAAATTTTTTTTAACTCTTTGCAGCTGTTTTATATAGTACTCACATATAGTCTTATTTCCTGACTTAATTGTTCCCTGTTTCAATGTTTGAAACTTTTCTCTGTTGGGTTCTTCCTGCTTCCTTTCCTCAAGTCCATCCTCCAAATATTGTTTCCTTTTTCCTTAATTCCTGTACCCTTCTTTCCTCCCTTCACTTCTTCTCTCCTGGCCTTCTAGCTCCATTCCTTCCTTAAAACTGAGTCAGCAGAAGTATGAACATCTTAAATGAAAGATGCAGTTTTCTATTATCATTATGGTGTTAGAATATTTATTTTTTTTTTCCCTTATTTGCTGACAGATAATGAAGGAGTACACATTTCTGGATTACATAATGGGCGGCTGTCAGATTAACTTCACGGTGAGTACTACCGTCTATTGAAAATCTCTTCAGATCTAACAAATATTGACAAAACCTCCCATTGTGTTTTCCCATGTTTGTGTGAGTTTTAAAAGACAACTTGTAACGGTGATATTGTTTTGCTCGGCGTCAGATTGCTATCGATTTCACGGGCTCCAATGGGGATCCCAAAGTACCCGGATCTTTACACTACATCAACCCTGAAGGCTACAACGAATATCTGGCAGCGATCTGGGCGGTCGGTAACGTCATCCAGGACTATGACAGGTAAAAAGATACGTTGAATGCATGGTGTTTATGAGGTAAACCTATTCAGGTTTTAAATAAAAATGCTCAATAAAGAAAATGAGGACCGTTGTGGAATTGTTTGCACAGGTCAGGTTAAGGATCTGTGCTGTGACCATGACTGCAGCACCTTGATTCTCAATCTTTAGCCATTCTGTTGTAGATTTGGTCCTTCAGGCAAAAGGGAGCCAATCCTGGTACTAGCAGTAGGTGTGTCTAATAAAGTGGCTGGTGAGATGTCATAAAGAGTTATATTTGCTGCTATAGGGGATAAATGTGAGGAAGTAAAGTCCGTCCAGTTATTGGGTCCAACTGGAGCAGCTCGTTGAAGCAGAGGCTAGAAAAAGTCAACACTGGTTTATACGACAGCTGTAGTAACTGCAGTCCCTCAGGTTCTCCCCATATGGAAATAATGGAACAAATGACCGATTTACATCAGAGGTGAACCAAACCCAGCGTCCTTCTGAATGAAGTCCTTAAGAAAACTCAAGGGACACTCACTGCTGTATGACTGGGGGAAAGTGTGTGTCTTAGTCGACCATGTTGGTTAACTCCCCATGACCAACACTCTTACTTATGTAACTTCCTTCCTACAGTGACAAGATGTTCCCGGTCTTTGGTTTTGGTGCTCAGCTTCCTCCAACATGGCAGGTGATTGATTTTAGCTGTTTTATTTTTTATTTATTTATTTTTTTATAAAGCTTTCCCTGAATCAGTGTACCTTGTCCAGACACGTTCGTTTGACACAATTAGTTGCTCGTCTGCAGGTCAGCCATGAGTTCCCCATCAACTTCAACCCCTCAAATCCATTCTGTGCAGGTAAGACTGAGTGAAACTTTAATGTCTCACAGGAGAGAGCTTCATCTTTATTTCTTGACGTTCTACATTTACACGGTGATGTGTAGAAACGGGACATCCAGATTGTTTGTGCGACCCATATGATTTCGGTTTCCGTCTGGTTTCGTAGGAATAGAGGGCGTGATCCTGGCCTATCAGCAGTGTCTGCCTCAGGTGAAGCTCTTCGGCCCAACAAACTTCTCTCCAATCATCAATCACGTGGCCCATTTTGGCAGAGAGGCCTTACAGCAGCAAACCGCCTCAGTGAGTTGCAAAAAAATGTTTGATTAATTGCAATAGTTGAAAGGCTTATAGGGGCTGAACTTCAAACTTAAAAGTATTTTCTAGAGATTCGACATGCTTGACCAACATGAACATTGTCTTCAGAGGTTTTTGAAAAGTTGTGTGTGCTAATGTCCTCTTTCAGAAAGAGCAGGAGTTTCTTAAAGAAACAGAGACCCAATTTTAAGGTGTTAATTTACAAAGTAGAAATTTTTTTTTCCAACATATTTGATATGTAGCATTTTTTAACAGCTGAAGTGAACATAGTGACTTGATTATGCTACAAAATGGCACCATGTGCCTGGAAAACACATAATGCTGTGCTGTTAATTTAATCTCACCATAAATCCTCTGCATTGTCTCCCGTCTCCTGCAGCAATACTTCGTCCTGCTGATCATCACCGACGGAATCATCACCGACATGGATCAGACGCGCAACGCCATCGTCAACGCCTCGCGGCTGCCCATGTCCATCATCGTCGTCGGCGTGGGAGCGGCGGACTTCAGCGCCATGGAGTTCCTGGACGGAGACGACGGAGTCTTGCGCTCGGCCACGGGCGAGGCGGCCATGAGGGACATTGTGCAGTTCGTGCCCTTCAGGCAGTTCCAAAACGTAAGCTCTGGCGCGCCCCACCATGCAGACGTGTTCCACCGCGGACGATGTTTTAAGTGTCGCACATCTAATTTCAGGCAGGCACTGCAGCACTCGCACAAAGCGTACTGGCAGAATTGCCTGACCAAGTGGCCTCCTTCTTCAATTTATTTGACCTGAAGCCCCCCAACGACCTCTGTCCTTCCTAGACATGTACGACCATCCTATCCTGTTTTCCTCCTCTCTCCTCTGCATTTTGCCCTTTGCACGTTGTAACAATCTGTCCTTTCTCAACTTTTGATCCAAACCAGTTGGCATGTAATCATGTGCTGACTGCTTATAACAGAATTTGCAAAATTAGCTACCTAGTCATGATCAAGTTTTGGATCTCTGTGAAGCTGCATTTATTAGAAAAATTATAGTTGCAACCAGATATTTTCATACAGTGTAGAAAAAGACATATATTCTTAAGTCAGACTTTTTTTTTTATTTTATTTTATGTGGGTGAGGGTTACTATAATTGTTTCTTTCTCTTTTTAAAAATTCACTCAGATGCACAATATATCGGCATAAAGATCGGTATCGGCCAATGTTAGTAATTTTTTAACTTGTTTGTATCGGTCCGTTTAGTGAGACTGGCCTGATTGTTTGATTAACAACCAATGTTTTTCTCCATCTTGTTGCCATTTGTGTTTCAGGATGGGAGGGGGTCAGCCATGTGGTTCTGGTTTGATCATGTGACATAGCACAGGATTATGGGATATTTCATTAAAGCAAGAGTAACAGTTTAGGTGTTGTGTTCACTTTCACACTGCGTCAAAAGTGTCTGGAAAAATTATGCATAATATTTGAAAAAATTGGTTTTCCGCCATAACATCAGAAATTTATATTGGCCCAAATTTTCATTCCAGTGCTAAATTCAGTATTTCACATGAGATAATATGGTTTTTAACAAAATCGTGAAAGCCGTATTATGGAAATGTCAATGAATTTTTTTGCATTCTATGTAAATACCTGGTTTCAACTTTATGAATGGCTATGCTAACCCGAGCCTTTCTGTAGCTGCTTATTCGTTTGCTTTTTTTTCACATCGCCTATATCAAGCCGCCATATTTGTCCTTCCTCCATGGTTACCCTCCCTGTTTCTTCTTTCTCCAGCGTCCTCAGGAAGCCCTTGCACAGAGCGTCCTGGCAGAAGTGCCGGGCCAGGTGGCGGGTTTCTTCAATACCATGAAACTGAGGCCGCCTCACAGCAACGATCCTCCCTCTGACCTCCGGGCATCGGCGCCCCCTACTGAGCCATGCTGAGAACCAAGCTTCCTCCTAAAAAGTGACGAATCCCCTTCAACTCTGAAGCCTCTTTGTTAAAGCGCGTCAGTGTTATGAACCTAACCTAGCATGGTTTATGCTGAGGGATGAACATGTTGCAGTATGTTAACACTTTGTGAGTATGACTATAATACATTTACCAGGTTTATCCTCGTTAAACGAGACATTTTATGGCATTACGCATGTTTGCTAAGTCTTAAAGTCTTACTCCTGCACTGTTCTTTAACCTGCAACTACAGCCCACCTTTATTCTGCCTGCGTCAGAGTAGAGGTGCATCACTCCATATATTTCTTCCGCTGTGTTTTCTTTGCCATGATTGCACAGTCTGTTGAATCAAATTAGCCCTTCAGAAACCATTAAAGACCGTTTTTGCTGTATGAAGAAGCAAAGGGTATCTTGTCTCACCTCCGAGTAGCAGACACAGTAAACTGAAGGTGGCGCTACTTCAGAGAAACCAGCACAGAAATACTTACTGTATTTTTTCATAAGATGTGTTAAATTATTTTAGTTTAAAAAAACACCAAATAAATTGAGTAAAAAATTTTTATTTTTACTTTGGTTAATAACTACAGTAGGTTTGTAACCCTTGTTTTACTTGCGCTGTAATTTTTTATAGAGGGCCACATTGAGAACTATTGTTTCTATAAGGAAAATGTTAATTTGTTGTTTCTCTCTCTCTCTCTGTGTATATATATATATATACATACACACACACACACAGATGATATAAACTTTGTTTTCTCCTTGATCCCCATTTTACTGCAGTTACTTCCTTGTGCGTCTTTATACGTTGTGCTGTCCCAGAAAATGTAAATAGAGGTTTTAGGCTTCAAAGTGAAAGCTTGTCAAATGTTTACAGAATGGATCAGCTATATCTCACTATTAATGATGATTTGTACTGAATCAAATTTATGCTTAATTTCACTGATCACTTGGTGCTTCTACTTGAGTGGATATGGTTCTTTATTGGCGTAATCAGGGAGACCTAATCGAGGAAATGTTTTACATACTAAACATATGCTCATAATAGCAGACGTTCACTTTGTCTTAAGTGTCCAACTGGGGAACCCCTGTATGCATGTCTTATTATTTTATATATGTAAAAATTCATTTTTGAGTCATGTGTCATATCTTTGTTATACGTGTTGATTCTGCCTGTGTTTTTTGTTTTTGTTCTCTACTATGCAAAATAAAGTCTATAAAATGGAGATGATCAAATAATCACAGACATGATTTTAACCAAATATTTAACAACTGGCATATGAGAGGCTTACAGTGACTCAGATGCATAATGGCATTTATGTAAAAAGTTGGTCTTTATATATTAACATCCATAGTCAATTTCCTGATAGCCTTCCAATCCATGTAAATACTAATGTATCAAGTAAATACTAAATGATTTAGCTTGCTGGATGTCTGTTTTTCTGTTATTTTTACATTTGCTAAAAATACCAACGATAAAAAAGAGCATTTTACAGGTTAATAAAAAAATAATTTTGAAGCGTTTGTGTCTCGTTTATTTGTGCAATTGGTTTTCCTTGTGAAATTGTGAAAACAGTCTAAAAAGGAACTAATCTTTTATCGCATGAGGATAGTCTTGCATGACAAAAGGTCGGAAAATCAACCATTAAATGCTCAAATTCATTTTTGCCCCGTCAGCCTGAATTCAGTTTGAAAAATAGCAACTACATACGCTGACATCATGCCTGGAATAGTTTGCAGAATGACCCGAAGACCAAGGATGTTTATAAAGAATTGGAAGCTGGATCAGACGCACAACGCTGTCAGGATTTATTTATTTATTTATTTATTTATTTTTTTTTATTTATTTTTTGACTGAATAACACAAACTGCCGATGTAAAGATGTTAAAGAACTCCGAGCTGAGGAAAAGTATTCCCACAGCATTATTCTACCAACAACTTGCTTCACAGTGGAAATGACGCTGTGATCCAGGAACCACATTGGTCAGAACATTAGAGTTCGACGTCACTGGAGCAGAGCAGTTTTTCCATGACTTGACATGGAAATTTGGAATGTGACAAAATACGACACAGTCCAAAGGGAATGAATACCTGTCTGTGTTTTCCTGGTTTAAAAGAAGGAAAAAAAAAAATATTACTCGCGAACATAAAGAGCGTAATTGTTTCCCCTGCTTTCACTATTATTTGGTTACACTTCCACTAAGCTCAAATCCAGTGTATGGAAAGTATGCGCAGTGAACAGACTGTTGATAACCACTGATTCTGACTGCAGCCGCTGCTCCGCCTCTCCGGGCTCCCTTGAGGAAAACTCGCCGTTCATCTCCAGAAAGAAAAAAAACAGAAAACCCCACTATTGGGTCATAGCTGGGCGTAGCTTCTGCTAAACCAGTAGTGGTGGTGGGGGGGAATAGTTACCCTGCTGCAAAGCAGAAGGGCCAGATTAAGCTTCAGTTATTATTTATCAGCGGAGACGTGGAAGTTGTTTCCGAGGGTAAGCTTGGATTTAATTTTTCTCCTGAATAGGCGGAAGTCGTAACCCATCTAACTTGAGTCAGACGTTATTAATAATTGTAGGGCGTCTTCTTTGGCTGTCGGCGGTATTACTTTCTTTTTCTTTTCTTTTTTTTTTTTTACGTACGCATTAAATTTTCACCGTCTGTCCCATTGTCTGTAATCATTAGCGGCTGCGCAGCGTACGTCAAAAGCTATTTACCGTGTTTGAACTGACGCAGCGAGCTGCATTAGCGTTAGCTGCCAGTGTTATCGGCAGCGGGTTCGTCGCTGCGGTGGGTGTAGACGGGCTGGGTGTGTTTCCCATCTACAGGGACGACACCCGAAGTCGAGCCGAAAGACGAAACATTGCCTATGCAACTCCAAAACCTCCTCCCCGCCAAAAAAAAACCTCGTTTTCCTTCTGCGACCTCAATATTTTTTGTTGGAGACATAGTCCTCGGCGACGCGTAATTTGTCTGCCTCTGTGTGGTTTCTACCGCTTGCTAGCAGGAACATGGCTGCCCAGTGTGTGACCAAGGTGGAGCTCACCGTGTCCTGCGAGAACCTCCTGGACAGGGACATCGGCTCCAAGTCGGACCCCCTCTGCGTCCTTCTGATGTGCAACTCTGACTCCCAGTGGTATGAGGTCAGCAACACGCGCAGCGTGGACTGTTTTGATTTTAAATTCAGGCTGATGAATATTGCTACTTTTAGTAATAGTTTCAGGGAAGAAAGCCTTCGTGATGCAATGCTATGGACTATGGATGTTAATATTTAACCACTAACTTCCTACATAAATGCCATTATGTATCTGATTTACTGTAAGCCTTCCTCATATTGTTAAACATCATAATATGTCAGTGATCATTTGATCATCTCCATTTTATAGACTTAATTTTGCATAGTAGAGAACATTAACAAAACACAGAATCAACGCGTATAACAAAAATATGACATGACTCAAAAATGAATTTCAAGTCAAAATCTAGTGCTGTTGTGTTGTTTTCTTTTCTTATCACTAGCAAATATGCACTGACACTAAAAACTCAGCTTGACGTTGAAGTGTGGATTTCCTCTGCAAAGTTACCAAAACGTGCACAGAAGAACCAAAACCAGCTGCTTTCACGTCGTGTTTAGGCCGATGACGTCACAAGAGGCGTTTGCGTCGACCCAAAATCCAGACCTCAATCTCACTAAAACGGGCGCTCATTTTAAATCTTATATCGCCGTCTTCAACAGCGATATAAGAATCTCTGTTTGGGCAGATAAGGAACAAACAATTTGACTAATAGTTCCTCTGAAATGGAGCAGATGTTGAGGTCAAGACTTCTCTGATTTTTCCAGGAGTTCAACTCCTAATTTTGACCTCCTTCCAATACACATCCAGAGTAAAATGGAGCCAGAAGTGTTACGCAATTGAAGGCCAATTGTGTATTTCTTTCTTTATATATTTGATGAGTTAGGCACCTTTAAATGCCTCCATATCTCCATGTGAGTTCAATGTCATCAATGCTATTATCAGTGTTTCATTAATTATTAAGTCCCTGACTTGCACGTCAACATTTGCTCTTCGTGGCCTTGTTAACACTTGGAACAATTGTTAACAAGCGCGTCCTGTCTTTCCCGACAGATGGGACGCACGGAGAAAGTTCAGAATTGCCTCAGTCCGAAGTTTGCCAAGAAGTTTGTCATCGACTACTACTTCGAAATAGTCCAGAAGCTGAAGTTTGGGATTTACGACATCGACAACAAGACGGTGGATCTGAACGATGACGACTTTCTCGGGGAGCTGGAGTGCACCCTGGGTCAGGTGAGGTTACCTTTTCTGAAACAAAACAAGCTCTGCAGGAGTCGCTGCTATTTTGTCTCTGGTAAACCAATTGCTGATAAGACTCTTGTCATGTGTGCCCACTGTTTTACTCGTCATCTCTTCTCTTGACTCATCTTCTTATTTTTTTTCCCTCCCCTCCTTTGAACCACGCTTAGGTTGTGTCCAGTCGGAAACTGACCCGGCCGCTGACGCTGAAGAACAAGAAGCCAGCCGGGAAGGGAACGATCACTGTGAGGTTCAGCAAAGGCAGCAGGAAGAGCGTTTTTCTGCTTTGAACTCCTCTGTTCAACGCATCTGCATTTTGTTCTTGTAGATCAGTGCGGAGGAAATAAAAGACAATCGGGCGGCGTATTTTGAGATGGAGGCAAGGAAGCTGGATAACAAGGTAAGGGTGTTTCTGTTTGTGCTGCGTGCTTTCAGTTTCTCGACATCTGGATGCATTTTATTGGTCTACTGTTTATTTCTTCCTGTAGGATTTCTTTGGGAAGTCTGATCCTTATTTGGAGTTATACAAGCAGACAGAAACCGGGTGGCAGCTGGCTCACAGGACAGAGGTAACACCGTCTCTACGGCTTCTGGTTGTATAAAAGCACTTCTTTTCTGTCTTGAGTTTTTGATAGTTAGCATGCTTTATAGCTTTACAGCCCATTATTGTATGTTAAGTTACAACAGAGACGTCTACCGTGCTCCATCAGCTGTTGTGCTTTAGAGCACTGCGATCTAAATATCGCAAAACCAAACCGTTAAATATCAAAATATCACTGGAGATCAATTTTGTGGACGCCAGAAATCTGCATCTGTGTGATTCCCGCCCACTTTGTTTTCAGGTGGTGAAGAATAACTTGAACCCGACGTGGAAGCCGTTCCGAGTTCCCCTGCAGTCTCTGTGTGGGGGAGACGTGGAGAAGCCAATTAAAGTAAATATGGTTTTCATCCTCTAACCTTGGAATAAATCTCGTCTTCAGTCACATTCCTTTTCTTTTTTTTTTTTTTTTTTTTTTCTTCAGAGCATGCAAAGATGTTAGCGCTTGTTAGCTTGATGTTGTGTATTTCTTTAACCTCTGAAGCGAGCGTTTCAGGACGGAGGCAGTTTGCGGGACAAGTGAGTTATTTCGTGTGCATTTTCTCGTCTTCCTTATTACGTACTGGCTGAGGTGTGAGAGAGAACGGAGTGCACTGGAACACTACAAGTGTCCTCCCTGACTTTGTGTCATCAGTCAAGTTGATACATTTGTGTGAGACACAACTTTCCTTGTTTGTGCCATCTCCATATCCTCTTTCTAAGAGTCATTTTAATTCTTGCACGTTTGTTTCATCTGTGTGTTTCGCCTTCCGAGAGGCACCTCGCCTAACAACAAATCACGCATTTCCCCGCAGGCCTTGACAAAAGCAACTTGATTAGAGAGTTGGTCAGGTTTTTGCTGTGTCGATGCTGCTGCCAGTGTTTTGTTGTAGTCTTGTGACCTGGCTAGTTTTCTGGGGGCTGCATTGGGAACAAATGCACCACCTTGCAAACGTGTTCACGTTTTGTCATTGTTCAACCACAAACTGTGACACGTTGAGATTTTGTGTGACAGACCAGCACAAAATGTTTGACTTTCAAAGTCATAATTTTTGACTTTTCAGGTGAGAATAATGAAACACAAAGTCATAAATATGAAATGGGAAGTTGTCATTTCAACTTCAAAAAGTCAAATTTAATGCAGTAGAAAGTAACCTGGTCTTGCTCCGGTTTCTCGTAATCACGTCTTTCTGTCTCATAATTATGACTTTAAAATTCACCAGCTTGGCTTTTATTTTGTCTTTCACAAAGGAAATTGTCTTCCACACACAACTAACAGCTTCCCTTTAAACAGATGTTCTAACCTGAGCTGTGGATTTCTGCAGCTCTTCCAAAGTCAGCATGGGGCCTCTCAGCTGATAAATACTGCCTTATCGTGTTTTTGTAGGTTTTAAACAGTTGGATTTCATCTGGACGTGTCATAGTAAAAGGGAACACAATATAAATTGAGTTCCCTTTTATTTTGTTCTTCTGCTTTACAATTCTGTGGCTTTTTGTTTGTCTGCCACGTAAAGTCTCAGTAAAATACGTTGAGGATTAAGAATGTAACAAAAAAACAAATCAGAAAAACAGTGTAGAGTAATACTTTCACGGCGTTGTGACGTATTGTCTTGCTGTTCCAACGTTTTCCAGGTGGAGTGCTACGACTACGACGACGACGGCTCTCACGATCTCATCGGCTCCTTTGAAACCACGATGAAGCGGCTCCAGGAAGCGTCGCGGTCTTCTCCGGTATGACCTCGTGTGCGAGCGAGTCGCGTGTGAACGCCGTAGCAACCAACGCATAAAGCATCTCTTTGACCTCCAGGCCTTTTGCTCCCATTTGATGCCATCGTATTGTTCTGAAATACCGTCGTGATGGATTGGAATGTCGCAGCCTGTTGTAGAACAAGTCTGACGGCTGTAATTGAAAGCACTAATGAAAAGAAAGTCATGTGGCGGCAGATCCACCTAAAGCCTGTTCTCAGAAGAAATCGGTTTTGTTCCTTCCTTTTGATCATAGCATCCTTCATTGTTATGAAAATCTCCAGCTATTTTTTTTCCTTAAGTATGAATTTTCCTCCATTGCTCTCTTGCGATGAATTCACCAGCGTCGTCTTGTTCCACAGGCCGAGTTCGAGTGTATCAACAGCAAAAAGAAGCAGAAGAAGAAAGGCTACAAGAACTCTGGTGTTGTGAGCGTGAAGAGTTGCGAGGTATCTGCGTTGTTTCTGGTCCATTGCATGAATGCAGGCAACGTTCAGATTTCTGTATGACAGATTTTTTTCTCTGCAGGTCGTGAAAGAGTATACGTTCCTGGATTATATCATGGGAGGCTGTCAGATCAACTTCACTGTGAGTTTTAGCTTCAGTCAAACTTGTCTCATTCATTTTAGGCTTTCAATGATTCTATTAAACTGTTCTTTTTCCCAGCTGATATGATTGAAAATAAATGACTTTGCTTCTATTGTGGAACAAAATGATGCAAAGTGGCACTTTTTTGGTACCAGCGAGTCTCTGGTACGGCTCTGTATGGTTTCCCAGTGTTTCATAAGCCTGGCGGGCCACCAGGCTTTACTTGCGCCCCCACCAGACTGTGCACCCAGAACCTGTGCACCCAGTTTCTTATCTTCAAAATTTATGAAGGTTTTGCGTGTTTTATCATTTCACCCTCGCAATCATTAAAAGCTTCAAATCAGTGTGAAAATGTAGAAGTGTCGTCTCTGACTGCAACTGGAGTTCTGCTGTTTTTATGCATCCATGTCGGCCCAACAGGTGGCTGTGGACTTCACCGGCTCCAACGGAGATCCCAAGTCTCCTCAGTCCCTGCATTACATCAGCCCTCAGGGCGTTAACGAGTACCTCTCTGCTATCTGGTCCGTGGGCAACGTCATTCAGGACTACGACAGGTAGAGACATGTTTTCATTTATTCTAAATATAAACATTTTCCATTGCTCTTACTGCATTACATCAGCAGCTGTGGCGTTGTCCAAGTTGCATGAAGGAATTTCAGCGAGAATGTGTTTTTTTAAAAATTCTATTTATTATTTTACCTGTTTCACCGGTTCGATTTGTCTCGTTTCTCAGTGATAAAATGTTCCCGGCGTTTGGCTTCGGAGCCCAGATTCCACCCACATGGCAGGTAAAGCTCGCGTTGCGACACGACACTACCCATCCCTCCAAAACGCCTGAGCAGAGGCGTTCTTATCGACCGGAGGTTTGAAACACATGATCTCCTTTTACAGGTTTCCCACGAGTTTCCTCTCAACTTCAACCCCTCCAATCCGTTTTGTGCAGGTGCGCTAGCTTACCGCCGAAACGCAGCTGCTACTGGAGGTGTCAAGTTTTTGTTGTACTGATGCTAGTTTGATCTGCTGTCATGGTGCAGGTGTAGAAGGGGTGGTGCAGGCCTACAGGGCGTGTCTCCCTCAGGTCAAACTCTACGGCCCCACCAACTTCTCCCCTATCATCAATCATGTAGCTTGTTTTGCTAAACAAGCCATCCAACAGACCACTGCATCCGTGAGTATTCATAGTGTCTCCTGATTTCTTTATTTAGTAAAGGTTCCCAACATGGGAACTATCAAACATGAAGCCCCCGTTCCCAGTGGATTCAGCACTGTTGTCAAGGCAACAGAAACAAAGTGATAAAACATCAAAATGACAGGTCAAAATCTATATATGGTTACCAGACATTTCCTGATAAATACTAAGCAGTAGCAAAAACACGTGTAACAAGAAAAGCTTTTTAATTTATGTGTACTTTTGAGGATTTGACATACAGAATCGTCATGGATATGTTTGTCATAATTTAAAATGTTTTTGTGTGGTATTTTTCAGGGTAACGTAACTATACATCAGTAGCCAGATTTCCATTACACGTGCGCAAAAGTTTATCGACATTCCACTAATGTCAGAAAAATACTTTTCTTTCAGTAACAATTAAATTAAGTAAAATTAAATAAAACCACCTTTGAATAACTTTGTTCACGCCATAAGTTGTCAAAAAATTGTCCTCCTACCACTTCATGTCACCCTTTTCGTCTTTTCCACCAGAAGTAACATCCAGTTATTGATCACGTGACTCGTGTGATGCAAAAAATCCCCCCCAAAAAAAGACACTTCATACATACTTGCTGTACGCACACTTAAACACTTGGCGCACACTAGGAAATCAACCACTTTAAAAGATCTTTACCAGTTAATTTGGTATGACTGCAAAATGTTGCAACCTAGACGTTAAGTCCATCGCAGTAAGCAAATAAACAATTAATCCATTGATTGCATTTGTACCACTAACATTTTTCGAAGGACAATTTTGTTTAATCCATTTCGTTTACTGTTTTATTTTCATATGCAAAATGTCTTCCAGTTCCAGTGTGGAGTGTTCTGTACAAAATTAAAGTTTATTAGTCTTCGAGAGGGCAAGCTTGCATTATTATGAAAATATTAATTGAAGATTATGACAAAACATTACTATTCTTTACTGCAATGCTTTTTGGGACAATTTATCATCCATATATATACATAGTGTATGTATGTGGGTGTTCACTAATCAGACTGTGTGTATCACTTATGTATCACTTTATATGCACAAAATGTATCATTTTTTTATGCACAAAATGTATCATTTTGTTCTGTACAAAATTTGTGGCATAAAAAGTATCATTTTGTATGTATCGTTTTATAAAATGATACATGCAGTCAGACTGAGCTGCTCAGTCAGAACAAATTGCTTTTTTTCATAGCTGAAGTTTAAAAAAATGAACTCGATACATAAATCATGGGAATCTTTAGACTAATGTGTGACATTCATGTCCATGATGAGAGTGTGAATTTGTTCAAAAAATTTGCATTTGCATATGTTCTTCAGTCCCTTCTCTTTGCACTACGTCTGTGTTTACGGGCCAGTTTCCTATTTAATCTTCCCAGAGAACGGCTGTATCCATAGCAACATGTCCGTAGCATAGCGCATTGTTTCTCTGTTTATGATGTTATGAGATGACTGACTTGTTCTCCTCCTGCAGCAATACTTCGTCCTGCTGATCATCACCGACGGAATCATCACCGACATGGATCACACGCGCGACGCCATCGTCAACGCCTCGCGGCTGCCCATGTCCATCATCATCGTCGGCGTGGGAGCGGCGGACTTCAACGCCATGGAGTTCCTGGACGGAGACGACGGCCGCCTGCGTTCTGTGGCCGGCAGGCCGCCATGAGGGACATCGTCCAGTTTGTCCCCTTCAGGGATTTTCAGAACGTGAGTTCGTCATGTCCGGTTCACCAAACTTCTCTCTGTTTCTCTCTGCTTTGTAGGAGATGGAATAGGGAGCGGCGTTTTAGGACGCTAACTCATTGCTTGATAATCTGCATGCGTTTCACTTGGTCATTTTTTTTTTTTATTTTGATTGAAAATAGGAGTCGTGTCATAGCAGAGCAAAGTCCCTAAGCAGCATCTGATACCTCAAATCAATGGAGGCCAAGGCCCTCAGCAAAGAGCTCACTGAGTTCTTGTGCTTACATTGTTTATTCCTCTTTCTTTCAGGCGCCCTGCCAGGCTCTTGCTCAAAGCGTATTAGCCGAGTTGCCTCAGCAAGTAACCTCCTTCTTCAGTTTACGCAAACTGAAGCCTCCCCAAGATCCAAGTCCGTCTTAGGGGTACACATGCCTGTAATAAACCATGTCATGCCTTTATAAACAACTGCCTCAAGTCATGTTCAGCAATGCTTTTAATATTTGTTTTGGCTGATCTGATCATAGATGGACAACTCCGAGTTCGTCTCTTGACATCTAGCACTGACGTGAAGAGATGTACCTGAAATGACTAAGCAACTAACCATTGCTTAGTTACCAGCCTAGGAAAAATGTTTACGCACTTCACAACAATAAGCCTCAGTGTATTTTCCTTGGATTTTATATCCTATAGTTAAATATGTCACAATTCATTGTTCAGTCCCAATATCAGAAACCTGGGCCTCTACGGGAGGATAAAAAATCGAAGGCATTGTTGCTGCTAATTTTCACGATGGCTCTTTATAATTTGCCTAAAAAGGTTCAAAGCCTACAATTTAAAAAAAAAGAAAGCAGAATTTAGTTTATTTGTTTTGTTTAAATTTCACAACAGAATGACACCAGTATTAGTCAGACATCTACGTGGTGTTCCACCGGACGGTTGAGGTTACCAGTAACTCACTGCTAACATAAGTTTGTTAGCTAGCTTGCTAGTTAACTAACTCAGTTGGAAAATGTACTAGTTAACAAGTTAAATATCTAAACCCACTAAACCCTAGTAAGCTAGCTAGCTATCTTTTTTGCTGGCTAGCTAACATTAGCTGACTAAGTTAGTTAGCTGAATGACTTGCGAGGTTAAATATCTGAGCCCAGCAAACCAGTTAGCTAGCTAACATTTTTGTGTTTGTCATTATATTTTTAAGTTGGCTGGATGAAATCCATACATTTCTGTGGAAACACAGGACTTAAATTTAATCATGGGGTCTAATGAAGTCTGAAATTTGTGCTGGTGAAACCCCGATAAAGCTTTATGTTTTCAAGGGTTAGATCTGATCGGTCAGAACAAATGTTGCCTTTGGATCTGAAAAGTTTCTCGCTAAGCAAACGCTTGAAACGTTAGAGAGAAGGATTTCCTCCTTCTGATCTCTGCTGTCCTCTTAACATTTACTAACATTGACTTGCTCATGCTGAAACGGAGATAGTTATAGATTCAGTTGCATAACCATTGCTTTTTCTACGCAATGGGGTTTTGATGCTACAAAAGGAATTAGCTTGTGGTGGCTAACAGGCCTCTTTTCTTGTTCTACAGTATTTAAAACCGGACTGGTAATGAAATCATTAAAAAAAATATATATATATATTCTAAATCTTCTTTTCAGCTGCCTCCATCTACTTGGCGTCCTTCTGGTCACGCTCTCTCCCTGCCTTCTAATATATCAGCCTCTAAATAACAAAACAAATCAGTATGCTCTTTGTTTTGGCTTTCTAAAAACTAAATCTCCTGTTTTCATGCGTTAGGCTCCTCGTGAGGCGCTGGCGAAGAGCGTGTTGGCCGAAGTGCCGGCTCAGCTGGTGGACTTTTTCCGCACCATGAACCTGAACCCACCGAAGCCGAGTCCTGGCCCGGCGGAGACCCCCGCCATGCCGTGAAGAAACCCGACGGATTCCACTTTTCATCTCATGCAGCTCCATATAACCGGCAGCACTGTCATGTTAGTGTGCACTAAAGTGTCAATCGAGCCAGCTGTCGACAGCATCCAGGTTAGTTCGTTGATTTTATGAGTAAAAAAAATAAATAGATGAATATAAAAGAATCCAGGTATCTGCTCTATATAGAAAGCAGGAGACATCTGGACCGGCCTAGATTTACATTTCTAAATTTGCCTTTTAAAATTTGACTTTGCATGGTAGTTTAATCTATATTGTCAAAAGTATTGAAATGCATTCCTTCATGAACTTCAGTCCCATTCTGAATTCATTGGCATTGACATGATGATGGCCCACCGTTGCTGCTGTTTCACCTTCCTTTGGAAAGTGCCATAAATTATATGGGATTTTTGTTTTTAGCATTTGTGAGGTCAGACACTGATGTTGGATGACAATGTCATTATAATTGTGCCAAAGACGCATCATCAGATTGAGCTCTTCCTTGTCAAACTTCTTTGTGGCCCTTTCTTCGTTGCTTGCTTTCCGATTCAAAATCCCAAAGGGAAATTAAATAATTAAATGTCAACTGTGTGGAGCTGTTCCCACATAGTCCAGGATATTAATAATTTTGCAAAGCGCAATTTGTCTGTGTATGTCTTGTGTGTTGGATTTTCTCATCAGAAACTAGAAATGAAAATAAAGGTAGTTTTATTTTTGTTTTAAAATAAGAAAATTAACTTTAATGAATCTCTATATTTTGGGTGAGAAATTTTTATTTTCTTTTTTATATCTAAAATGTTTAAAAAAAAACAAACAAAAAAAAAACAACAAATTAAACATTGCTTAAATTTATAATCCGATTGTCTTTCCTCAGACTGGCGTAGTATATGTCACCGTGTGACATCGATGCCCAAATATGGTAACGCTTTCTCAAGCTCACCATGCCATTAAAGATAACTGCTCCTCTGTTGTTCATGAAGACGTTTCAGTTTTATGTTTTGGGTTTGCATTGAGTTTAATTGATGGTTTCTGATGAGAATACTCAAAGACCAACAAAGTCTAAGTGACACAAGACAAATTTTTGGGAGATAAAAGTTGCCTTTTTAGAGCTTAAACAAAATCACTGTGTAATGCATAATTCCATCCTTTTCTATGTTAAATCATGTAATAGCAAATGTGTAACACTTCTATAATCAAGAACTAGAATGAAAACCACAGTCAATAGCTGTGGTCTGCATGATTGTCTATGTACTTCCATGTCATAATTAACTCAGTATAAAGATTTATATTGTTATAACTGGTTTATTTTGCCATTATGTTTTGTTTTCTCCATGTTGACAATCCACAACTACAGATTTGTCTCTCAGACATGAACTAACGAAATATCAGTATTATATATGCAAGTGCTCTCAACATCAGTGACAGTTTTGAAAATGGCAGCGCACGTTTACATTTTGTGTTTTTATTTTGTCATTAGTTTAAATGTAACTTTTTGACCATATAATGTTCATGTGACAGCTCCTTCCTCTTCTATTCCAGCTGCTTTGCACTTAAATCAATAGTGGACTATGTGCCTTAGAGTGTGCTATTTGCTAATAAAACTTAAAATTATGAACAAAATGTTTTTTCTTAGTCGTGTGGACTCTATGCCTCTGAGATGTACGCTGCTACCACCTAGTGGTGAGAATGTGGCATGACAGCCTCACCAAATCAGGGTAGTTACCAGGTACAACTCAATAAAATAAAGTCTTAAGTTATTTTATTAAAGTGGTAAAAAAAGGCTTAACTAAAGAAAGTGCCACACGCTCATCTCTTCCACGCATCTCGATTTACCATAAAATTGTGCAGTTTGACATTTCGAAAAATTCGCTTAATGGAAAGACGACAATTTGGAAAAACATGTCTTTCAATAACATCAAAATTGGTATGGAGGAAAGATGAATTCTCCTTTGCGATTGCAGGTTAAGCCTTTTCTTCTGCTTCAGGTTTGAGCAGAAGAAAGTAATAAAAACTTGATTATTCAATATTTAACTATGTTGACTTTGAACTGGGTTATTGAAATTCATCAACTTCTTGACATACTATGATTCTACCCATTGACGTTCCTTACATACTAATTTCACCTTGCCGAAAGACCAAAGTAGGGGTGACATGTTCTTAAAAATGCTTAAAAATTGAAAGTAGTTCACTTTCAGTGCTCATAATCATTTAATTTTGTAAAAATGTACAAGGACACATCCTGTTCAGTGACATCAATGTAGACCTAGATAGAGATTTATTACAGCTACTGACGCCATTAATCAGGCACTTGAACTTTTTCATATAAAAATAATCTACTTCTGATTAGGTGGCGGCTACATTGCATTCTTGTAACCCAACAAAAACATTAGCGGTTTTGCATTCAGTCATTGTTCAGCGTGCCGGGACTACTTTCTGTCTAGACCGACTCAGTTCCTCGAGCCTTCTCCTGAAGCAAAACGCCGTCGCCACGGGCAACAGGAGATTGCATTCGGGACTCCCGGAGCTCAGCCTCGGAGTTCTTGGAGACCTCCTGAACGCGGTTGCGTACACAAGCTCCGTCTCCGTGGTCACATGCGGTGGATGTTGCTGTGATCCATGAACTGTTTCAGGTTGTGCAGGTTGTCCCACCACGTGAAGAGGAAAGTGTTTGCGATGAGGCCGAACCAAGGCGTCACGTCCAGCTCCTTCCGCTCGGCCTTGTCCAGCATCGCTTTGAGCTCCTCTTTGCTCACGTAGCAGTGGCTCTTTATCTCGTTGGGGTCTGGACTCAACTCCACGTCCTACCGGAAATGTTGAGAAAAGTCGTCAAAATCGGAATGAAACGCACTCGAATTTGTGGTTGCGACGTGACAAAAAGGACAGTCGTGGTTTGTATAATCCAAGCGCACAGCGTCGCACTTTATCAATAAAAATATAAATGAAATAAAACAAAAGATGTATTTGTTGCTGTTGATAATGTCTATTCTATCTCCTACAGCATGTACAAGGTAAGCTAAAATATTTTTTTTAAAAACTTATGTTTTGAAATGTCTCTCTTACACACTTAACACTTGATTGGCCCAAGAACAAAACACTTTTTTTTTTTTTTTAATCCCGCAATTTTCAATAACACTGTTTAATGTGTAAAATATAAGTCAACCTTTATATCGATTAAACTGATCGGCAAGTCATTGGCTACATTTTAATTACAAATGTTCCCAAAACTGTCAATGTGGGGGGGAAAAAAAAAAAAAAAGTTTCGCAATTCGCAATTTTATTTTCCAAAATATCAAATTGCGCAAACATATGATCAAAGGAAATGCAGCCATTGAGCCACTGGGAATAATAAATATTCATTACATGGTAACAAACCAGAAAAAATGCATTGAGGTAAATATCACTCCCGCTCAAATTAAATGTTTAAACACAAAAAGATAATAAAAATCTATACATATAAAAAAAAATAGTTTCACTTAAGTTTCCTGGGATTTAATAAACACAAATAATTGGGGAATTCTAAGTGACCTAAAAAGAAACGGTAAGTCTGATTTAACTTCAGACAGTGAGGAAAAAAAAAAAGAAGTCTGTCTTTTAATGTGTAATGAAAATATCTGGTTTCAACTGCAAATAATGTTTTCCAAACCTAGGCTTCTAATCAAACGTTGTATTGCACTTTACTATCAAAGTGTGCTGTTTGACAATCAAGCACTTTCCAAGCCTTAAACACTCAAATGAAACTCGAGCAGCGCTGTCCTTCCAGCAGGAGCGCAGATTAGAGTCGACCCACCTTCTGCATGAAGAGTATATAATCGATCTCGTGTTCTCCCCACACCCCGTCGGACTGCGCTTTGTAGTGGATTCGCGTCAGGTACGTCATCTCCTCTGGCGGCACCTGAAGAACCAGAGCAGATCAGACTTGGAGCGAAGACGTGGCTCAAATCCCCTCTAATCCTCTTCCAGCCAGCGACTCCTACCTGCTCCAGGGGGATTCCCAGTTCGGCCTGGAGTCTCCTCTGGGCGGCCTTCCTCACGCCCAGCGCGTCCCTCTCCTCCAGCTCGCTGTCCGTGTGCAGAGGATGGCTGCAGCATGTGTTCGTGAAGCAGCCTGCATGTGGGGAGAAAAAGCCAGCTGAAGCCATCTGGGACCGATTATCAGGGCGGCAGCTAGCAACCGCTTTATTAATCGATTATTCGGACAATTAAATCAATTTAAAAATTAAATAATGGGGGCACTTATGCTGATTATTCATTTAAGCGCTTAAGCTCTCTTTTTTTTATAAATGCATTTTTAAAAATATTCCCTTTTTTTATGTAAGAAAAACGTTTTTTTTTAAAACACCGTAAATGCAAAATGTATATATATTTTCGAACCGTTTTGACTGAATTACCATTCTGAATGTGTCGTCCTCGCAACAATTGTTAACTGTTAACGATTAATCGATTGCTAAATTAGTGGGCGATTATTTCAATAGTCGATTAATCGCGACCAGTGTTTCAGCCCGTGCGCAACCTGCTGCGTTCCTCACCTGGGAAGGTGATTTTGGCGTCGGACCTCTGCTGCAGGAGCAGCTTCTCTTCGCTGTTGAACAGGAAGACGCTGAAGGCTCTGTGCAGCAAACCTGGACGGGGGGTTTTCAGGGAAGACGGGGTGAGGTCGGAGGAGCTGCCGGAGCAGGGAGAGCGGACCGCGGGCGGCCGTACCTTTGTCGATGTTGGCGTTGAGGTGGCAGTTTTTCTTGGTGTCCGCGCCGACCTTCCGGTCGTCCTCGTCGATGAGGATGCACATCTCTGCGAGCAGCTGGACCTGCTTCTCGTCCAGGTGGTCTGTGGTGACCTCGGGCATCCTGGCTGCAGCCTGTGCGCGTCTCACCTCGCTGGTTGGGAGGAATGGAGCAAACTTCAACGCGCAAAATGTGGTATTCGTAGACTTTTTAGACAGCGGATTTCAACGGACCCGGGGGTCATCTATTCACTTAGACCAGTTTCGTACAGTAGAGAAACGAGCGTCTTTAAACGACAGAGGATTTAACCCACCTGGATATCCGTCTGCAGCCGCTCGTCACAGAAGGCCTCCGCCACCCAGGAACTACTCTGCTGCTGGCAGGTACGTTTGATTTCAACACGCCGACTCCCTCCCGGGATAGCACCCGGAGCACCGCCCACACAGCTGGGGCCATGGCCTGACAGAAACACAAAACCAATCACAAGGTCGGAGCACCCTGCTGATGGTAATACGCGGACAGGAGGGCCAAGGAATGGATCGGGTGACATTGCGCACACACATGGCCGAAGTGTTATTCTTGGCATACAGGTGGCTTTACGATATAGAAAGGGATCCTAAAAGGGACAATTCTGCATGACGGAAGTGAGATTTTGTCGCATGATTATAATTACTTAATATCTTACTTGCTGCAGGTTCTGAGTATATGAAACTGTTTGCCAGTCTGAGTGTTTCCCTACCTGTATTTTCTATTTCCACTTATGTGACAATATCTTTGCCGTGCAAATGTGATTATGGTTTAAAGGTTTCTAAAGCTTAAGCAAAATAGATTTTTCTCAAGCTGCTATTACATTTATGAGATTGGGTTTTATTTAGCTCGGTAGAATCCATTCCAATGTATTCCATTTCGGGGTTTTTTTTCAGTCAACGCAGACCGTAAACACGCCATCAGCCCACTGCACCACCCAGGCCTCTAAAGATCTAGCATATGTATCCACTGTGGGGACACATGCAAACCACGCAAAAGCACATACTATGAGATGCTACTTACCAAGTACGTAATTTGTAGCAGGAGAACCAAAATACGCCCTTGAAGCCAATTTAGATGCGCTTGCTACAGTCATTCCAGACTGGCAACGAACAGTCACGCATTCGCTCTCGCCTTCTGACGTTACGGGCTGTGATTCGCTGTCTAAACGGCGGCGTGACCGCTCATTGGTTCAAAGGCTGCAAACACGGACCACGTGGTGCGGAAGCACTTTTTAATGTGCGATATGTCAAATTTCGTAATTAAAATAGGCTATTTAACATAAATTACGTCCCTTTTAATGTGTAGTGTTAAACTAGTGTAACTTGGTAGAAACTTTAAATCAACAGACGCCCTTTATAAAGTCCACTCAGGTTTCCCAGCAGCCATGAACGTCCGATAGCATAAAGGTGATATGTGGCAGCGGCTATTTAAGCTAGCTTGTTCGGCTCCAGGCTGTTGGAAGATGCTTTGAAATCAGGAACACAGCAGAATTGGTGAGTGACAGCGTTGCCTCTACAGACAGACAGACACATTTTGGAGTTCAAGTATTAGACTACTAGACGCATGCTAGATGTGAACGTAACCTATATATCATCTTTGGGGAGGAAATGGTCTGAAATGATAAATGTCACCGCGCGCCAGGCTCCTGTTTTTCGTCCTCGGTCGGGTTGTTGAAGTAAAACGACAAAAATGTCGACAATGACCGCCACTGTTTAGCTGAACGTCACATAAGTTCTAAATATAAGCAGAAGTATAATGTTTTAGCAAAGTTCAGGTCGTCTTTTAGCAGGAAGTTTGGGGTTTTTACCGGTGTGACACCAAATTCTGTGACCCGTCAGATTGTGCGACATTATTAGGACCTTCATCCGGCAAAGACTGGAGAGCTATTCAGTTATTTTAAATCCTAGCTATATCTCTCTCTTTATTTTTTCCTCGCATGATGTTTTCCCATAATGTTTAATCGTGGCTGTGAAATTATTACATGTAAACAGATGTACAGTGATGAGTCCTCTGGGGATTTGTGTTATGCTTCAGGCGCACAATAAAAAAAAGCTCAGGTCTTTTTATGAAACAGAGTCACAATGGGGAAGTAGTTCTCTTTAACTCTCTTCCTGTACAGCAGCTTCCGCCAGGTTAGTTTACGTTGGAGGCCGTTTCAGCACCTGGGTTGGTTTTGCTTTCTTGGCCTTTATGTTGCAGGTTTGCGGCTGTGTTGCCAAATCTTTCGCTTTCACAAAGACTGAGTCGTGTTTGACTCTTGAACACTTAAGCATGCAGGCCTCCACGTTCTGGACCCTCCACCATTCTGTTCCACAGTTTACATGCAGGTTTTATGGATGCATCTTGTGGTTGGTTCTCTTTAAGCCTGATATTGTGATTTCTGGTCCAACTCTTTGGTCAGCCTCTGTGGGTGCTAAGGAAGTTCATGTAATTCATGTAACCATCATTTACATTAAAATGAAATAATGACAAGGTCATTTATTATGCTATTAGTTGACTTATTGTTTATTATGACAGGCCTACTTCTGAGTTGTAAACAACCATTTTTATCCCAGTTTTTTCTTCTTTTTTTTTTTTTAAATCTACAGGTAGGTGGTGACAAGTGACAAAATCCAGCCTACCCGCCTGCCACCCGGTGAGCCTGGCCTTTGTTTACCTGCTCCTCAGGTAGTTTGCAAGCAGGTAAGGTTGGGGGGGGCGGGGTCAGGGCCTCACACGGGATAGGAGAGATGCCTGTGGAGGGCGGAAGCAGCAGCGGCTCGGCTTCGGCCGCACGTCACCCCAAGCAGAAGCGCAAGGCACACAGTTTGTCCATCCGGCGCACCAACAGCACAGAGGAGCGGCCGCCGGGCATCCTGAGAGGAGACATGCTGGAGGGACAGGTCAGTGGAGAGAGGGAAATGGGGGGGAAGGGTCCTACATTTATTAGGTTTTATCATTTTAAAATGTGAGATCAGGAAGTTTATCCTTTTTCTTTTTTTCTTTTTTTTTGTTAAAATGAAAGTGGTTGCTACGCTATGTGGCTTTTTATCAGCGGTGCCCCTGCAGCACCAGCCTGTTCATCAGCATTTTTAAGGGTTTGTGGTATGGCAACATTGACGACTTACTTTTTGCTATCAGAGTTCAGTTTGTTCCCTTCACGAAAGGAAAATGTTTAACCCGTACTAACTTGACGCCAGTCGTTACAGAACGTTTACCATCCTAGGCGGTGGCACCTTTAGTTACTGATTTAAAGGGATCGACTGTAACGTTCCTCCACCGCCATAAAGTTGGTGATTAACTCGCTCCAAACCAGGCTATTTGAATTAAGTCTAGAGTTGAGTTAGCTTTCCCACAAATGAAGGACAGAGAGATTTTGTCTAAGGAGTTACTTCCTTAAAACTTGTTCTAGAGACTTTCCCCCCCCAACCCCCCTTCTTTGCCTCTCAGGCAATAAAAACTTCTCTCTGTTTGATTAAGGATGCAGCAGTCGTTAACTTTTAGGAGGCGGCTACAGTGCGAGACAGCCTCACACGTTTCAGACTCATCCTTTTATTCCAACAGGTAAAATTGGTGTCAGTGGAAAGTGCGCCTCTGCTCTCACTTTCTCCCTTAAATGTAAGGCTTGAGCCACTAAAACCGGAGCTCAGCTTGCCACCGCCGCGTCGTCTCATCAAGTTTTAATACGGGTCTGCTTTGTCCGGGTCTGATTAGTCTTTTCAACAGTCCTTTCTTTGCCGCCGCGTGTTTACGTACTACTCGCACATGCCCAGGCGGCTTTATGAGCCCAAACGCAACACAGAGCGGGTTTTATTCTCCTCTTCCTTTTTTTTTTTAAAATTTAATGCTGGCATTATTGACCAAAGTGTGTCGCAAGCTGCAGGTTTAAGAGACTAAAACTAAGCAGCTTATAAGAACCGCCTGTTATTCCCTCGTAGGTCTTCCACCCACCCCAGAGCACGGTGACATGTGGTGTTAACGTCACCATGACTAGCTCTGGCCTTTGGTAGGCAAACATTTTGAATCAGTTGATTTTTAAAATCTTAAGATGCAGCCCCGTGTACTCTCGTAGCATTTAGTGTTTTCGTGGGAGCTGCGGTGGAGACTGGTGACCTTGATTTAACTGGGCACCGGCAGCAGGTTGACATGGAGGTAAGGCAGTTGCTGTTGTTGCAGCCGTTATTGAAAGTAACCACACTGGTTGTGTTTGTCAGGAGACGTCTGCTTCAGGCTCAGCAGGAAGTTCTTTTTTTTAATTTTTTTGTGATCATTATTTCATGACTCATTCACTTTTTCTTTCTGTGGTAGCGGTGTGTCATTTATCTTCTGTGCTGCTGTTTTTTCTACAAGTGTCACTGTGGCTTTTTATAAGTCTCTATAACCCTTGAAGTTTCTCGGATTTTGTCAGGTTACGACAGCAAACGTCAATGCATTCCGTCGGCGTGAAATGGTGCGTAACTGCAAACTGGGAAGAAAATAGAAAAGGACTTGGATGAAAAGCGTTGTGTACACTTCTGTTCAACTCTCTGGAGTCACAACTCTAGTTGCAATACTTTTAGGAATTGTCTCCACCAAGTTTTACCAAATGTCAAGTTGTAGCTACTGTGCCGAGCTTTCCCACTGTTTTTCCAATGCATTTCGATCTAATACATAAATACGCTTTTAACCAAATAAAACCGCTGCAACTTTTGCTGTCTGTTTCGACTTATAGGTTGTTCATTATTCTGCAGAAAATTGACCCTAAACCCAACCTCAGATTCAGATTTTTACACCCAACAGGTGTTTTTCAGAAATCACTGTTTTAGCTTAATTCATCTTTGAATGAACTCTGAACAATTTTGCTGCTAAAGAAAAGCATCCATCATGATTCTGGCGCCACCATGTTTCTCTGTTGGAAGGACATATTGAATACTGTTTTTCATTTGAACCAAAAAGTAAAGTTTTTGTCACATAAAATCCCCACAAACTACACTAACATTTGTGATAGCAACAAGACAAAAAGGCGCACAAGCTTTAGATGTATTAAAGATCCTGGTTAACTCTTGGTCTGTGTGTCGTGTGTCCAGGACTCCAAGCTGCCCCTGGCTTTGCGGAACAACCTCCTTGACCTGTTTGGCCAGATCGAACGGGAGTTTGAGAATCTGTACATTGAAAACCTCGAACGTGAGTTCACCTCCCTTCCTCCGTCAGGCCTCAGTTTGCTGATTCACCACCCAGCGATCTCCGTTCAATCATTAATGCTGTGTCCATGTCGCAGTGCGCCGGGAAATCGACTCCCTCAACGAGCGTCTGACTGGAGACGGACAGGCCGTCGAGGGGGGAGACCCCTCCAAGGGAGCCCTCAAAGCCAAAGGTGCGACATTTGTTCAAGCTGTCTTTGAAAACACATCAGGCCAATTAAATTGAGTGCTTTTTTTTCTGTTCTTTTTTGGCAACACAGCTCATTCAGACAAATGGGAGGCTCTACTGGAGCACATAAAGTTTCAGTTTTATTGTCATAGATCAAGATAAAAGCACAAATCACCTGTGAGGTATTGTATAAAAGGGTGTGATGGCCTTAAAGCTACACACAATCTACATTTACTCTGTTTAAAGATGGGTAAAAATTCAGCTTCATTGCAGTAGCACGACTTTTTAAAGTTTCAGTCACTTTCTCATCTCTGAACATTTTTCAAACATTACAAGCCTGGATTGTTTTCAGAATCCATGACTTTATGATTCGTTTTAGCTTCTTTCTCTTCACCACTCTTCAAAATGGGAAGAACAAGAGAGCATTTTGGTTTAAATACAAAAAAGTAATACAAAAAAAAAACATTTCAAGAGCAATAATTAGAAAACAAAACTACTGGAAGAGGATTTAAATTGATCTAGAAAAAAAAAGAGAAAATAATTTAGGATTATTGGCATGAAATATTCTGCTTCACATTAGGATTCCTGGAATAAGAATAAAGTATGTATTTATTTGACGCATTAGCCATTTATAATGAAACATTTCTTATAATAAGAATTTTGATTTATCCTCGTCTCTGCTCATTTCAGTTGACGATGAACTGATTGCAGTGAGTTATGATGCCTGACGAACGCCACAGCAAAGCTTTTTGTGTGTCTATTCTGTTATTGTAAGCCTTGCCTCTGTAGCAGTGAAGCCAAGCAGAGCGCTCGTCACTCACCGGGGCGTTTTTATTCATGGGTTTTCTGTGTCTGTGTCACACAGCCAGCCACAGCACCAGTCAGCTGTCACAGAAGCTGAAGACGACCTACAAAGCCTCCACCAGCAAGGTACCTGGCACCAGCCATGTTGGGCTGCTCCGCGGAGCACGACAGAGCTCTCATGTGTAAATATTTGAGCGGCTAGGATTCGGCTTCTCTGATGAGGGGGGGGGGGACAGAAGGAGTTGAAAAGCTCGTTCCACGTCCTCATAAAGTCATAACGTAATCCTAGCCTGTGAGCCGAGAGAGTTCGTCCCTACCTATGAATGCATGCCGTTTATTTTTGTACACCCCCCCACATATTAACGTCCACAAAGTGACATTTTAATGTTGAATCTTTTTGCCGAGGGTAGCGCTTGTACGCTTTCCAGGACAAAATAGGCGGCGCTCGCAACTTCAGCGTGCCAACCTGGGAGTTGTGGGGCGGAGATTCCTGGGTAACTTCCTGAATGCTCTGTTTGAGCGTTGAGCAGGCGGCTGCTGGCTGAGTCGCATCTTAACTGCAGTCTCACCTTGACTCCTCGTCTCTTTTCCACTCTTTTCGACTCGGTTGGGCGGCTGTAGCCGCCAAACGGTGAAGACGTACGCTAGAGCCTAAATGTTTCAAACTTTTCTGTCACTCCAAAGCCGTGACAAAACAGAGAGCTGGCCCAGATTAGTTTGCGAGTAGAATTTGGCTGTTTAATTAGTCTGTTTTACAGAAAAAAAAAAAACAAAAAAACATTTAATTCCCTTCAGTTGTATGTTCTGAAATGAACAGCCTTTGGTCACAGTTTGCTTATGCCTTAGGCCGGCTCCTGAACAGGGTAAGACGTTACAAGAGAGCTTCACTAATAATTGTGCTTAAAAATTTCCGTAAGGTTAGCAGCACATTTTGGTAAAAAGCTTTTGATTTTTGCTGTTTTTCTTCACATTAGTTCAAATATCAGGATTGGTTGCATTCAAGAAATGCCTACAGTTTTTACCATTTAGCACAGCTGCTTGCTTAACCTCTTAAAATTGTCTTTTTCTTTTAATCAAAAAAAATTTGTGATGTTTTTTTTTTTTTTTTTTAGACATCTTTAGCTGGTATTTGACTTGATTAGTCAAGAAGGACAGCACTTTATTTCTCGTGAAGTCAACAAGTTCTTCTGGATGTTGTATATTTCTTACTCTATGGTTAAAATTATGGAGGAATTTCACAGCACAGGCGTTGACATAAGTTCCCTGAATCAACTCTGGAGAAGTCAGTTCTTTGTGCTTACGTTGCATGCAGCTGATCTTCTCAAAGAGGTTCACCTCTCATCCAAAAGACTTCTTCAGTTCTGATCCTAAGTTTGGGAGCATTCCCAAACTCGAACCTCGAACACTATTGAATCTGCAGGTCGTTGCAGCCGCTAATGTTCACATTTTCACTTTGGTTGAACAAAGCAGCAGCTAAATGTGTAACTAAAAGCCGGTCAAAGGTTTGCCTGCATCTCAAAATTTGCCACAGATGCACCACATTTTTACCTTTTGTGTTATTTTCTTGCCAATTTAACCAATAAGATAACATGTTGTCTTCTCTTTTGTTTCCCATTTTGAAACAAAGTGTAATTGGACTCTGTGCAGGGTGAGACGTTTACCACAAGAAGAATGGAGAGTCATGGATTCCTTAATATACTTTAAAAATTGAAAATGCTTATTAGGATTGAAAGTCTCACCAGTGGTTTGCCTCAAATTTTTATTCACAAGTTTCCCATTCCCACGTTAGGAATATTTAAGCTAAAAGGTTTGATTTATTTTACTGTAATACTTCATTCACATCTTTAGCTGGGCTGCTAATGAGACTCGAGGGTTCTGTAGGTACTGGTAATCGGACCAGTACCCAGTACAGGGAAGAAACGTTCTCATTCTGTACTCAGCTGTGCAAAATGGTATTTTGTTTCTCTTTTGTTTTTTCTCTCAACATACATATATTAATCCGAGTGCAACCAAGTCCTGAGTTAGATGGAGAATCTGAATCCAGTTAAGACTTAAAAAAAAAAAAGAGAACAAGGGATCAAGGGAGGACAGCATAGATTAACCTGTTGGACACATCTGCTATCTGTTGCATAGCTAATGCATCAGAATGTTGAGTCAATAAACTGAACTGGGTTAAAACTAATAATATGCACCAACTCTGGGTTTGTTGGTCTGCTTGGTCAGTTTTAGCTGGAATGACCCAGGCTGCTGCTGCTGCTGCTGCTGCTGCTTCTTCTTTTTTTTTAAAAATTGTTTGTGGTGTGAGCCAGCTGCCAGGGATCGAAGCCTGCTGATCTTGTCATGTGCCTCAGCTGTTGCGGCTCTGTGAAAATAGAAGCCCGACCTTCCTCTCGAGATCGTTCCCGTGTGGGGGGGGCCCCTGCAGCAGCGCAGGCCGACGCGCAACCAGAGCACGCGATATTTTTAGACGCGCGCGCGTCTCACTTGGAGCTCCTGACGTGTAAGCAGAGCCGACGTTAATATTCGAGATCAGAGAAGGCGGGCGCGCACACTGAGCTTTCTCTGTTTAAGACTTTAGAGTAGAAGAGGTTAGCGGGGCTCTGATGTTTGAACGCGGCATCCTCATTACAAGAACTCCAGCTCGCCTGTGCAGATCCCATCTCGTTAGAAACACCCCGGGAAGCAGAAGTCGTCGAAATGCGTTTATAGCCGTCACCCTCTGCGAGGGTGCAGCAGAGCTGAGTTTAGGTTTTTCACCAGGCTCTGATCTAAAGTTAACCTGCTGCAGAGGCGTTCAGGGGGAAAAAGCTGTAAAGCTGACCTTTACCCACAGTAGGCGACCAACTCTGCCCTACATACCAAACGCCATCTTACCTTGGCAGAAAGCAACACAATGCAATCAAAACATATTCAGCATGTCTCTGTTAAATCAACGATTACTTTAGCGTATTAATAAGCGACTCAACTAATCCATTTACATATGCTTGTGTGTGTGTGTGTGTGTTTTTTAATGGTGCATGCACTATATGTGTAACCATGCAGTAACTATTTACACCACTTTTATCTTATTTTTTTGTCTTTTTATTGTGGTAGACCAGCAGGAAGGGATTAATGACTCTGAAAGGGGGGAAAAGGGAATTTCAAAAACATTGATAAATAACCAATATTATTTTTATTCCCCTAACCTTTCGACACTTTAAAAAAAGTGACCACCTCTTCACCTGTGCTTGTGTTTCTGGAGCGTGACGGGAGATGCTTGGTCATGTGAGCATCGTGGGGGAATTTGACTGAAACGAACGGCAACAAGATGGAAACGAATATCTGTTGCTAATGGCAACCTAGTTTTATTTATCAGATCTATACCATTATCTTAAAGAAGACAAATATCAGCCGATATCAATGTTGGTGCCAATATAGGTGTATGGCCAATATGTTTCAGATTGTGATTTCTAAAAAAAAAAACATTTCCAAAGTTTTATGACCTTCCTATTCAAATTGATGCTCTACTTTGTGTTGGTCTATCAAAAACTCCCTATTAAGATACATGGAAGCCTGCGGTTGTAAATGTAGCAAAGATTTAAGGTCTATAAATACTTTTTCAAAGTGCTGTAAATGGTTCCCTTTATGCAGATTCTAAACTCCATCCTCTGCTCGTTTTCTTCTGTTCATCAGTCCCTCCTCTCTTCCTCTCTGCAGATCGTCTCCAGCTTCAAAGCCACCACCGGCTCCCGCGCCCTCTGCCAGCTGCTCAAGGAGTACGTCGGCCACCGGGACGGCATCTGGGACCTCAGCGTCACCCGGACTCAGCCCGTGGTGCTCGGCACCGCCTCTGCCGGTACACACGGCTCACCCAAAAAAGGAACCTCGTCGAGCCAGAATGGCTTAAATCTCCGTGAAGTTGAAACGATCTGATTTCCCTGTCCCTGACAGATCACTCAGCTCTGCTGTGGAGCATAGAGACGGGGAAATGTCTGCTGAGGTATGCAGGCCATGCAGGATCAGGTATGTATAAAAAAAAAAAAAATTATACGCATAGAAAAAAAATCATCTTTCTGTCACTTTTGGAAGAAGATCTGAATCTTTGATGGTGTCTCATCTCTGTTGCAGTCAACTCCATCAAATTTCACCCCACCGAGCAGATGGCACTCACAGGTATGGATCTGAATTCATAAAAGATTTTTTTTTTTCAAGATTTAACCAGAATCTGTGTCAGCAGGATCGACGTCTCCAGGAGGATGTGGGTGGGAATCTTGTGTTGACGAGTTTTTCTCTTGTGTTTTTCCTCAGCCTCCGGAGACCAGACGGCTCACATCTGGCGCTACATGGTGCAGCTCCCGGCGCCGCAGCCGCCGCCAGATGTCAGCGTGAGTAGCTTCGGACTGAGATTTTTGCTACAAGCGAAAAAGATTTCAAGGGCACGAGCTGAGAGCGTCTCGTTTCTGGCGTACATTTGGAACCAGATATTCGCCTGAAACTTAGAGAAAGTTTGAAATTTCTCTTTTCGATGAATGTAAAACAGTAATTTAAAAATCTGTGGGGGAAAAAAAAAAAAAAAAGCAAAACATTGATCATTCTGTCTTTTGACCCAGAAATAGTTTTTGACAATAACTGACCGAAAACCAGGAAGGTTCAGTCCGTTCACTGCGTGTACACACATCTGCTTTCAACCGCATCTCGTCCTTCTGCAGGTTCCGTGCGACGACGACCAGGATTCGTCCGACAGAGAAGAGGGCGAGACGGAAGGAGACGGTCCCTCTGAGGTCCCCACGGTCCGGGTCGCCACGGCAACCCTCAAGAGCCACCAGGGCGTGGTGATCGCGGCCGACTGGCTGGTGGGAGGCCGACAGGTGGTGACGGCTTCGTGGGACCGCGCCGCCAACCTGTACGAGGTGGAGACGTCCGAACTGGTTCACACTCTGACCGGTACGAAAATGTTTTAGTGGATGCATTCTGTTCACGACACTCAATCCTGAGTGGAAGATTCAGGTAGACAGAGGACAAAATGTTCTGTTCGTGGCCTCTTTAGCTTTCGTTCAAAGGTGTGAAAAAGTCCAAATTTGAACTTGAAAAACATTTCTGCTGTCGGTGAAACAGGGTAGTAAGATGTTTTGCTGCAAAAACACAAAATCTTATCTAGTTTTACTAGTTTTACTCTATTTTATAGTGCAAATTTTTTAGTATACTTGGAATAAAACAAACAAAAATTACAAGTAACTTTTCAGTAAGACATGAAAGGTCAGTAACTCCTTAAAATTGATTTTAGAAAGTACCATTTCCCCTGACAGATTATCACTTATAACAAAACATTTTAATCTTAATATGAAGTGTATGACAGTCGTATGTTTGTTAGATTTGCGCTAGAAACTGGAGCAAAAATACTTAGTAGCATTTTGTGTTTTTGCAGTGTTCTCTTAGCAGAAACGAGCAAGAGGTTTAGAAATCATGGAAAGAATCGTCAACAGGGCTGAAAACAAATGAGAGGAACCATTTATAGATCGATTAATGGCTTGTTACATTTTCAGAATCTGAAATGTAATAAAAGATTTTGAAATGTTGTGAAATGGTGTTTTGTGCAGTTTC
Organism: Poeciliopsis gracilis; assembly: GCA_911649635.1. Lineage (NCBI taxonomy): Eukaryota > Metazoa > Chordata > Actinopteri > Cyprinodontiformes > Poeciliidae > Poeciliopsis > Poeciliopsis gracilis. The sequence goes on along the minus strand of CAJVRI010001102.1, from coordinate 1,508,505 downwards.
CGGGATGCGAGTATCCCGGAAACAGCTGTGTGTGCTCACAGGAACGACGGAGGAGCCGGACGGGGGAATCTGTTGTCGTGAATCATTTTGTTGGTGTTTGTGCAGGCCATGACCAGGAGCTGACCCACTGCTGCACCCACCCCACCCAGCGCCTGGTGGTCACCTCCTCCAGGGACACCACCTTTAGACTGTGGGACTTCAGGGACCCGTCCATCCACTCTGTCAACGTCTTCCAGGGACACACAGAGTGAGTCCACATCTGGGGTTTTTTATATTGTATTTATTTATTTATTTATTTGTGGTTTTTATTTTATTTTGGTTCAGGATTTGAGATTCTGTCCTCCCATTTCATTCACACATCCATTTGCCAGCAGCCCAAACTTTCAGTAACTCTTTATTTGAAGGGCTGTGCACCAGACTGACATGACACCATCATAAAATGACATAACACCTGTTATGACATGTATTAGTCTTTATGAATGTGTGACTGTTGTCATGAAGTGTCACTCGGTAAATAATGACACTTTGAATGTAAAGTTGTGCAAAAATTTGCATAAAAAGTGTCATTCATGAAGACTCCTTCATGTTCATAACAGGTGTTATATTAAGTTTATGACAACATTATGCGAGTCAGTTATGCACACCCCTTCATATAAAGTGTTGCCAAACTTTGAACCTTCATTGTGACCAATTTGCAGCCAAAGTGTCCACTAGGTGGTGCTGTCTCCTCCTCCAGCTCTCCAATTCCCCTCCAGTTTCCTTCTTCCTCTTTCCTTTAGCATTAATCTGCAGACCTTATTGCTCTAAGCCAAATCCTCCACTTGCCTTTCATTCATTACTGAGCACTTCTCTTCACTCTGACAGTGCGCGTCTCTGTTTCCTATCACTTCCTCTCTTTCTCCCCCGCTCTCCTGTTCATTTATCTGTCCATTTCAGCGTTAATCCCCCCACTCTGTGTAATTTGGCGCCTCGCTCGCTGTTAACACTCAATTGCAGCCGCCCGTTTCAAAGCGACGGCTGTCAGGCTCGTCTGTGGCTCTCAGCCGCGCTGCTCTTTAAAAGCCGTGAGAGGAGGGGGCAGCGTTTGCGGGCGCGCGCGCGTGTTTACGCGCATGCCTACACGCGTCCGCTGGCTGCTGCTCTCTGGCAGCCTTTGATTGCAGGCGAGGGATTACGTCGAGCTCATTACGTACAATCCCAACATGAATAATTCCTGCAGATCCCAAACTAATTCCCTCCCATAGACAATTGCAGTAATGAGATTAGACTCCAGTGTTTCACAGTTAACATCCCCGCCTCCTCTCCTCCGTCCTTATGTCCTTCCCATGAGGCCTCTCTTGCCTCTCGCCCTTCCTGATGTGTTCAAAGCACCAAACCCACCAAAACATTTAAATACGACACAGATTTCTGTTTTGGAAAGCCATTCCTCTGCTGCTTATGAAATAATCATGTGCTTAAATGAACTCTACTGTATTATTCAACTGCTAACTTGGAGCAGCTTGCGGCTTCATTTTACTGCTGGTAATTGTAAGAATTGTCCATCTGAACACTTTAAGCTGAGCTGTAGGCGTAATGAGTAGGCCCGTCATAACAAATTTTGCTGGATGATAAATTGTCCCAGAAGTCATTGCGATAAACAATAGTATTGTTGTTCTGACACCATTTTGAAGTAATATAGTGCCACTAGCAGAATTATGCGAGAACATGTTCTTTAAGATCAATAAACTCTAAATTCTAACAAACATTTGACACTGGAACTGGAAGACATTTTAAATGTCCAAAAATAAATCGACAAAACAAGAGAAACAACAAGTACAGTGAATTATTTAGTGTTGTAAACAAAATCGTCCTTCCAAAAAAGGCTAGCTGAGACCACACTGAAGACTCCTGACATCCAGGTTTTGGAAGAAAAAAGGAAAAATAATAAATCGTTCAGATGGAAATTAGACGGCTCGTTTTAATTTATCATGCTATTAATTGATCTATTGCGCCAGGCCTGTTGATTCGTTTATTATGTGTGCCGTCATTTGAAAAAGACGGCAGTAATAAGAGAAGAGAAATGTATCCACAGGCACATCGAAAAAAAAAAAGTTCAAGTATTGTGGAAAAAAGTTCGATATGTTTTGTCACCGATTCCAGAGGAAAAATCGGGGCTGAAATGACAAATCGCATTCATCATGATTAATCAGTTGTTGACACGATCGTCGACTAATTCAGTAATTGATTAATCGTCAATTCAACATATTCAGAGCAGTGATTAAGCCGAAACTATACAAAAAATATTACATAAAAATATTTTGCATTTAACATGGAAAAAAAAAAAAAAAAAGAAGCAAAACCTCCTATTATAGGCGACCGTTACCACACTGATCATTAATCGTTAATGGAGATATTAATCAAGAAATCTACAAATGATAAAGGAATGCTATGACTGCATTTAGACGGCGAAATGTTTGTTTTTCTTATTTAAAATGGAATTTAATTATTGATTTGCATATTTTAATGCATTTCTATTGCTGTGTTAAAGGCATAAATACCTAAATAAAAAATAAAAAAATCAGCCGAAAATGTCATTACTCACCTGAATAATAGAGCTGGCGTTCGAGTTTTGATCCGTTGTGCAGTTTGATGATCTGGAAGCCGTAATCATCATGGCTTGTCGTCCTTTTAATCCGTCTTATATTTAAACCAAAAAATACATGAAGAGGCAGCAGCTTATAATATCTCCACTTTAAGTTTGGATGAGGACCAGCTGGTTCATCTTGAGTTCGAAACATCAGTGAAAGCATGAGAACTTAAATTGTGTCCCTTTATTTAGCTATTTTTTTTTTTGAAGTAGTCTGAAATGTGCTGTAATAAAATGTGTAAAATGCAGCAGATTTCAGATCTTCCACTAAAGTTTCTGATGAATTTCTGCTTATTTTCCCCAATCAGGTAGGAATTCTTAAATCAAGTCGGCGTTTTAGACCAGGCGCAGGTTGGATCGTTCCTTAGGGTCCTAAAAGGTCACTTCCTGATCCAGTTTGTCACCACTTGTTAGTCGTGAGCTCCATCCGCCGCCGTCTCTCTCACTCTCTCCTCTCTCCCATTTCCCGGGATCTTCCTTATGGCATGATGTTGCAACATGACTGACATAAACACGGCATCATTCCTGTGAAAAGCTGCAGTCGCAGAGATAAATGAGAACGGTTTAATAGAGGCAGAGAGCCGGAGGAGGGAGGACGGTGGGGGGTTCAGGGGGGGGGGAAGTGAAAGCCTCTCGTTTCCACCGCCTTCACCGGCAATTACGCCTAACGCTGGCTGACAGCGGAGCGCGGCGGCTAAAAGTGCAGCATCCACCCTCCGTCCCACCGCCCCCCATAATTGCAGTGTAATGACAACGGCGCGCGAGCTAACAAAACGGCCGAGAGCAAACGAGAAACGACAGCGCACTTGCTCTACAAACGGGATGCCATGTCGGGTTTGTCTCCCCTCCCGTCGACGGCTTCCTCAGACATTCTGATTGCGCTCCGCAGAGAGAGAGTGTGTGTGTGTGTGTGTGTGTGTGTGTGTGTGCGTGCGTGCGTGCGTCGGATGCAGATCTGATATCTCGTCTCTGCTGAGGAATACTCCATCACTTCAGGGACTGTCAGCTTTGCTGCAGCGCTGGAGAATTAACACAAAGCTGCAAAAGCACTTAGTCTCCATCTGACTGGTTTCATTTCCATCTTTAGCTTTTATCTTTAAACACCAACCGTTTAAGATCCATATGATTCAACATCAAAGCAGATAAAAAAAAAATCCTCCGTTCATCCTGAGGAATTGGAAACTCTGGTTTCTATTGAATTGATTGTCAACTTTTCAAAAACGTAAAATTACCATAAGGACAAAATATATAATTTCCGATTAAACTTCTGTTTGAGAAGTAACAGTTTGCATGTCTACATGCAAAAAGCCACCTATGTCAAATTAAAAACCCCTTCACCATTCATCTACATTTACTCTGAAACATGGTGATGGCAGCATCATGCTGCGGGATCCTCTTCACTTATCCAGGACTTTCTCTTCATCTGTTGCATCGAATCCCAGTTAAATCCCTTTGGGCAGTGATCTTTAGCATGTTAATTTCAATTAATTAATTCTACATGTTTTCAGTGTGGTTTTAACACAAGCAGTCAAAAACAAACAAATTGACAACAAACAAAATTCTTTCATTATGACAGGATTGCATTAATTTTTTTTTTGTATATACACACATATATATATTTTATATATATATATATATATATATATATATATATATATATATATATGTCTTATATATATATATAAAAGAATATCTCACTTATTCTCTACTAATGAGATGCTTTTACATTTGTATTTTTTTTTTTTCCCCTCGGGTCTTTCAGTCTCTTGACCTTGGCTGTCAGAGACCAGCCGAGCATTAAGTACCACCAAACTCCTTCTCTCTCTCTCTCTCTCTCTCTCTCTCTCTCTCTCTCTCTCTCTCTCTCTCTCTCTCTCTCTCTCTCTCTCTCTCTTTCTTCCCTTCCTCGCCGTCGTCGTGAGAAACCCTTTAACCTTAATCAACCTTATAATCAATTACCTTGTCTGATTACGCCGCGTGCTCACCTCCCATCATCGCCTCCACGCCGCTCGTATTCCCGGCCGGGCCGAACCCTTCAAAGTCAGGAGGTGCCTGCGTCGGCGCAACTCTTTCCTGGAGCCGCCGCCTTTAATGGGGCCAGGTTTGGGTGCCTAATTAGCCCGTAATGCCATGTCAATTTGAATTAAGGCGGCGGTTCATTTAAGCAGGACAGACTAGAGGTAGATGCTGAAGAGAAGGAGAGGCGTGATGGAACACTATTTACTATAATTATTCCCCTCTTTTTTTCTTTTCTTTCCTTTTTTTGTTTTTGTGTTTTTTTTTTTTTGTAAGTTTCACAGGAACTAAAGGGAAAAGCTGAACGTTTCTTGGAGCGAGCAAAAATCACGAGCGTATAAGAATAAGCAAGTTGTTGTAGGTCTTGGTTTCTTCTTCAGGTTTTACTTTTCGTCCTGATTTTTTCGGCTTCACGTTGCGCGTTTGGACAAACGTCCCCTCTGGTTTCTGCTCTCTCTCGGTTCGGACAGTTGACGGGACACAGCATCACCAGGCGCCGCGGCTCTTTGAGGACAATCGGACGACATGATTTATGACATTTAATTTTCCCTATAGAGCAAATAAGCAGTCAAGTGAATTCAGTCTTGACAAATAATGAATCTGGAACTTATCTGCAGTCAGTTCTTTATAGAAATGGAGGCTTTCTCGGCGTTTTGCAGAAACTGCTTCATAAGTGTCTGTTTTCTCTGACCGGTCCTCTTCCTGTCTGACCGTCCCGCTCTGTCCTGCCTTCTGCAGCACCGTGACGTCCGCCGTCTTCACGGTGGGGGACAACGTCGTCTCGGGAAGCGACGACCGCACCGTGAAGGTGTGGGACCTGAAGAACATGCGGTCGCCCATAGCAACCATCCGCACCGACTCGGCTGTCAACAGGTGGGTGAAAGGCGTCAATTTGAAACTTTAAAAGAAATCTTTTAGACCTTTTTTTTTTTTTCTTCCCAAAGAGATCTGCTTTACAGTGCAACTTTGTGTGGCGTTTCAGGATAAGCGTCTCGGCCAACCAGAGGATCATCGCCCTGCCGCACGACAACCGACAAGTCCGCCTGTTCGACATGAGCGGGGTGAGGCTGGCCCGACTCCCACGCAGCAACCGGATGGTGAGGAGAGGACGGGAGCGGGACCCGAAACGACTGCTGCATCACATCCGCTGCTGTTTTTAAACAAAACCTTTGTATATATCTGTGTGTGTGTGTGTGTGTGTGTGTAGGGTCACAGGCGAATGGTGTGCTGCACGGCGTGGAACGAGGAGAACCAGGCGTGCAACCTGTTCACCTGCGGCTTCGACCGGCAGGCCATCGGCTGGAACATCAACATCCCCGCCCTGCTGCAGGAGAAGTGACCCATCCGGACCCCGCCCTTCTTATTTCGCATGGACTGTGATTCGTGCCATTTCTGTGTGGAAGTACATGTTCGGTTTTGTGTGTGTGTGTGCGTGCAGGCGGCTGCTCACGTCACCTTTTTCTGTTTTTTTTTTTTTTTTGTCATTGCCAAATAGCTTCTCCTGCATGCTAGATGACCTCGGTTTGCAGACGTTGCTTCAAAAGCAGTCGGAGAACAATCTGTAGAGTATGTATATAAGATGTTGTGGCCTGATTTAAGTGACGGATTCAGTGTCTTAGCCGCCTTCTGGGAGGTGCAATTTGTCGAATATGGCAGAGCTTTTGAGATGTCTTTATCCTTCCGGAGCGTTTCCTCACGCAGAACCAAACATATCGCGACAAACGTCTGCCACGTCTTAAAAACGCAGAGCTCAGCAGACGGAGATCCGGACCCCCCGGCCTCCTCTCTTCGGTTCACGGTTAGCCTTTGTATTTCCAGATCTCACTTTCTGTTACTTGCCTTGTTTTATGTTTACATAGGAGATTTTTAAATATATAGACGGAGCTTTATTCTGGCAGGACGAAGAGGAAACGCCGTGTCGCTGCGCTCGGGGCCCGCATGAGTTTGCGTTCGCTCGTCGTGCAGTAGCGCAGGATGAAGGGTTTTTAAAACGACGTTTGGGCGTGCTAGCTTGAATTTGCAGAGACTTTTCAATGTCGTCTACGCCACATGGGCAGGTGGATAGTTTCCCGGCACAAACTCTGCGTTGAAGCAGGTCGGGGACAGAGGTTCGACTCGTTTCTACTCCAATCAGCTCTATCCAGTTCTCATCGGGTCTGAACTCTGTTGTATCCAAGTGGAGCCAAATCTGCAGCGTCACGTGGAAGGAAATCGTCAGAATGTTGGAGAACAACCCAAGACCCCAAACACCATCGCCACGGCGACGGTCGTTTGACTCATCTGAGCGTATGTATCTGTGGCTGCTTTCGAAACATGGACGCAGCTGGGTTTTCACCAAGGCAACGATTCCAATCTGTGCTTAAAGCTGCAGAATATAACTATTTATTTTTTAACTTTTTACGTATTTCTTTAAATTTTTGCTATGTTGTGAGAAGATAATCCACCTCCTGCCACCGTTACTGCAGCCAATCAGAGCCAGGAGAGTCTTAGCTGTCAGTCAAGCTCATGTATGCGCTGCTCATGTCCTTCCCTTTTGCTCTGCTAAACTACAGCAAGCTCCCCCTCCACCCCCAACATAAATGCTAAAGCTAGTTAGCATTGCTACTATGACAACACATAAGTAGGTTTCCAGGAACAGTAAGTTATTTCTCCACCATTATCACACTGAGCAGCAAATAGTCCAGCAGCGGTTCAATGTGCAGATTATCCGTCTAATCTTTATAGACAATATGTCAACAGCCAGGCTGATGCTAGGAAACCAAACGAGCTAAAATAATCCATCATAAAATCTAATCTCACGAATCCAACCAGGTTTATTCCAGAGTGTCGATTGCTAAAAAGACATGTAGTTCAGGTGCAGCTTTCTTTGTGACCATTAACCAAGTACTTTGCTCCTAAACAATCCTGCAAATTCAAACTTCTGGACTCTTGTTTTTTTTTTAAAAAAAAAAACTCACTGAAGTTGGATGTTGAATCATCAAAAATAAAAACCTTCTCGCCGACGGCAACCGTCACCGTGGCCGTATGTTAACCTCTGACCTGAGCTGGACTCGCTCCTTCGTTTGCCGCCTCAGAACTTGTCGTTTTAAAGTCGTGAGCCCAAAGTGGTCGGTGTGTGTGTGTGTGGTGTGTGTGTGTGGTGTGTGTGCTTCAGTGGTTTTCAGCTCTGTACTGTGATGCACTCATCTGTCTGTCTGTCTGTCTGTAGCACAAAAGAGAAATGGAAGCAATACTCAGCTCCTTAATGTTACTCATTCACAGAGTGATGTTGTGCGTTTTAAACCAGGTGACTGTGTCTTTAAAAGACACTGGGTTTTTGTCGTCAGGTTACTGTGCTCCACCTGATTCCTGAAACATGCTGTATGTTACATGTGCAATGTTCTGAACTGAAGTCATGCTGTTTTTTTTTGTTTTGTTTTAAATCTCCTTCAGATGTTTAACTTATTCCAGTGCTGTAAAACTCCATACGACTGCCTGTATATGTGACCAGTGTAGATCCCGTGTGTTCAGAACGCACACGCCTCTGCTGTTTCCTCCAACAATAAGAGCCAGGATCACATTGTAAAGTAGCATGAACCTGAGAAATGTTGGACCTGAATTAAAATTGCCTTACTACTGCATCGAGGACGGCGTGTGACTTTCATCCGTCTGCGGCTCCTCCACATGTTTGATAAGTGATTGCGCTTCAGACGGGTTTGCTTTGTCCGTGTCTTTCGTCGGGGCGGCGGCGGCGGGGGACTCCTGCCCGGTGGTATCGGCGTCCCGTTACTCCGCAGGCGGAACGCTAAGTTCAGAAAACGCGGCGCTTCTGAATAACCCACCTGGAGGAAATCAGATTTTCAGATTGATACATTAAATTACAGCCAGACTGCGGGAGTAAAATCTACATTTCTAAAGTGGATCAGCTTTCGGCTCACTGAAGTGAATTTGCATTCGCCTAACTTCATTATGCGATCTTCTTTGCATACTTTATTGTGATGGCTGTGTTCTCCCTGACACTTTCCAATAAAAAAGGAAAAAAAAAAGATGTGATTTCCTTTTGCTACTGTCGCGTCTCTCTCATCTTATTCAGCCCACACTTTTTTTTTTGGGATTTACTTCAATGAGGCTGGTTATCTCTCAGAAAATTGTGTTTTTATTCATCTGCAAAACCTGGAACTGCTGGTGTCTGTTCATAAGGATTCTTTCTCATTAAGAGCAAAGTAAGAGTCTGTAGGTTTAAGGTTTCTCTTAAAACATCAAAACAGGGAATTCCTTGTAGATCTCCCGCCACTTTTAGACGCGTCTCGACTTCAACACACCCGAGTCAAATAATGAGGTCATTAGCAGGACTCTGGAGAACTTGATTGCACCTGGGGGGTGATTCAAGTCACTGACATGAGTTTAATTTTTACATATTTACACTCACTCCGGTGACCTGAATCTCTTAGAAGGTGACAAAAGTTGCAGGACGCCGGCCCTCGAGGGCCAGGATCCCACCTGCCCCTGCGTTACGGGAAGTTTAGGGTCATAGAGTGACGACAAAAAGCTTGTGAACCGTAAAACAGTCTCCATGTGGGTTTACGGTGGAACCTTCCAGCGTTGTGACGCCTTCATGTCTCTTTGCACTAACCATTAGGTTAGAGCTGGTTCAAATGGTCAACTGTGGAGTTTATTGTGGCGAGCTACCCGTGGCTGCAGGGAGGACGGTGGGGACGAGGTGTAGCTGCCTCCACCGGTCTCCTCTTTCATCCTCCAGACTAATTTGACCGCTGGTCTGCGCGCCGCCTGCCATGAGCCCGACTGAGATAACCATTTTCCCGTGGATTTCCCCGGGGAGACGCAGCAGTGGGAGGCCTCTTTAATAATGGCCGGCTGCTCTCTGGGGTCGGCACATTAACGCACCGACAGCTGATCGTGACAAAGTAGAAATGCACCAATACGAAAAACAGAAACCAGACAGGCAAAAGTAAAATTACAAGATTTAGTGGTTTTATTCACATATACAGTACAAACATTCACTTTTTATGTTACTGAAGTGCAATTTACAGACCTTAGCAGCAATTCCTCTTGTACCTCAATTTACATAGTAGGACATTTTTAGATTCCTTCCTCATCAACATCATTTGTACATTTGTTTTTACATATTTACACGCAAACGGCTTTCAGACAAACGTTATGTTTTTTCTCAAAAATAAATCGGCGAAACTCTGTGTTTGCTAACATTGGGGAGCGTGATGGTGATGAATGTCACGTTTGCCGGAAAAACCAAGATCTGCACCTATACTGTCTTATTGATCTGACAAACAGACGGTACGTTACATAAACTCTATTCCACAGTGGAGTTTTTTTTGGTGTCTGAATCAATATAAAGTAGTGACCGGAGATTTTGAATCCTCTTGGTTTTGCTCTTAGCTGAATCTTTCTCCAGTCGGTTCTGTTTTTTTTTTTCCAGGTTCAATGTAGGCAAATTTCAGCTCCTTTTAAATCACAGGAAGGTTTGCAAAACTTCCAGCTTTCACTGGAGACGAAGTGTTTATGGTGAATTCTTTAGAAAACAAAAAGTCAAATATGAATGTAACAAATATACTAAGCATTACATAGACATTAATAAGTGTGAGTTCAAGTCACAGAACCAGGGTGATTGCTAACTACTGTTAGCAGAACAAGCTAATGACCTTTAGCCCCCTGCTTCCTCTTTGCTATTCTTCCATTAAAGGCCAAACTAGTGAATTGGATTTGATTTAGAATAAAAAGTGGATGCAAGCAAATTTGTGCCATGTTTTTTATTTTTCTTTATTTTGATCTGTAAAAATGTTCAAAGATGTAATATTGTTTTGGTTCTAGTTAAATCATTTTGAGTTGATCCATCTCACATAACACTTGTCCACCTGAAAATCGTTTGTGATTGTTGCATTGACAAAAAAACAACAAAACAGTAAAACATTCAAAATGAAATAAGTAGTGATATGCACATCTGCCACTGCATAAGATGCATCATTTGTAAGTTTGCAATTACACACAATACATTATGTGTATTTCATTTCCCTTTGGGATCAATAAAGTATTGTTTGAATTTGAACAGCATGCAGGTTCTACTGTTAGTGACTTGATCTGATCACGCCACGTTCAGTCCAGCCCAAACAGATTCAAGTCTCACTATGAATTTTTATAAAAATATATATCACTAAATCCCAATTTCATCGCTACGATAATTACTGTTTATCAAAATAGGTCTCTCTCTCGGATCTCAATGAATGAGGGGAATAACAAGAATGGAACATGAGTCATAAGGTAGCTCTTTTGGTGTAAATCGGTCTGTTTGTCATCTCAACTCCCACACGGTCCCAGTGAAATCCACCAGGTCTTGAACAGGGCGCAGTACTCAGAGAAGCCACTAGATGTCACTGATGCCACTGCGTGGCTCTCGCTGCCGCCGGCGGTCTGACGCGGCGGCTCAATTATTTATAGGGAACGCTGACAGAACAGTACAGTCATGATCATAATGAATAGAAAAGACATCACAGTGATACACAGACAAAATATGCAAAGACGAGATGCATTAAGGTGCTAATTTACATGGGGCGGACGGTGACCTATCGGGTGTTGGACCTCGGATCTGACGGTGATGGGAGCTGAAAGTAAGGGTAAAAAACCCCCCCCAAAAAAACATCACTAATAGCTGTTATCAGAATGAGGGGGAAGAAAAGGTGAGTATGAATGTTGTTACTGAGCTTTTGTTAAGACCAAGGAAAAACCAGCAGGTGAAAAAATACAAAGAAGAAAGTCTCCGGTCCGTCTCCTCCTCCGTTCTTGTGCTTAGTCGGGAAGTAATGATGTCATTTATACACCTGGCCTCCTCCAGGGCTGCATTAACCTGTCGCTGTGTCATGTTTAGCTCCCCCCGGAGGGAGGGAGAGGGCACAGGAGAGTTAAAAAGGTGAATTAAGCGAAGGAGGATGGAGGTAGTAATAAAAGAGGAGAAGGTGAGCCACCCTGTCCTTCTCTTTCCTCACTCCCTGCCTTCGTCTCCATCACCCGTCACCCTGACAGGGCCGGTAATTGGACGTGGACCCTCTTTTTTTTTTTTTTTTCTTCCCCATCCTTTCCCCTTGCTCAGCCTGTCTCGTTCTCTCTCTCCCCTGTGGCTTCGCTCCTCAGCGGGAGCCTCGGGGCCCGGAAATAGCTGATGACAAGATAGCGGCTGCCTTTCATTCTGCTCAAGGTTACCCCAACCCCCTTTTTCCTTGACAGCCACGGACGGGAATGGAGGTTGTGGGGGGGAGGGGGGGTGTATTTAGACGGGTGTTTGCTTAAACTTGTTTGTGTTCAAAGGGGAAAAAAAAAAACTCCAGCTTTTCAACTCTAGTTTTCCTACATGATCTTCTGCTGGTGGCTTCAGTGACGGGATGGAAGGGCGACAATGAAACAGAATGAAAACTGCGGTCACGCACAAGGGTTGGTAATCTTGGGTTTGGAGGGCGTACTTCCTGGTATGAAGCTGTGTGGGGGGGGGGCGTTATCTCACCCTAAAAAAATAAAGGTCACACACACACACACACACACACACACACACACACACACACACACACACACACACACACACACACACACACACACACACCCGACGTTGCTCAGATGGACAGCAGGAACTGCTCCTGCTCCGGAGGTTTCTTCACCCAGGTACCCAGGCCCGTCTCCTGCAGAGACTTGAACCACTGCTGCTTCGCGATCTGGTAAGGACGCGCCGCCATCTTGGCCTCGCCGTACATGGGCTGACGGTCCGTCGCTGAGCTGGAGACGTGGAGCCCCAGCTGAAAGAGAGGAATGATAAGAAGCACATGGGAGAAAGACGTGGTTAGCATGATCAACGATCAAACGATCAAGTTTATTTGTACGGCTCATTTCAGCAACATAGCAGTCATAACCAATTACAGACATTCCAGAGCCATCATTACACATCAAATATGTTGATCAATGTTCCAGGGTCCAGAAGAGAAACCGGGATATTCCTAAACAGCTCTACACTCTGCAGCTCAGTCCCAAGGAGAACCGGGTCAGAATTTAATCCACCCACTGAGTCCCATCTGTGGGAAGACCTCCTAATGTCCTACAAACTGAGACCACTGCTTATTGAGCCCAGAGCTCCCAATCCGCCTATATGGCGATTGGTTGATTGATTTATTGGTTGGGGTCGTTAGGCTTCCAACAGGAGAACAACTTTGATTGGCTTCGATTAATATATATACACATGTGACTTCCAATGGCCCAGTCAAAGTCCAGGCCCAGGTCTAATTGACTGTACGGAAAGGTGGTTGTAGAAAGCATTGACTAAGCAGAATACAAATGTATGCCACACCTTTCAGATTTTAACCTAAAGTTCAACAATGATGGGTTTTTGTACATAATGTGCCACTTTATGTTTCTCCATTATCTAAAAATCTTCATAAAAACTTACAGTTGTTGCAATGCGGTGCTGGGCTCTGTACAGTCAGGGCAAAAAGGTGCGTTAGGTTTAGTCAGGGCGGTGTGTGGGGGGTGGTGTGGGTGGTGGGGGGGGAGAAAAGGGGGGGGGGGGGAAAAGGGGGGAGCAACACAAGTGTAATCTCCCCATTTAAATTTCACAAGCAATTGCACATTCTCTGTGCTTTTTTGTGCAGTCGAACTGTCGCGGGGGGCTGTGGGGGAACGGGGTGAGGCGGGCGGGCGGGGGTGTAGGGGGGGGGAGGGGTGGGGAAGATCGGCGGAGAGACAAGCGGGGAGAGGGAGGACGAGGAGAGCAAAAGTTTCTTTTGGAGATTAGTGCGACTGCTCTAGCGTGGCCCCGTATGCGCGGCGCGCGGGGAGCACTTAGAGGGGCCGCGGGTGCGGGGGGGCTCCTCCAGAACTCCTCCAAATAATTATGGTTTCATAGTCATTATGCTTTAACGGCTCGCCATTTGCCGACGCAGGCGGTGTCTGTTACATAAAGTTTCAGGATGGAAATGAAAGTGCGGGGCGGGTGAAGATCCGAGCTGCCAGATTCCGATAAGCCGCACAGACGGCAGATGTTGCCAAGACGACAAAATTTATCTGCAGCGGAGAGGAAATTCCACATTTCCTCGGCACGGCGCGCGCTCTGATTTGGAGTTTAATACAGACGTGTGGCTTTTGATTGCTGGAAAGCGTCTCGGTAGTTAATGTCTCTGGATTTCTGGCTGGAAGCCGGCGAGTTGCGGCCGACGGCTCGTTTACTTGCAAGGCCGTTTAAGCGAACAGACGACCTCCTGTTGAACGTGCGAGACGAGGAACGGAGGCGCGAGCGTTTAACCTCTTCCAAAAGGTCACCGAGTTCACATCAAACTAAACTGATAACTGGAGTCTTTGTCCTGAGCAGAAATGTCTTCATAATGTTCAGTGAGACGTTTTAACCAAAATGTAAAAAAAAAAGAAAAAAGTGTTTAGAAAAATGAGACACTGCAGCTTTAAACACACTTTTCACTGAGTATACATTTCTGCATTAAAAATGTTTTTATTGGCTTAATGTAATATTCTAATCTTAAGCCGTGTTTTAATCAGCTGAAGGAAAAATAAATCCTCATAACTGGATTAAGGAACTTTCTAATAATACTCTAATTTATTGAATGAGTCTCTACAGTCAAGAACGAACATTATTCCAAAACACTCCCTTCATGTTCGGCTGTTTACGGACACATTTCCAGACTCTGGTAGGAATTCACCCCCTCCAGTCTGCGGATCTATTTTCCGAGATCGTTTCATGTCGTCTGTTTCTCTGTCCGGATGAAACCACAGATTTAGCTTAGCAAGCATCTGACTGTGCTAACTGAGGCAGACAGGACGGCAGCTGAGCTGCTGCTGACGCGTGTGAAAGGAAACTTGTAGAAAGGTTTCCGCCACGAAATACTGAACGTCGGAGAGGTTTAAAGCCACGACTGTTCCCGCGAGGCGTGTTGAGCATTTCTTTGGACGCAGCTTTAAACCGGTTTCCTCTAAACTTTAGTTCTAAACGTTCAGTCGAACTCGGAGTGAGCAACTCGAAGGCGTCAGCAGGTCCAGATGGGAGTTCTGAGGACGTTCACTGCAGAAACAAAACCTTATCAAGTATTTTTTTTTCCTCATGTTTCTTGTGCAAATATCCTAGCACACTTAAATTACACAAGTTTAACTTGGAGATTATTTCACATATAGCAAAAATAATTTTCCAATGTTATAAGTGAAATAATCTGAAATTGCAAATAATAAAACACACAAAAACCCTCAGAAGACATGGAGTGAAGCTTCTTTCTTCATAGGTTTCAGATCTTAGTGGTTGTAGTATTTCCATTTTGTTGATGCTAAATAGACCAGGAGCAATTTCTCCTGTTAGTGCTTCACTCGCGGTTGTCATGGTTGCGTTTACCCAGAATGCCCTGCATCATAGTTCGCTCCAGTCCGCTCAGCGTCCATTCGAATCGCATCAGAGTTCACTTCAACCCAACAGAGACCTAGCTTTGATTGTCGGCGAACCCGAATTTGCGTTTCACGCCTCTTGAAACTTCACCTGGACTTTCCACACAAATGCACCGGAGTTCGGTTGGAGCGGACTGTCCGGGTCCGGCCTGCCGTCTTGAAGGTGAACACCTCACCTTTCGGTGCAGTCTGCTCCAGCGGGTGAACAGGGCGTGCTTGCAGATGCGCGACGGCGTCCCTGACTCCCGTCGCCGACCCGTCGCCGTGTTGACCGCCTCCGGCCTGCGCGTCGCCCAGCGTCCAGTTGATGCTGACGCACATGGCCTTCCCCTGCTGCTGGTACTCAGTGTTGCTCAGCCCTGTGGGGATGAAAAAACAAAACAAACAACTTTAAACACGAGGGCTTGACTGTCGTGACCCGACATGTGATCCATATGCGGGATTTACCGTGGGAAAACATCAATGGTAAAAAAAAAAAAGAAAAAAAGAAAAAGAAAGCAGAAAGTTCTAAGTCAAATTTAGCAGCCCCTCAAACCTTCGCTTTGTTGTTCGGTTTAACCTTCCTCCATCCTTGCTTCTCTCTGCCTGAGGCTAACAGCTCATGTTAAGTTTTGCAGCGCTGCAAAAAGTGGACCTGAGCGCTAAACGGTGTGGCTGTTACCATGGAGCTTTGATACACCCCCAGAGAGAGAGAGAGAGAGAGAGAGAGAGAGAGAGAGAGAGAGAGAGAGAGAGAGAGAGAGAGAGAGAGAGAGAAGGTTGGGGGGGAAAGCAGAGGGCTATCAATCAAGTACTCCATGCGTTCCTGCCTTTGTAAGACAGCTTGTCTGCTCTGGTGTTGCTGCAGATATGCTGGCTCTGCTGTAAATATTAGCTCCATTCAGAAATATCAGCTGCTACACCTACACTGGACCATTACCGTGTTCTCTGCCCGGCTCGCTGAAATAATGAAGCTCTCCAGCAAAGCACAGGCAGAGAGCAGGAGAGAAGGAGCCACAGATCTGAAATCGATTCATTCGTTTTAATTATGCTTAGTAAAAAAAAAACCAAACAAACTAAAAACAACATTCTGGAGATGTATGGGAGTTATACCACACATGCAAATTAAGTCCATTTTCAGCACCTAGCTTCCAGCGAATAAAGAGTTCTGCGTTGACATATGGCGGCTTGTGGGCTGGATGAAACATGGCCGACTACTAACAAGAAACAAAACCGGACCGCCTCGCCAAGAGATGGAAAAACAGGCACAGATTAATGTTCCGGAGATTTGTTCCTCCTTTCTTTTAGCCGAGCTTGTTGTGAGGCTGTAACTCAGAGCCGTCAGCTAACGTGCCATTTCTCTTGTTCACACAAAATGATTTGGTTGTTCTGTCGAGAGTTGAATCGAGATAAATCAACGTGATTGTAACGAGAGTCAAATGCATATGAGACTGAATATGAAAAAAGACACGCGGCCAACCTGCGATAAATTTGTAATGAGCAATGCAGAGGTGGAAGCCATTTAAACGCATTTAAGGCCAAATTACATTTCTTTAAATGAAGACGTTTAAAGGCCTTCATTTTGGATGCATTAAAACATTTTAAGGATGAGAACAAATAACCCCTAACCCTAAGTGATGGCTGGACTATATTTCTCAGTAAAAGCTTATGAATATTACTCTTGTCTGTGGTATGAGCTAGCCAACTTCTCTGGATGTTTTCTGAATAACATCTTGACTGCTTCTTTCCCCGACTCCTACGGCAAGAGAGAGAGAGAGAGAAAAATGAAAAAAATGAGAGAGCACCAGAAATGTGCTCTCCCACAATCCCTCGCAGCATCAACATTAGACGCTCGGCGCCTTGTGGCCTTTCACATTATGCCCGTCCATGTACCGTCTTTACAAAGGGACGGCTGCGAGGATTTCAGTTTGATTTCCAACCCAGTTATTTATTGTAACACGCTGCGTTAAGGTGGACCTTTTTCCGAAGCCGGTTTCTTTAACGGGTTGGCAACAAATGCCTCTGATCTCATCATCTGACAGGCAGCTTGTTATAACACAAAACCGGAACTACAATGCCTCGGCACACGCCTGCGGATCGCACCCCCCCCCAGCCCCCTCTTCCCCATTTCCACGCTCGTCTTCCATTCACCGTCCTCACCTCTTCTTTTTCCTCCGCTCCACGGAGCTGGATGAATCACCTGCCACAGGAACAATCCTCAGAGTCTCTTATTACCCATCGTTCTCCTCTCTTGTGCAGATGCACCTCTTTGAACAAAAGAGCCCCCCTATCCATCGTGCCTTCTCGCCTTCCCTCTCGCTCCATTCACGGCTCATTTCATCCATTCAATGGCCTTCACTCCTGTGTTTCTGTAATAGCCAATTTGATTTTTCCCTTCAATGAAGACTTGATCAATGTCTCCACTGGGAGGATGCTTGGCAGAGTGAGAGAAGCTCAATGGGAGCATCTGCATATAGGATTTTTTTTTTTTTTTTTTCAAACCATGCATGTGGTTTCATATTTGATACTACAGATAGCAGCTTGGTGTGTTTGAAGCAACAAGTTTGATAGAAACTGTAGCTTTTCGATGAGTATGTGAAGATCAGGGTGAGGAATAAGAATTTTCCTCAAGGTGATAAAGTTAAAGGGCCATTGCACGCCTTCAGGGAAACGCCAGCACCAGCGGAAACTTGAATTTTTTTTTTTTTTTTTTGATTGATTATTGTTTAAAGCGGACTTTGTTGGAGGCTCGCCCTTTAATGGAAGTTTAAAAAAAAAAAAAGCAAAAATCCATGTAGCCTCTGTGCTTCTACTTAGATGACATTAGAATTTAATGAGTAATTGATTTTAGCGATGTTTTCATTTCCTCCTAAAGCGAAAAAGTTCAAAAGTCTTCTGATGTTTTCCCCCAATAAGCTCCATTTTCTATCAAAACGTACTAAAGCGAGTCCAGCTCCGACAATCTGAATCAAACGTTAATAACTGAATAATCGCTAATAATGCTGCTGCTTTGGTTCCCTTTATCCCCCCCCAAAAAAAACCCCAAAACAACAACAAAGTCTCGGTTTGTGTTTGTTGAACAGCCAAGGACAAGGCGGTCGGCCTATCGATGTGTTTGGGAGTTTAGCCCTCGGGGTTCAGGTGGAGCTGCTTTGGCTGCGTGCGATAAGAGCGGCCCCGGCGATCTCCCGGACGTTCCTCTGGGGGGCCGGGCTTTTAAATGAAGCAGGGGGAAAGGGGCCGGACTCATCAGGTTCAGCGTTGGGGGTGACGGAGGAGAGCGGAGGACGGTTGAGGTGTGTGGACATCTGAATGCAAGCGAACATCCGTCTTCCCTTCTCTTCCGTCCTCCCACCCTTCGCTGTCCGGGTCTCCCTTCAGATTGAATGGCTGACTGATAAGAGGTCTGAGTGCATTGATTTGGTGTAGGCCTGTCTCCCCTGTCTGTCCATCTCCTTCCCTTCCCTCACCCTCGTGCTCCTCAATAGGCTTTTTGCCACTCAAAGCACAGGAGGTGTGGAGATCTGACAGATCCAGACGCAAGGAGAACAGAATCGTTTCAAAACGTGTCAAACGGGGGGAGGACCCGGCGAAACAGCAGCACGTCCCAAAAGAGGCTAGCACGAACCCTTATGTGAGCTAAATCATAAAAAAACAAAACGTTTGTCTCATTTTTATTACCCAGTTCTATTAATTTGCCTTTATTAGGTTTTCTTTAACTTTTCCTAGGCGACTAGTTTAAATTCGCACCATATCAATCGAGAAATGTCTGTTTTCTTCCTTTCAGCAAAGACACAAGAGTAGATGGGGAAAGAGAACAGCGGAGCTCACTTCATATCCATACAGAGCCTCTGACATGATTTAAAGTGTTTCCCTGTTTGTGACTGTCGCTGCCTTTGTTCTTATCAATGATCCCCCAGAAACCAAACGTTGCCCTACATCTCTCTGCTCGTCTGCCACGCCACCTCGCCGCCTGGCCTAGATCTGAAGTGATGGCTGACGCCGTCGCTGCAAGTCGGGTGTCATTCAGATCATCTGCCAGCGTTCATCTTCCCCACAAACAGAAGCCTCGGGTCTCGACGGGGCCCGGCACGCAGACTTGCCAGACGACATCTAAGCTGTTGCTTTTCAGCCTTGGAACAATGACAGTGCGGCGCGGCAGTGGAACGCGAGTTTGTGAAGCGTTTGCAGGCCGGGTGTAAGAGATGATCTGATGTGGCGCGCTTGGCTTGAAGATGAGTCATACTTCTCGTGAAGAATCTCGTACACGTGTCACGATCTTCAGGCTGGGAGCAGGAAGCTGATGCTAGTTTATTAAGACGGAACGCTGAGGAGCTGAGCAGGTGCTGAATTGTCACGGTTGTCCTTGACAACCAGTGTTATGTTACTATGAGCCATCATTCGCAAAACATGATGTTTAGTCTATCCAGGTGCATTTCTTTTCAAAAAGGTGATAACGACGGATTGTTGGCAAACATATTTATAGTAACAGACAAAATGCTTTTATTGTGCAGAAACTATGAAATAACCGTCTTGAAGCGGCCATACTGCTAATTAAACCAGCATTCAGGTGACAAACTACCAAAGTGATACCTGGGTAACTATGTCAATGGCAGATCAGTCTTCAGCATCAGTGACAGTCTAGATTTCTAAAACATCTTTGGTTTTGGTTTTGTTACCACGTTAGCATGTTCCAGTACTAGCTTGGTCTGAGAACACTGAGGATTGACGATCAAAGAAACAAAATGGCTGATTTTTGTTTTGGGTCTTTTTACTAGTCGCCTCCAAGTCGTCATTAACACACCATGGTGACATAAATATTGAGAAACCCTAAACTTTAGAATACAATTCTAAAAAGGCACGGAAATCTGACGCAGTCGCTCACAGCTTCTTCTGTTCGCCGATTGGTCCGGTCGAAAATCTACCAGAGAAATCAAGCTCAATGGGAGAAACCCTACAAGGAGCACTGACGGGAGATTGAGCAGGATTGCATAGCACGGTAATGGTCAGGCTTTATAGGAAACTGATGTAAAATTCAGCTCAGGAAGTGGGAACTAATCTTTCCAAACGTACTTCGTTTCAAAACGTCTCTGAATAGAGTCATATTTACAATGCAACTTTGCCAAAAACAATATGTCCTACATGGTACCAGCGTGAAAATTTCTCTATGCCGCCAACTCTGAACATTTTGCGAATACAGAAATACTTTTCAGTACCTTTGGCATAGGTAGTGTAGCCGCCTTTTAAACAGAGGTCAAATAACAATTAGCCATACCACTAAGCAGAGGCTGGCTGCGTCTGTATGTGGCGGGCAGAGGGCCCAGGCGCTCCTGCCGCTGGGTCAGAACTCTGCTCAGATGACCAGTGTGGCGGAGGCTTCCCACGGTGATGCTGTGCAGGTACACCGGCTCCACAAAGTGGCTCAGCAGCGCCCCCTGCAGGCCCAAGACGTTCCACCTGAGAGGAGGACAAAAACCAAGACGAGGCGTCAGACGAGGAGACGGGACTGGATGACGGGAGACAGACAGCTGCGAGCGCGTCGATGACAGGTAGAGACAATTTGATCATTATCTCGATGTGGGACGTGATGAATCACAGCCACTGGTTGGGTACACACACACACACACACACACACACACACACACACACACACACACACACACACACACACACACACACACACACACACACACACACACAGATATACGCGCACGCATATAAACACACACATCCCCGAACCATCAGCGCCAAAAACAATACAGCCAAAGGTCAGTACATCAGCGCTCATTACATGGAACAACACATTACCATGTGTGCATCCATCAGTGCCACGGAGGTTAATGCACTGCAGGAGAGCCGCCGTCGACTGCTCGGCGCAAGGGCCAATCACCTTCAGTTTTGTTCAGGAAGCCTCCGCAGCCAGCTGGTCGCGTGCCACCTACCGTGGAAACCCTCTCCCGTTTAACCAGCAGATGCCAATTTGAGGATGGAAAATGATAATTACCGTGTTTATTACCATTCCCGCCATTTATCGGGGCAGGGGAGGTCCGCTGTTTTACCTGAGCTCCCGACGTTGCGCTGCTAATTTCTTTACATTGTTCTTTTTGTTAATCAATGCCTCCTCTTTTTTTTTGTGGATGCAATTATGATCTCGTCTTTTTTGTTTTTTTTCCCCTCTTCTCCCTCCCCGGCACTCGCCGTCTTAATAATCAGTCATTACAGCTGCTTTTGCTTTCCAAGCAGTCAATTAACATCAACGGCTTTCTGGGGGGAAAAAAAAAAAAAAAAAAATCACTAAGCGGCTGAGAGTCTGCATCCGCTTTCCTGCAATCTGTCAGCAAATCTGCCTTTCCCTCCCAAACAGGGGAGAAAAAAAAAAAAAAGAGAGGCGCTTTGTTCCAAACGCCAACACATACGCATCCTAAGTGCTCTGATGATGCTAAAATAAATAAATAAATTTAAAAAAAAAGTAGTTTGGGCTGAAATATTAATTCACTCCAAATGCAACACCGTGAATCTGAGACATCTTCTAATCTCATGCAAGAAAAGACAGCCATCTGGCTCGGGAAGAGACCTTCTTCCTCCCCTCTCTGCATCCTCGCCTCTCCCTCCTCCAGTAAATGCCGAGCCATTAAAGTAATGTGTTCATCTGCATAAAACCGCAGTGAAATTGAGAACATCATCGTTATATGAAAGCCATTTAGGCCCCTCAATTAAATCCAGCTGTCACCTTCGAAATCAAATATTTGCAAAAGTGTCCTGGCTGGGCACCGCTTAAGAAAACAAAAGCGGCCGAGGCGGCGAGAGCTCGTTCCCTTTTCCCTCCGTTTTGGTCGTCGGGTCGGGGATGTTTACGACGAGCGCGCGGGATCCCTAATGTCCTCTCTGGCCGAAGCTGGAATAACTATAATAAAGTGCGGGAAGTAACAGGGAGTGAGGAAATAAAATAAAAAGTAATGGGAGGTTGCGCAATGAGCGGGACAGAGGACAAAAAGAGTATCCAGAGGAAGAGGGGGGGTGGGTGGGGGGGAGTGGGGTCACTTCCAGATTGCAGCAGAGAGCCGGAGCGCGCGGCCCTCAGCTGCTCTCAGTTCCGCCCTCCTCGCCTGACCTTGATAAACCGGCCCTCGGTGACCCACTCACTTTAACGGCAGCCACTGATCATTTACAGCGATTAAAAGAAAAAAAAGAAAAAAAGAAAGAAGACGAGGAGGAGGAGGAGGAGGAGGAGGAAGCCGTGGAGCAAAGAGAGCACGTCTGCCATCTTCTCCGGGCGGGGAGGAGGGCGAAGGGATGAAAGGCAGGATGTCCCCTCCGCCTCTTCCCCCCCGTCACTCTGTTTTTTTGTAAAGTAATTGCTTTCACCCTTGTTGGTGACCTGGGTAGATTTAATCACACCGTCCCCAACCCCGGCCAACTGAATCAAATTGGTCAAATTAACAGTGGCGACACAGGAGAGGGGTTCACCTCCACTCCTAACCGTCTTCTGCATCATTTTGCTCCGTTTCTCTGCATGGTTCTACCAGTCCTTTCTCTCTGTCACACACACACACACACGTGCGCGCACACACACACACCGCTGCAGCTCAGCTGTCGTTCTGTATGGCTCGGTTGGCACAGTGAGATGCTTACGAAGCTAAATTCATGGTTTCAGCTCATGAAGAGGCCACGTCTTGGCAGAGAAACTTAGGGGAGGGGGGAAAAAAAAACACACACACAAAAAAAAAAAAAAAAAACTGAAAGCAAAATAGTTTTCAGACAATTCAGAAAACAGAAACAGCCACAGCCTGGGTGTGTAGGCTCCCTGCCAGTGGTGGTGCAAACCTTAGTTTTCTAGATGCACTTTCACAGCGTCGGGAAAGTAATTATGCCCAGGAAACTTTTTTGGTTTTTTTTTTTTTTGCACTGCAAAACCACAAACTTCAAGGAATTTCATTGGGACTTTTTTATTTTATTTTTTTTTAAAGTAAGGCATATTTGTAACGTACAAGAAAATCATGCATCGAGTTAACAAATAATAATCTTTGTGCATCTATGGCAAGAACTGATGCCTCTCGATTAAAAATCAAGAGCAGCCAGTTCAGAAGTCAATATTGATCAATGCTCTCGTTATCATGAGTCTAAAGTGACTGAAAGCTTTTTAGCCTTGATTTAAAAGTTCTCTGTGTTTCAGCTGTTTTGCAGTTTTCTGGAAGTTTGTTCCAGATTTGCGGTGCGTAGAAGCTGAACGCTGCTTCTGCATGTTTGGTTCTGGTTTTGCAGAGCAGAACCAGAAGACCTGATTGGTCCAGGAGGCTGGAACAGCAGCAGCAGATCTTTAATGCATCGCCGTTCCAATCCGCTCAGTGATTCATAAACTAACGGAAGCAAAAATTCGAACAAAGTCGTCACGGATTATTGAGGGTTATTATGAATATATCTACTCATGTATCTCTGAATGCATCTTAATAAATCAGTTCGCACCTCTAGCTGTGTTTCATCACATCAAATATAGACTGTAGCCTCAGGTATGGGAGTACCTGTAAATGAGCTAAAGTCGATTATTGATGCTTTATTGCAACTATGAACTATATACACTGTGTACATTTTCAAATTCAACTCATTTTAAGTTATTTAAGAAGCGGATAAGCAAAAACAGCCCACAAAAAAAAATTCTGCTCGAGTGAGCTACTTGTTAGAATACAGTGGCCAAGTCTTTGACCAGCATGATGGCGAGCAAAGAGTCAACGCTACAGACTTAGAGATCGCAGCAAAGCCGCAATTAATGCGCTCATTCATTAGAATAGGATTACCAAATTCAGACACATATGGGAAATCAATACAAGCGCTGCCTCGACTAGCGTGCTTCCTGGACACATGCGCAGAGAAATGGATTAGGTAAATATCAGACGAGTCTGGGCTCGGCTTTTCAGAAAGCCCGTTTTGAAATGCCTCATTCTGCTAAATCTCTGCTCTTCATGGAGAAGCTAATCTTCTAATAAAGTTAACCTTTCCACCACTCGGGTTACCTTTCTTTGTTTAAGCGCACCAGAAATTTCGCAAGTGATTGAATGCTGAAGGTTCTCTCTCTCTCTCTCTCTATATATATATATATATATATACATGCATATATCTGTGCCCCAGTGGGTAAGAATAGTAATTGCACATAGAAAATTAGATTGTGATTTTTGCATAATAAGTTAAAATGCATAGACTTAAGCAGAGCAGTATTATACATGCCAACATTACCACTTTTATTCACAAGTAAACTTCTCTCTGGATTCACTGAAAACAAAAGTGCGCACAAAATAGAAATGAGGCCTTAAAACTCAGAAATAAGAATTTCCTGCAGAAGATGTTTTTGTATCTCCTCTGCTGAGCTGAGTCAATAGTTAATAAATTGAATTTCATGTTTGAGCTAGAAAACTCATTATCTTTTAATTGCTGAAAAACTAATACTACATTTAATCAGAAATAGAGGATAAACATTTGACTGCCGCTGCATTGCTCGCTGTTGTCTTAAACTCTGGATTGTGTCGTCCTGTCTCTGAGCAAACAAGCTAGAGTTTGATTGAAGCGGACTAAACAGGGCTAGTGCGAACGCCCCCTAAAACTCTAAGGCTTCAGCGGCTCCGTCTTCTGCACCAACAGCCGTCTGAGCACAGCGTGCGAAGCAGGTCACATGACGCAGACGGGAAGCTGCATCAGCCAATACAGTCCCCGTTACTTTGCTAGGATCCTTTTAACAGAAGAAAAGAAAAACCCCCAACCTTTTGCAAGATCGGCAAAGTAGTGAGAATATACTATAATACGGTTTTGAAAACCGTGCAATCGAATAGCAGTGAATTAAAAAAATAAATTAAATACAGCTGCTCAACTCCCTGTACGTGCACAGACAGCAGACCTAAAATAATCTGGTCGTGTTGGATCACAGCAATGCTGTGCGGCCTAAAGCTTTTAACTCCAGAGGGGTCATGTGACAGCACTGACCTGGTGATCTTGTCTGTGCAGGACATGGTGATGAGCTGCTCCCCCTGTAGAATGCCGTCCCATGTCTGGACGGGCCCCCGGCATCGCAAAGGAACCGTCCCTTCGCCAGACTCGATTTTGGTCCGCAGGTGGCTCCGATGCTTCCTCATGAGGTGTCTGCTGCTGTGTACTTGAAAGGAGGGAAATAAGAACAGGTCTGTTTCAGTAGGCTCTGTCTGAATTGTTTAATCAAATCGTCGTATTTCATCTTTGAGATCTCCTGTCTCTTGATGGGAGTGTGCAAAGCTAAGCGACCTCTTTAGGTTCTTGTACTGTTAGTAAAGGTCCAAAGTACATGAATATATGAAAGGAAGAGAACATTGGTGATGAACTGGAGAGAGTTGCTCATATTTTTGAGGTCCAATCAGTGGCAGGTTCATCTGCATCCTTCAGGATTTGCTCTAAATCGTGTACTTTGGTTTTAACTTACTAGCTGCCAGATCTGTGACTCAGAAACTACAACCCTGTCAAAAAAATAAATAAAAAAAATGTTAGTGAAATGTACCCGAGAGAATTCCTCTTCATGTTTTAATAGCCTCACATTTCTTAGGGCTTAAAGCAGTTCCTCCCGCCGTTCTCCTCTCTTGCTATGTAGCCGTTCCTGTGATCCGACAGAGACTAAAAATTAAGCCGGTAGCTTCCGGCTCCGAAATGTTTTAAGAACAGTCGGTCAAAGGTGTCCTGAAATTTCATAATCTCTGTGGGCACGCCGCACAGCATTTATGAGCTTTAACGCCTAATATCTCTAAGGCTTCTCTGATGATGGTAGCGTCTTCACTCTCTCTTTCTCTGCACGAGTTTCCTGAATGTTTCTCCATGCGGAGGATACCGGCGGAGTCGGTTGCAGTTATGTGTCAGGAAAGATGAGAAACAGTCTTGACATAATAATCTTGACATAATAGTCAAGATTATGTTTCTAAATTTGCAGAATAAACCAAAATTGCGGGGATGCGCAACATTATCAACGTAGTATCTGAACCGGCTGATATTAGCTGTAAAATGTGATATCGGACATTCTGTCAAAGAAACTCGCCGACATAAAAGGTGTTTTTCTGTGACAAACCAGCGACAATGATGCCTGCAGCGCGACGTCACGTTGGCACGGTTTGAGTGTTGTCATTGTCTCAGAGAGCAAATGTCATGAATGAACTTGACATTAAACATAATGCAAGTTCAAAGTGTTCCATCATTTTCAGCCTCCTCTTTAGCATTTGCTAGCAGGTGAGATTGAAAAAGACGATGCAGTACTTTAGGTCCACAATAGAGAAAGCCATATAGTTTCAGTGAATAGGTACAGGAAAAAATATATATATCGGTATCGGTTATCGGCCAAATGAGTTTCAGTATATTGGCATATCGGTTATTGACCAAAAATACAATATAGTGCATCCCTACAAAGTTATCTTAACTAATTAACAATTCATTTTCAGTACATAAGACAAGAATATGATTTTATCTTTCACACTGTGGTGGAATGAATGAATGAATGAATGAATGAATGAATGAATGAATGAATGAATGAATGAATGTCTGGCTTCTTACGATCACTTGTAATTTCATAAGGCGAGTTGAGCCTCCCGTCCCCACATGGCGAAGTGCTGATGTACATGTGGAAATGGACGTTGTCTCTCAACCTGTAGCTCTGCTCTTTGTGGCGGACGAATATCGACTCCTCCCAGTCCTCCAGCCTTTTACTTCAGGACCCAGAAAAAGACAAGAAAACGAGACTGAGAAAAAGCAACAAAAGTGAGGAAGACTGATGAGAGAGATGGCACTATTCATCACAGCATAGGAAATAGATTTCCACTCTTTTTTTTTCTTCTTTTCCCCCCCCCTCTAAAATGATGAAGAGAAGCAGAGACAGAGAGGGATGGACACGGGCTCACGCTCTGACCGCAGCCTATTTTACTCACGTCAAAGTCCTGAACATTACTCAGCTTCAAACTACATACTTTCAGAATGATCACACTGCGATCCCTTAGATCAATAACGTACAGGGTCAAACGTTAAGGCACAACAAAAGGGACAACATTGATTTATAATTGTTCAAATAATCAGTAAGTTCCGTTTCAAAAGTAGCATAGAAGGATTTTCAGTGCAAAAATATTTTTAGCGCAATAATATCAAAATAAAAGAATGAAATACCACCACGCTATGAATGAAACAGTTGAACTTGATAAACAAAAACATTCAGCATCACAGCTGACTGTCTTTTTTTTTATCACAGACTCCTAAAATGTGGGCTCTGAGGAAACTTTTTACTTAGTAATAGGTTTCATCGCTGGATACATTTTCCCTGTTCAGTTTTATTTTACTGCACATAAAGGGATCCCACAGGGCTTCCTTAAAGGTCCTCTTATTTGTACTACTAAACCTGGTCCGAACAAGTCCTGTGCAAACGTAGATTTTTCTGCTGGAGAGAACCGTTGTTTAAACACGTGGACCAATCGTTGTTTAAACACGTGGACCAATCGTTGTTTAAACACGTGGACCAATCGTTGTTTAAACACGTGGACCAATCGTTGTTTCGGCCACTGAACTCAGAGATGTACAGGATTTCATTTGACACTACGTGACAACCGTCTGACACAGGAAGCAGAATGTAGGTCATTTATGCTGGCTTGACCGTGGCGACCTCAAAATGCACAAAGAAAAGCTACATATTTTGTTTCATGTTTGTTTATGTAGCTAATTATGTATCCTTGGGACAGTGAAGTATGAACGCCCTTTTCCACTACTTGAAACAGCAAAAAACAAACAAACAAAAAAAGACACACTGATATTCTGAGTTTGAATATTAAAATTCAAACTCAGAAATGTATTGATCATCTCATAAGTATGACGTTGATGGTCGTAACTATGACTTTGCAAGTTGTAATTGAGTTTTTTAAAATGATAAATCTATCACTGAAAGTAAAAAAAAATATGATTTAAAACGTACAGGGTTTTTAAAAGAAAATAAAACACTAGAAAGGCAGAACGTAAAAAAAGAAAAAAAAATATATGTATGGCTCCAAAGAAACAAAAAGAAAAAGCTAAAAGCAATTTATGGTACAAAAAAGGTTATAGAAATAATTGGACTTTTTCACTTGTATGTTGTAGAAAGTGGGCATTACACATTGGCAAATGGGAAGAAAAAATAAATAAATCACCTTAACAGCACTAAAGTACAAGAACTCTCCCAAACGCAGCTGATATTAGCAGCTCACAGAAAGCGAAAAGAAACCTCTGGGCTGTGCGGCTTCCGCCTCTCTGCCAGTCGTGTCGACAGTAAGAAAACATGACCTGGTAACTGCGCTTCCAGCAACATTAAAGCTAATGCGATGAAGTGAATTTGCAGCTTTTTTTATTTATTTTTTTTTACCTGTGGCGATAAACACTTGTCAAATCGCTATGAGAGGATTTGTAGATATCAGCGTACGGCGAGCTGGAGCTCTCTAAACATCTTAGACATTTGGTTTAATTAAAAGAAATAGAGGTTGGAGATCATTTAGCTGCTAAGTAAACTCCAGCTTTATCTGAGAGTATTGTTTTCAACTTCATTGTTGATAAAGAGTCTAATACGGCAGGTTTTTTTTTTTTTTTTTTTTGCTACAAACACACTTAGTTCAGGAAACCTCATAATTAGCTTTCTATGAAAGGATGCAGAATATTGGTATTCACTGAATTGGAATATGCGTCTCAATTATTTGTCAGATTAGAAGATGTCTTTTGAAGATTGAAAAGCTTTAAGCAGGTGTTAAACATACTTGTCATTAAAGTTGCATTTCAGAATAATTTTTTTTACTGCTTTGATGTAATATTATAATCATAAATGTCACGTTTTTGCTAACTGTAAGTGGAATATCTTCATAATTAATAGCAGTATTTATGAAGATTATTAATCTCTTCATACATCAAATTTATTGAATGGGCATGTTAATGTGGTGCAAGACAACTAAGAAATTGAGAAAATCCCATCACACCTTTCCTTTAAAGTTAGTTCAAGTTTGACTTGATCATTTTTCTATGCTGCACTACCCAAGAAAACATATTGATGTGACATTTTCTAGAGCTAAAATTAGGCATAACCAGTCTAACACAATCATAAATCCTAATCCAAGACACATAAGTCAGACGTTTCAGAAAGTGTTTTCTTAAGGTCTGGGTTATACATAACAAATACATCAACTTTTCCTCTGTTTTACAAAGTAGGCCGTGGCATTCATAACGCAAAGCACGAGTGTTCCTCTTTATATAACCTCTCCTCCGCCGCCGATGTCCTTTCACTGGGTGTGAATGTGGCAGTCGTGGCATTTTGTTTGGTCATTTCATTATGAATTATCTTCCACATTAGCCGTTTTACTCTGCTGCAAAGTCTCCGCGGCTGCCATCTTGCATTGTGCTAAGACAAAAAGTCAGTGTTGTGTATGCAAATATGACATTCAGCGATCTGGACCTCCATCCACTAATCTGATACATCAGCATTCCAGCTGAGCTCCCCGGGGAGAACAGGGAGGTAATATATTCTTATAAAGTGGACGCTGGGAAAAGTCAAAATTCATCAAAGCCATCCTCTTGGACCTGGTGAGGCTCGACGATGCTACGTGAACTGCAGAAACTTTAATGCTTTTTAAACATTTTCTAATTTGTTTGTGTAACTTTTACATTTTAGGCGAAACCCCAACATATAACAGCTGAACAGAAGGAAAATCACAAGGTTTTCACAAATGATTTAAAATAGGAGGGCATTTGTACGAAGCAAATTCTTGTTGGAATTAATGAACTACTTGGTGTTGGTCTATCTCTTCAAATTTCTATCACATATACTCACGTTTGTGGATTTAACGTGATACAATGTGATAAAAAATAGGGGGCCTGACTAGTTCTGAAAGAAACTGTATAGAAAAGAGCAGAAACAAAGAGAGCCTTAGCTGAGTTAGCTGAGTGTGACCGTATGCTTAGTAAGCTATAGAGAACAGCAGACATATGGCCTGTTGATTATTGAAAAGTCTCTCGTGAACAAAGCGGTGCTGTTTCCATGGAGCTCTTCATAGAGGAGTTAGCATGCTTCGGCTGCAGCAGGGGGTCGCAACTAACGAGATGTGATGTTATTAAGTGTCACGTAAAACGTAATGCGATGCATGTTCAAACTGCAGGAGGCTCACCGGAAACTAAAACCAATGGCAAAAGGTTGTCACCGACTCGTTTCTCCGTTCACTTTCTGCAGCCGTTTAAGGTTTTGAGCCGCCGGCATTTAGAAACAGCCGCACACTGAGCACGGTTTTTGCGCCATTTCCTTCTGTGTAAATACTAAAAAAAAAAACAAAGGCGCGTTTGAAACACTCACAAAACCTGACTGACTATCTGATGTAGCCCAAAGTGAAGTGGAACGATGTAAACTGCTCTAATGTTTAGAAAAGGGATAATCTGGGGAATAAAGTTGTTCAAGTCGCACAGGGTTTTTGAAGTCAACAAGTCTCTCAATATTCACCATGTCATTCAGGGTGCATTCACAACATCCCTGTTTAATCCAACTCTAGTTTGTTTGCCTGGAAAATCCCACAGTTTGGTGTGAAAGTGGAGCAACAGACTTTTGATACAGTGCGGCGTGAAACAGAACCACACCAGCTGAAAATGCAACAAATGTTGCAATTCTGAAAACGCCCCTAAAGAAAGTCGACTTAGAATCTCTTCACTATTTAAGCCTTTCGTCCGTTTAAGATGCCATCTGGCTCTTTTCCTCCCCTTCACGTGGTTCAGATGAGTATTGTACCTATAAAACTAAAATAAATAAATAAATGACAATAATATTAAAAAATTTAAAACTGTATTTTTGTCTGACAGCAACAAACAGTAAACACTGCATTTTTATTCTCTGCATTTTTATGCATCAGATTTAATGACCTTATTATGTATAAAATAAGTTTATCGTCAAAGGACTAACTTCTCCGTTTTAACTATCTGGAAATTTAACATGAAATTTAAATGAGAATCCAAAAGTCAACAAACACAAGATAATTAGACTCAAGGGAAGTCATTAGCTGTTGTGACTGACTCAAATTATTTTATCCCTGCCATTTTACTTTAACCTGGCTTATTTTCATCCATATATTGTTAATGTTATCAGTATGACTTACTGATTAATCTTATCGTTCTCATCAGTTTTAAACTTATGCTTTAATGTGACAAATGTCGATACCTGAATATGAGAATCGGCACATGATGGAATAATGGAAACAATGCGACAGTCAATCAAATATCCTGTGGGGGGAAAAATGCAGAATATTCGCTAGAGGTCCAGTTCCTCCAGGTTTTATTTACAAGTTAAGTGTAAATAATCAAAACCATTTTTAAGTACATTTTTTCAACCTTCGACCAATAAAGTAAAGATTTGCGCCAGCGCTTTTTGATTCAATTTCACCAGTCAGTTTTCTTGTGTAGATTATAAATATATGTCCGCTCTGCTTCGCAGATGTTCTCACGATCTGCCAAACTGCAAAGAAATGTGTAGTCCAGAACTGCCTTTACACTGCCAAAACACAAAATTGTACAAAGTAATTTTGGTTTAGTTTCTAGTGCAAATATCTTGGCACCCTTGAAATAAGACAAAACTAACTTACAAGTGATTTTTAACGAGATATAGCAGCTTATGTTAAGTAAATAAATCCATAATATTGATGAAAAATCTCTTGTTTCATTCTCAGCTTATTTCATTGTAACAAGACATTTTCCCATGTTATAAGTTAGTTTATCCGCCAAGGGAACTAGCACTTTTTCATCAATATTAAGGAATTATTTACTTAAAACAAGCACTTTTTGTTTTAACCCTAACCCAAACCCTTTGCAGTGTAGGTGACCCCACACATTTCTCAGAAGGTCTTTGAATGAACCATTGGCCCAAAAGTTGAAGTTTAGTTTCATCTTTGTGAGTTTTTCACTTTATATTAAGAACACAAGAGATTATTACCACATGTAGAATACAATCACCCCTTAAAACCTTAAGCATTTTTGTAAGCCAGATTTAAGCTAATCTCTTCAAACTAGTCTCTTGGATGAAAAATGTTCGGTGTTTGTAATGACCCAGGTGTCCCACATTTTCTTCAATAATTAATGTACCCTTTCTTCTGACTCATCTATTGTTCACTGAAATCCTTCCGATTCTTTGTAACTTCTCTGCAAACTTCTCTGCAAACTGTGGGTTTAGCTAGAGGATGGAACTGGAAATGTCACTGTTGGTATCTGAGCTTTTCAAGGGGTGAAAGATGTTAATACCACAGAGGTACATTCGAGCTTTGGCGTCCTACCTCAAGAAAAGTTCCAGTTGAGAGTAGAGGAAACGTATCAGAGCCCTTCGCGCCGTGACTTCGGCGTGACAGTCGTTGACGACCTGCCCTTGGTCGCTCAGGTACTCCCCGTTGATGCATTTGGTTCCCGTGGATAGCGCCACCACCTGGGCGTGCCTCAGGTCCAGATCTGTTGAGGGAACGCAGACAAATCCTCAGCTCCTTGAACACATCAGTTCTTCAAGTCATGAAATCTTTTCGGTGTGTTTGGGGTTCAGAGTCTGGATTTTTCATTGGCTTTGTTCCAATGAGGTCAGAACAATTTATATTGGACACAAAGAAAGAAATGTAAAGGACATTCTGGAAATTTATTGATTTGTTTCCAACAAATCTTGGCCATCTTTTAGCTCTGTCCAGGGATGAAATTGTATTTTTGTCGTTTTTTTTTTTTTGCAACAAGAAGCAACAGAACCAGTGTTTATCTTCAGCTTTAACGTTTGAGTAAAGAATGTGAAGGCGTTGATGTTTTCTGCCTTTTGTTTCTGAAAGCTCCACAGTTACTTAAGGAAGGCTTGGGTATGGATTATCAATACAATGTACTTTTTAGATATTGTTCATCACAGCCCATTTGATCCTTACTCAGATGTTACTATTGGCAGAAAATACAAACAAGACACAGGGAAGTGATGGGAAGCTATTTTTTTAATAGCTTTTCTAATAACTTTTAATGACAAACTTATTCATGTGCGATTTTAACGGATTTTTTTTAAACGGAAACACCAGAGTTACAAAACTGCGTTTTTTCAACATTAGCTGAATACCAACAAAGTTTTGCGCTCGCTTGTAATGGAAACGCAGCTCCTGACAACGTCTACTCTGAAGAGTGTTGCTTCCAGCACAAACTGTTGGCGCTCAGAATGGTGGGTTCCTCAGTGGAACCTGCTGAGGTTCTGACGGTTCAACTCGCCGGTCAGAACCGAGCTGAAAATCCTCCGTTTCCGACCAACGATGAGTCTCTTGATACCCGAGAAGCCATTTTAATGCTTAACGTATGAAGGATCATAAGCAACATCTGCAGGTTTTATGACAAAACACCAAAGAGAAGAAGATGCTGTGGCGAAATAGAAAGATCAAACAAAAATCCCGTCTCATGATGGTTCTTCTGTTAGAAAAAAAGACTTCTGGAGGTCAGACCCAAAAGACAGACAGACAGACAGACAGACAGACAGACAGACAGACAGACAGACAGACAGAGGTTGTTTAGAGGAGGGTTAAAGGTGGGTGACGGATCAGCATGTGAACGCCTCGCCATTTCTTCCCCTGGCTGCCACAAATCTCTCCCCATCTCTTCAGAAAGTCAGGCTTCGTCAGCTCCTGGCGGTCCTGCAGGCGCCGCCGGACCGGCACGTGAGCTTTTATCAGCCCCGGCCCAGATGGCACTGCGGTGTTAGAGTCCTGACACCTCCACTGATGAGGAGAAGCAAGAAGGGCAGGGGAAATAGTGGGGGGATGGAGGCTGGGAGAGGGAAAGGTGTGGGCAGTGTGTGTGTGTGTGTGTGTGTGTGTGTGTGTGTGTGTGTGTGGCGTGGGGCCGGTTAATAAACGGGCACATGAGATGAAGAAAGGAAAGATCACTGAAGGTAGAGCAGGTTCAACTTCTTCTTTTTTTTTTTTTTCTTTTTTTTTATCTACAGAGCCGGGAAGTATTTCAGGCGCCATGTGATTCTCGTGGGCAGAATAAAATAAAAGAGTATGGATTTCATTTTTATGCTATTGTCGGGGAATGACTTTCGTATTTGTGGAGCGGTCCGTCAACAGATTGTTCCACCTCGCCTCTGGATCTCTGGTATTTCAGTGAGCCGTACCGGTGCAGAGTCATCAAGCAAATTTGCAATTCGGTGCCTTTGTGTCTGTGTTTTCAACTCAGCGCCGTTATTCTCCATCGGATCGGTGTCGGCCCATATCTAACCCCGGATATCGGTATCGAAAGTGAAAAAAGTGGATCGGCGCGGGCCTATTTATAAATCGTCTTTGTGTGCAGAGAATACAGGACCCACAGAATGAAACAGGAATATTGGAGCTTATTAAGCCGCTTATGGCACACATCTCTATCACATCACGAGTTCGGATATTAGCATTCCCTGTAAGCAAGAAGCCGCCATCCCACTTTTGGTGATAAAGCGAGTTGAAAAAGGTAACAGACTCTCCCAATTTCATTCTCCTGCTTTTCCTTGCCGTTCCACTTTGCGATTGTTTAGATCAATTTTGCAGTGGATAATTTCTGCCGCGCTGCTCGCTAGCCTGCCATGAAATTGGCACCGAGGTTGCCTCCAGTTTGCAGGAGAGAGGAGAGATAAATGAAAGACAGAGACGGAGAGAGGAAGGGACAGAGCCCCGCGGGCGGCACGCCGTTTTAAAAGGAAGAATAATCAGCTGCATCAAAGAAGAAGAAGAAGAAGAAGAAAAACAGAAGAAGAAGAAGAAGGGGAGGGGACGCTCAGAAGGAACAAGGTGGAGTAAAGTGGAAGGCCCGGAGCGCTCTTCACACACAAATACATCTGTTGATCGCTGGTGATTCAGAAATGTCACACCCGAGGGTAGCAGCTCTGTCAGAAAGCGCGTACATCACAGGCTCAGACCTGGAACCGCTCGCTATGGCAACTGGACTGACAGAAACCTTTAATGAGAAGACAAAAAAAAAAACAACAAAAAAAACACTCAGGAGATAAACTAACTCTCTGACATCAGATAGAATTAAAGCTTTTTAGTTTCTGCCAGGCGCTTTGCTCCACCAGGGCTTTGATTGCTGTTCCTGATAACCAAATTGGACATGAAAAGTGAGGGAATGGGTTTCGTAACAATCGGGCAACGACGCGTCATTTTCCTGTCAGTCAGAGTTTAGATTTACGGCCCGAACCGACCCAAAATGATTTGTTTCTGTGGCACGTTTAATAAGCCCATAATACAGACAGGACAGAGAAAACCAAACGCATAAAGTTATGTAGATCATACTTACAATAGTTTAAATATAGGTAGCTCATCCTGTTGAGGAAAGAATGAAAATAAGGTGACGAAGTTTGTTCAATTGTAAGAATAGATCCACACGCAGCCCCGCCTTGATCTCCTCCTATCAATCACATCCCAGAAGATCTGCAATTGTCTCACCCTGCGGGTACAACAAGCCACAAAATGGAGCCGGAAGATGTCGAACGAAAGCTAAAAACAGGAAACGTTCCTTGCACAGAGAAGCAGAATTCAGCTTCTCTGCACCATAAATCTGGAACAAACTTCCAGAAAACTGTAAAACAGCCGAGGAAACATAGCAAAGCATAGAATTAGACTGAACAGATCTGCCCTCATGGATCGGCCACGTTGCCACCGACACCCAGTCTAGAACTGTTTTTCAGCATCGAGACCGATATTAACACAGTGTTAATATCGGATCGGTGCGTCTCTCCTGAATCCCACAGCATGATGCAGCCACAAGGTTTCACATTGAGGTCGGTGAAGTGTTCTGGATATTTGTTGATGATACATTCTTAGTGATCCAAAATGGAGGTACAGAGAGAACAAAAGAGCTCCTGGGCTGTAAAGACCCAACAGTTCCCCCTCAGCTGCAAGGACAATCAGAGAGCTGGATCCGGTTTTGCTGAACTAGCTGGTTTGTATCTTTTTTTTTTTTTCCTTTTTCTTTCTCATCAACGCATTAATCAAACAGCTCGGGCGTACGCATTTCCTCTGCGCCTCTGCTTAATGTCACGTTACTTTCAGACTGCAACGCCGGTCCACTTAACTTGCTCTGTCTGCATGTTGGCAAATTGGCCTCCCACCACCAGGCTGCATCACACTACATTACACAGAGCCGCAGCAGGCTGTGGGCCATTTGACTGTGAGCCACTTTGAGTCTCCGGGTTTAGACTTCAGAGTCAAACAGGACGCAGCTGATGTCGACTAGGAGAGCTCTGTATCAGGACACTAAGAAATGACTCAACCACGTCAGAAGTTTGAAAAAACGTGCAGATGTCCGACAAAGACGCTGTGTGGCGTTGGTCGTCCCCCCCCCCCTCCAGCTGCCTCTTTAATTTGTCACACAGTGTTCTGGATCAACCTCTTCCTAATCCTTTAACACTGCAATCAAATGAAGACGTTAGGTTCCCCGCCGCGGTTCTCACATTGTTCCAGAACAAACGGAGCTGCCGTCGTTATTAAATGTGACGAATGAAGTCATAATCTGGCCTGTTTATGGAGGTGGGCGGGGCCACTGTGACTGTGTCCAGTGGAGCAAACCAAAGCCGCAAATGTTTTACAAACCACATCATCCAGAATATTTAGGCAAATTAATAATATTAAAGTTTAAACAATGGTGATATATTTATGGAGTCCAGTTGCACATTTGTTCTGTCTAAAATCATCCTTAATATGCATTTCTTCTGTTTTTATGTTACTATTGCTTCAGATCCAACAAAATGTTCAGATGTGACAAAATAACCTGAATATTTATGCAACCACTTATTTGATGTGATACATTTTTTATTTTATGGCCAATATTTTGTAGAAATTAGTGTCCGCTGTGACATCAGCACGTTTTCTTTTTTTTCAATGAAAACCAAATTCTGTTGATTATGACTGATTTGCAAAAGCAATAAAAAGGAAAAAAAAAAAAATTTCAGGCACTGCAGTTCAGAGGTCATTTTCAACTTGTACTAGTTGATTGACATAATCAAATTAGCTTGTCACTCTGACCTGAACTTCATTGATACGATAAGTGTGAAGCTCTGGCAAAAGTTAAGAGAGCACTTAAAATGTTCAGATTCTCTGATTTTACTCTTCATAGGTTCATGTTTGAGTAACATGAAAATTGTCCTTTTATTCTATGAACTCACTGGCAACACGTCTCTTAACTTCCAAGCAAAAACGTAGGATTTATTTGCAGAAAATGAGAAATGGTGGAAATAAGAAGCTTCCAGGCCTCAAACAATGCAAATTGCTGTACGTTATTAGCACAAAACATTTACAGAAACAGAGACTCTTAAACGAGCTACACAGATTGAAAATCAGATATAAAACCGTTATAAAAACAAACACTTTCATAAATGTAACCTGCATCAAATCAGTGAAACAACTGGAGCAGCTCTGTGTTTTCTTTCAGCCCCCACTTTGCTGCAATTCGACCGTAAAACTCTGTTTGCGCGTATCAGCAAATGACACAT
The DNA here is from genome assembly GCA_911649635.1 of Poeciliopsis gracilis. Taxonomy (NCBI): domain Eukaryota; kingdom Metazoa; phylum Chordata; class Actinopteri; order Cyprinodontiformes; family Poeciliidae; genus Poeciliopsis; species Poeciliopsis gracilis. The sequence continues at coordinate 1,470,973 of CAJVRI010001102.1, read as the reverse complement.
TCACTGGAATTAGTCTAAACAGGGCAGATAAAAAAAGAATTATTCCTGAACGCGCCGCGTCACGTTTTAGTTGTTTTAGCCGAGAGCAGGAAGCACCAATTACGACGAACAGCACTGCAAATAGATAGGTGTGTGTTTACTGACAAAGCATTTGAACAACCCCCCCGCGCCCTCCCAGGGCCCGATTGACGAGCTCACTTCCTCTGCACGGCTGCCCATGCGTCGCATGTGTGCTTTTAATTTCTCTTGCATTTGCCATTCAGCCCCTACAGTCCTGAATGTTCCTTGTGTCTTTTTTGGGTTTTTTTTGTTTTACTTATCGTCGGGGTCTTTTTCTTTTTTTTGGGGACTGTTTAGTTTTGAGGGCATCCTCTGTTCTGCTGCAATATTTCTTCCTCTTTAATTTTAAGGTTATCTTAGTCATCTCAGTCTTGCGTTTCATCTTGCACAACAATATTTGGGTTCTTGCCAATCCAATCCAGGGCATTGACGTTCTGTAGTGATGCCCTGGGTTATATTACATTCGGGGGGTTTTTTTTCATTCTTCCTCATCGTTTCAGACCATGAATGCAGTTTACAGATCACTGCGATTGGAACGGACTCGTTTAGCTGGTTTTCCTCTGTCAGATCGGTTTCCAGGAGTGATCCCATCAAATCGTGCCGTATTAGCATCCGTTAGCGTCATTCAGACGACAAACCAACAGCTGTAACCGCTTCGAGTACAAGTCTACTCTGCACCCCCCGGGTCAGAACCAGCAAAGGAGAAGCTGCATTCAGCTTCAATGCTCCTCTAATCTGGAACAAACTTCTAGAAAACTGTAAAACTGCTGAAACTCTGAATTCCTTTAGGCCAAGGACAAACCCCCATCAGCTTTGCATTTTGATTAACTGTAAAGTATTAATTTTGTACTGGATTGCAACTTTTCATTGACGTAACTTGACTACAATCTGGTTGTCATGGTGATGTCCAATGGTAATGGGACAGCTGAGTTTCTTTCTATTGTCTCTGTTAGGTCAAAATGAGGAGATCCAGCCATAAACTTTGACATTTTCTGTCCCAGTTAGAGAGTGAAACCACAGTTAGATACGCTCAAGAAGTAAATTTGATTCCTTCGCTATTTTTATGTGAAAAAGAACCTGTCTAGCAAACAGGTTAAAAGTTATCAAAAACTTTTACCACACTGAAAATAAACATAGTGCCCCGATCTAAAGATGTCATGTCCTCGAAGCGGCGCTGTGAGTGTGTTGTCGCCTACCCTCTTTCCTGCGGGGCGTGTCGGACAGGAGCGGCCAGCTGGAGCTCGTCTATCCATCAGGAGGAGCAGTTAAAGAGAAGCCGGATCCTGATAGCGCTGCCAGATGGTTCTACGCTTCCAGTGAGTCCTCGTTCCTGGTCAAAAAGTCCTTGGTCTGGAGTAATCCTCGTTCCTGGTCAAAGAGTCCTTGGTCTGAAGAAATCCTCGTCCCTGGTCTGCAAGAGGATCTGATTCGGCCTCTCGCCCAGCTCCACGCCCCCCCCCGCTGCTGGTCGCAAATAAATTCGTACTTACCTTTTGCTGGTGTGGCGTTTGTAGTTGTTTCTGCACTAGAGTCTAGCGAACAAACATGTCAGAACCATCTGGCCATGTTGACTCTGCAGCGCAACTACGAAATGCATTAACAGAGCAAGGAGTTCTGTTAGGCCGCCATAACAACGCGCTTCAGGCTACGCAGCAGCAGCAGTCTGAGCTAACGCAGAGCCTCTCCGAACTGTCACAGCAGCTGAAGGAGTTAAGCGCTAAGATCGAGCCGTCTGCTGCACGAACCAGTACTCCTGCCGCCTCGCCAGCTCCCAGCACTACTTCCCCTTCATCCAGCTTCCGCGAGGTTGTTTCCCCTCCACCGGAGCCGTTTTCCGGGGAGCAGGGTAAGTGCAGGGGTTTCCTGCTTCAGTGCGCTCTGGTTTTTTGGCCGATCGCTCCATCCTTCCGCGATGACGCCAGTAAGATTTCATATGTCATTGGTCTTTTAAGGGGCAAGGCCCTGAAATGGGCTGAGGCTGCAATTAACGAGTCAAGCATGCATCTTTACTCGTATGATGGCTTTATTGAGTCCTTCAAGCAGGTTTTTGATATGGCAGCCAGTAGGGAGGACGCTAGTAAGAGACTTTGGGAGTTACGACAGGGGAACCGGCCTGTTTTTGAACTCGTAGTGGAGTTCCGCATTCTGGCTGCTGAGACGGGGTGGAATAGTGCGGCTCTCAAAGGAGCTTTCCGCAACGCTCTCTCTGAAAGGATGAAAGATGAACTCTCTTACCGGGACGAATCTAAGACCCTTGAGGAGCTAATTAATCTAGCAGTCCGTATTGATAACCGAATACGGGAGAGGTCCAGACAACGATCCGGGACCTCCGCAGTCCCGCCTAGGGCCGAGGTTCCCAGAGTCACATCCCCGACCCCGAATCCTTCTCCGTCCCCATTACCACCGCCTGAACCTATGGAGATTGGTCGGGCCCGGCTCACTCCCGAGGAGCGTCAACGGAGGAGAGACGCCGGATGCTGCTTGTACTGCGGGGTTCCCGCCCACTTCATCGCCAACTGCCCTGTTCGCCCAAAAGCCGGGGCCCGTCAGTAAGCGTGGGGGTACTGGCGGGCAAACTCACCACCAAACCTCATGTGAGTATCCCTTCCCTTCTTTGTATCCGTCGAGAGAGGCACCCCATACTAGCATTTATTGATTCAGGGGCCGAGCAAAACCTAATCAGTCCAGAGGTTGTTGAGGAGTATGACATTCCGATCCACACTCTCTCTGCCCCCATTCCAGTGTCGGCGTTGGACGGAGGCCCATTAACTACCATAACCTGCCGCACTGACCCACTCTCGTTAGTGGTTTCAGGAAATCACCATGAACAGATTTCATTTTTTGTATTTCCGACCAAGTCCGCCCCCCTGGTTCTTGGTTACCCTTGGTTACAGACTCACAACCCGCACATTAACTGGTCCACTGGTCTCATTGAGTCGTGGAGCGAACACTGTCATAGTTGCTGTTTACAATCTGCCGTCCCCCAGGGGGCCCCCCCAGTCCTACTGCAGAACCTGAACCCCCAGACTTATCATCAGTTCCCACCGAGTATCATGATCTTAAGAGAGTTTTCAATAAGACATTAGCTCTATCTCTCCCTGCACACCGCCCTTATGATTGTGCCATTGAGTTGCTCCCTGGAGCCCCCCTGCCTTCAGGCAGACTTTACAATCTATCAAGACCCGAACATGAAGCCATGGAGAGATACATTTCTGAGTCTGTTTCCGCGGGCATAATCCGTCCATCCTCTTCCCCCTATGGGGGGCGGGGTTTTTCTTTGTCCAAAAGAAAGACAAGTCACTCCGTCCCCTGCATTGATTTTCGGGGGCTTAATCAAATTACCGTCAAGAACAAATACTCCCTCCCTCTCATCTCTTCATCCTTTGAGTCAGTCCAAAGGGCCACCATTTTCTCCAAATTAGATCTGCGCAATGCTTACCACTTAGTGCGAATAAGAGAGGGAGACGAATGGAAGACTGCTTTCAAGACCCACATCGGACATTATGAATACTTGGTTATGCCTTTTGGACTTTGCAATGCTCCAGCAGTTTTCCAGGCCCTAGTAAATGATGTCCTTCGGGATTACTTGAATGTTTTTGTGTTTGTCTATTTGGATGACATTCTAATCTTCTCCAACAGTCTCACCGAACATCGGACCCACGTAAGGAAGGTTCTTCAACGTTTACTGGAGAACAACCTGTTTGTGAAAGCAGAGAAATGTGAGTTTCATAAACCATCCTTGACCTTTCTGGGTTTTGTGTTCGAGGGAGGACAGGTGAGGCCCAGCCCTGAGAAGACCCAGGCTGTCCAGGAGTGGCCAGTCCCAACTTCCAGGAAGCAGCTGCAGCGCTTCCTAGGTTTCTCGAACTTCTACAGGCGGTTCATCAGAGGCTTTAGTTTGGTGGCTGCCCCCCTCACGGCTCTTACCTCTATCAAGAGACCTTTTTCCTGGACCCAAGAAGCTGACCGGGCCTTCTCAGAGCTCAAGAAGAGGTTTGTTAATGCACCCATTCTGATTCACCCAGACCCATCTACTCAGTTTGTATTAGAGGTGGATGCATCCGACACCGGGGTAGGGGCTGTTCTGTCCCAACGTTCTCACCTCGATAATAAGCTTCACCCGTGCGCCTTTTTCTCTAAACGTTTCACTCCTCCCGAACGCAATTATATCATTGGCGACAAGGAGCTCCTAGCCATCAAATTGGCTTTGGAGGAATGGCGACACTGGCTTGAAGGCACAGAGCAGCCCATCCTGGTCTGGACAGACCATAAAAACTTAGCCTACCTGCAGTCTGCTAAGCGCCTGAACCCTAGACAGGCCCGCTGGACGCTGTTCTTCTCCCGTGCTTTCAACCTGACAATCACATACCGCCCCGGGTCCAAGAATTCCAAACCAGACGCCCTTTCCAGACAGCATTCCCCTGACAGCTTGGACGACTCCTCCAAGAGTATCCTTCCGCCCACCTGTATGGTCGGTTCCATCACATGGGAACTGGAGAGTTCCCCTCAAAGCTGCCCAAGCAGGTGAACCGGACCCTGGAGGAGGTCCCCCCAATCGAACCTTCGTCCCCACCTCTGTGCGACGCCAAGTGATCCATTGGGGTCACGCATCAAGGTTCTCCTGTCACTCTGGGGTTAGCCGCACTATTGGACTCCTCCGACGCTATTTCTGGTGGCCGTCCCTTAACCAGGATGTGCAAGAATATGTCAGGGCCTGCAGCGCATGTGCTCGGGGTAAATCGTCCTACCGTTCCCCCGCCGGCCTGCTTCAGCCTCTCGAAGTCCCTTCACGTCCCTGGTCTCACATTGCCCTGGACTTCATCACTGGTCTTCCCCCCTCCCATAATAAATCAGTGATTCTCACCATCATTGACAGGTTCTCCAAGGCATGCCACCTAGTGGCATTGGCCAAGCTCCCGTCGGCCCCCGAGACAGCCAGACTCCTTTTGCAGCATGTCTTCCGCCTGCACGGCATCCCATCTGAAATTGTCTCTGATAGAGGGCCTCAGTTTGTCTCACATGTGTGGAAGGATTTTTGCTCCGCGCTAGGGGCCAAGCCCTGTCTATCTTCTGGCTTCCACCCTCAAACCAACGGGCAATGTGAGAGACTTAATCAGGAGTTGGAGAATACCCTGCGTTGTGTTTGTGCTTCCAATCCTGGTTCTTGGAGCACCCACCTACCTTGGGTGGAGTATGCACACAACACACATGTCTCGGCCGCTACAGGCTTTTCCCCATTTGAAGCCTCTATTGGCTACCAGCCACCTCTCCTACCATCCTCTTTTCCAGAATCAGCCACCCTTTCTGTTAAAACTCATCTCAGAAGGTGTCAGAGAGTGTGGGGGCAAACTAAAGCTGCCCTGCAACGTACCTCCTTTCAGAATAAAAGGATAGCAGACAGACGACGTATGCCTGCTCCCCAGTACACCCCTGGTCAAGAGGTTTGGCTCTCTTCAAAGGATTTTCCCCTTAAGTCCACCTCTAAGAAACTGTCTCCTAGGTTCCTTGGCCCTTTTACCATCATTTCGGTCATTAGCCCCTCTACAGTGCGCCTCAAACTCCCTTCTCACCTCCGGGTTCACCCGGTTTTTTCATGTTTCTCAGATCAAGCCTGTTTGTTCCAGTCCCTTGTGCCCTCCTCCGGACCCCCCTCCGCCCTCCCGGCTAGTGGATGGTCATCCTGCCTTTTCTGTCCGGCGCATTCTGGCGGTCCGCCCTCGTGGACGTGGCCGTCAATATCTGGTGGACTGGGAGGGGTATGGCCCAGAACATCGGTCCTGGATTCCCCGTTCCTTTATTTTGGACCCTGACCTCATCTCTTCGTTCGAGAGGTCATCTGCTTCTACCTCTAGTTGTCCGCCAAGAGGCGTCCATTAAGGGGGAGGGTACTGTCATGTCCTCGAAGCGGCGCTGTGAGTGTGTTGTCGCCTACCCTCTTTCCTGCGGGGCGTGTCGGACAGGAGCGGCCAGCTGGAGCTCGTCTATCCATCAGGAGGAGCAGTTAAAGAGAAGCCGGATCCTGATAGCGCTGCCAGATGGTTCTACGCTTCCAGTGAGTCCTCGTTCCTGGTCAAAAAGTCCTTGGTCTGGAGTAATCCTCGTTCCTGGTCAAAGAGTCCTTGGTCTGAAGAAATCCTCGTCCCTGGTCTGCAAGAGGATCTGATTCGGCCTCTCGCCCAGCTCCACGCCCCCCCCCGCTGCTGGTCGCAAATAAATTCGTACTTACCTTTTGCTGGTGTGGCGTTTGTAGTTGTTTCTGCACTAGAGTCTAGCGAACAAACATGTCAAAAGAAGTTCAAGAGCAGATGAGAACTAACGCCACTGACATGTTTCAGTGTGGGAAATGTTACAAAGCTCCTTCTATGGCGTTGGTACCAAATAAAACGCCACACAAGCGGATGAACGGCACACCCAAGAGAAGAACCGATAACGTCTAAAACTCCACCGACTGGCAGGAAAATCATTTGAGAGTTCCAAGGCCAAAACTTAAATAAGCTGAAGAAGAAGCAGTTTTATTTCAGTGAAAAAAGAAAAGACATACGGACACTAAAAGTAAAACAGAATCCAAATAAACGAAATGGCCGCGAGCTTTGAAATGATCCGTTATTATACGGCTGTCAGCCACCAGTGACGGGCGCTGGGAAGCTATTACCGGAATCCCTTTATTCTTCATGGCTCAAAAACAGGGGAAAATATTTCCTAATAAGCCAACCATTATCTCTGGGAACCATAAAGCAGACGGTAAAACATTTTCTTCCGAGGCGGAATGAGCTCTCAAGGTCAGCGTCGACGCGCCGCTCCTGCGCCGACTCGTTTGAACGTCGCTTAGGTGGAGCCTCCCCTGCGTCCCGTGTCTTGGAGACGTTCCACTATTGCGCCGGATGTCATCCAGCACCCGGTCGCCTGAGCCGTTGGGAAAAACTCTTGATGCGTCGAGGGTTGAAATGCAACTTGGGAGTCAGCAGAAGAGGCACCCTGTTGAATCTCTATCAGCTTTAACAGGCGACACATAAGGGCGTCTTTGTGAGATTCTCTCTGCTGCCACACACGCTGCTAATTCTTTTTTTTTTTCCTCATTTCCACCACCCCCCACACACACACCCCATCCTCTGACAAGCTGTTTCGTTGCCTTATGTGATTACTTGAACGTTACAGTTTGCGACGGCTGGAAAACCAGATAAAGAGTGGAGAAAAGTCCCCATTTGAAAACGGATATGCCGACTGAGAACCGAGGCTTAACTGTCATTTGTAATCAACTTGTTTGAAAACCTTTACTCTCATCTTTTCCTTTGAGTCCCCGTGGTGTTCCTCCGTCGCCGTCGTCTCTCGCATCAACGCGCTCGATGGGAGAAAACAAAACTAAACGGAAAAAAAAAAAAACTTGGGAAGGTTCTCTCATCTCTGCGAGGAAATTTAAGTCGGGGAATGGATGCCTGCGTGTCTTTCACCGCTGTTCCATATGTATGATCCGGATTTTTGTAGCTCTTTGAACACATCTGAACACTGTTTACCATCTCCAGATGCCCAGTGTTATCTCAGATAAGTCGACGAAAATAAAACAGAGATTTTCCACACTATTTGACGCCATGTGCTTCCAGTTTACTTTGGCATTCGTCTTGCAGTCTCAGCCTGGCGGCGGGGCTAATCTCGTTCAGGATGGAGCTCGACTGTCTTGGAGGGACCGAGGCAAAGGGTGTGGGGGATGCTTGCTGTGTGTCCACAGTTCAAAAAACAGAACCCTGATTCATGTTGTTGTGGCAAAAGCAGGGGCATGAGACGCATGGGGACAGAGAGAGAGAGAGAGAGAGAGAGAGAGAGAGAAGGCTGAGCAGGACTCCCCCAGAGTTCCTGTCAAGTTTTGGTGTCTGCTGTTGGCCGCCGCCGCCGCCGCCGCCGCCTCGCTGCGAATGCTTGGCAGCCCGTGGTCTGGATATTTGAAGATAACATTTGGTATTAATAAACAAACAGAAGCAATTACCGGGAGGCAGAGGAGAGGAGAGGGATTGGATTAGCTCGGGATGAGCGCCGATCTCACTGAAGTCCAAACTGATGAGCTCCAGCACTCCAAAGACAGCTGAGATACCGATCCCTTCTCACTGACCCTCCCCGCCCCCCCATAGCCCTGCTGCCTGCAGTGGCTCAGAGATAAAACTCCTCTCTGTGTGTGTGTGTGTGTGTGTGTGTGTGTGTGTGTGTGTGTGTGTGTGTGTGTGTGTGTGTGTGTGTGCAATTGTTGGAAGCAAAATTGTGTGCATTTGTGTGCTGAACGTTTGTGTGGACAGCATACACAAGGGGACACATCCAGGTAAACAGATGCATCATTTTATCAACATTTTTTTTAAATTTATTTTACAAGTAGTGAAGATACTATCATACATATTGATTTGTTTATAAGGTTCCCACTAAAATAGTCCACACTTTATTTGAATATTTTACTCAGTTTTTAATTTTCTTCTTTCAAACACTTTTATGTGAAATGCATTGAAGACATGGAGCCGTTCCTTGGTTAACATGTTCCCCGCTTTTCCAGATTTCAGAGACTGCTGATAGCTCCAGGTTTATTTGGTCTAATTTGCCGTTGCTGGCAGGATCAGGTTCACAGTACAGCTGCTGACTGGGTTACCCAGTTCAGGGGCCAGAGAACCACCACTTTCCCAGTGGCTTCAAAAGAAACCATGACTATTTCTATTTGAGTTTACAAGTTGTAACCCAGAACAGCCAAGTTCCTGTAACAAATGAAGTCATAAGAAACCGAGAAGTTCAATTCTTATTTTTGTGTACACATTACATGGAAATATTAGAAAAGCAATGTTTTCAGTCAGATCATTTTGGTAACTCTTGAAAACTTCTGCCACTCAGCTTGGCTGACTTTTAAAGCAGTTCCTCGTACAATGATGGTGTCAGCGTCAGCCAGTGGATTTTTTTCACACGTCATCCCGTTCTCGATTTCAGCATTTTAAAACCTCTTTAAATTTTTTAGTTTTTTCTAGTTTTACAATCTTTTTTTCCAGGTTGAGGTGTTGAGGAACAAATGTAAGGAAGTGCTTTCAATGAACGTTGTGCCTGGAATGAGCTTGAAAGTTTCACTGGGATCCAAAGATCGGAAAGGTTTGGCAGCACGAGGATGAACCGAACCTCTACATCGTACGTATGAGAGGTGTAGAGTCACTTTTCACGTGTATGAATGTTGGATGTCTGGGACAGTGGAGAATTCGCACAGGAACATGCTAGGAAATGTACGTGCATGAAAATTCCAGGTGCAACGACTCAGTGGATAAATCCCTAGCGAGATAAATGGCCGTGCGATTGTTTCATGCTGCAGCAGGGGAGCAGTGCAGAACTTCCTCCTCCTCCTCCTCCTCCTCTTCTTCCTCTTCCTCTTCCTCCTCCAGGGTGTCACTCCGTCAGGTTTTAGATTAGGCTGATCTAGTTAGGATTCCCACGGTGGCATCTGGGACTGCTGTCAAGGCCGCCTCGACGCTACGAGTCCAGCATGCAGCGGGGATGACTGACACTCTCTACTATGTCTCATTCTCCTCAGAGACTCTGAACAGTCAATAATTCAGCAAGTAGGTGCATTCTCCAGCAGGAGCTTAAGGAACGGCACGAAATGGAAACTCTGTCTTCCTACGCTCACTTCATAATTTCTCTCTCTATCTAGTTTTCCTTCCCCCTCCGTCCCCGCCCTCGTTCTCTCCGTGCCTCTTTGCTCCCTCCCCTCCACGCGCGCTGTCACTCTGTCTATATTGCGCCACTTCAATAATTCAAAGTCATATATAAAAGTCAATGAAATTTGCCATACCTCGGGTCATTACGATGCCTGCCAGGGATTTGTGTCGAGCGTGCGCCGGACTGCAGCCGCCCACCAGCGACCGGTACTTCTCCCTCACCAGGTGGAATATTGAATCGGCAAAGTCCTGGAAAAAGCAGAATCGCCGCCTTAGTTTATTTTCAACATCAATCTGTGCAGGCCGGGCGCCCGTGTGACATTTCGTCATGTGACGTTTAACTTCTTGAAGGTGTCGGGCGAGACGGCGAGCAGCCAGGGGAGAGCGTTTTGTTTAACAGGACTCTGATGACGTGTCGGAGAGCAGAGAGCGCTTACCTTCACCGAATTTAAAAACCAGCACAGAGCTACTCTCTCAAGTCGGTAAGACATAGAAACTAACAGAAAAAAGCACTTTGGATAAAATAACCTCATATTATTGGGGTCACAATGATGCCAACAGTGATCAGTGAAGCTCCTTTGTTGCTAAAGGAATCTTTTTTTTTTTTTTTCACCCTTAACCAAATATGCTCACGGTATCTTGAGCAAAAAATTATTTTGTAGGTATAGACTGCAAGCCTTATGGCACCATCACAACTGTGAAGTATGAGGTTAGCAGAATGATGATGGCTGGGTGTGACGGGGCATCAGGAAAGCACTCTATGTGGAAAAAGTTAACGGCCTGTAAGTTAAAGCTTTGGCTCAAATGGATATCCTGTTTAAGTGTTCCTAGTCAAAGCAAAACGAGCTATAAAGTTGCTAGAAAAGAGCTAAAAGAATGACGGCAGCAACCTGCGAACTTGACTCGGTTCCAGCGGATCAGGCAGGAGGAACGGGCCGCAATTCCTGCAAACTATGGTGAAAAAGCTTGTGACAAAGTACCCACGTTGATTTTCCTACCCGAGACGTACAGTTCATATGCAATCACACCAAACACCAAGCAAAACTGTGTGAACTTTAGACTTCAAAGACTGTTAAATATTCTGGAAAACAAAACAAAAAAAAATCTCCCAAATATTCTAGATTTAGCAAAGAGAAATAAACATGGCGATCACAACTAACTGGCAGGAGCCTGGCTAAATATCAAGACAAATTTCTACACAGATTTATTGTGGGAATTTCAGGAAGCTCTCAATATAAAAAAAAATGAGGCTCTTCTTGTTATTCGATTAATTATATATACAGCGTTGAAAGAATCTTACACATTGTGGCATAATGTGCAGAAAATAATGGCTTAATTTAAAGAGGTTTTCCAGTCTACTGATGACTGATTATGCTAGAAACATCTCTTCGTTTTTAGCCAGTATTTTCCTAATATGAAACATTGTGCTGGGTCTTGTCCCGGAGTGGATTGCCTTCGCTCTGGCTTCACTCGAGTGAACCAAACACATCAGCTCCTCATTTCCTCCACCATCTGCCACTTGGTGGCACTCTCCAGGCCTACTTTCCAGCTAACAAAAATGATATGTATATATATATTTTTTTATTTCTCCTGCTCGCTCCCGTCCACCGACTCTAGAAAAGCCTCCAAATTCCACTTCTTCACCCCAGCGCCGCGTCCAGGCCCGACGCCTCTCACCGGACGCCCGCCGACTCGGTTTGGCCCCACGTTGCCGAAGCGCCAAACGCTCACGGCCCCTCTCCAGAAGCTCCCCCGCTCGTAATTAAGGGCTTAGCCTCCGAGCTGCCTCCGTGCCAACTGTAAAAACACAAAACGCGTCGCCGGGAGGTGGCATCGGAGCGGCGCCGCAGAGGGGCCTTTCTGGACATATTGAGGCTCGCCGCGGCTAAGAGGACGTCAACAGATGCCACGGCGACAGACGCGCAGACCGAGGGAGGGAGGAGAGAGATTAGGGCTGAAAGAAGACGATGGGATGCGAATGAATTAGTGAACATATTGCACATTATAACCCTCATCAGAGCTGTGAAATACTCTCGCAGCCAGAACTGGAGGCTGAGGTGCTCGCAGCTTGCGGTGTGGTGGGTGGCTGCGCGGGTCCATGCGTATGTATGCATAAGCACATATTGTCGCTCTGACACTGATGTCAGCCCCGAAGCTTAATGTGCAACACAGAGAGAAACAGAGAGAAAGAGAGAGAGAGAGAGACAGAGAGCGGTGAAAAGTTTGCTCCGTTAATTACTTCAGAATGAAGATTCTCAGCCAACACCCGAGCGCTTTCTTCCGTGTGAGATTAGCACTTTTTATTTCCTTAAACGAAACACCTATGGCAAGAAAAGTGGGAAGGAAAATAGTTTTGTATCTTTTCTGAATGGAGTCCACGGTTCCGGATGGGGGACAGTTTCTGCGTCAAGCTTGAGTTCAAGTATGTTTGATTGATTTAGCAGAGAAACAAATATGCAGAAATATGCAGATTCCACGTCAGCCACTTTGTCACATCAGTAGACCAGCAGCACCGCCTTTATATTTTTACATTGGTGGCCATGTCAGGCTTGCAAAAATGGAAAAAAAAATCAACAAAAAAAAAAAATCCAAACATATGTTATACATATTGTTCATTTTTATGAATTGAAGATGATTTTTCTGGGGGTCCGTGCCCCCTCCTGCCCACATTTAGGGATACCCCTGCGGTAGACGCCTCTGGGTGAATTGTATTTCACTTATTAATCTACTTTATGTTGTTTAGATGGAAAGCAATGTTGCTTTTTTTTTTACGGCTATGCCATGACATTTTCATTCCTCTGCTTAGCACAAATCAGTCAATCCAGGAAAAGTGCTAATTCACAAAATTTTTAAAAAAAGTTCAAATAATATGACATCCACATCAGTAAACTGTGTATGTAGCGTTCTGACAGGAAGTGTTATTTTCTTCACCAAATAGGTGAAAAGAACAAAAAAACAAGCCGTTTTGTTTGAGATTTCAAAACTTTGATGGCGCCGATTAATTAAATTGTAAAAGACAAAAAAAAAAAAAAAAACAGTAATCAACAAGAAACACATAAAAGGAGACAAAGACGAGATGAAAAAAAAATGGCAGAGAGAGAATAAAAAAAAAAACAAAAAAAAAAACCCCACCCTGCTTCTGGCACCTGAAAGTGACATCCAATTAATTTGAACAGAAAGCTGCTTGGCTTGGCAGCTTCAGCTGGTGTCGGTCACAGCGTGAACCCAGAGTCAAGTCCTCCATCCCTCCTTAAAGGCCCTTTCATTGAGGACGTTGCAGAGAGCAGGGGAGGTGGCAGCTCAGAAAGACCCGGAGAGCAAAGGTGGAATAGAGCCTGGCAAGAAGCCCGGCTTTTTCTTCCTTCCACCTTCTTTTCACTCTCTCTTCCTCTTCACCTCTCTCTCTCTCTCTCTCTCTCTCTCTCGCTTTCAGCTTCTGTCACTTCACAGTTTCTCCAGTTTCTTTCCAATCTTTTTTAAGCCTTTGTGGGCTACTTCTATTTTTTTTTTTTTTTTTTTTTGACTCCACTTGTTCTTCCCCCTCCTTTACCACGTCTCCTCCTCTGATGTCATTTTGACCAAAGCACGGTTTGGTGAAAATGACAGTCCTGCCTATCCTCGCCGGTGGTGACATCATCCACAAATCTGCGTCTAAAGGTTAGATGTTGTCTATCTTTTATAAAATGCTAAAGATTAATACATTTGTGCAAATTTGTCTGTAGGACTTGGCGATACCATCGCTCATTCATCAGTATTTCCTCCAACGCTCACATTTATCACCGTTATGGTGTCAAAGGTTTGTATATCATTAGATTAATCCTCATTTCATTTTGCATCACCAAGTGACTGAAACAACTTGCAAAATACATTACATCTCAGTGCAAGAACTTCCAAAATTGACATTTATCAACTCGGTAAAAACCAAAGCACATGATGGGTGTAACTACTTTTAAAAAAGTTAAAAAGTGTATTATAGTGTGTTGAGTTATTATGAGTATGGTTGCATTTTTATTTATTTATTTATTTTTTAAAACTTTTTTCTTTGTTTTATGATATTCTCCGATTTCCTGCTGTGTGATATTCTGTTGCATGATGTCCTAAGATGAAAACTGAAGTTATCACATTCGGATCCAAAGAGGAACGAAGTATGCAGCTTCAGCTGCTACAGCTTGAAACACAACTGAACCTCCAGAGACGCATAAAAACAATCACAAAGTCGGTCTTCTATCACCTGGAGAACACTTCGATCAAGTTCCAAAGTCCCTCCACTGGCTCCCTGTAGCTCAGACAATAGGCTTTTGAAATTCTGTTTATAAATCACTGCATGGAAAAGCACCAAAAAACATGAGCGATCTATTGCTGTTGTATCTGATCAGGTCTTCTGGTTCCAGAACCAAACGTGGAGAAACAGCATTCAGCTTCTATGCACCACAAATCTGGAACTGACTTCCAGAAAACTGCAAAACAGCTGAAACACAGAGTTCCTTTAAATCAAGGCTAAACACCCAGATGGTTAGAGTTAAACATTGATCGATATATTTTATGTGAATTGATGATTTTTGATTGTTACATTTTACAAAACGTAGTTTTTACTGCTTATTTTATAATTATAGATTATAATGGTTTTATGATGTAAAAAGCCCTTTGCTGGGAAATGTGAGCTACAAATAAACTTGACTTGATGTTTTCTGAACATGCTAGTTATTGAAAATGAGATTTTTTTTTCTCAACCAACTTACCTGAATAAATACAGGTTAAGTACAGACAAAAAAAATAAAGCGCATCAGAAGCAAGAAGCAAGAAGCCCCCCCCACTCCCCACTGAGTCAGAGACTGTTTTTCTCATCATCATGGAAAAATGATCCTGAGAGAAAACAGTTTATATCAACGTGAAAAAAAAGCTGGTGGTTTACACAGCTGTGTTTCTCTGTACCCTCCTTCAGTGCAGCTCACCTTGAACACACACATCAGCTCTCCCCTCTAAAATGGAAGCTGAGCGCCACCCTCGGCGTGGAGCTAATGTGGCAGAAAAACGGGGCCGAGGATCTCAGTCCTCCGTCGGTCAAAGCGTCAGCGTGACCCGTCACCCAGTAGGCCGGCGGCTTCCCCTCTGATGAACATCAAGGTGAGGAAATCTCTGCTGTGGCCACGTTTGGGGATGTTTCAGAAAAGAGCTCAGATATATATATAAATATATTCCTCCACAGCAAACTGAAATAAAAAAGCTACATTTTCATAAAAATAAAACATTTTCAGGCAGCTCTTGCTGTCAAGAGTGGAACAATGTGGAATAAAATTTGATTTGTTTAGATGAAAAACGTGGACTAGGAAATGTACCAATTAATAAAACTGTAATATTAGAATAAATACTGAATATAAACAACTTAAATTGTGACAAATAAGCAACAGTTGGATTCTTTGCTGGTCTTAGATCCAGGGAAACCCAGTTAATTACTTCTACAATCCTTATCTTTGGAAAAGCTGTTTGTCTGATGGAGCTAAATGCCTTGTCATCTCTATTTAGGAGCCGGTCTCCACACAACACAGTTATGAGCTCTGCTCCACCCCCACTGCTACACACAGTTGTGTGACAGAAACCTGTCTATATCGTTAAATATTACTGAAGACCCAGAGCGCCATAAAGAACTTTCTAATAATCCTAAAAATCTTCCAGGCATTTCCAGCCCATTTCTCCCCCCCGCTCCTCCCTCTCTGTTTGAGGGACACGTAAACAGTTCAACACCTTTCTCCAAGGTAATGTGGAATGTCATCAACAATCCTCCTGCTGTCTTTCCTCCGAAGTCAATATTGTGCCAGAAACACAAAATGTCAGCAGGGAAATTTTCTCCACTGCCTCTTGACCTGGAAGGCAGCGGAACGTCGGCAGGAGGGGTTAGAGACGGCACGTTTGCCTGTGTGTTGCGAGGCAGAAAAAAAGAAAAAAAAAAAGAAAAAAAGGTGCCCAAGTGTATAATTTATTGTTTAGTATCACCCCAAAGGGGAAATAACGACAGAAGAATCCAGATCTATCCCCTGATTGCATTTTAAGGGCTTCCATAACGTTCTCCATATGTTTCGGCACATTGTGCTTTAGTTAATCAGTGGGAATGCGGAGTCCAAACCCTTAGGCAGATGTGGTGTGTGTGTGTGTGTGTGTGTGTGTGTGTGTGTGTGTGTGTGTGTGTGTGTGTGTGTGTGTGTGTGTGTGTGTGTGTGTGTGTGCGCGTCGGTCATCTATGAACTCCACTGATTTCCCCCTAAAACACACACCTCAACCCTCCACCATCCCCCCTTATCACCTGCCTGCAGAGCCGCCCAGCCTGTATAAAAACTGGGCCACGTCTTATATTTCTTTATAGGGGTATTTAACAATTCATTCTCCTCAGTTTTAATAGTGTCTGCCCTCTGCCTCAAAATCCAACCCCCCACCCTCCAGCCGAGTCTTCCCTCTCCCCATCTCTCGCCTACTGCCAGGCATGAAGCTTTTGAAAATGGATATCTATTCATTTGCCGCCTCCAGGGGGATTTTTAGATTTCGAGAAAGAGGAAAAAGCCAGACTCCTCACGGCGAGACAGATTTCTTTCTTGTTTGTTCTCCATGTGACACATAACATCCCTCTCACTCCTAAATCTTTTGACTGTCGCCGTCCGCCAGATCGGTATCACAAAAGAAATAAATAACGACCATGTGTCGGGACTTTCAACGCGTCGCTCTGCTGTCTCGCCTTCTGTTCCCAGTAATAGATGTTGTTGTGCCCCTGTGACAACAATCAAAAGAAAGAAAAAAAAAATTGGAGAGTGGTGTTAAACACTCTCGCCCTCTACGCCTCTAACCCGAATCAACGTTTTTGTTGCGCCCCGACCAGATGGCCCTGCTGCTCACGCAGCACGCAAGGATTAGTCAATCTTTCTGCCCCAACAACGAGTCTTTTTAGTCAGATAAGGAAGCCGGACATTGACTCGCAGGCCGTCATGTTAGAGAGTAAGCACAAAGGTGGATGAAGGAGAAGACAGAGACACAGAGACGGAAATACTCCTATTGATCTGCCTTCGCCACTGTGGATGAGAGACGAGAGGCCTTCGCCGTGGGTTTCTGGCAGCAAAGCAGAGCTCAAGCAGAGAGTCCTCATTAGGCTTGAAAAGGTGGAAAGCGAGACGATAAGCCTGGCGCACGAGGGAAGGATCAGAATCAGGGATCATACGCTCGCACAAGAATGACGGCTTCATCCAGAACCCAAAGAGCGACGCCAAACATAGAAACTGGATCGTTATAAACGCGACGTTCTTCACTTGGGATTCAATCAATCTCAACAATTTACAATTTGCCTTTTGAACGGCAAAGAAAAAAATCAACAAACATTTTGGAATATGACCAAAATGCTTTAGCGGTCATTACCTTCCTACGTAATTCCGCTTGATCGTTCGAAGGGGATTTCTCCGGTAGAATTTTGCCAATCGGCGAACAGCAGGAAATTTGCAAATAACTTCAAGCAGGATACAATTTTATAATTGAGGTCTGCCTGTAGTTTTAGCAATGGCAGCAGACAAAGTGAATGAATCTGTTCAGTCCATGTTGGTCACGTTTCCAAATAATGACTTGACATTAGTAGCCATCTAATGACTTCGCAGTGGAGGATGGTTGTTTACAGTGCAGGCAATTTCTGGTAAGCTTCATGCTGCTGAACTCACTCATTATAAGGGTCACGGGCAAAATGTATAACATTTTAAAAAATAAATCTTTTCTTAATAGTCGAGGGCCCAGACCCTCTGTTCGAAGGAAAGTGTAGAACAATGGGGTGGTTTTTACCAGGCTAAGTAAATTTTGTACTAACAAATATATTTAATTTTTTCAAAATTCATGCCAGGGCTGACTTTTTGTTGCCTGACAAAAATAAAACAGAAATTTCAGTCTGACATTTTGGCTGGAACTGATTTCCATCATGCAAGGAATAAGAAAATCTTGGAAAACATTATTAATGCTAAATTTCTGCATGTACGAAGTCAAGGAAAATGAATTTTAGTACAACTGCTTTTTGTCTCAAATGATTCATAAACAAATATTTCATCGGTCGGAACAAACTGACTTGCTTTGGTGAATTTTGTGAACTCAAAAAGTTAATTTCTGTGTGTTTGTCCCTGTATACACCAACAATGATAGTGAGTCCAATTAAGTCTTCAAAGTGTTTCCACTGTTCTGCTTTGTGTCAGGTGTTGGGATCAAAGTCCACCTCATTGGCTAATACATTATATTCCCTTCAAGAATTTTGAAGCGGTTTCAATGTTGTAGCAGCCGGCTTTGTCATTTCTGGATAATAACTTAGACATGAAAATTCCTCCATCAGGTCATTAAAGTAAAGCAGATTTGAGTAGACGATAGAAACTTTGATCACATAAAAAGCAAAATTCAGTTTAATACAAACTTTATCAGGACCGGTTCCAACTGTTCAAAGTCACTATTGCTTTTAAACTGAAATCCAAACATTAATTTGGTTGGGGAAATAAACCCAACCCAAATATGGAAGCCGCCAATATGAGGCTTAACAACGACATCAGAAGCGTTTACAACTGATGTTCTACATGAGTGACTCTGAAACTCACGGTCAATCTAAAAATCTCTTCATCTGATCAAACAAAACCATCAGCATGAAAAGCCTGAATCCTCTGCGGCGCTGCGTTTGGCTCCGGTGCGACCGTGGAGCCGGGCTTGCCAGGTTGCCGAGTTACTTCAACCAGATCCTGTTGGGAAAAAGCTTTCAGTGCAGCTTGACTGGCTTCTTGGCAAAACCAGCGAATGTGTTTTTATGCCACAGAGCTGGAAACGGGCCATACATTTGCAGTATTGTGAGTTAAAACAGTAATCCATGAGTGATGCTTAGCAGTAAGACTATCAAAAACGATCAACTCTAGCCAAGTAATGTAAAAAGTCCAGCATGGCAGAAAATTAAACTAAACTAAACAATATAACATTGTTTTACCATATATTTTTTGCATAGAAAATGCCTTCAAAGTGTCTTGAATTCTTTTTAATGCTTACCTGAAAACAGAACAAATAAACTCGACATTGTTAGTGTTCGATTGTGGCTGAGGTTATTTCTCTTGATCCAGGAAAAGTACTTTAGCTTCCATGTTTTACAATGTTGTTTTGTTCTTCCTGATTTTCATTGGAGATAAGGACAATTCCGAACGGTCAACGAAATGTAGTAGCTGCTTGTTGTGGAAAAGAAGCTGCGTGAGTTACTGTTGAAGGAAACAAAGTGACTAAGACGACCGAATGATGCACACATTGAACATGAAACTACTACGCCACAGTTCTTCTTTTTTGCGAGGAAGACATTGCTTTTGATCAGCTTCGTAACATCTTTTGTTGCGTTTGTGTAACTATAGGCGCAGGAAACACTTCAGACTTAACCTCTCACGACCATCTAATGACGCGTCCACAGCCAAGGCATCTGGTGCGTCTGGTTTACATGCAAAGTCTATGTGGAGGTGCTTTGAGGGTCCATTGCGGCCCGTTTCGAGCATCTAGCGCCGCGCAATTTGAACCGTTTGGAGTGTTTGACATGTCGAGCACGTCCTACAAAAAGGCCAGCAATGGAAAACAATGGCTAGAGCAGTTTTACCATCGAAACGCCTCCATGCAATTGGTGTGAACGCATCATCAGCAAGGTTGGTGGTATCAACCAACTCACTCACTCATTGGTTACGTAGCATCAACTTGTTGAGTACATGGAGCAGCACTGTGCTGCTTGACATGTTTGGAAGTATTTCAGACATTTAAAACGAAACAAAAAAACAATCAATAATGACATCAATTGATTGTCCAATGTTAGCTACAACTCAAAGTAGTGACGGATGTGGTGGCGGCGGCTAATCGCGAAATTAGGCTTCATTTGACACATATTTGACATATGTGAAATTATCAATGACTTGTTGCTTGAGTATTCATCTGTCTGTAATGCTGAAGCTTAAACTGATACCAGAGTTCCCTGAATCGAGAAGTGTACAGAATCCTATGCAAATGCCAAAGCAGGTGTGCTTAATAATTGGGGGGGAAATAGGCAGGTTAGATTGTGTAAGTGTCTTCTGAAGGTGTTCTCTCTCTTTTTGCTCCAGTAAACACGTAGTCAAAAGACGCAGCTTGATGCACTCTTGTATCATACCCCACATCCCCGGTTTATATGTGAGATTTCTAGATCGAATCATGCCAAGCAACAACTACTGTAATTACCCTCAGGGAGAAATTGGAAACGCAATTATGTTGTCTAAATGTCACACAACACAGCAGACTGCCTTCACACTCGACGTTCCTGCCACTGATTATTGAACATTGTATCCATGATGCGGTTAACGGAAAATCTTTTTTTAATGTAAAATATGTTGAAAATATGCAAAGGTTAGTTCAGACGACATGCACCGAACGGAAAATCCCTCCCCCCCCAAAAAAAAAGAAATGGAGGGAGGGAGGGAGGTGGTCGTTTCAGTATAAATCCCCTCTGATTAACCTCCGTGGTGGAGATAAAAGCAGCGATATGCCTGAAACGACTTAATAATGTCAGGCAGAGTGTAAAACACACACCGGCGGCTTTATACATTATGCACCAAAGGCCAGCAGAGAGACTCCCGCAAAAAGATAACATGACCGTACCCCCAGGAGAGGAAGGGAGCCGAGAGAAGAAGAGCAGACAGGCACTTAAAGAGAAAAAGAGGCTGGAAGGAGACAGAGGAGGAAATGAGAGGGTCAGTCGTGAGAATTTAACAAGAGTCTATCATCTACAGTACATAGTTGACTAAGAGATGATGGAGTAGGAGGAGGGAGGAGGCCACTCTAGAGGCCCCTGAGGGCTGTTCACACAACTCCCATTAATTTGCTCATGATTCAGCGCAGAGACAGAGAGAGACTGGGAGAGATCAGCCTCTTCACTGGATCATCTGTGGGGAAGTTTTATATCTTATGTAGTAAGGAATAATTTAAGAGTTGTAGTCAAAGTGAACACAGCGCCTCGGAGATTTATTAGCTTCTTTGAAGTATTCGGGGATTTTATGTGTTAATGACTTCTGGGTGGATCGCTGCTGATAGGATTAGATGTTATAAAAAAAAAAATCTTTTTTAAAAAAAACTCCAAAAGGAAACTGAAGATTTTTTTTTCTTTCTTTTTTTTTACTAACGGAGTATTAATGTTGGAAATGGAGACATTTCACTGTGTTCCTCGAAAGCAGATCTTCACTGTCTTATAGAGAGCAGAGGTCAAGAATAAATTTGATATTCAACAAAATGCAGTTTCATTTTCAGCCTTCTTTTTAGCATTTGCACTTTGTAGCAGGATAGATAATGCAGTATTTTAATTCCACAGTCGAGAAAGTCATATAGTTCCAGTAAGTAGGTGTAGAAAAAAAATATTGGTATTGGTATTAGTTATTGACCAAATGAGTTTTGATATATCCAATATCATCCTTACATGTTATCGTATTTGAATCCTTGTATTGTACAATTTCATATGTGGTAAGTTTTCCCCAGATTGAAGTCAATAAAGTGATTTCCTACCACTTGGGTGAATGGCACGTTTTATCAAGCCTTTTGCTTCAGGTGATACCGACAACATGTTGGTATTATTTATAACCTCATGAAGCTAACGGTCAAAACTCTAATATAGAAAGAAAAAAATGGCATCCCACACCAAGAAATAAACATTAAAAAATGTTTGCTCAGTTACACGTTTAGAAAATCAGCAACTCATATCTTAGTTATGGTAACAAGATGGTCACTTGGTAATAGAGATTTGGATCGTTTGCTGAAGCCACACATTTCTGGATTTATCATTACATTTAGTAAAAATCTCTCAGAGATATTGCCTGGAATGTAATGTTTTAGCGGAATGAGAAAAAGCCACCAAACGGGATCCCTTTTTATGATTTAGACACATTCTCAAGCTGTTGCAGCAGCTTGAAAGCGTTCAAGGGTAGAGGATGGATCTACTGTTGGCTTTCATGATATGAAGGCGCAGAGTCATTCAAATGGTTCCTCTGAAGAGAGACGCCATGGTGACTGTACCTCCGTCCAGACCCGACAGCCACCACCCCGTCTCTGCTGCTCTTGAAGATACTGCTGTGGCTCTTTGGTTGGGCTCGAACCTGGCAATCAGCAGCACTACAAACCCCTGGTGGCAGTCTTTGAGCCACGGCCGGGAACGACTGCTGCCAAGCTTTCCTCTCGGCGTGGAGATTATGGACGCATGCGAGGCGACGCTCTGGTGTTTCTGGACGCTCTGTTAAGCAATGTTTCCAATGCAACGTGCTGGTAACTGTATTATTTGCTCCTGATATGACTAAAAATAGTTTTCTTTTGCTTTTGCTTCTTTGTCACACTTTCAGATAACTAAACATACATATAAAACAGAAAACGATAGTTTGGGTGAATACAAAATTGATGATTTTAATTGTTAAAGGAAGAAAGAAATTCAAATCAGAAAGCCAGTCGTAAAATCAAGAAATTCCTTGAAAAAGGACCTGCTTGGCAACATAAAGTAGGGAAAAAAAGATCTGAAAAAGCAGCACATCATCCCCCCCAAAAAACTTTTCAAAGTTTTGCAGAACCATTTCCATGACTTTGAAACGCAATCCAAAGTCAGCATCAATGACAGAATTAAAGGTCAAAACTGCTGCAGACCAAAAAACACACTTGCCAAAAGACATCTTGATGAACATTGGCAATTGTACACAATCTGTACTTCAAACCTGATAGTTCACCCAATCGCCTGTAGGGGCGCTGCACCAAGAACCACTGAAGGAAACGACAGGAAAACCTCTGAAGAAGACACTGAGGACAACTTTCTTCTTCACGAAAGGTAAACAAAAAGAGAGTGGCATGAAATTTTAGCGACTGCAGGATTTTTCTTTTTAAAAGATCATGAGCCATTTTTGCAATTACTGATAGACAAGCGCCTTTGTTTCTACCCAGAATGCCCTGCGCTGTAGTGTGTTTCCTACTTTTGGAGCGCTCTCCAGTCCACTTGGCAAGTGGATGTCTCACTTCAATCCAACTGAGGCGAAGGTTTTTAGGCAGACCAGGGTTAATTTTTCTGGACTACATCAGAGTTTGAGTTCACAACAGACTTTCTAGGCAAACGAACCAGAGTTTGATTAAAACAGACTACAAATGGTTGGGATGAACACACCCTTAGCTGTCTTACTAGGTTCTGTAAGGGGACTGATGATAATTGAAGGGTCGATGTCCGACCACCTGTTACCTCTTGACTAGTCGCAGCTCATTTCTAGCAGGTTTTGCGGGTTCAGTTGTTAAGAGCATAACAAGGAAAATGTATGCCTTACCAGTATGTGTAAAATAAAACAAGAAAAGAAAAGAAGGCCAAATTTGTTCAGAAATGATGAAAAAGACTCAAGTTTTTAAGGTTACTTTTTCACATTAATATATCTCACTGCAGGAAAACTGTTAATAACCATGTACCAAAAATATCTTCTATGATGAAGTGCATAGAAGATATTCTATGCACTATTCTATGTGTTCCTTTCCTCGTGCAACACAGTCAGCCTGTTTTCTCGTGAAGGCGGTCATTCATCTGGAGGCTTTCGCTTTGCAGATGACTAAGTGTGGACCAGGGCCCGTGTCATATCTGTGGGTGCTGCAGTGACCGAAGGGCCCCGGGGCCAGCCATACATCATCAGATATTGATACGCTTCCACCGCCGCACCAAGGCTGACATTTGATTCATAGCTCTAGGTGCTCCTTTGGTATTCCTAATGGTCAACTGGGGATCATGGGTAAATATCAATGCTGTGTTAGCTTGGGGCACCTGACTGACATGGGGGAGATTGGTAGATTGGGGCAGGTAGCCATTTTTTCTTTAACTGGTACAAATGGGATGCGTTGGGTTTTCCCAATGGGATTCTGAGTCTGTTTTTTTTTTCCCCCCCAGACAGAATAAATTAATAAAATCTGGAACAACGTTAACGATGTAAAAGTGGAGATTTGGTGGATTAATCAAAGCACCAGGCAGCATTTTGGTTGTCACCTGCTAAAATGCGCTTTAAACAGCACGAGGTACTGGAGCTGGTTTAAAACCAGCATGGCGAGGGTTCATTTTTGCTCCAAACCCTTTCTGAAGGGACGAAGGAAAAGACTATTGTTGTGTTCGAGTTGTGCAAAACGGAGTTAGCCCGTCACTGAAACTATTCAAACCGAAAAAGCATCTCGATGCAAAGCATGAAGCAAAAACCCAACACTAATGCCAGTCCAAATTTCTGAAGTAGTTTATTTTTCTTCCAAAGAAGTTTGATGAATGATCCGGGGTTCCTGAAACACTTGAATGAATATGAAACGACTTTTCACCAATCTGATGCCTGAAGAACCTAGATTACATATTAAAAATGATAAATACCTTATTGAGTTCACGTCTTTTTGTTCAACAATTCAGCAACAAAAAAGGGTTTCGAATTGAAAATGTTTATTTTGTCGACACGTGATTTTCGATCAACATGCAATTAATTTGTAATTGCAAACGCTGCCATTGATTAAAATTTGTATTCAAAAGAGTTATGTAGGACAGAGTTATGTATGCTTAATAAGTAGTCAAAACTCTCTTTTCCAATAATAGGTGAATGTTTTAAGACGTGAAGCCGTAGGATTCAGGTCTTTGTGCAAACCTTTTATCAGCTCTTCAGATCGTCTACTTGTTAAAGCTTCTCATCCCACGAAAGAGCTTTAAGCACAATTTTACCGACTGAGTAAAATTAAACAAATAAATCACTTTGAAATGAAAACTAATATAAGCCGAGTTACTCTTAATACATTTACAGCAGTTAAAGGCCGAGATAAAGTTTTAAGACTCAAGAAATACAACGTGAATGAGGACAATAAGAGAGTCTGCAAAAAAAAAAAGAGGTAAAACAGTAATTTCTCCATTTACATGGACTTTTATTGCACAGCACACAATATTAACTTCAACTTGAACCAATTTAATAGTCACACGTCAGTTTCTGCGACTGGGACTCGCAAATTATTCCTGCAGGCATGTCACAGGCAAACCTGTTCCCAGTGAGCTGCATTTGGTGGATAAAAAAAAATTTAAAAAAAATCCAGAAGTGAAAGTTTAGTAGATGTTTAGGTTGTCAGATGTCTAAGTTCAGCTCAGATTGGTAGAAGAGTTAACAGGTGATGGAGCTGGGGACCAAATCTGTCAGATCTGTGCAGCGAGCGCTGAGCTAATCACCGCACTGCAGTACGAGTTCCTCTAAAGTCAGGTATTGTACCGGTTGGAAATAACTCATAGGGAGATACTGTTATTGAAATGAGAACATTCCTTCAGCTCTATCGAGATGCACACTGGATATCTTGTTTTCAACAGAGTGAGACCTCTGTTAGCGCTTCCTGAGTCTTGAGGTGCTAGCAAGCTGTACTACTTCAGCATTAAAACCACGAGCTGTAGTGCGTGGCAGTTCTGGTTTTCCCGTGCTCTTGTCATTTATTTTTAATAAACATGAATCAAACCACTTCCTCATATCCTGCAGGTCTGTAGAGAATGTGACGTTAAAGATTTTATGAAGTAGATTTGCAATTTTCCAGGCTGTCTCGGAGACTCCCTTTGCCACTTGTTGCAGTAGCTTGGAGTGATGATTAAGTTAGTTGGGCTGGTGCGTCGTCGGCCCCTAACAATAACACGCAGTGATCTGGACTTTAGAAGTAAGCCGGAGTGTCTCCACAAAGCAGAATGATGCAAACGTCATGCTGTGCAAAGAGTACTAAAAATGATTAGAGCTCAATTCAGTTTAGCTCAGAACTTCTTTATTTAGAACAAAAGACAATTAAATGTTGAAATAACTATTTTCTCAGTAGTGAATAAACATTTAAAACAGCCTATTTCAATAGTTCACACCAATTGTACCGTAACGTGCATGAACACACTCAGTGGAAACCGTCTTAGCAGACGCTAATATGAAGAGTCTTCCTTATTTCTGCTCCAATCAGAAACAAGGAAAATATCTGGTTCTCGAGGATTGGCTGATTTGATACTGCGAACCAATAACATGCAGGTAGCACTGCGTTTAAGTATTTAAGCTTTCTAAGCTTTCTCTCAGACGTTCTAAATAAGCTCTACCAAGAAAAACAGGAAAAATCCACTATTCCTCACTTCACCCCTTTTACCCATCAGTGCTCCTTTCTACAATCTCCCAGGATCCCAGTCACCAACAAACACACATCCTTTCCTACATTACGTACTCTGCACTTCAATGGACGCGGATAACAACACAAAAGAATCTGGAATATAACAAATAAATCGCTCTGGTGCTCCTTCCTCTTTTACCATTTCTTGAAAAAAAAAAAAAAAAAAAATCCATCAGGCGCCATTTGCAGAGTAAGCAGAACTCAAGACAGACTGTGACGAATACACATGCTCGCTCTTTTTTTTCTTTACCTGAACATCTTTGAAGTGACACACACCCACGGGCATGTACATGCACGCACGCACACGCACACGCACACACACACACACACACACACCGGACAGGGGTGAGGCAGGGAAATACAGTGACAGCAGAGTCAATATTGGCCCGAGCAGAAAGAGCAGTGATCTATTCCCATTGTGCATGCTCCGCTTTTAGGCCTAAGCTTTTCTCCTTAAACATGAAATTACACCCCATTGCTTTGTACGCCTCGGGGGCATGAGTTGGTTTTCTTTCCCAGATGCCTGCGTGTCAAGCTGCTAAAAGCTGTAAAGGACATCAAAGTTTTTTTGTTTTTTTTTCCTTTATGCCTTCCTTTGAATAGTTTATTTACTCTCCTCTGCCGCTGGAGCGATGCCTGCTGCCACTGTGCACAGTGAGGTGAGAAACGGGAACAAATGAGCGGTCAGCTTACGACGGCGACATCGTTACGTCTCCCGACCCCCGTCACCGCTCCCACCCCGACCTCCAGAAAGGGCTGATAATGGTGTGGGAGGGAGCGCTGAGTGTACGTTACCCTCAAGAGTTTGTGGGAAGAAGCTGCCACGGCTTAACAAGCCGCAGCTTTAAGTGTGTCTCTATAAAGGGGCTTGACACAGTCACCGCCGTAAAGGTGACAGAAAGAGAGGTAAACAGGAAGAAGCTGACAAAGAGCGGAGAGGAGTGGAGGGGGTCCTCCGACCGTCTCTGCGCCTAATAAAAGCACCCGGCTGTAAATGTGCCGCGCGCTGGAGACGTCGTGAATCAAAAGGGGAATTTCGGCGCAGTGAAAACGATTAATTGAACCGCAAGCAGAGGGAAGCTGCTTGCCGCCGAGTCCTGCGAGATATCATGCAACACAACATATTGCTGAAACCAGGTATTTATATACAGAGGCTGAAATTTAATTCAGTCATACTAAACCTTGCAACATTACCACTATGTTTGTTTTTTTCTGAATAAATACATTAAGGAGTAAATATATCAGACTGTTTTGTAGAACAGTGGCTGTTATTTCATTGTTAAAATTTTTCTGAATTTCCACTGTTTAAAACTGATTTTGGGGAACGTCATGCTGGCTGTAGGTGTGGTTGAAATGAATAAATAAAGAGGGTCAGGGTTATGGTCAGGGTTAGGGTCAGGGTTAGGGTCAGGGTTATGGTTAGGGTCGGCGTGGAGCGGCTCAACCGGAGAGGAAGACCAGATCTGTGCAGAGGGAGACTTGACTTTACTGAATGTTTAAAACAAGTAAAAAAAAAAACAAAATCAAAGTAATGACATAAAACGACAATCAAAGTTTGCCCAAGCGCCGCAGATTTCACGTTTTAGAAACTGGATCGGAGCTTGCACCCAGGAAACGCTGCAGGGTGCAAGAGAACGCCACCAGTGGATTGAAACTTTGGATTAAAACTGAGAAATGCTTCCAGGACTTTATAAAACGAGCTCAAAAATTTTATGTTTTCCTCTTGTCTCTCTTTCTACCATAAACTGTATGAGAAATGTCTTCAGTCTAGTCTCAAGCATCCCCTTTTTTGAAGGATCTTTGTTTAATTTAATTTGTTGTTTTCCGGTTCCAGTGTTAAACGTTCATTAGAATTCAACGTTTATTGAGCTTTGGGATGCGTTCTGCCATTAAACTCTATATTACTTGAAAACAACAATTTACATGAAAATGTATGAAGAGCTGCGAGTCTGGCGGGAGTTTAAAGTTGCTGAAGCCGTGGCGTGAGTCTGGTTTGGACAGTTGCTGCTTCAGTTCATGCCTGATCATCAATTCACGCAGACATGCGGGGGTCAAATGTCACAGATACGTGGCCAGTTCAGCCACTGTAATATTGAGCTACAGAGAAATCACCATGGGAGGTCTCCACAAGTTCAAAAGCGAACCTTGGACGCATGAAGACCCGACGAGACCATTCGTAATCTGACTGATTTTTAATATCGAGGCACTTCATGAAGCGGTGGTTTGGGAAACCAAGAGGCTCTGGCTGAAAGTCCGAACAAGGTGGGCAAAAGATTGAGATTGTTCACAGAAAGTATGAAACAAATGAAGAAACACAGATACATTTGCATGAAATATACATGCCCACATCTAAGATCTCATAAAAAAAACCTCTAATGTCTAACCAATAATTAACAGAGGTGCTAAATGTTAACACTGTCTCTTTGCACCTGTTAAATATGGCTGCTAAGTATCTGGGGTGCATCGGTTTGACAGACAGCCCGGCGGATCGGAGCTTCAGAGTGTGTGTTTGTATTTGTGTGTGTGTGTCCTCAGCATCCAACCCGTCGCCGCTGCAGGCTGATGAGGTCTGAGCAGACACACAGGGACTTACCTTGTGAACAGGTAAATCATTTTTTGATTTCCACCTGAATGAAGGGATATTGAGCGAAGGTTTTGTTCTGTGTTCTGTCAGTGAGCGAGAGAGAGAGAGAGAGAGAGAGACGCCGTTATACCGCTGCCAAAAAAAAAAAAAGAAAGTCAATTCAGATTCCTTTATCTTTCATCTCTATAACTGCACAGCGCTGTGTCGCCCCCTCCGATTCCCTCTGCTTTAACATTTTTGTCGTGCTTGGTGGCGACAGCTGCCGTCAAGTGTTTGTGATAACTCGCCGTGATTCTTTTGTGTTGCCGTGGAGGATTTTTACAGTCCAAATCTTTTTGTGCTGAATTGTTTTAATTTTACAACGCTGGAGAATTTGTGGACACAAATGGTCTCTTTAAGGTCACACTGCAGCATCTCGGTTAGATAAATTCTGATTTTTTTTCCATTCTGTTTTTCTTTTTTTTTTTTTTTCCCCCCCACTCTGAGCCAATATGAGGTGAAGTTGATGATGCGCTTTGGATTATTGTTTCCCTGCATGACCCAGGGGCGATTGAGCTTAATGGGGACCTCTTGTGCAAAATTGACTTTTTGCATTTTTGTACTTCCATTTGGGTTTCTACTGCTTCTAAAAACCACCCAGCCATTTTTTATTTTTAATTTTTTTGGCAATAAGCTCCTTTTCCAAAAGGAAAAGGATCCGTTTCAAAAACAGCCTGACTAATGAGTCACAATCAACAGGCACTGCACCGTCACCTAAACAAAGCCCAGCCTGTCACCTAGCAACCCAAGCCAAGCTCCAACATATTTGGTCGGCTGGCTTTATCAAAAGACAAATGTCTTGTTGTTGACTTTCAGAAATCATTTGCTGCAGTCTTTATTGTTTGTGCAGGAACCTCCACTTGTGCTTTTCAAAGTTGTACAGTTGTGCATCGTTTTTTTTTTCCACATGCGAGAGTGAATGTTGAGGTGTTATGTGGTGGGAGAGCTTATTTTTATTAATATCTTTATTTTTGAAGATTTTGTGGTCAAGAGCAGAACTCCTGATTCCGGTAATTATCACAGGTGATCCAGATTCTGAAATAGAAAAGCAACTCAAGACGTCAAACAACCACCAGCATATTTGAGGGTTGGTATGATGATCTTTTTACGGAACTTTGTATTAGTTTTACTTCAGATGTATCAACAGAAAATGCTTTCAAAGTCAAGTAAAGGAAATAGGAAATGGTATTAAGTGTGAATTCATTAGTTAACAAGTACAGCAGTTCAGTTTGGTTTTGATAGCGTTTCTTTCTTAACAAATAAAATAATTGTTTTAAAAACCACATTTTGTATTTACTTGAGTTGAATTTGTCAGGAATAAACGTTTCTTTGATGATCTGAAGCATTTCAACATACATCTTTCATTTGTCGTGATTAATTTCTTATCACTGTAAGAATTTTGATTTATTGTCACAATGAATTCCCAATAATAATGATAAACCAAAACAGTGCGTATTGTCGTGATTGTTACCTTTATCGTTTCCTCCACAGTTTGTTCAATGACAGTACAAACAATTATGAGTGCTATTTGTATTTTGTGGGACTATGATTTCTGCGTCATGCAGTCGCAGGCATTCAGTTGCCTAAAAAGGAAGCAATAAATAGTTATTATCGTCATGGTAACCATTATCACAATACTACCACAAGATATCGCGATAGAACTCCTAGGTCTGTTTCGGTCACCCCTACCTTTGATGCAGTCGGCCAAAAACATGTCCTTTACCTTTTCCTTCACAATAAACACATGAAATCCAACGAGAAATCCACCGAGGCTTGTGGTTGGAATGAGACAAAATGTGAAACCAGGAAGTTCAAGGTTTAGAAATGCTTATGCAAGCAGCTGTAACAACAACCGCTGATGGACTCCTGAACATTTCTTGAAAGTTGATCTCAATTCAACACTGTAGCATTGTTAGAGGGTATGGCACATAGCATACCTTTCACCTGCATTCTGTCACATTGCACACAATCGAACAAGACGAGCAAAGAAATCGCCTTACATCACACACAGCTGCTATGACGCAAGTCAGCTTCTGTAAGGGGAAAAAAAACAACTCCTGCCTGTGACCGCTTTCATTTCAGTATCTGCAGAGGCTCCATGTGCTGCACAGGCACCGAAGTTCGGCCTACGTGCAAAAAAAAAATGGGACAGAGGGAATGGATTTGTCATGTACCTGCTGGCGTAGAGCAAGGTGCTAAAAGACAAGGTATGTCCTAAAAGTCTAGGCGGCTGCATTCAGCTCAGGTGGCCGAAGTTACATATTCAACTGGAAGGGCAAGTCGGCAAGAGCTTTTAGTAATTCATCATCTTTTTTTAAGCAAATCTGGAGAACGAAAAGACAAAAGCATTGCCCAACTTTTCTAAGTCAATGGGAAGAAAAACTTTCCTTTCAGGCCTCTAACCACAACTTGCTGAGGTTCCTTCTTTTCCATAACACGGTCTGTTAAAGCTTTATCACGGTTCTGTGTTGGGAAAAAAAAAAAAACCTGACAGCTAAGGTTCATGTCGCCGAGCTCTTCTTAAAGCTCTATCTATGTATGATCTACCTTTGTGAATCTGGATGATTGGAGCGAATGTTGTAAGGACATGATTTGCTCCGGGTCTCTGGGAAGCCATTTCTTTTATCCCTACTAAGTGCTTCGCCGGGAGACGGAACCGTGCGAGGATATTAAGGCTCGCGGCAGACCCTGCCCGTCATCTGTATGCAGAGTTCAGCGCACTTCCTGTATCGGAGGGCGAGGAGTGCCACCAAAGGTCGCCTCAGAAACGTCCTTCTGTGACAGTGACAACGGGAGATGGCATTAACAGGCATCTTCGCGTCCGCCTTTTGAATATAAAAGGTGGCGCCGGTGACCCGAATCGGCAATTCAGCTGTTCTGGAAGCGACGAGAGGAGAAATTCGGCCGATAATGGCGGAGAAAGCGAGAAGTTCAGTGAGAGTTTATGTGCATTCATTTTGTGTATTCGCTCTCTTCTAATTTGGCAGAGTTCGCGCACTGCTAAGAGCAACTCAAGCAGGAAGAGACGCAGCTATCTGGAGAGAATATTATTTCCCTCTATCCAGTGAGTACTGACAAAGTAATCATGTAAACACAACCTGCTACATACATGACCTCTGCGTTTCCTCCTCTTGCCCACTGGGATAACATAAAAATACATAAAGATGAAGCGCGGACTCCATCCATTACCCAGTAGACAGTGGTTTCAGGCACAGCACAGGACCTAACTAGCTTGCTGTTGTATACTCATGGGCAGGCAGGCTGAATTATGAGGGCTGAGGACATAAGGTCTTCCCAGAATGCTAAACTCTCTCTTTCTCCCCCCGCTGTGCCCTGCAACCAATCTGACGCCTAATTAATCCTGAAGGTCTTTTGTTCCGCTGAGGGTTTTCTTTTTTTTTTTCCCTCTCTCTTTCCCCACCTCTGCTCTCCATCCATCCTTACCTCCCTTGCTCCCCCCCCCCCGCGGTCTGCCTCGCATCTTTTTCCCTGCCAGCCAGGTTTGTACCCCCGCTACTCTTGTCACGTTCACAAACAGACGTACATGCACCTCATTCTGGCCTCTTTTAATAAGCCTCCCTCCCCGAGGAGAGTGCACAGTGTGGTCCCTTAGAGCAGGACACAGGTAGCAGATGTTTCACTTTAACCCCAGATATATATAAAAAAAAAAAAAAAAAAAAAAGTGTCGGTTGCCACATTCCCCCCATTGTGTTGGCACAAATTCTTCCTTATAAAAACATCAATTCATCATCTGCATTTCTTCCAGGCTCTAGTCCAGGGGGATGCGAGGTGGGGCTCTGGCGCCAGTGGTCATTGGACGAGAGGCAAGCTGGACCCTGGACAGTTTGCGAGTACATTGCAGGGTAACACAGAGACACAACGGGAAGCTGTGTTCTTTGATCAGTAGTAGTTCCCCTCCCTGTAAAAAGCTGATGTCACATTGTGGACAGTTTGGACAGAGAAAGTGACGACTCTAAGCTAACGGCCAGTCACAAAAACCAACAATTTTAGCTAATTTTGGTAAAAGAACTTAAACTGTATGCTTATTGTGTGGCTCATACAATGTGGTGAGTTCTTGGAGGTAACCGGGAGAAACCGTGGAGTTTTAGCGGCAAGTATTCGATCAGTCAAGTTGAATGGATTCTTTCATGAAGCAACAAAAACAGCCCTGGGGTAATTAACTTTTTTTTTTCAAGTTTGGGAGGGTAAAAGTGAGGAGAACACATCCCAGTCACTCCTAATTATTGCAATGCTAATGGTCTTAATTAAGCTAAAAATAAATGCACATAAATAACTAAGCTATGCAAGTTCTTTGAAATGCATTTTTAAAGACTTGATTAATGTGAGCATAATATCACTGATAGTAACTGTTGGGTTTATTTAAATATGCAATTATAACATAGGTCATTTTTTTTTCAAGATCCTCTTCATGAAACTCTAAAATCATGCAGAGGTATTCCAACAAAACAGCTACAGAAAAACAGCGTGGCTCATGTTTTAGCCCACGCTGAAGCAGGGCATATCAACAGCTGACAACATGTTGCCTCGGCTACAGAACTGAAGAGGAATCCACTCGGGGAAACATCTGCAGAGATTTGGGAAGCCCACGGGGGTTTCAGTGTTCAACCATGAATGAGATTGGTTGGAGTAGGACACAGCCCGGGCTTGTTGTTCTGCGTGTTTGTTGAAGGGACTGACGTTTCTGTTTTGAAAAAAAAAAAAGTTGTTTTTAATGTCATTTATAAAAAAAAGTAAAAGCAACAATTTGTGTGTGGGCAAGAAAAAGAGATTTAATGTTTTAGCCATATTCACCGATAGCGTTGCTACTGCAGCTAGCGTTGATATTCCCGTCTACCTGCCAAGGAGAACGTGAAGTCTTACCGTAACTCAAGAGTTTTAACATGCTGGGAACATTTTCAAAGCAAACCTGCTCCATGATAGAGTTTTAAAGCCCAGAAGGATAATAATATAGCTTCTCAATTAGCGAACTTTGAGCTTACGTCGGTCAGTAACGATCTCAACACCAATGAGCGTTGCTTCCACGGTGACCCATTTGTGCTCACATATTCGTTCACCGATTGGGAAAATACTTATTTGGATTTGCCTCAATCACTGGTCAGTACCAAAAACAACAACAACAAAAATCTGATGTTGGTTGGTGGATTTAAAATTTTGAGGTGACGTTTAATTTTAAGAACAATTTTCATTTAACTCACTTTTGATCTCCACATCCTTCAAAATGAAAGCTAAAGAAAATATCTGTAATCATACTCTGACCATCACCGCAGCATTTATTTGCTCACGTTTTGTCCAAGCAGACAGGACTCGTTATGAGGTTTGTCACATTTGACTAAGAACTCAAGGAAATCCCCCTTTGAACCAGGACTTCTCCTAGTCTTTAATTTATGTTGTGACAGCTGTCTTCTCCATAACAGGCACCACGGTGGATTAAGACAAATAACCATCAAAAGCAGCTCAAGATAAATTAATCATCCACTGTCACAGAGACCAGTCTAAAATAATCCTACGTTGCCACATCTGTTGGTCTCTTCACTGTGTGCGACCCAAGGGGGCGTCACGAACAATCGCGTCCCTCTGCGTTGACGCGGGCCGGCGCTGGGTGGCCCGCTCTGAACGTGCGTCGAAGCCGACCGCCGCTGCGGGCTGGAAGGTCATTTAAAGGCCAGACATCCAGACCCCCCTCCCCTCCCTCCTCCTCTTCCTCCTCCTCGCCTCCCTGCCTGAGAGCCAGAGATAAACCTACACACGGCAGCCACACAGGACCAATAGTCATGATTTATCTGAAGCCATTTGCTACCTGAACGCCTATGAAATTGTAATGAACTTGATTATGCTTTTAATGAAGTGTGAGAGGTTCTTCAGGAATGATTATAGCCGTGCTTTGGCTCACAGCTTGTGGAGGGAGGAAGGGTGCGGACGGGGGTTGGGTGGGAAGGGGAGTAATGGAGGACTGTCATGAAGAATGAAGACTTAGTAGCTGCGACTGTGGATATTGTAGGGCGAGCAGGGGTTGCACACGGCAGCACCGCGCGTCTTTCGGAATAGATTACAGGGGTGTTATAGTGTACGTGCAAGGTGACATGACCCAACCAACCCCACTCCAATTCCTCCGTGCTCAGGGATTTTCCCCCCACAAAGCCGCATGCTGACGCGGTACATTAGACGGAGCCGGCTCCGCAGCCTCATAGGTCATATTTTGCATACATATTAGACAGACGAGGATGATTTTAACCTTTCCGTGTTGGGGCTGCTCCCCCCCCCATTCAGTCGGGATGGAGGATAAAAAAAAACAAAAACATTATTGTTTGGTGATCTCACACGGAAATCTCCTCTCTCTCTCTCTCTCTCTCTCTCTCTCTCTCTCTCTCTCTCTCTCTCTCTCTCTCTCTCTCTCTCTCTCTCTGCTCTTTTATTAAATACCAAATGATGAGCTAAGTGGCTGGTAAAAAGGAAAAAGGGCAGAGTGGCGCTCCAGAAGCAAACAGCTGCTTTATGCTCACATTACTTTTGCGCACACAAGTGACAAAGTGTAATGAGATAGCTTATGAACGCGCGCCAGGATTTCCCATCTTGGTGGTCGTTTGCGGAGGTCAGAGCTCAGCAAACGACGAGTTTGAAAACAAAAACAAGGCCCGCTGGAAACTCATTTATGGTTCATACAGCAGACTCTCACTTTGGGTCATTATTTAGGCTACAAAAAAAAAAAAAAACAGAACTGATCTCATTTACAGCACCTAAATTCTGCCATTATAACCAGAGTCGATGATGTATTTCACATAGATTTTATGTCTTGAAGCTGAAGGGAAATGAATTGGTTTTTCAATATTTCATGAATAACACTCTGACAAATCTGGCATACAAACATATTACAGACTCCTCTTCGATGCCACTAAAAGAAATATTCATACCAACTTTTGCAACCGTATGTGTATTTTAATTTCAGACAGCATCATGGAAAAAGGTCATTCTTTGGTTCTAGCAAATAAAACTATAATTGAATCTTGACAACTTAACAGCTAAAACCAACGTTGGTAGGTTTTTTTTCAGCAGGGGGATGTGATGTCTTGCGTGCGTGACATCGTGACATCACACGGCAACGTCTCTGCACTTCCCAAACCATTTCCCATCATCTCTGACTGCGTCTTTTCAGATGGTGATGGATGCAGATGTTTCATCGCTCTATTTGCGCCGCGCCATTCGTAATTATAATCGCAGCCGATTCCTGCGAGACACCCGGCCGCATAAAAAGCTGTCACTGTTTGTGTATCTGTTGCCATCACTGTCCACATGCTGTGGGTGCAACGCTATCTGCAAGGTCTCCAAAGCTGTTAATCAACTCCTCTCTAATGTGTTGTTCACACCTCCCTCCACTCCCCTCCCCTCCCCTCCCTTCGCCCAAGCTGGTGGATTTCTATCTTAGACAGGGTGCTTGGCCGGGCGATCACTGTCGCTAATTTGTTGTGGCAATATTAATTAATGATCAGCCTGTCACAGCTGTTTATATTGAGACAGATTAGAGGAGGGAGAGATTAAACAAAGAAAACAATCTGCGAGAGGCTCAGCCGCTGACAGGGGTCACCTTCACGTGTCTGGAATCATATTCAATTTGCCGTGGCGGAGGCAGGGAAATTACTCCACTTGACCGCTCCGTATCCCCCTCTCAATCGCTTCGCATTTCAAGATAAGCAAATCGCATCGTTTTAAACATAAAGAAACCGACGAACACAAGGCTGCATTTGATCTTTAGTGACGTAGGAATTAGCAGAAAGTGGCGCTTTTTGTCTCATCTGCAGTCTTTCCTCACTGGCACCGCTTCGGCTCTGCCAGCAACCACGTTTCCTGCGTCCGAGGTGGCAGAACGCGGCGTCCCAGCCGCTGACGTCCCTATTTTTCTACCAAGCGAACCTACTGACTTCTCTGGCCTCCCACAGTCGCAGTGCCGGCCAAACACTTCGTTGACTTGGCAACACCGTGGCGCGTTGTGACGGCGAGTGGAGATTAAGTGGCCAATCAAGGCCCGAACAGTGGGGTAATCATTCCACTTGTTAAAACGGGTGTCAGGATTATTCCAGCGCTTTCTCACTTCATTGCGGGCTTTAATAAAGCAAAGGCATTTACTGCTAACTGGATTGCTGAGGCTTGGACTGAAGGACTGCTCACTAATGACTGATTAATAATAAAGTCAAGCAGGTCTAGAAGCTGACATTCCCTTGATGCTGAGCTTAGGATATGTGCAGCAGAGAAAGGGGGCCTAGATTAGAGTAACAGTACTTTTTTTTTTTAACTTCCATACCTCAGATACCACTGCCGATTTGTGACCAAGTTCATTTTCAGTCCGAGAGTGACCGGCTTGACATCCGAATGAGGTTTCATCAGCAGAACTGATCCCGTTTTAATTTCCCCAGATCATAAAAAGGGTTAAACGAAAAAGCAGAAAATCAAAAGCCTCCGCTTGTAGATAAATACGTCCTTAATGCCAAGCAAACGGCAGTCCAACGCTTCGCTTCTGCTCCGCTTGTTAAAGCTAATTCCCAGAGACATGCGAGTAGGAGGACGAAACTATAGCTTGAAATTACTGCAGCAGTCTTTTGCTAGCGTGCTTGTATGCTTGTCTCGTCAGTCCCTCTTGCCTCTCTCTTTGGTATGGATGTGATACCAGGAGGAAGTGAGAAGAATAAAACTCTGTGCAGTTGCTCTGCATCTAAATATTTCACTGTTAGAAGAGATACTAGTTGCAATCCTTCAAGTTCAACTGTATCCGTGTCGGACTTCTGGAAAACCCCCTTTTAGCACGAACAAATCTCTATAACAGTGTTCTCTAAGAAGAAAAGCCGCCCTCATTACTGCTATTAAATGGCCGCAATATTTCCCTTCTAACCAATACTACATGTGATTTTGTCAGAGAAAGTCGGCAAAGTAATGAGGATGAGCGTGTTCAGCTTCACTTCCTGTCATATGCAGGTTCCTGAAGTGAGGAGGAAAGTGCCAAGAATGAGTTCTTGTCAGGCTAATTGAAAATATAAGCACTTAATGAGCATCCGCCATTTTTAAAGGGGCACTATTATGTGTATTCTAGGCAAAACGGGCGTTTTATAGCACAATCAAGTAATAAACTTAACAGGTACAAAATTTTCTATATGTCTAATATGACTAAAGAGAAATGTAATTCAAAGCCTCAAAATTGGGTCTCTGTCTCTCTAAAGACTCTCGCTCTTTCTGAAACTCCACCCTCAGTAAGTCATCTCAATATGGCTCCTCTTTTAACATTTAAACTAATTGCTGCTGGCTAGTCTGAAGGAGCTGAGGAGAGGAGGCGAGGACTGCTCTGTGTGGCGGTTGCTGCAGCTCCGAGGAGGGGCTTAGTCCTTGAAGGTGGCGCTAGATCACCGCCAGGCTATTGGGATACCTGAATGGTTGCCGCGGGAGATGAAAGAATTTCCCAAAATGTGTGAAAGCATCAAAGCAACGCGTCAGGAAAGGTCACAAAAGTTGATTTTACATAATACTGCCTCTTTAATGTTACGCGAAACTCTCAGCAGAATGTTCGACAAAATGTCAACAACTTTAACCATCTGGCTGGAGCCTGTGGCTTTCACATTGTTTTCCACACGTGCAGCTCATGGCGTATGACTGGCACCAAGCGTTTCTCCTGACATCTTAATTGTTGTAGCTTTCAAGGCAGAACCCTTTTCCGGCCGCCTCGAGAAGTCCTGCCCGCGTTCGCCGCGTTGAACATTTTCACCAGCGCGGCTTCGTTGTGCAACAGGTAGCGCTGCAGGGAATCTGGAGGGGAGAGAACAGTCTGAGCTGGCGCACAGAAGCTGGCATGACACCACACCGTTTGAACTACCCCCAGGCTACATCTGGCAGCCGCCCCCGAATTCCGCGTCGCATCTGCGGGGTAAGTCAGCCTCTATCCGTGCGATCGGTGCCTGGCGTCGGGACTGACTCACATGCGAGTGTGCTGTGTTAACTGGGCGGCTTCGCCTTGACATTGTACGACACCCCCCCAACACCACCCCTACGCCTTGTTCGTCCACACCCGCATAAATAAATATTATATGGATTATGTATGTCATTTACCCCCAGCCCACGAAAAAAAAAGAAGTGTTTTCTGGAGGCTGGCAGACGGCACGCTTGACTTTCAAGAAATTCCACAAGCGACTGCTCTCTGGAACTAAACTGGTGCAGCAAATCCTTTTAAAATCCTTTTAGACACCGTGGCAGTCAGGGGGAAAAAGAAGAAGTTTCTCCCAGGCAAACATGTGCAGGTCTGTTGGGTTGATGTTTTGCTCTGGGGAAGGACACCCTCGCCAGTTTATTCCTGCGAGGCTCAAAGAGAACGCTAATTCAACACGCACTCGGCAGGGTGCGGGGAGTGCGGGGGGGGGTGCGCAGAGAAAGCAAAGGCTTCGAGGGAAGACGCAAGGGTGAGGACACTTTGGATGTGAACAGCTTCATTTTCCGATTCGAGACCCTCGAGAGGCAGGTGGCTTACACATCCTTGCATAAAATAAGACGGAAAGGAGAATTTCAAAAGTGTTGCTATCGGTTGTCAGCATGCCCACGAACTGGACGGCGTTGATAACTTCCCGTCCGTGCAAACACGTGAAAACGAATTAAATCTGTCGAATTAAACACCGCAAGAGATTTTGTTTCCCAGCTACAAGAAGCTACGACAAAGAGCAAGGAAATCCAAGAACCATCTCTTCTGTGTCTTCAATTTTTCCAAGTTTTCTCACACACACACACACACACACACACACACACACACACCCCCCCCCACACACACACACACACACACATCCTCTAGTTTCCTCGCTCTGATTGCTACTTAAATATTTGGCTAAATGAGCAGGGGTTTGGTCTCAGTGGTTTGTTTGTCGACTTGCTCTTTGCTTTTCGATTTCCTTTGGGCTACGGAATTGAATTAATGTCTGTAGACACTATGATGCCACACGCGAGAAAACAGGAGATTTTGCAAAATTACAAAACCTTACCAATTACAGCTCGGCAAACACAAACGGCAGCGGAGGAAAAAAAATAAAAAATAAATAAATAAAAATAAAAAAAACCTCATTTGGGTTGTTATGGAGATTTCTCGTGTGTCAGAGGCACTGGGATAATAATTAGCTCCATTTACGTGCTATTCTATGAAAACAGACTGACAAATACATGTTGTTTACTCAATATCCGATCCTACACAATGAAAAGAGGACAAAATTTGTAACCAGGCAAATCCCTGCCTGCTCACTCATATCTCTGTCTGTGCTGCTGCGATTTCCTCCTCCAGTCCGCTATCTTTAGCTCCAATCTCATTTCTAGCTTAATTACTCTTTGGAAGGTGTTTGGGAGTTTGCCGCATGCCTGCTGTTTTGGTCATTACGGGTCGCCGTAGGACACAGAGTGGCTTGCCAAGGAAGCTTAGCGGAACCCGGGGCATTTGGGATGTGACTTCACTCACCTGGGGTAAATGAGGGCAACTCTTCCTGCTGGCTTTGAGGCCCGTCCTCCCTTCGGGGGCTGTCCTGATGTCGAAGAGGCCCTGAAGGGCGCACTGGGCCGCGTGCGTCTTGGCGAGTTTCTTGCTGCGACCGCAGCCCTCGAATATCCGCCCGTCCACGCGCACCGCCATCACGAAGCTCCGCGGCCGCCCCCCGGGCTCCGACAGACAGGCGAGCGCAGGCCCGGCCGGAGCTCGTTGAGCAGCGCCACGGGACTCTTCGGCGCCTCGGGCTCCGGGACGATCCCGCCGAGCCTCTGCTGGGCCTGCACCATGAGGTCCAACGTGTGGCGGAGCAGCCGTCCGTGCCGCAGGAGCTCGCTCGACAGCAGCTCGCTCTCGCTCGACGGGTCGCAGAGCGCGAGGCCGTCGGAGCACGGCGACGCCTCGAACTCCTTGAAGAGAGTGTCGGGGAAGTCGGCCTGGTCGGACGTGAAGTCCGCCGAGGGGTTGGAGATGTTTCCCATGGCCAGGTGGGCCTGGGGCGCGTTGGGGAACTGGACGAAGGATTTGAGAGCCAGTTCGGCGGCCCTCATCTTTGCTTTCTTCTTCGTGGGTCCGGTGCCCTCAAAGGTGAGCCCGTTGACCTCCACGGCGATGCAGAAGACGGGAGCGTGGACGGGGCCGGTCTGGGACACCATGCGGTACTGCAGCCCCGGCCGAAGCTCGTTCAGCTGCACTAAGGCGTTCTTTGGCGCCTCAGACCAGGACAGCTTCTTATAGATGAGTCGGAGCTGACACAGGCGCCCGTTGTTGTCTTCCTCCAGGGGCCGTTTCCTCTTCAGGCCGGAGCCGGCCCCTCGCGACGACTCCGAGCAGAAGAGCGACTGGCATTCTCCGGAGAGGTCCTCCAAGTTCCCCACGTTGCGGTTTTCCTTCACCTCCGCGCTGCTCGTGCCTGCAGTGCCAACCGGAAGAGGAACAAACAAAACAGAAACTGTTTTTAAAGGAAGAGATGGAAAATACTAAAGAAAGCAAAAAAAAAAAAAGAAGGTGGAAAAGAAAGTAATCATTACTGTGCAACGCTCATATTTATCCTGGCTGAACAAAAATGAATCAAGGAAAATCTCTCAAGGCAGATTGAGCCACTTGATACACAATGAAATGGTAATGAACACATCTACAATCAACACCCGCAGCCGAGCCCACTTCATACCACAGGGCTCTATTATATTTAAGTATTTTAAAACCCAAATACAAATCCCTCTGAAATGGCGATGTTATCTGCCAAATCATCCTGTAATCTGCCTCCAAATTGGTTTGGAATCTGAGTCGGGGAAGAAGGAAACATCGGTCCCCGCGGCCCTCGCAGAGCATCAATCCTATTTGTAATGGGGAGGTGGGGGGAGGTAGAGGTGTGTGTGTGTGTGTGTGTGTGTGTGTGTGTGTGTGTGTGTGTGTGTGTGTGTGTGTGTGTGTGTGTGTGTGAGTGCCAAGACTTTCCAAGAATAAAAAAAACAACAACAAAAAAAAGGGGGGGGTTTGGAGCCTGCTTCATTTCACACTTCTATCCTCTGCGAGAGCAAAAGCCCGAAACAGCTGCGACACGCTCTTCAACCGTCGTTACGGAGAAGTGGCGGCGTGTATTGGCTTTCTGATGGCAAACGAACAAAAACAGGGCGTTCAGAGGAATTTCAGCAGCGGGATGGGAGTCGCTTACTGGTGGGGCAGATCGCAGCTCGAGACGAGCGCGCGTGCAGGCAGGCAGGCGAGGCGTCTCATTTGATGACTTATTCATCGGGAACACTCCGATTTAACATTTATTAGCTCACTTTTAAAAGACCCATTTGTAATCAAAGAGCTCATTTCTCCCGCCTGCCTCCCAAAAAAACAGTCAATTATGCAAGGTGACAGAGATTTCAGTTCCGCACTCGGTCTGCCAATGAGAGACGGGGAAGGTGCGCGGCGGCTTACTCAAACTGTCCTCGTCCTCCGTGCTGCTGGTCCCAGGGCTTATGTACTTGAAGGGAGCGATCAATGCCGACAGCATACTGACTTTCTCTGGAGGAGAGACAAGAGACACGCAGAGTCAACACGAGGGCAGAGGTAGAGCTGTTTTGATGTTTTTATCGATTAAAGCCAGGGATCGTTGTCGGCCCTCCCGAGTCGACAAGCGAGGCAGAGATGACGCGCACATCAGAGGAGGAGGAGTGCGCCCCGTTGAACCTACTCTGAAATCAGAGTTTAATTTCCTCCAAAGATGCTACGTTTTTCTTCTTCTTTTTGTTTTTTTTTATACCTTTTATAAGGTTACAGGCACGCTTGGTCTTGGAAATTTGATCGTTGTGCATTATAAACAGACAGCGACATACAAAGTGCAGTAGAGATATTATTCACAATCTAAAATTGAGCTCCTTTTCAAAGTAGCCGATTGAATCTGGCGAAGTACGTTTATTCTGATACCAACCAGGATTAGCTGATATGAAGGTGAATCGTATTAGCTTGGCAAGATTTCAGACTCTTTATTTGGATGGACTAACAGGAAGTGGTTCCTGGGTCGTCCTGTGGTGTTTAACCGATAAGCGAGCGAGCCAACAGGAAAACTAGAAATGAGCTCCACCTCCTTCCAGTTCCGCTAAAAATGCTGCAGAAGCTCGCCGCCCCTGGTCAAAAACATCCAATCAGAGCCAGGAGGAGGGTCTTAGTGCTGTCAATCAATAAATATTCGGTATTCTGCTGAATGTGCTAACTTACAGATACAGGAAAACCTTAAATCTGTTGTTATTTTTGGCTATGCTAACTAGACTTAGCATTTGTACCAGGGTATGCTGTGGTGAAGTAGCTTAGCAAAGAGCAAATGGGAGGGGCTGAGAAGGAGAATGATTGACAGCGCCAAGACCCGCCTCCTGCCCCTGATTGGTTGTTTCTGACTGAGTGGTGTATTTCTGTGAAGAGCACCATTTTTTTCACAGACGATCTATCTTATACTGTCAACATAAAGATCATTTTAACACACAAAACAGCTGTAATAAACATTTAGAACAAAATGTGCACACTGCATCTTTATAGGTCTTCAAAAAGTAGCTGCAGCTTTAACTGATTCAGATGTTTTTGCAACACGGTTGAAGTTTTACCCAGCAGCTCCGAGTCTTTCTGCAAATCGATTCAACATTTTGTGGAAGTAACACAGACCTAAACTCGCGCGGTTCACATTGTGCCCGAAACAAAAAAAGAGAAGAGGAAAAAAATAAAGGAGCTGAACTTTTTCTCCTCGGAGTCGGGCTTGTCAACAGCCCCTCTTGTCTTGTTTCCCCCTCGAGGCCCAGCGCTGTCCAGGTGTGCGTGTTGTTTACAGTGTGAAGCCCTATTAGGACCATCGCTTGGTCTGGTGCTCTCCACGCAGCGCTGAGTAAAATTGACAGACCAGTCTGGCTCCTTAATTAAACCTCCTCTCTCCTCCCAATGCCAGCTGATGATCAATAAAAGAGAAAGGCGAGGAAGAGGATGGGGTGGATGAGTGGGGGGGTGGGGGGATTGAGATGGACTTGTACAGCAAGGTGATGAAGTAGGAAGTTGAAAAAGAGCCAGAATGAGTTTACGGAGTTGGAGCCCGGTGTCATTATACTCTCGAAGCTTTCAGCACCCCCCCTCCCCCCTGGCGCCCTTTAGCACCTCCACCCGACTTTCCAAGAGCCAAGACTCATGAGGGCCAGAGTTCAAAACAGCTAAACGCTGCGTAAATTTGGGGGGGGGGAGCTCACATTACGGGGGCAGTAAACTCGTTCTGATTAGAGCGCGAGGTTGTGAACGAGGCCTCCTATTAGCAGAGCAGCAGCACTAGAGGGACTCAATGAGTCACTGTGACACACATGGTTACACTCCAAACACTGGCGAGTCCTTGTGGGCCAACATCACAATACGAGCACTTGCATTCTGACCTAATTATGGACCACAGCTCAACACAAGCAGCAATTTGAACCTTAATGACTCCCTTGGCATCACAGAGGCCATTTCCAAACCAATCTGTATTGTTTCTAAAACCTCTAAAGGCTCATTTTTTAGAAAAAAAAAAAAAATAGAGGATGAAATGTGGCATACTACTCTGTCAAAATTTGAGGATTTATACAGGTTTGATTGTAGCCTA
Organism: Poeciliopsis gracilis; assembly: GCA_911649635.1. NCBI lineage: Eukaryota > Metazoa > Chordata > Actinopteri > Cyprinodontiformes > Poeciliidae > Poeciliopsis > Poeciliopsis gracilis. The sequence goes on along the minus strand of CAJVRI010001102.1, from coordinate 1,426,838 downwards.
GACACAGAGTCTACCCATGTGCGTTTTAACAGCAAAGACAGTAGTTCACATGAACCATGAAATTAGAGCGCACTCTGAGGCAATTAACACAGAGGAGGGCTGAGCTTTCCCGGTGTAGCCCGAAAACACAGAAATCAACTGTAGATTTGGTAATCCCGCGCCGCAGAGCGGTCCAAGCGTGCCGTTTTAACGGCTTCTGCCAAGCTAAAGCGCTTAGCTGGCAATCAGACACAACAGCTTCGCACAAGCGGAGCTACATTATATAGTTGGGTTATTACTGCGAGAGGCCACACTGCCGCACATTTCAGTAATTGAGGGGATGAGCCAAATCAACGTCCTAATCTGTTTTACAGGCGAACATGTTAAAAACAAACGTCAGCCGAGGCGGAAAATGCAGTTAGATGTGATTCTCTATTCGCTATGGATCTCAGGTAACGTTCTGTGTTGCTAAGCAGAATACGAATAGACAGAGACATGGGAAAAGCATTCAATTATTGAGCTCGTTTTAATTTGTCACGCGATGAATTGATCGATTGTTTATTTTGACAGGCCGACTAACTAACGTGCTTTGTTCAATGTGGTTTTGGATACTTTAGAGGAAACGCACGACGTCACTGATTTCCACGATGTGCCGAGATGCCAACAGGTCGCTGGTGGGTAGCGCCCTGTGCAGAAGTTTAATGACGAATCATTCAAAGCGTCATGAAATCTTGAACCGTATCAACGGCGAACAGCCAGCGGCGCTGACTGATGAACCATCGTGACGCCGAAAAGGGAACACAATGTAATAAAGACGAATGAGATTCAATGCACATCCTCATTGCTTGATGATATGCTGGACACATCACTGAGCTGCATGAAAGCTTTAACAGACCCTTTTAATACTCCATTCAAAGGACTTTCATTTGAACCAGACTCGCATTCACCGTCGGAACAGAGGTTTTGTCTCCTCTCCTCAGGACCGAGTCGTTTCATGCAACCCTATGAGACGCTCCCCCTTTCTCCGCTTTCAATGGAGCACAGCTCGCGTCAAACGCCTCAGGAAGTAGCCATTGAGTGCGAAACGTCGTGACGTTTTCAAGGGCTCTGATGTTGCGCGGCCGTAAATGGGGGAGGAAAGAAGAGGTCACGGTGGAAGTGCTGCCAGGGCGTTTGTGGAGCTTCGTGAGGCGGGCTGACTTGAGTACGCTCCCGTCTCAGAGACGTCCGTGTTGCATCCCAGGCAGGTTTTTGAAGGAAAGGTGCGTTTTTACAGTCATGTAGGATATTTGTAGCATCTTAGTTTGAGCATGATGTATCCGTAAAGAGATGCCAATGGTAAAACGCCTGGTAAGTTCATCATTATATTAATAACTAAGGCTGTCAATGTTAGCTGAACTCCACCCGGAGTTTCATGTTGGGTTGAAGCGTTCCTTGGAGTTCACGTTTCCCTGAAAAGACCTTATACACGTCAATGTTTTTGTCACTAATTATATCCCTGACGGCATGACATTCCCTATATATGTTAGCAGCAACCCAAGCAAACCACACAAGAAAAGAAATCAACACAAATCTGTGAATGTACTGTTGAAAAAGATAAAGAAAGCAAGGACCAAACAGAAAATATCTCTTGAGAGCAGTCCTGCATCCCATGCCGTTCCAAATGAAAATCGGTGGGTTCAGAGTCCCAACTGATGGCGTGTAAAAGCTTTATCCTTACTAAATATCTCTTGAGCGAAAGCAGAGACCGTCTAATAGAAAACATAACTGTTGGAAGTATTGTCACTTCTTGAGATGAGGTCAAGCTGAGGTGAAATCCTCTCCATGTGGGGATGACTTCAAAGTCAAGTAGGAAAAAAAAAAAAAAAATCCAGCCTGCGATGAAGTTCATCAAACATCCCACCAATCACCTCTGCTTATGTCCCCCCCCCACCCCACCTCTCCCTCCACCGTTACTCTGCATGTCCTTCACGGTATGCATCAGCCATTCCTTCTCGTTGAGCAGCAGGTCTGAATGATGGGAGTCAATTCACGCCGATAGCCTCGGCTCACCACGGCCGTCCTCCCCGCCGCCACATCCGCGCCGCGCCGAGGCACAGCGAGGAGGAGACGGTCCTCATTTGTTTCCGCGGCACAGACGGAGGACAAGGCGGGCCGAGATAACGGGGGAACCTCGGCAGATGGCCGTGAACTCCTGATAGCGACGGGAGCGGCCGTGGCGTCCATTCACAATGAGCCGCAGAGTGCAGGCTCCGTCTCTCCTTGCACCTCCTCCGCCGGCTCCGAGCAGAGGGTAATGAGCCCAATCAGATTTCCCCATGGCTCAGCATAACGAATGGGTCAGATGAGCGACGGGAGACACTATTGAAACAGGCGCCGGGGGAAATCACAGACTCACTCGCTCTGTCTCCGTTTAACACCTGCCCATCTCACTTTCCACTCAGTATCTTTCTGAGACTGAAAGCTACTGAGCCAGTAAATGAGAGACTGCATTTTTTCCACCCACCCCCCCACACCACACTTAAAACCTGATTCCTGCCAATTCTCTCATGTGATAAAAATATCCTCCACATAATAATACGTATTGGGCCAAGGGTCCTTGCAAACCTTTGTTTGAATACAATGACAAAGGTTGTTTGAAAGCCTGCGCATGCAACAATCACTTCCTGTTAGTTACCTACTGGGCTCTTAAACTACACTAAAGGTACCAAACTGTGCAGGTCCAAGACTGCTTAGGGATCAAACTACCAGCTACGTTGATGTGAATGCTGAACATGTTAAAAGCCCCCAAAGTATTCAAATGTAAGTATAAATAAATGCAGTAGATTTTGTTTTATAACCAAATATGCTGTCTTTGAGAAAAGCAATGTGTTGTTCTGTTGCTGACATACATTTCATAAGTTTGTTCTTCTAAAACACCATTTTGTTGACAACAAATAATTTTATTCAGGAGTCTTCATAGTGTGCATTGATTTACCGTCCTTCATATCAACGATCACATTACCAAAATACGTTCATAAAACTTGACTTGTGATTTGGCCCATTGTTTATTTTGGATCCTAAGAAGCTGCTCAGCTTGGTTTTACCTTGGGCTGGCGCTGGAACGCAACGCGTTCTGTCCTTATCTGAGCATTTCAGGTGTAGTCACAAACACACAATGGCAAAAACAAGATTTCAGGAGTTTGGTTTTGGTATTTAGCCTGGCTACTGGCAGAAAGGTCATTCATTATCCAGTTTTGGGGAGTAAAACTAATAATTCATGCAACACAAAAGCAAAAATGGAAGAATTTGGGTGAACTAGCGTTCCTCGAAGGACGCAGGCACCGCTACATGTGACCGGGCCTGTCATCTACTGTCCTGCCGCGGTCAGTATGACCTCGTTTGGCCAGATCAGTGTCGACGGAGTCTCTTATAAATTGTTGAACGTTTGTGTGGCACCATTTTGGGTACCTGATGAGACATAGCGACAATGAGCTCCCGACTTAAATTTCAAAACAAACTCATTCTAGGTTAAGGCTGAAACATTCCAGGTTATGACAAATGTCTGTGAGTTACTAAAAGCACCTTTATTCCGTCTTGGGAATTTCTAATTTAAACATTTTGAGGAATGGAAAAAAAAAAAATTCTCCTTTAGCAGTGATTTATTTCCTTTTGAGCATTTTCCGAACGGTCTCTGCGGTCTGTAGATATTTCCTGCAGAGTAAAAACTGTCAGCTGAAGAAATCTGCTCACACAGACCACCTGGTGAGAGTTACAGACAGGATGCTGGCTTTCTCTGCAGGATGCAAGTCTTACCTACCTGTCAGAGCCGGTGTCAGAGCGTCTGAGCCAGAGAATGTCTTTTTCCTCATTTTTAGTCAGATGTTTTAGTCTGCAGGTGGAAGTTGAGCTTTGGAAAAACAAAAAAAAAAAAAAAAAAAAAAAGATATATCCAAAAACAAACCAACAAGGGACTAAATCGAGGATCAACTAGAAAATAACCAAGAGCAGAACGAGAAATACGAGCCATTCGTTCAAGAAAATGCGTAGCGTTATGATGCGATGTGGTAGTTTTTCATAAAGTCTCACTGGGAATAAGCTGCGAGTAAAATTAGGTTCTTTTCACTTACTGATGATCAATCCGCTACAGATTCAGAGGTTTAGAAATACGATTGTAAACAGGATCATTCAGCTCAGGTGAAGCCCCCTCCACCCCCCCAAATGTTTGCAATTATCCTGTTTCCCATTTAATAAAAAATGCAACTAAAATCACATCTGATTAAGTGCGCTCAATAAATAAAAAATTAGTAGCCGTGACCCTCCAACTACTTCCTGTTGTCGTCTTCGTGGTTTGCGCCAGTGGCAACGTCCGGTTGTTGATCATGTGACTTGCGTAACACGAAAGAAATTGTTCCAATTTCAAAAGGCAAAAAACAAGCTTTTTTTTTTTTGCATTAGGCAAATTTATTTCCAAAATGTCAATTTGTGCAGCTATATTTAACAAACGTTAAATACTTATGTCCCCCACTGTAAGCAGAGTGATTTTTGACCTGGATGCTTTTTCTGTACGTCTTGCCAGTCCTAATGTTCCAACTGACAGGATCCAGCCAGGCATGTCTGCGTGAACAGGTACCGGTGGCAGGAGGGGCCACTCCACCCATAGTGACACCGCAATGTCCACAGACCACAGCGCCGAATTCCACTGAAGAATGGACACAGAAAGCGGACAGTGAATCGCTTAATCATACAGTAGTAGCTCAGGGAAGAAATTGAAACCACTTTTTCTCTCGGCTTGTCTCCCCCCACCATCCATTCTGACAGCGCGTCTCAGAGGAACCCTCTGCGGCTGCCGAGGCGAGGAGCCGGCGCGTCGCCGCGGGGACGCGCTCAGCATGCGTGACGGCCGTCTCTCTCTCTCTCTCTCTCTCTCGCCCCTACGATCAAACTGATGCTCGGGCTTCTCTCCGTCCGCGCCTAACACCCCTCACGTCTCTGCGAGCACTCACCTCAGAGAGCCGCACTTACAGCCACAATGCAGGCACTAGCCGGGCTCGAGAGCGCAGGCCAGATAAAAGCCTTTTTATGCCACATCCCAGGCAAGAGCGATATAAAAATGTTTTTTTTTTTTTCTTCTTGTAGGAACGAAGAAAAAAAAAAGTCTTCTACCTGTGAATGCCATTGAGCTCGACTCCAAAAGCTTTTAGCGCCAGAACAGCAACGACTGAACAATGGCGCCTCGCGGTGCTCCAGACGCCTGCGACCCACAGCCATCGGACCCAAAAGGCTAACTTGGCCCCATTGGCATGTCTGCTTGAGCAGGAGCAGCAGAAGGTAAACCGAGATGCTCTCTGGTCCTTCCTCTGCTCTATGCCTTTCGGCAATAAAAAGCAAACAGGCCCGATTCCCTCCCCTCGCCGTAACCCCCTGAAAAAAGAAACGAGACAAAAAAGCAAAAAACACACTTGTGTGCAGCCCGTGATGGCAGCCTGATAACAGGAGGATTTAATGTGCACCCGCTCCCCTGCTTAACAGAATATTAATGTCGGTTGTCAGCCACGAGAATGACTCATTTACAAGCGCGCCGAGGAAGCCGAAGACTCGAACCTGGATGGGGGTTTTTTTGTCGCGCTGCTCGTTTGATAACAAGCACTCGAGTGTATTTACAAGGCGGAGCGAGCGAGATAAGTCTGCGGCGTAATGACACTAAGCAGGTCAGGAAGCGTCTCGGCGGCGCCGCCGCCGCCCAAGCTCCTCTCCCCTCCCACGGTTATCCCCCGTCTCTGTCAGCGAGCGCGGCGCTGTCATCCGCTCGGGGTTTGCCTCGCGAGGCCTTTGCTCTCGACTTTCGACGGATTTGAGCGCGGATCGCTTCCCACTGCCGAGTCGCGAAGCAGAAGAGGGGAGGGGGTGAGCGATGCTCCGCTTTGTTGGCTGCCCTGGCAACGGGTGGATGAGCAAACCTGACCCGGTGCTCAGATGGAGACGCGACCCCCCCGCCTGCCCCTGCCTGTGGTCTCCGATCTCAGAGCGTGTGGGAGTCAACTGGTAGGTGTTGAGGTTAGATGCGAGCCGTTTCAGTGCAAGAGACCAACCTGGCAGTTTCAGCTGAAGGGAAAACACTCAAGAGGAGAACAACCACTGGAAAGAGAGTCTGAAAGAAAACAAATGCTTCGTATCGTAACCTACAGCAAAATTCACGCTGGTTGACACCCCTGCTAGGAATGTGTTTGTAGCTTTAATCTCTCGTGGCAACCATTCAGCTGTTCAAAACGCCCGGGCGAGCCTCGCTCCGCCTTTGAGTCTTTGGAGCTTCCACCTCACAGCGCAGCCCTCCCCGATCCGCTCCTTCAGACTAGCCGGGAGCAATTAGCAAACACCTGGTGGAACGTCTGCTGAGCTCATTACAGCAGATGTAATGCCACTTCTCAGAAAACAGATTGTGCGGCTCATGAGTCAGAGCTACTTCTCAGTGCAACGCCGGTAAAAATGTTGTTAAAGAGTTAATAGAAGAGCGACGCTATGATGGCTTCCTGTAGGTGGAGTTTAAGAAAGAGCAGGAGCTTCTTAAAGCGACAGAGGCCCAATCTCAAGGCGTGAAATTATGAAGTGATATATATATATATATATATATATATATATATATATATATATATATATATATTTAAGATAAAGATAGCATTTTTACAACAACTGAAAGTAACATAGTTACTTGATTTGGCTATAAAAGTTCACCATGTGCCTGGAAAATACATAATAATGCCCCTTTAAATATCAAATAATTGATATTTTTGATTAGTTACGCAGTTCTCGAACAGCCTTTTTTTTTTACCAACTACTTTATTATTCTTACTTGAGTATTTTCTTGAATAGATACTTTTTCTTTTTCCTTGAGTAAAAAATATATTGAAGTAGAGCTGCTCTTACTCTAGTACATGTTTTGGGGTATTTTACTGTTACTTAGGGAAAAATTTCCACATCCAAAAGACGCACCAAGAGATTTGAAATCGGATGACTTCCTGGTGCATATCGTGGCGTTTCCAATCGGTGAACACACCGCGCCTAGCAAAAAAACAACAAAGTTTTTTCAAAGTGTGATGATACCAAGAGAGGGAACAGTATTCCTCTCATTTATCTTTTCCGTCCCAGTTAGACCCCCTAATCAAATAAAACTCCTGTGTGATCTCCTCCACCAGTGTTGCACTCCTCACGTCATGACACACATAATCAGGTGGACAGTTTGCACTACTTTGTTCAACGCAAATTGCTGCACCGACGCTGGCTGCACGGCACAGATGGGACGCGGGCAGTTTTTCATCGGCTGTTCCGTGCCACGGAGCCCGACACATCTGGTATGCAGCGAGCGGCATCTTTGCACTAATTTGTTTGTCACTATACATTGAAGGGGCTATCTGTCTTCCTGCCATGCTTTGGTTGCGGCATGATGTTTGAAGAACATGGCCAGTCAGAAGTTTCGGGAGTCAAGCACACGAGCCGTGTGACTGGGAGGGGGGGATTAGGAAAGGGAATGTGGAGCGTGTAAATTCCTAACAAAGCAACTTCTGAACCCGCCGTTTCCAAGGAGAGAAGGAAAGATAATCTTTTTTGTGTATTAAGAACAAAATATGCAAAAACAGACTGTCTGTCTGGATTGTCGCTGCTAGGTTCGGTCTGGAAGGGTTCAATCAGACTGAATATCCTTAGTCTTAGTTACGATTTTGCATCAACGTCTTCAAAGCCAAAAGTCGACCTTTCCTAGTATTTGGTGGAATGAAGGGTTTCATTTCAAAGTTGAGCTTGTATAACAAGCAAATCCTAGATGAATTCCTGTTGATCTGAAGACGCAGCCTCGTTCATAAACCTCCAGACGGCGCGTTACCATTTTTGACATCCCCCAACACACAGCTCTAACTTTCAACCCAGGCTTTTGCCACAAGGACAAAAATTCCCTTTGATCAGGTCAAGATGTGTTGCTTCTCGAGATGTTTCAGCCTCTACTTCATGCTGTCAAAACATGACTTGAAGTTTGTCTTTATGTCTTGCAAAATTGAACTAAAAGCGGTTTAATTCATGACTTGCTATCAGGCCAAACTGGTGCGTAATAACTCAGGATTTCTTTGTCTGAAATTCAAATGCGTTTGACAATTACAAACACGTATAAGAAACAAAAATACAAATAAAACTGCAAGTGTTTTTTTTTTTTTTTAATGGTACACTATACCATGAAAGCATCATTATAGGATGTTGACCAATTTTGCTAAAAATACGGTTTTGATGTTTAGACACATTTTACATTGTATGTACGTGCTGGGGGAAAAAAAACGCCCCCAAAAAAACCAAGCCATGTTTTTTTAGTTCAATAAAAAGAAGCTAACATTGGCTGCCTGGAATTTACATGAGATACAAAACAAGACTGAAAAGGGGACAAAAAGAAAAAGAAAAAAGAAAAAAAAAAAGTGACTTCTGAGTGAAATGAAAATGGCTCTGTGCTTGTACATAAATTTATTTTCACGGAGGGAAGAAAAGCACTTTTATCGGACGACAAGCACTTTCCTCGGCTCCTTAAGAGTGACACTAATGTTGCGGTAAATGTTGATGCTGTGATAATACTGCCTGCAGAAAGGATGGGAGGTGAGGGGGGTCGGGGCGGGGGGGACTCCTGTGCACTCAGTGTCTTGGAAATGAAAATATCAGAATTGACTTAATGCGAAGAGGAAACAAGATTCTGATTTTATTTATTTATTTATTTAATTTTTTCCCTGCTGTTGTGCCATCCAGGTCCCTAACGTCTACGTCCTCCACGGAAAACGCTCGACAACGTTATTATTTTTCACATCAAACGGTTAATCTAGCTGTTAAGCATTTTTGTTTTGATCAGTTCTAACACGACCAGAGGAGAAACTCAACCCAACGGGGAAAAAAAAAAAAAAACTCCACAGATGGAATTAATAAAACAAAATCTGACGGATCTTTCTAATATACACACTCAGTCGCTTCGGTAAGTGATACGATTCAGAGGTGCCAAGTAAACTTCTCCTTTTTGAAGGCTTTTTCATTGTTCACCTGTTCGTTTGAAAGAAAGAGGGGGGGGGGGATGACTTGAAATGAATGTACAGTCAAGCAGAGCTAAAGGGAACAAGAGCAGATATATTTAGTCCTCAAACTGTCACCAACATACTGAATAATAGAGCCGCAGAACGCTCGCGTGTAGACAAGCTAAAAGGGTTTTGCTGTCGTTCCTCTGATTTGGCGCCAACAGGATGATGGTGTGTCTTGTGTCATCATAAAAAGTAATCTCGGGCGCTGTCTGTTCCCGCGTACTAAGCCCAGAATCCCACACAAATACTGAGCTTTCAAAGACGGTTCGCTCGCAGCTTACTAATAAGTTCCATCCGACCTGGAACGTGCCCAGAGGTCAAAGGCCACACGGTCTGCGGGGCTTCTTATCACCAGGGGTGGCAGGACAGGAATGCAAAACATGTTACAAATAACACATATGTAATCCCCTTGAGAGGTTTTTGCTGGAGGGCGGCGAAAACATAATCAGAGGAAAGTGCACAATGCTGGAGGGCAAAAATACGATTCTTTTGGTTGAGATCCGTAGCCGCACTGCTGCGGTTAATCAATTAAAAAAAACATAGGGACCACAGAAAAACAACTGAAAACCACTCGTCCTCTTCACAGACCCTTTGCCATAGCAACTGACTGACAACAGCTCTACTACATGTCAGAGCAGAGATAACTTCACATCTATCAGGACTCGGCAACAACAACAACAAAAACCCTCAAACATTTTCCGCACAAAGAAGAGAAAATTCACTACGATAAAGTCTTTAAATCCGGTCATGAATTCCAACATTTAGCTTTCTGGTTGTCTGAAATGAAGCTTTTGACTTCTTTGTGCTCTATGGACGTTGCATGGATTTACCTGAGGGGGAATTCGTTGGGAAGAGAGGTCAAGGGTTGAGATTTTGTTTCGCCACCCATCCATCATCAGGTCCTACAGAAATCAATCCATGTTCACGGTTTAGACTAAAAATATGCTTTTCAAACCACAGGCAAATGCCACACGGAGGTAAATACGGCTACTGCTCGTGAGAGGGATTGGTAATCCAAACTACTCCAAATGACTTTATTTCAGTCACACGAAACCCGTCGACCCTCCCCAGTCCTCCCAATCACCTTGCGTCTCATGCAGGAGAAAGCTGCAGCAGCAGCTTCCCACCTCAGCCGAGGCTCCATGAATGATGAGTAATGGCGTAGGAGAGTGAGGTCATTATCGAGACGTGAAACGTTTGAATCGGCGCACCGGAGGCTTCATTTGTTCCGCATTCACGACTCTCTTTGACTACGAAAGTGCACACCTGACTCGCGGCTGGAGGAGACGGGGCGACTGGCGCCTCTGCTCGTTTCCGCTTCGGCGTTTTGAAGAAGGAGCAAGGCTGAACAGTTTGGAGAGGGATCTCTTCAGTGCTCCTCGAAATGCTGGATGTGTGAGTGGAGACGATTTTTTTTTTAATGTTTTTTGCCTCTCAGAAAGAATAACGGTGATTCAACTCGACAAAGCATCAGCTTGAAACGCAATAAAGTAGACCGAAGACGGATTGCAATAAACATGATGTAAATCTCGTCAAGGATGCAACTCGATGCGGCGTTAGTAGCCTTGCTAAGTCGACAAACAGCGAAGGAGGCCATTTGCTACAAAACAAACGCAGCTCCCGTGCTATTTTTAATTTAAAAAATTAGTTCCTCCATCACAATAGGACTCTATGTTTTGCTGGTCCGTTGCACTAAATTCATTTCACTCATTCATTTCATCATTTTATCATTTTGCGTCGAGAATTCCAACATTAAACTTCAATTTTAGCAACGCAAAGATGACAAAACCTGAGAAAGTTTGTGGGTAAGGAACTGCTGCAAAGTAGTTCCAATGTGCATGACTGGGAATTTTGGTATTGATCCAATACAATATAATTAGATACAGCCGAGAGCAATACCGATTCGATACTTAAACATTGTCATTATCATTGAGTAATTTGGGGATTTGACTTCAGTTGATCGAGATAAATTACAAGGCAAAGATTTTAGACAAATGCAAGTGTTGTTTTTTTTAATAATCAACCAACAACAACAGAAAACAATATAGCAGTATATAAATAAAATAATTCCCCCAATTACCTTCTATTACACACAACTGTTTATAGAATAACTGTAATCCACATATAACCTAGACAGGAATACTGTCTTTCCTTCAAATTCATATTTCATATTTGAATATTGTAGAGTTTCAGTCACATTTTTATAAGCTGAGCGAATAGATCATAAAAAAAAAACATGTTTATGAGGGAAATGAACAAATTGTATATGAAAGAGAAAGCAGACATTTTCAGAGCAAACATTACAAATATATGAAATGCTACTCTCACATTGATATTGGACATCTTCATTTCTGCATTCGGAGGAGAAAAAGTAAACTAAAGTACCGAACTCAGTGCGCTACTATCAATCCGATACCAATACTCGGGTTTGTATCGATCTTTGTATCGATCTTTAGAATGATCACAAAGCACCGAGTGTTTTTCAAAGTAAGTTTTGGTTTGTCACTGCTATGGTATATATAAATACTAATTGACAGAAATATCTCCAGTGGACTTTCATGACACCAATCAGTTGCTAGGAGACGCGTGACACATCTCCAAAGGCTCTAAAAACATATCACGATATCGTCATTATTCTCAGTAGGTTCTGATTGTCTGCACAGAGTCGGCAAACTCACAGCGCCGTGTGTGTGTGTGTGTGCGTGTGTGTGTGTGTGTGTCTGCTACTCTTTGGTCCCTGACGTGTCGGCTCTGAGTCACTCCACAGTTTCACTTGCTTTGATCTCCAGTGGATAGCTGCCTTTTTCCAAGATGACACATTGCATTTAGTCATCGGCAGGTTGTGCGCTGTCTGCCGGACGGAGAGAGAAGTTTTGTGAGTATCCAACGTCATACGAAAACTTAAAAAAAGACCGAAAAAAATAAATAGAGAAGACAAAGAGATAAAAGCAAAAGGATATCTGTGACAGTGAATAATAGATGAGAGAGTCCTCTGTTAGGAAAGCACAGCGTTGCCTTCAGCGGACGACCCGCGGCGGGCAGGACCGTGAAACGGAACAACGGCCTCGATTTGTTCTAGGTGGGCTCCGATGGGTGAGGAGCCACTCGGTGTAGCTGTTTATAACACAGTGTGCATCAAATGCGCTCTGACAGCAACACAAGCCTCTGTCTGTTTGGCTCCAAACGGCAGAGGAGATCGGAGGGAGGGGAGCCCTGGAGCCCTGCAGCGCCACGGTCTGTATGGAAGGGCTGCTTCGTGCTTTTGTCCTCAAGATGTCAGCTTTACCAATGTGGACAACATTGCAGACATGTATGACGGTGTCTTTTTGTTTTTCTGAGTAATAGCTCCGATGCACTACTTTTGTGGTCAATCTTCGCCTACCGATTGTCCTCCAGTGTAATTCCTCTCGATTCTCATCTCCCTTCACTGCTCCGTCTGCGCTTTCTTCCACTGCAGTGGATTTCTCTGGCAGAATTTCTACAAGGCCAATCAGCAAACGGAAAGACAATTTGCGAACGGCGACATCGATTTTCTGCGCTGGTTTAGAGTTGTTGTCTGCCCGTGATTTTCAAATCCTGGCAATGTTGATCCGACGCACTCCGTACGTGACAGGAAAACGTGAGTACAGCTAGAAGCTTCAACACAGCTCATCGTCTCCGTCTCGCTGATCCTTTACTGAAATTCAGATGAGCCCAGAGGGAGGAACAAAGTCGTGTTTTTATGTGTCGTGATGATGTCGCTCTCCCGCGACTCTCTGGAAGATTCCTTAGAAAACCACTTTAGGACTAGCTTTCTGCTGAAAAAGAAACGTTGAAAGGTCGTTAAGCATTACCCAATAAACCCATGTCGATTTTAATTGAGCGTTCTAGTTTGTGAATGTGACGGTAGAAAAACACATTGTATGCATTTTGTTTAACATTTTGTAATGGGGAAAATTGATTCTGTTGGCCATTTGAGGAGCTCAGCAGAGAGGCTGATTTGACTATACAAGGCGTATTATTAATAGCTTCATAACTATGTTAATAAACGTAAAAACCTGCCACTGGACGAGTAGATGAGACAGTTTCTCTGTCGCTGGTTTGTATCCAGTTTTAGTTAGCTTAGCAACTGTGCTAGCGCCAGAGTCATTAGCAGTGCTGCTAATGACTCTGCTAAAAGTAATTTGCTTGCTAGAAACCAACTTTAGCCGCTAATGTTGCTTTCTTGAAAATTAGCTAGCAAGGAAGCCTTGCTAGCTAATCGGCTAGCAGTATTAGCTTCTGACACTCCGAGGTAATCATTAAATATTTACTTGCTACGTTGTTACAATAGATTTATAAAGTTTGCCGCAGTTTCAGAAATGTCTTACGTTTTGGTTACAAATCAATAGTTACTTTTCATCCATTATTGTTTTAATTTTAATTTTGTTAGCTGAGGACGCGGTTTCTAAATACTATTAGAAATCATTAATTTAACAAATGAAGTTCTTATAACCATATGCAAATTTAAAAATAATAAATTTGAATGGTTAAATTCAAACAGCTCGTTTTATTGGCGGACGATAAAGTAAGACTTCCCAAACGAGGGCCATTGAGTAAAAACGAAGCCCGCAGGTGTGCGACGCTTGTCCTTGAACTGTTCCCGGTGCCTTTTCGCCTCCCTCCGCCTGCTTCTCTGAGCCTCTGTACCTGGCTGCCTGTCACCCGGCCTTTCAGAGCCACTATCTACCTATCAATCTGCGAGCGAGCCCGCCTGCGTGTGGCGATAAGGAGCCGCGGGTGTCTGTAGCCCTGACACCAGCTGATTTATGCTGGCCCCTTTCCCTTCAGGGGGCCGATTTGTGAGAAAATCCCCGACGACCCATGCTGACTCTGTGCGCGTCTGTTTGTTTGCATGTGTGCGCGGCGCCAGGACGGTCTGTCAAAGCAAAGCTTGACGGGGAGCTGGAACTCTCACTGCCACATTTCGCCTCCGCTCCGCCACTCACGGCTGATTTAACGTGTGATTTGCCCTTTAATGAATGACGACGAGAAAACTTTTTATTCACAAAACTAATAATAATCATAATAAAAAACACTTTGGTGTGGCTTTAAATCAATAAATGGGCGCAGAGGTTACGATACAATAAAAGATAAATGAGTGAAACAAATTAGGAAAGAAAAAATGTGGCTAAAAACAACAGAGATTACCCAGTGGAAGAAAAAAAACAACAACAAATGATTTGGAGTGAGAAACAGCTTGAAATCTGTATCTCAGTGTGGGAGTATCTGTTCTCCCCAAATTTAATCATGGTGGATAAATCTTCCCCAAGCTTGACTCATTAGCTTCAAATGAAACAACCTTAAGTACAAAATGCGAGTCTTGAAACGGCACCAGAACACATGACGAGAAATCAAATTAAGGCTCGCAAACTGCCAGCGGATCTGAATTTCCACGAGCCACTCTCTGCTCCGGCGGCGGCGGCGGCGGCAACAAGCTGCACGCAGATTTGGATTTCTACTGGCGGATGACCTCACGTCAAAGTGCTGACCTTTCACGATTCAAGTTTTTCTAACTCCCAGCTAAGTTTTTTTTTTGCCAGATTTTAACATTTATTTATGAAACTTTACTATAAATTTATGTAAAAATAAATAAATAAATAATAATAATAAAAAATGCATAGACCCCTAAAGCATTTGGACAATGTGTTACAGAACAAAGTGGGAAAATATCAGTGCTTGTACATACTTATTTTCTTAGTCCGTATTTATACCGACCTAGCACACAGCTAAATACAACCACTTTACCTTAATTGACTGAAGGAAGCCTACTGGTTGTTAAAGAATGATCTAAGATGTCGATATCAACTCTCCTATCAGTGTTGTGTGTCTGTCTGTTGCTTTAAAGCTTCAGGAAAACCAGATATCTTGTGAAATAAACATTCCCACATCGCCTGCTAACACTAACCAGCTGCTAGCTTTTTTGTGTCTCCATCATTGGTAAAATGTAAATTTAAAGCCAGTTGGCTGGACGATGTTCATCTCTTTGTCATTGGCTCACTCGCAGAGGGCTGAAAATGTCTTAAATTCAATAAAAAATGTAATTATTTAACCTTGTACATGTAGCTTAAGGCAGTTGCAGCTAGCTGATAATATAACCTAGCTAGCTAAATCACATTTTACCCCATCAGGGGAAAGATGTAAATTTATAGCCTTCTCCATTGGCTGACCTCTGCTGCCGACCCAAACGATGCTGCATTCATTCTGCGCTAAAAGCACGACACATCTACTTAATAAGATATGCAGAGTTTCTCATGTACATTTCTGTCAGGATACAGGTCTTAAAGTTCATTGTTAAAAGTCTTAAAAAGGCCTTAAAAGGTCTTAACTCTGTAAATGCGCTCAGATTTAACTCGGAGCCACTGAGTCGACAGCAGGCCCGCTGAACTGTCTCTGTCGTCGGCGCATCTTTTTCTCCCAAAACTTAGCCTCCGCGTTTGCGGCTGCAGCGGCACAGGAGGCGGGGGGGCGGGGATGAGACAAAGGAGCCCCTGTGCTGTTTTGGCGCCAGTCCTCCAGTGATAGAATGTACATTCAGCACACCCCGAGCCTGTTTGCCGAGATAATTAAATCCTCAAAAGATGCAAGGAGACGCAACACGTAAATTAATTCGAGCCGGAGCAACTGACAGGATTTATGCCGCTTTGGTGGGAGCTATTCACTTCCAGAACAAATAAACGGGATGTTTTTGAAATTAATTACTGTTCCAGTGGGCCATTAAAAAGTATCAGTTATCAGATGACTTTGAAATACACAGTTGGCTCTTTTGATGTGTTAATGATGATACGAGTAAATCATCCCTCCCCGCCATGGAGAAGTGAAAGAGACAGGGGGACGAGACGCGCAAAGAACGACGAAAAACACACAGACGTAAGGAAACCTGGCCGGGGTCCAGCCGCTGTTTTAAGTTCCACTTAAAACACGCCAATGATGTTGTCGTCGCGTCAAACTCATTCATCAGGACGTCTTCTGTCCCGATTGTATGCGTCCTCCGCCGTCCCCGAGTGAGTTTTAAAGGCAACGCTGTAAAAACACCGCCGCCGTTCAGTTTAAGCGAAGCCGTGAGCCTCTGAATGCAGGAGAGAATTACAGCAGATATAACTGATGGCGTTTCCCCCCCCCCTCCTCCTCGTCCCTCTGTTGTAATGTGGGCTTGGATTTAATAGGCTGCCTCTTAATCCATGTAAAGGAAGGCAGAAAAGACCCATTTGACATGGGCTAACTTCCCTCTGTAATTAGAAAACCTCATTAAGTTCATTAAGTCATTCCTTGTGTTGGGGGATTTGTTTTACATGTGCCGGCAACAAACTCCGGGCCGGGGGCGAGCTGGATGTGGGCTGATAGAGGCGGCCGCCGGGAGACGGCGAACTGCGCGCACGAAGCAGACAGGGAAGTGGACAAGCGCGCGTGCAATAAGACATTTTCATGCATTGGCCGGTTTGTACGTTTGTGTCGCTCTCCGCAACTGAGAAACCAGTACAGAAAGAGTGGAGTAGAGGGAGCGTTGACGTAAAGTGCCGAACTCTAGCCTCAGTGTTTAACTCAGTTAGACTGCGGGGTTTTCATCTTCAAAACAGGGAAACATTTATGGAATGGCTTCTCCATTTAGGAGGAGAACAAGTTGTCTGAATCGAGTCGCTCGGCAACCAATCGGCTCCCAACAAGCGTTACCGCTGTTGCGAGTGAATGGAAGCAGCTAAAAGTCACGCTTTTGTCGACATTATCATTTTGTTTTAGTCTGGAGGGTTAATCATCCAGCGCAGGGGTGTCCAACTCATTTTCATTTTGAGATCAGGAGCGTTCTCAAAGGGTTACAACTATGTATAAACAAATGGTTAAAATATGAATAAATATCAGTCTTTAAAATTGATGAGTTAAATGATATTGAACAAATGTCTCACAGAGATATTTTGGCAGCACGTCGATAAAAAAAACTGCTGATTTGACCCATCAAGTAATATTTAACTGTTATCCCGGCAGGTCGAATTTAAATAAATTTAAATTTAAATAGGCTTTTAAAACCTTTTTATGTCACTTTCAATTAAATTCAAGACAGAACAAACTGTACACGCAACTCAACCATTCTCAGAAAGATTTTTTTGTTTCTTTTTTTTTGTCAAAAAAGTAAAACCTTTTTCAAAAAAGTATCCACTAATATGCTTAAAAAAATGATTTCTAGATATGTTTTGTGCTTTTTTGATTTTCTGGCTGTAAAATAACATGAACTGGTAATAATCCAGAGAAGCATGGAAATCAATGGGTTCTGGAAGTCCAAATACTGAGTATCGTTGGCAGACATGATGAAACGGACCTTTGTCTTTTCTACTTATTGGCCTCACTCTGTGGAGGAGGTGAGTCGGTCCGGAGGCACGTTGGGATAGCAACACGGTAACAGATGACTGGATGCCGCCGCCAGAGGCCTCTGGGTTGTTTTTTTTTTTTCTTGTTTGTTTTGTTGGGTTTGTTTTTTTCCTCGTCTAAAGTTTCGGCTTCGGGGCCGAATGATTCCTGTGTGGGTGTCGCTGAGAGCGGCGATTCATCATTGGCCGAATTACTTAGTGGGCTGAGAGCAGAGGCCATTCATCTCCGCGGGTGACACCGGCGTGGCCACGGAGACGGCGAGCTGCCGCTGCTCGGGCGGCCGGCCCCGACGACGGGCTCGCATTCGCACGGAAACACTCGCGTCACGGCGACAAGAAGAGACGCGAGAACAGAACCTTCATCGTGATCCGTTTCCATCTGGCTTTCAGATTGCAATCAAGGGACGTTTGTCATCTGTGTCACTGTGTTTCAGTGGTTCAGTTATTCGTTCTCCAGGAGTTTCAGACGTTCAGTCCATTTTTTTTTTTGTTATCTTTGGGTGTTTGAAATTTGGGATTTATTTGTATTTGATCGCTTCCTTATTTGAATTTTTATTGAATTAAATGTATTCATTCCTCCTCAAGCTCTTTTTCTTTTGCTTGTTCTCAGATTTCAGTGTTATTCTTTTCTATTTGATTTAAAGTTTGTTTTTTGTTTTAGTCTCAGTTCTACTCTTGCATTACGATTCACCTTCCCTCTGCCACTTTTCTTCTCATCATGCCCTCCAGTCAAAATGTTAGCTATTCGCCATTACGTAAAATCTCAATAAAACACAGCAAAGTTCACGGTGACGTCACGTGACCTGGCACAGCTGCTTCCAAACCGTACAACGTAGCAACAATCTCCACCGAACAAGAAGACGTGTGAATTGAAATACCGAAACGCTCACTAAAGATAAAAAGCAGCAGCTCGCAGCGTTCAAGTAAATGCGACGAGAATGCTCCTTAGATCGAGTTTAAATGTGCAGCACAAGACACACACACACACACACACACACACACACACACACGGTCATAAACAACCCCCCCCTGCCAGGCCTAAACACCACCATGTGCTGATAAGACAGAGCAACCACTCACTACCCTGCAGGTGAAAAACAAGGAGGGCCTCCACACAATGAGCCTCACACGGCGTCATGCATTTACAATCCACCTCCGTGGCATCAACATAAATCTGCAGAGTCGGGACGTGAATGATTTAAAGCCCCCATTCAGTTTGGAGGCGCCGACCGAGGGGAACGCGCGTCAGCGTTGGCAATGAAAGGGTTACTTTGTGGCCGTGGATGGAGTACCTGGATGCTAAACGGAACGTTTTTTATGTTTTATTTTGTTTTTTAAAAGTGGAGGTAGGTATAACAAAGGAGGGAGGAGAAACGGGAACATGTGCCTCTGTGATTGAGCTCTGGCTTGATTTTTGTTGCATTGTTCAAAGTGTACGATTTCTATGTCTTGTTCCACCTGTTGTAATTATGTTGTACGGTACATGATTTTGTGGATGTAAAACAACTAAAACAAAAACAGGTCACACTGTCTCATCAACACATTAACTGTTGAACGTGACGGATGACGTCACATTCAACAGATCCTTGAAACTTTAAAATAAATCAACTAAAACGATAAACGCAAAAAGGCTGCATTTTACTCAAAAGTTTTGTGTTTTTATTGACAGCTATTTCAAAGGGTTTCTTTTCCTGTGAACGCTTAACCCTAACCTTAACCCTAACACTAAAAACCCGTCAAATGTTGCGAGAAGCGGCACAAACGTTAACAACCAGCCCAGAACCGTTTTCCTCCAGCCCAACTGGGCCGAACCCGCCACGATCTGGCAACACCGACAGCGATCCGTCATTCTGTGTCACACACCTCAACGGAACGGACTTCAGGGTCATCTAATTTGACCCCCACCCCTCCCTTCCCAACTAAATTATCAACCGCTTGTAGCGGAGAAAAAAAAAAAAAAGAGAGAGAGGGATAAAAGTGAGATTCCATCTAGAGTCCGATTATTCTCATGAATCGCATCAAAAGGAAAAGTAATTAAGTCGTCTGAGGATGTTATTGGGAAGGAGGATTCTGTCAGCGAGGCGGTGGGCTTGTGATGCCTGCAGCTTATCCGGCCTGCTTCAGCACGCGCGCGCGCGTGTGTGTGTGCGTGTGTGTAGCTGTGAGTGACGTGCCGCTTTGCGCAGTGGAAGATGAGACCTCTGTTGCGCGTTTGTAACCGGCGCAGCCAGCCGCTCCTCATTAACCTTTCGGGAGATAAGCCTGTTTTAAGTCCATGTTTGAACAGCCTGTGTGAAGTATCTCCCGCCGATATGCGGCTAGCCAGCCAGCTAGCCAGCACCAGACCGTCCGCTCCCCCCTCCCCTCTCCTCTTTCAGATCACCAGAATTAAATTTCAATTTTAATCACAGGCCCGCCGAAATCTCCATAAAATCTCGCACCTGAGCCCCCCTCTTAATTATGGAACAAGCATTCAGGGGTGGCGCCGCCGCCGCGGCCCCGCTAACAAGGTTAAAAGGTGCAAAGTGTGTGTAATGGGAAGCAGAGGAACTCACTGAGCAATTGTTAACACCGTGTTAGCTTCCCAACCCCCCTCCCCTCCCTACCTCCTCTACTTCTTTGTCTCTTTCCGTGTTCACTTTCTGTTTTCCCAGCCGCCAGGAATACTCGGAGCACCTTGTTAGAGGCGCTAGGCTAGAAGTAATGTAATTTAGCTAAGTGGCGAATGTGGAGGTGCCAGATGCGCGCCTCGCGGAGGACGGTGTCGGCGGTGGCGACGGAGCAGGCGCGCGGGAGCGAAGCTGTTACATTATCCGCCCGCTCGCTGGAGGAGTGCTACAGACAGGAACGGATAATTGGCAAAGAGGTGAAGTTTGGCTCTCCGGAGAGACTTTTGTTCCTCTTTTTGTCAACATCCAAAAATATGTAAAAAAAAAAAAAAAAAAAAAAGTCAGTAGGAAGCTGTAGAAACTGAGATGAAGACTTTAAATCTCGGATCTAGACGTTCAAATCCAAAGTCTCGGTCACAATGGATCTGCAGCAGATTTGGTTCTGCGCTTTGGATGGAAAAAGTAATCACACCCCTGGAACATTTCAGCATTTGCGTCGTGACAATCACAGTTCAATCTCTGGACAAAGTAGAGGGGAGCGGACCGATCTAAGATATTGATGTTATCGATACCAAGTCAGTGTCGGGATCGGATCGGTACCGACGTGGCAAGGTCCACACTTTAGTTTCAATCCATCATCAAGAACTGGAAAGACCACGACGCGACTGCAACCCTAGCAACACATCTTCATCCCAACAAACCTCCCACCCCGATACGAATCGTCATGGTGATGGTTCTCTTCATCTGGCCAAAGTTCAGCTAATCAGAGGCCGGTTCTAGAAAGACTTGAGCCGGGAGCAAGACAACGACGCCAAACATTTGTGTTTGTTTTTTTTTTTTTACTTTTATAAAAATGGCAAAACAAAAGTCATGATGCTCCTTCCATTGTGGAGATGATGCGCCACCCCGTGCTGGTCTGTCACATAAATCACAAAATCTGAGAAGCCGAGTGAATACATTTGCCACCTATTTCTATGAGGGCTGAAATGAAATTTTTATAATATGACAGCAGCGATGGGTGGAGATGGGGGTCAAAAAAAAAAAAAAAAAAACTGGCTCGGGAAGATGAACGACTTGATATTTATACCAACAATTCATCATCTTGGCTTTGTAAGGATTTCATCAGCACATTTCTGCGTCTGTAACATATGCTAAGCTAGGAACAGATCCGGGAAAGACCACCGCTCCGAACCGTAGCGATTAATAACTGATAATTAATTAACACTTAAGTAATAGGTAATCTTACTAATTTATGTAGTCATCATTTTTACAAGAAAAATGAATGAAAAAGGGAGGATATACAAGATATTCAAGCCAGCTCCTTAAGGGTACGAACACATTCAAGCTATCTTGCCAAAGATATGCAGATATTCAAGCTGGATTATGAATTCATTCCAGCTTCTTAATAAAGCCACTTATATTTTACAGAGGTACAAAAATGGCACTTGGTTATCTGTTAGTTTGCTCTGCTCTGGGAGAAGAAGGGTGACAATACTTTAAAAGGAACAACAGCAGCAGCTCCGGATGGGGCTTTTCAGCCGACCGAGCCACGCCGTCGTCGTCGCCACGCCACAATTAAAAACCAGCAACTCTTCACAGCGTTCAACCCGACGGCTGTGAGATAAACTGGCACGATTTTACGCAGCCAATAATGCAATCGTGCGTGAGGGGAGGGGGATACAGAAATGTTTTTGGTTTTTTTGTCCCTCTCCCCCCCTTTTTTTTTTGCGACCAGATTTCTACAAGTGTGAAAAACAACTTCAATTAAATATAATAGATGTCTTTGAGCCTTCCAGTGTGTGAAACGGTATGCCAATTAGATAATCATCTGTGAAAACATTTTTGCATGAAGATGATTCTATGATAACTTTGCGATTATACACCCATGTAACATCGTGGCAATTATGCGTGCCATTCATCTTTCCTTCCCCCCCCCCTCCTTTTACAGCAGGAATCCGCAGAACGCGCTCTCACTACGCCACATGGAAACACTGGCAAGGCAGAAAACAGCATTCGGTGAGGGTGCATTGTCTTCCAAAAAGAAATAAATGAGTGGAAACTGCAAGAAAGAGAGTAATTTCCTCAGTCTCCTCCTGACAGCTGGCCGGCTTACGCTGCATAGCCGCCTTGTTTGTTTACACTGTAGCTTGATTTTGATCACTGGTCTGCTCAGCTTCCCAGATGTCTCGCCCACATGTGCCGCTGCCATTTCTGGGCTCGCGTATTCGCCCGGGCGAGCCTCCGCTAAACTCCCGTCTAGAGAGCTGGAAACATACACACATTTAGATAAAAAAAAATATATATATATATATATTTTAACAACTGTTAGCACACGTGCACACGGGGGAATAAATGTGTTTTCCAGCGACAGCGCGGGCGTGTGTGTGTCTGTGTGTGTGTGTGTGTGTGTGTGTGTGAGCCGTCACACAGCGGTGTGGGAGGGAACATCTGTTCTCCCTCCCTTCCCATGTCACTGATTTAACATATGGCTAACCTTTCGGAGATAGCGCTGCTGTTTACTTTGCTGCACGACGCCGATAACATCCAAAATCGTTCCCCAGAACACTAAGCTGTCAAGAGTGTACAAAAACAAAAAAGGACATAAATCAAGATAAAAAATACGAAAATCGAAAAATGGAGGTGTTTATTTTTGGTCCAGTTTTGGCTTCGTCACTGCAAACAGGTGAGAGCTGACAGCAGCGTGTTTCAGTGCGCGGAACTATTTTTATTTATTTTTTATTTTTTAAAAGGCCGTTCATCTGGTTTCATCAGATGGACACGTGGTTTTAAGAGATTTTAGAGAAAGGTCCAGTTTTCCTGTTGCTCAGGTCTTCACTGAACCATTCCATATCAACACTGCAGGGGATTTTTATTTTTTTTATGCACTCTTGTCCTTACTGGTACCTTTAAACAACGAGAAAGAGCTTCAGCTGATGCAAAAATGTCTGACTTGGTTTAACAACCAGGTTATTGCAGTTTTTTTTAAATATTTTTCCACCGGTTTGTGTTAGCTGAATTGTATATTGAAGAGATTCTAAGGTGGAACATTTTGAACATGATTTATCATTATCTTTGATTTACTTTTTAAAATCTTTAGACAGTCTACCTGGTTCTTACACAGTTCATATTACTGTGTAAAAACAGAAACAAGTTGTATTGTTTATGTTTTTGTTCCAATTTGTACTATTTGTTAAATGTATCAATATTTCACAGCTCAAAAGAACTAAAGCTCATAGTAATGTTATAAGTGATATTGGACCTAAACATGGTTCAGCACCAGTACCGGCAGTTTTAGGCGAGTTGAGCCAACGTCGACAAATATAAGCTGAATATTTGGGCAACAGCTGCACGGCTTTATGATTATCATTCTTGTTTTTCCACATTTGGAGACCTTTACGTGCTGAGACGAGCGAACACACTCACACCTTGAAATCAACACCTTCACTCCGCTCCACAGTCTGCTGGGGGGGTAACGGATCGCGCGGCTCCCGAGTCAATATTATCTCCTGTGCACAGACAAATTACCTCTTTGTTTTAGGGACATGAGTATTCCTCCAGACGGAACAGGGGGAAAATAAATAAATAAATAAAACGTTTGCGCATCATGAAAATCCCTCCCCAAATCGGGGTTGGGTGGGGGAGGGAGAGGGAGGGGGATAAAAAGGGGGCCCACGCTCAAAGGGAAGCTAAAGTGGCACTTATGGATACTGTTAGCGTTTAGCTCAGGCGAGAAGAAATTCTCTCATTAAGCGGGTCTCTCTTTCTCGTTCCCGCCGGCTCGCCGCAGAACAGATCAAATGAAGGTTACGCCGTCCTCTCTCATGGCCTACATCCTGATGCCAGAGCTAATTGCATAATTTGTTTCAGAATTAACAGCTAATAGCAGTCACTTCTCGGCTCCAGCCGCTCCCCTGCCCCCTCCCTCCGCACGCTCACGTTTCCCCTCTCCCCCCCAACGACCCCTTTACTCTCATCCCATAATATCTGTATTAGCAGAAGATTTAAACAATGCAGCACAAAACCGTGCTATCGTAAATGACATTCATAAGCATGAAGGCAGAGCCGTTTAAGCACTGGAAGCTAATTCTCTCACACGGCTTCCTGCTTATTGAATTTAATAGCTTTTGTCTGAATGTACAATGGACTTTGTGAGCTGGAGACGGAAAAGCAACAAGTTAAACAAAACGTAAAGAAGATTTATATGAGGGAGGAAAACGCAACTCTTTTCCCATTTTGTGTTGCGCTGGTATTTTGTGTGATAGACCGGCACAAAGTAGAGCAGAAAGCGGAAGGAAAATGACACGAATAAAATTTGAAAGGTGTGATTTTTATCCAGCCCCCTTTAGATCCGTACTGTGTAACACCACAGTTTACTGCAACTTGGCTACAAGTCGGTTTTCATGTTTCTTCCAGCCGTGCACCAGCACTCCACACTTTTTGCCCGCTCTCCTTAAAATAATAGTAAACCCAATAAAACCCGGTCACAGAGAGCGTCTGTTGTTATTAATATTTTTCTGCAGATTTGCAGTAATTCTAATAGATGAACTTAAATACCCCAATTTCAGTTGCATCAAAAATGTTTTTACATCCTCAAATTTTTTTTAATTAATTGCAATCACATTAAGACATAGTTTATGTCAAATGATAAGAGAACACAGCTTAAGCAAATTATTGTGAGAAAGTCTGAAGGTTCGTAATGGTCCGTTCACATCAAACGCGTTTCGAGCGTCAGGCGCGTCTGGTTTACATTCAAAGTCTATGTGGAGGCGCGTTGAGGGCCCGTGAAGGGCCCGAGGGTGTAGAGTGAAATGTCAAGTGTCTGTATGTCGAACTTGAAGCGTCGGACGCGTTTTTACTCACAGGAGCACCAGATTGGAGACCACCGCTGCGCATGTATGGCCAGGTGCGCTTCGTCCGGTTCCTCTCTAATGTTGGTTCGTCACATCACGTAAAATGCCAATAAAATACCTCAGTGTTTGTGTTTTCAATGAGACAAAAAGAGAAATGGTTCGTCACTCAAGAGGATTTATTTGGACCAAATCGTGAAGAGAGCTGATGTCGTTCTGCTCATTGGCCCTACAGAGTCATAGGAAGCGAAGCAAAGGGAAACCTGGGCGCCTCTGAAGGTGGCCACCGTAAGTCACCGCCCCAAAAACGAAGCAATGACCTTCTCTCCCCTCCATGTAACAACAATCCTGAATTTAAAAAGCAAACCCACGGATGGGGGAGGGAGCCAAAGGATGAGTGTGTGAGAGCGACACGCAGGTACGGCAAGACAAAGACACGGAGAATTCAATCAATACCGTGATCCAGCTGCCAATCACGAACTACATGAACCCGGAGCTGCAGGGTGTGAATGTTTCATCTGTTTATCCGGGCCCGGACGCACGGCAGCGCGTGCAGACAACCAGCGCGCCGCTCTTACAGCGCCAGAAACCGCCGGCAGGAAGTGAGGCAACAACGTGGTCAAGCTCCGGTAACAGCGAGAGCAAATGGATAAATCGATAAATACGTGAGCAGTGGTATTTTTCAGTTTTCTTTGTGAACCTCTCTCTACCCCACCTGAACGCTTTTACTTCACTGAAAGGCTACAATGCAGCCACTTCACATTCTTCAAATTAAAGGTCACTGTTACCTAAAAAAAAAAAAATGGAGCTCCGGTGGCAGCTCGTGAATTAGTTTCGACACGCCTCTCTGTCTGACTTGGAATAAATTCGACTGCTAAGTCAAAAGGGTCACCACAGTGTGAACGTTTTCCTCTAATCACGTGATTTTGACCCAGCGATCTGCACCTGGCTCTCCAGAGCTGCCCGTGTACCAGCTTGCAAATGCAGCCCCGGGCGGAAAAAGAACAAAAAACTTAATTAAAGTTGTTTTCAATGTGCAACCTTCAGAAAGTGTTACCACAACAAACACTGAGAAATAATAGGAAAAATTTTTCTCATGTCTTTACTGTCCAGAAAACAAGAAAAAAAAAGATTTTCCTACTTTGGTGACATTTAAGTTTTAATGACAGAGTTTGTTCGTTTTTAATTTGCTAATAATGTTACAACACCCCAAGCCCTAAAATATAACTTTACCCAGGACTTAGGAATTAGTTTATGGTAATTTTTTACCATTCCTCCAGAATCCATAACAGCTAAAACACTGAACTGGCACGTTTACATTTGCACAGCTACCAACAATCTACTTCCATATTTTATTCATATTCCCTATATCTTATTTCATTTTATTTGCATTATGTGTTGTATGAAATTTGTTTATATTTCTAAAAGTTATTTTACCTTTCATTTTTTACCTTTCACATGGCACTTAGTAATATCTTTACCACAGGTGTTTTTCTGTGGAAATGTCTGGTAGACTTGCTATGGCGTTTTTGTTAAGGCCTAAAAGCAGCTTTCAGTTTTTCAGGCAACTTACTTACTGTAGACACATCTCTTTAGTTGCACATTTATGTTTTTTTTGTTTTTTTAACCACGTGGGTCTTTTCTGTTTGGAGCTTCCATTGATGTGCTAATAAATAATGTACTTTTTTCATTTATTTATTGTGAACCAAATAAGTTTGAGTTGACAGAGGGTAGATCTCATTATAAATGTGTAGCCTATATAAATCAGTACAATCATTAACTTGTTTTCACATTAGTTTGGACAGTACTGCTGCTTTGTTTGTTTATGTCCAACTGCTTAAAAAACAGAGTTATGAGGTGGTTAGCAGAACAATCACAGCGATAAGTTTGTGTCTTAATAGGTGCACATCTGGGCGCGCTCTGTATTATCTAAATGCACCATGAAGACAAATGCAGTGTGTAAAATCTGCCTCATAAAAATTAAACCCTCTCTTCATTCAGAACCATTAGCCACTTCTACCTCGTTTCAAGATCAATAAAAGCAAAGAAGGCAGCCAAACAGAAAAGCATTGCACCGTTTAATAAAAATAACTTTTTCTTTGGTTTATCAATGAGCTTCCTGCTGTTATATTTCTATATGTTATTCTGTTGTCTCTTGGTTAGCCATAGAAACCCTTGAATAGATTTATTCCTTTTTCATTTTCTGAGGAATCGACCAGTTGAGGATGATGGTATAAAGTTGGTCAATCTCTGTTATGAGGTGTGTGTGTGTGTGTGTGCGTGTGTGTGTGTAAACCAGGTTTTTATACCCTGGTGGGGACCTACTTTTGTCTACAATGTGGGGTTGTAGGGACCATTGCTCCTTGTGGGGACATTTTCTTGGTCCCCATTAGGGGAAATGCTGTTTTTTCTTTTTTGGTTTTTTTGGTTAGGGGATAGGTATGTGACATTTAAGTTTAGGATTAGGTATGTGATGGTTAGGTGTAGATAGGGTAAGTTCTTCGCTATGGAAAATGAAGGATAGTCAGTATAAAGTCCCCACAAGTCATGAAGACACAACTGTGTGTGTGTGTGTGTGTGTCTTAATTCGTCCACTTTCATCGTTGCCCCTGGTAAGCAATAGCAGCACCACAGAGATCACGTGACCCGGCTTGGCTCGTCTCAGCTAAGCCTGTCCCTGCCACACACACCACTACAAAACACAGACACACATGCAGAAAACACACAGGCATGCACACGCATTCACATTCAGTACAATCTTACCTGCTTCCCAGGACCAACAGCAAAGGCAGCAGCGTGGGCGAGAAAAGAAAAGCTGATATCACTGACAGCATAAAAAAAACAAAACAAAAAAACCCCCGGATGAGACGGTGTTACTATGCTATAAAAACAATGTATTAGCTCATAAAGGGAAAATAATCCAGCCAAAAGAATGCAACTTGCTCTGCATTCAGTACATGAAGTTTTTCAGGCATATTAATTATGAAGCAACTGTGTTTGAGCTCCTACAGGCAACTTTAAAAGAAAATGGGGCTAGCCTGTAATTTTATATCAAAAGGGAAGGATGTTCAGTAATATTCCAGACAGCCGACAAACCTTTTAGTGTTTCAGCATTCGGAACATTAACTTTTTATTTCAGATGCTTCATCATAAAATTCGGTTGGAGCTCCTGCGACAGTGCAGCAGAACAATAACAATAAACCAAGACAAAAACGTTAGGTTAAGAGGTAAACACAGTGGCGAAATTTAACTTAGCCAAAGCAAAGTTATTTCAATTCCTAACTGCTTTCTTTATTACCAAAACAGGAGACATTTACATCATGTCTTTTAGTTTGTCTGTTCTAAGCTAGACTAAGCTTGGCTAAACAAGCCATCTTCACAAGTTAAAAATTGCTATTTAAAAGCAATTAACCCTAACAGTGTTGTCCAGCTTACTGCACTGCATGTGCAAAATATCTAAAATCGAATGCGATATAGATAAAGACATTTTCCCCAAAACATTCACAGTAACTCAGTGAAGTTCTTGATATGGTATCAGATGTGTTGAAAAAAAAAATGCTGTATTCACCACAGAGGGTGTTCTAGGCCACAAAAAAAAAGAAAGGTAAATATGTTGTGATATGAAAAGGGTATTACTAGTAAACTTCTGAATATTTGTGTTTTACAGTTGTCGTCATGTTATAATGTTTTAGGTTTGTACAATAGCATCCCATAATTTCAAATGAAGGATTAAGACAGCACAATAATAGGCAGAAACAGTGAAAAATATCACATTAGGTAAGAGCTAAAGGTATGCAGCAGGGTATGAATCATCTAATAACGATTCAATGGTTGGATATGATTAATAACGGTCGACTCATTTAACCATGTATTTCACAATGACAAGTGCTAAAACCAAAGCGTTAACATCTTAAGGTTATGCCAAAGAAATCACACACACGTAAGTGATTCTGATGATGATAATCCCATAGCTCTAACATCTTGAAGCCATATGGTGGTAGTGATTTTTTATGGCCACCCCTTAAACAAACAAACATCCACACCCTTAAAGGATTTACTTGGCTCATCATACCAAGCTTCCACAAAGCAGCAGGAAGGAGGGGAGAGGAGATGTTAGGAAAACTCAGCCAGGCTGATTGGCTTCATAGGGCGAGCAAAGCCAGGAGATTTCAATCAAGATTTCTGACAGTCTATTAGGATTGGCATAGGTTATCATCACCTTGTGAGCTGCCATCCTAATGCATGTTTTCCTTATCAACGTTTTGCACATGGATAATGCCAGAGAGCAGCCAAACATCATTTTCAGGCTAGGTGTAGGCCTATATGCGCGTAGCAAACAATGCTCCCGTTTGTGAAATAATGAGATTTACCTTAGAGAGATATGCTAGTTAAAGAGCGAGGTAATTTCCCTACTTTGTCAAATGTAGAGATTGTTGTACCTCTCATAACTCAACTATGGATTATAGAGGAAAAATGCCTTTAAGAAGAGATACAATTGCATATCTCCGAGATTATTTGGGAAATGTTTTTAAAGCCTAATCTTGCTTTAACTTTTTCTATAACTTTATCCCTGACATGTCTGCTGTGTTCCTTGAGCTTCATGATGCTGTTTACTCCCCAATATGCTTTTAACCAATTGTTTTTTTTTTTATTTTTAAAGAATGCTTAGAATTATGTATAATTTCCTCTTTCTACTTCACAATTGTACACCACTTAGTGTTGATCTGTCACTTTAAAGTCCAGTGAAGCATATTTATGTTTGTCGTTCTAATTTGACAAAATATGGGAAAGTTCAAGAGGTATGAATAGCTTTGCAGGCCTCTGTGAACATTTAAAATAATGATGGCGGCTGTGAAGGAAGCCATCACAAAGAAGTGGCTGGAAAAAAAAAGGAGTCACCGAAAATAAAACTGAATGAAAAAATTGGAAAAAAAATATAAAAAAAGCTAAACTAACTATGTAAAACCCCAACATGACGGATGTAAGGGTTTGAGAATTGTCAGCCCAATGATTTTTTTTTTTTTCTCATGCTTTTGATTATGTTGTACAAATGTCTATTTTTTGTTGGACAAAAAAACCCCCCACAAAATAACGAGTGTTAAAAAGAAGAAGCACCAAAAGATGAATAATACAGTGAGGTAATATTCAATTTGAACATTTTCTCGAGCCACACTGAGGGCGCTTTTTGACCTGCCAAAATTACATTGGCAACTTAATCTAACCTCCCCCAGAGCAAGTCATGTTTGAATCACTTGGACTTAAATCAAAGATTCTGGAGACATACATGAAAATTAGAGAAGAGTGAGAGGGGAGGAGGGAAGAAACTGGGAAGGAAAACAAAGGAGAAAAGAAGAAGTTGTAACAGGAACATTTAACACGACCCAAACAAGCTAAAAAAAAAATCCTCACACACACGTAAAGAAGATAAACAGTGAACATTTTAAAGCTTGCAGGCTTCTGTTTTCGTTGACTACACAGATCCCCCATCTCTCACCAGATGTTGATTACATCTGTGCTAGCATGTGCTTTTGGAAAAATGTCCTCTGAATACAGCATAGGGTGTATGGATGTATCAGTCTTTATTGCATAATTTATCAATACTGTGACAAATGTTACTGTAATTTATTATGTTAATGATAAACTGATGGTGCTTGCATCGCTAAATATCAATATGTCGTCGCCTTACTAAAATAATATCCTAAGTCATTTTATTTCAAAAGTGATTTTTTTTGCCTAAAATATCTTCTGGAAAGAAGTAAATAGAGGATTTTTTCTTCGCCAAAATTACTTTTTAACTGACTGTAAATATTGTCTTTTGTTCAGAAATCCAATTGTAAAACCTAACACCACTGGCAAAGTAGCCGATGCCATGAATGTTAGGTTTCAGCGCATTTTTACTGTGGAGCAGCTGATGGAGTGACAGATGTATTGGCAGAAATACTTCCGCCCGTCCCTTACTGTCACTTTTAAAGTCGTCATAACAAATACAAAACGCTGAATAAGTAAATTCAGACAAGCACTATTTTCTGGCTCAAACTGAAAACTGACATTTCTCAAGCAAGTCATTGCTTTTTGAAAGTATTGTGCCTGCTTAAAAACAAAAGATTTTTGTGTTAAGTAATCGCAATGTATGAACACTTCTGATAAGATTTTGAATCCCTTTTTTTGTTGATTTTTCTTGTTGCAAAACTTCTACATGAAGCCAATATTTCTCTGTGATGGTAAGAAGATAGATTTATATCTGAACTACCAAAGTCACTTCAGCGATTTGTGGTGTTGAAACATTTACTGCTCCGTCTATTCACTACCGTCTCCTTTGATAATGATTTTGATCTGAACCGAAAGAACAAGAACAGAGATACGAGTGGATGCATTAAAATTTTAACAGAATCGTTGGGCTCAACTTTGGAAATAAGAAAATTTTAGTTTGGGACTACGAGGGGGAAAAATGATGGAACCGAAGCAATCAACTGATCCTGGTCACTGATGGATGGATGAATAGATGAGGGTTTGGATGGATGGATACATTGATGGGTGGATAGACAAGCGAAAAAATGGATGGATGAGTGGTCAAACTGGATGAATAAGATTGGATGAGGGAGTGGGCAGGTATGGTTGGTCAATGGATGGGCGCTCAAATGGATGGTTGGATGAACGGATGGGAAGAATTACTGGACAGATGAATGGACAGACAGAAATATGTAATATCCACTTGAACATCATAAAAGAACACTGAAACATGGAGTTCAAGTACAACAGTACAGTTCACAAACCAGCCAGGTGTGTCCAATTAAAATGTCTACAAGTCAGAACGGGTTATGAACAAAATGAAACCATTTTATTTGTGGCAAATGGGATCTTTAAGATCACCAATATTTCACATATGAATTCAAAATACTCAGAGTAAAGTTAGAAACTTGTAGTTCCCGAGTTTTTACATCCTAGCGCCAATTTTTCCACCGCATGCTGTGATGCCATTGTCCTGAATTCCTCTGACATATTTGCCAGTGTATTTCTGTATTGAAACTGGAGCTCCTGGAGTCACTATTGAGAGACGAATATATAGATCATTGCACCACACAGATGTTGTTGCGTGGAAGTACATAACTCTCTCATGACTTAATTGGCAGGCCAAGTCAGAGCGTGGCACGGTGCTATAATTACTGACGGCGAGGCCGTACGTGCAAAACAAACACCAGTTGACATAGAAATCTGCGCTGAAAGGATGAACTGCATTCATCTGAACAAAAGCAACGTCTTTGGAGTTGTGCTAACGTTACTCAATCATGGAGATAAAAGGTTGTTTTTTTCAGATACAAGTATGCCCGAGGGAAGCTTTTGTCAGTGTGCTTCTCTGGTTTTCTTCTCTTCCTTTCACCACCTGCCACATGTTGCACCGACAGACATTCGACTGCACAAGCGAGGGTGGAGGAAGCAATAGGAGCTAAGTAAGGGAACAGAGAGACACACACTGAATGAAAAACTGAGGCAATATGTAAGAAAAAGACAGACGGACAGAAAAAGAGAAACACCGAATGACGAAACAAAGGCACTCGAATCAAAGCCGAAGAGAATCTGATACACACGTCTCCCTAGCATGCATTAAACGCAGAGGGAACACATGAGGGCGAAAGTGTGTTAGAGCCATGCTGGCAGTCATCCATCCAACTACAGTGGGGCTGACACTAACACACATGTCAAGCGATGAAGTTCCAGTCTCCATAGAAGAGCCATAAATCAGCAGCAGACATGCATAAACCTGCGTCTTTATTCAACATTCATGGAGATTCACAAAGCAACGCAGAAATTAGTTGTTTCCCTGAAAAATTCATTTATAGACTTCAAAATTCTAAATTGGGTTTATCTATTTATAATCAGTCAATGACAATGAAAGGATTGTGGGTTGTGCTGTTCGGTAACACTACAGAAAAAGCCTAGGCTTAAGGGCTGAGAGTAACCTCAACCAGTAGTGACCCTTTATTTTGTCCAAAGGACCACAAAGCACTTCACATCACCATCAATCATTCACCATTTCACATACACATTCACTCACTGACTGTAGCCACAGCTGCCTTGGGGTTAACTGACAGAAGCAAGGGTGCAATACACCAATGCCACCGGGCCCTTTGACCACCGCCAGCAGCAGGCAAGGCAGGGGAAGTGTCTTGCCCAAGGGTACGACTGAAACTGTCAGTGTGTGGGTTTGAAATGATAACCCAGAGGTTACAGGACGAAATCTTACCTCATGAGCCACTTTCGTCCCAAAAAATGAGTACCTAATGTCGAAGGACTGCTTCCAAATACTAGCTACTACTTTATCTCAAAGTAATAGGTTGCGCCACAGGTTTTCCACAAGTTTGGAATAAAATGATTAAAGTAGGTAACATTAAGCTCCCATAATATCCTTGTTTTGGTTGGTAAAGGATTAAGGATTAAGTTTTCGGGTGTTTTGTTGCCGATGGTACTGATGCACTGAGCAAAAAGAGTGGAAAACGTAAGTACTGCGTTAATTATTGGTTTAAATTAAGGAAGTTGGTTGAAATTTGGATAGAGCTGTGCGTTCTAACAAGAAAATTGTCCCATTCTTGTTTTGACAGCAACATCGACCACTCACATAAATTCAGAAGTTTTCAGGTTCCAGTCTTGCCATTTGTCTGTCTATTCAGCGAATTGATCATCAGCATCATTTAATGAGATCAGTACATCAAGGTTCATTGATACTGTGCAAATTATGTCCTATCCAAAGGACATAATTTGGCACATCTAAGGATCTAATCTGCCATGGCGCATCTAAGCAACCAGTTTCTCTGGTTATATATTTCAGGTATACCTGAAATGTCAAGACAAGACATGCAAAGGTAAAGCTTGTGCTTTCCCAGAAATCCAATCTCTGTCGTATAGAACATGTTTGTACTATGCTCAAGAGTCAAATTTGAGTCAGGAAAATGACCAATTAAAATGAACCTGGCAGATTTTGCCAAGAAAAGTGGTCAAGTATACAGCAAGGAATCTTGTTGATGGCTACAAAAAGCAGAAGCATGAGATACAAGTTGGGCATTTACCAAAATATATCGACAAGTATGATTTGCTTCATAGGGGTACTTTCCTTTTAGAACAATCACAGAGGATTAATAAGATAAAATAATAATGAGTTTCTGCATTTAAGATTATTACATCCTGAGCATTTCAAACTTTTCCATTTTTAAAAATTCCCTTTTGTTAAAAACTGACTTGCTTTGAATTGAATTAGATTAAACCAGGAGTCAAATCAGGTGCAAGGGCTGAACAACCTCATTTGAACAGAACTGTGTGATTTCAGTACACTGACACCCACTGTTTCCAGCTAAAACAGTACATCACCTCCCTCTCAGTAAATACAGCAGATGAGTACTGCTACTTATTTTTCAAAGTTGTTTACTGTCTAATGTACACAGACTCTGACGTGATTATCTTAGAATAAATGCTTGACGGAACAACGAGCAAAGTCGTCAGCACTGAGCTCTGGATATGTTTGATGAGTTCCCTTCCCTCTTCTGTAGACATTATGCTCGACTAATTGTCTCCTCACTCTGCCTGCACACCTTCCACACCCACACACAAGGGGGAATCACTCTTCGGCTACTAAGTACAATTACATTTCCCTAATGATTCATTAAAAGAAGAACGATTAAAGGTCACTAACTCACACTGCTCACGTTTCTGTGATTTGGGTTTGACGCGTACAACCACAAGCGTCAATGTACTTTGTTGGGAGTTTATGTGGTAGACTAGAGTAAATGGAACTAGAAAGCAAATGACAGATGGATTCAATCATTTATAACAAAAAGCCAGGGATTCATTAGAGGACCTTAGAAAGCAACCGACATCACAAAGGCCAAGGAACACAGGAGATAGGTCAGGGATAAAGTTGGGGTAAAATACAATATCCTAAGCTTTGAACATCTCATAGAGAGCTGCTCAAGCCATCATCTGAATTTGGATGACACGATTGTCCACCTAAACTAATGGCATTGAAGCAGCCAAGAGACCTGTAGTGACTCTGGAGAAGTGGCAGATATCCACAGGGAGCCTGTTGAGAGGACAATTATTTCTTGTGCATATCACTGATCTTGTCTTTGCTGAATGAAGAACAATGAGAAAACAACTGTTGAAGCAAAGCTATGGAAAGTTTCAAAGGAAGTACTCCAGGCCTGGTAAACGTGGGAGGAGCTTCCCTCGTTACATGAG
This sequence comes from Poeciliopsis gracilis, assembly GCA_911649635.1. Taxonomy (NCBI): domain Eukaryota; kingdom Metazoa; phylum Chordata; class Actinopteri; order Cyprinodontiformes; family Poeciliidae; genus Poeciliopsis; species Poeciliopsis gracilis. The sequence continues at coordinate 1,391,724 of CAJVRI010001102.1, read as the reverse complement.
ACGTACATTGCGCTTTCTGGCCAACATGCAGAACATTGTGTGGCACAAAATTAACCTTGTACATAAACTATGTGATTGTAGCATCCTGCTAATTAGAGTTGACAAGAAGATTAATGGCAGTTCTGGAAGAAAATCAGCTATAGACATTAAAAAGACTTGAGACTGAGTCTCGAGTCTTAAGACCGCCATTGTTCCAATGTGGCCGTTGTTCAACGTCAAGCAGTACAACGGCCACACACCTACTGCCAGAGATGCAATCAAATGGTTCAGAGCATTCTATCACAATTAACTTATCTATGCATTAATTTTTTCCAGTCAAAGTCCATATCTACATGTTGAAATGGAAAAATTGGCTCTCATTGACGTACATGTCCGCACGTGATGAAAGCTGCGCCACTTTATCGCAAAGAGCCGTCTTCCTCCACTTCTCAACACCAGGCTCAGGTTGAGCTACTTTGACAGAGATGTATGCAAAGTGTTGTGTAATTGGTCAGAAGTTTGTTGCCATGTTGTATGTGGAAAAGCTTTTGGGCATCAGTGTTGATAATTTACTTCACCTGGTCCACTTCCTCTAGCTGGACACATCAGCAGGAGACAGACATTTTTTTGAGGAACTTCAGAGAAATTATATACATTTGCCTGGTCCTTTGCTAAATAATGAGATTGGAAAGTCCAGGAAGGACACCATCGACATCTCTGTGATCTTTTCGTAAAAGAAGAACAAACAACGCATTGAGGTAGTGGGAATCCTGGCGTTTAGAGGGGTGAGGCAGGAAGCCTGTCCCTCCGGTGGTCTGCGCTGGTGTATAGAAGGTGTTCACAAAAACAAACGTAGCGTCTGTTTTTGTCAACAACTACTGGAAGTCGACTGTTGGACTTCGGATTAAACATGTGGGAACCTTCGATGCCCGTCCAATCATTTCAAGTTTTCATCTGCAGAATAGTCATCCAGCAGAAGATCTGGGTGAAATATGTTTCTTGAGACCTCATCTTTGCTAATTACCTGACCAAAGCCCAGCAGAGCGGCGATATTATGCGTCCAGTGACGAGAACTGACCCATTTGTATGACTCAGAGCGTGCCACAGTAAGAGGAAGGGGCCATTCTTCTGCCATCTGCTCCACACAGAGCCCCGGTTGCCTGTGGCCCCCATTGATTGGCCTGTGGCCCCCATTGGAGCCGAGAAACAAGGAGGGGCATTCAGCCGCTGCCAGCCCGGACCCTCAGCCCACTCACACAAGCTCACTTGTTCAAATTAGAGAGCCGACAAAAAGCGGGCAGACGACTGTGAAAACAAACGGAGGCCTAATGAGCTGCTCAGAATGCAGAATAATTTGCAATACATCTGTTTGTCATTTCGGCTGAACTTTCTGCCATCATTTAAAAACAAAGCCCAACTGACTAATTAGATATAGGTTAGACGGTTAAATGTAAATGTGTCATTATTTAGCGAAGGCCTGTGCATTCGCCGGCGAGGGCATGCCTTCCAGTGGTCGGGGCTTAATTAAAACCTCGACATATCTGCACGCCATCAATGAACCTTGATGCGCTGATCTCATTAAATGACGAGATGATCACATAGCTGGACGAACGGAGAGATGGGGGAACCTGAAGACTTTGGGATTCATGCGAGCGGTCGCTATGTTGCTGTCAAAACAAGCGTGAGACGAACGTGAATGGAAATTCGGAGACGCAGCCTCGCCAACAGCTGGCTACTGACAGTGAGTGTCAGCCTGCCCAGCGTTGTATCTCTTTATTGGACACTTCATGCGTGACTGCCATGATGCTGCTAAGTTTGGAGCGCCCACAGGCAAACAGCAGGAGAGGCGAGAAAGTGGCTTCTGTCAGCGAGGCAGAGGTGGGCCGAGAATACGGTCGCCTCTCTGAGACGAGACTGACAGCTTTCCGAGGAGACGGGGCGGGGAGAGAAAGGCGGCTCCTGATTGATGGTATCAAATGAGAGGAGGTATGATGGGACATGTACACAGATCAAGGTTTGAAACGCTACTGGTTTAAAGAGTTCCTTCATGATGTTTTCAGCCTCTTTAATGAGATGTGAGAGAAAATGGCCGAGTAATCCTTCCTTCCTTCCTTCCTTCCTTCCTTCCTTCCAGCAGGATCCATATTTAAGCAATTAGTTTCTATTTTGTTTTTTATTTCTCGTTACATTTTGCTACGAATCACAACACTCTGAAAATACGCTTCTAGAAACATCCATATGTTTGGTATGAAATCTAAGTCGAAACCCTCTGTTACTGCACATTGCCAGTCAGCTGGCTGAAAGACAGACACGTCGCTTTTATTCGTCTTACGAGCAAAAGCAAAGACAATTGTTTAGCGACATCTCCACCGGTAAGGGACAGCCCCATTACGCGGTCGACCCTCAGCGTAAACGCTCCACAGGAAGTAGTGATACAGGAAGCCAAGTCGCCTGCTGCTTTAGTTCACCGAGTCCAAAGTCGGAGCAGCTGTCTGCCAGGATATGTTGGAGCGCTTTTAATGCGCGTTTACCTCCATAGGTTCCGTTGCGGTTAACATTAATCTATTTAAAAGTATGACTGGATGAAGTGTGGCTGCCAGTGCCTCGGAGCACTCACATAATGTTGGCACAGGTGGGCTTTCAGATGATATTCCCGAGCCTCTTCTTTTGTGCATGATCTGCTTTTTAATGCTAAATATGCAGCAAAGAGTAGGCGAGTGGCATTTGTTCAAATGTGACTCAATATAAAACAACTAATTGGCCGAGCACGACTAAAAACATTTTTTTTTTTTTTTGAGACGGCTTGTTGGAGCAGTACCCTGAGCTAAATCTGCAGACTTAAGACGCAACCTCTGATAAGCGGGCCATCCCACACTCTCCTCCCTTCCGCCATTGTTGTTTTGCTTGTTGGCAGGCTTCTTCTTCCCTAAAATGTTTTCATGGCCTAAAGCCTGGAGCTACACACAATCAGGGTTCCTCCACATTTTTCATGTCAAATTCCAGACTTGGAGCCCAGACTTAAGTCTCAGACCGTTAAGCCCAATTTGTGTGAATAAAAAAAGTTTTTTTTTTTTTTCAAATGACGGAATTTATCTCAGATACTTTGACAGAGGTCAGAGTTCAAACGTGGAAACTGCAAAAAACTAGAGGCAGGAAGAAAAAACCAGGACGACAGGAAGGAAAGAAGACAGGACAAAAGGCATGAAAGAGAGAAACAATGGAAGGAAGGGCATGGAAGAAATGAAGAGATGAAGAAATAAATGATAGATGAGCAGAAGAAAAGAAAGCAAAAAAAAAAGACAAAAGAAATAAGTGATGGAAAGAGCATAGGAATGAAGAAATGATGGATGATGGATGGACAGCCTTTAGACAATGAGAAAGATTCAGTCTGGAGATTTTTTTCTTTTTTTCCCCTCCTCTGTTTTCTGTAGAATCCAGACCCAGAGTCCTGCTGCGGTTCTGCGGGTACACACGTGTTGCAAAGTAGTGCGCGTGTAGGCGCGCGCGCCTAATGTATTTGCCCCGGCAGGTAATCTCCCTCCCCCCCCCCCCCGCGGCAGCACTAAAGCGGCGGAGGGATCCTTCTCAGCATCTCTGCCACGTATCCGCTCCCGCTAATACACAGAGGAGCGTGTTGTTTAACGCCTTTCCTACCATTAACTACCTCTCAGGCCTGCGTGTGCGTGTGCGCGCGCGCGTGTGTGTAGCGTTCCCCGCGAGGCCCCTGTGGAAGACGAGCGAGCACATCAAAGGATCCCTCCGTGATATGCCGCGCGCGATATCCGCCCGAAGACACGAGGTTTTAGCGCTCATCCGCCGCTGTTTTCTTTACGATTAGCCAGGCGGCGGAGCGAAATGTCATTTAGTCGAGCGCTGTTCTGCCGGATTTGCTGCACTATTTGTCTTCTTAAATCTACAACAGAGGACTTTGGCAAACGAACCCCGAGCCCCATGAATAAAACAAGGCGGCGGGAGGAGGGACGCGGCGAGGAGAAGAGCCTCGCGCTGGTTCGAGGATTTGAGGAACAGCGTGGCACGCGACGGCGACGTGATAGGAGCCGACAGCGGCGGCAGGCGGTCACCTGGCACACACACACACACACACACACACACACACACACACACACACACACACACACACACACACACACACAGAAAACCTGTCTGGCTTTTCACGAAAGGCTTTTAGCGTTCCGACTGCGACTGAGTGTTTTGTTAGGTGTATTAACAACAACAACGAAAAAAGGGCGCGTGCTGCTTTTACTCATTCAGCGCTCTGTCTACAGGAACAAGCTGTTGCCATGTCGCATTTTGCTTTTTCCGTCACTGCTTTTAACCGGAGTGACCCAGAACACGCTGGATCATCAGAGTTCTTCATCACACCTGCTAACATTTATTCTCCCCTTTTTTGCTGGAACTACTATGTTCCTTAAAAAAAAAAAAAGTGACCAACTGGCTCTTGATCTTAGATTTGAAGATGTCTTCAGATCAGTTAATTAACTTTTTCTCACGCAACCTTAAAGCAGACTTTCCTAGCAAACGGGATCCATGCTGTGAGCATTTCAGAAGGTACTCCAGACACCTGCTGGGACCCGGGGATTCATCGGGGTCAAGCTCAAGAAGTAAGCAGGATGTGTGGATATGATTCATAAACATAAGAACATCTTCCACTTCTGAGGAAATAGCTGGGAACAGAGTTGTGAGCGACAACTGTTTCCGTCAGAGCATCAATGTCAGCGGTGTATCAAAGGGTAGTAACATACGTATGGAGATAAAATTTATGAATTGATTCGATAAATGATTCAAATTTTTTGTTTCTTCAATGGCGAAACCCACGGAGAAAAAGCAAGGAGCTCTTTTTCTCCGTGGGTTTCGCCTGTTGTTTGACCAACGTGATTCAAACCTTTATTTGGACTTTTAAGTTCTGGTCAACTCGCAGGAGAGGCGACAAAGAATATTTTCAAAAACTGGCTTTTATGTAAGTTATTTGTCATTTCTTGTTAAGAAAAGAAAACGAGAAAAAAAAAAAAAAAACGCTGTACATCGCCCAGCCCTAATATAAGTTATTTATTTATTTAGCTAAATATAAATTATCGGAATTATACATACAAGATATCGGCCTGTATATTTGGATCGGTGCATCGTTTTTTTTTCTTGCCTTAGTCAACTAACATAGCCGGTTTATGTGTGGAGACCAAGAATACAGTTCGATTGGGGCCTGACTCCCATTGGGGAGGCATTGAGGTCATCAGTTGTGCTGGCCTTCTGGCCCACTGACATTTCAACCAGTCATTCCTCACTAATGAATACGTCGGTGTCTGGCCTAGCGTGCCTAATTTTTCTCTGGTTTTATCACACGGATGCAGGCTGGCACAGCTGTGGCATACGTTCAACGCAAAAGCAAAACCCTGCCAGCGAGATGGGAGTCTTCGCTGCCCCCACCAACACCGGCACCACCAGCACCTCCCTGTTAATATTCACATCGTTCTGCCCACTGGAAGCCTGGCGGTACCTGTGGCATTTGAGCGTCTGCTTTAGCAGGAAATCTTAACTTGTCTTGACCTTGCTGTTGCGTTCATCATCGTGATCCGCCCACTGACTATTGCTCACCTCTTCTATAGCCGGCGGTGGCAGAATCACTGATGGGCTCATTAAGTGCAGGTATCAAAGTGAAGCCTGTTTAGTGGTGAGGGTTGGTTAGTCGGTGTTAATTAGACCCGAATACGTCCACAAGCATTAATCAGCGGAGTAGGAGGAAAAATATGGCCAAACATAAGCCAGAGGAAGGATATAATGACTTTGGTCTTCAACACCGATCACCATCATCATCGCAGTGCATCCAGATCACTTCTATGAAATTAGAAAATATAAGTATTCTTTTGTTTGAACTTCATAAGAGCCTGATTTTTTTTTTGTCTGACAAAAGTATCTGGGTTGACATCTGGGTGTAAAAAGCTGCTCCGGCACATTTTGGATGAAGAGTGGAGGACGACTTCCAGACGTGTGGGAAAGTCGGTACGTTCGCTACAAACAAGGATCTTTGAATCGCTGTGATTCACCCAGCGACAAAGTGTTCAAGCGGGAACAGTCAGGTTAAGTAAATATGAGAAGTATATGCTTCCCAGAGAGATGTTTACAAGAGTGCATCTCTGCTTCACATGTTTTATGTTTTGAATAAAATATCTAAAAGTTTGTTCACCAGACGGATGGTATTTCTCTCTTTTCTCGCAAGAAACTCGGAATAAAAATCATCCTTAAAGTCTTGTTTGGCGTCTCGGGCTTTTGTATTTTATTTTTTTTTAAATTTCCGTTCAGAAACTCAGCAAATTATCTCTGTGCGATTGTTCTGGCACATTATTGGAAGATCAGTAATGAAAGCTTAAGAGCTCCAGCAAGTAAGAAACACAAACAACAAGAAGAATCAAATATATCATCTATTTGTTGAAGTCTTGTTTCACTTTCAGTTTCTTTTTAATCTTAATATGTCTTTGCTTCTGTCTCCAATGGTTTATGTGCCCCAACAAAAAAGAAGAGACGCCTCCATAGGTTATACATTTAAATTGAGATCGACAGCAGATTAAGTACATTTTTTCAAAAGTAGTAGTATACCTTAATTGGCAGAGCTTTTTTATTTTACTGCACAGTAAATAAAGACAATTACAATTTCATACTAGTGGTAGTGAATGTTAAGTTATGTGTTTTATTGGTTGATTGACCAATAGTGTAGGGGGGTTCTATTGAGAGCTTGTGAGTGATTAATAGCTTACCTGGACTAGCTAACTCACGTGGCTTAATAAGTTGCAAAAAGATGATAAAAGCAGGAAGAAAGACGATGCCAGAACTTTAAGCCATCTTTACAACCACTTTGTCAAATCACCATTACCCTGATCAACATCCTGACGTTATTCATCAGACTCACATAGACACATTTCATTAGCTTTTATCAAAAGACAAAAAGAAAACTTCTGAAAAGGTGGGCCTCCCAAATGTCAACAACTGGAACAAAACCAGTCGCCGTCTCGCTAGCAACTTGCTAACGCCAGTCCAGTTCCACTTACAAAAAGATCGTCCGTGTCACGTCCATTTTTTGCACTTTGGTGATTTAAGCAAATACTTGAAAGTTGAGAGGCGACGTCAACGTCCACTTTTGTTCTCACTTATTGGTGATTTTCATTTAGAGCAAGGGAGCGCAATCAGAAAACGAAGCGGCGATTCTTTCAAACTTTTAACTTTTGAGTGTTGCTTAAAGGTTAGCCCAAATCCTGAATTTATCCTGTCGCAGCCATCTGCCAAAGCAGAAATTGGGGATGACGACTGAAAGGCAATCATCGCTACATTTTATTAACAACTCCATTTAAATGGCATGGTAGCAGCAGCAATCTGCAGAGGGCACCTTCAGCAATCAACGGCATTTCAGTGCAGCTGCCTCGCGAGGTGCACCGAGGGTCGTGGCGAGAGACGAACAATACGATTAATCCCACAGGATAAGAGAAAAAGAAAAATTTCCACAGAAAATCATAGAGTCACGACCTATTTGCTATGCACAGGTCCCTCTGAATAAGTGCTTCATTTAATAATAATTGATGGAGGAAATTTTCTGAACGGGCGGATGAGGTTGTGCACCCCTTTTTTTCCCTCTTTTGCAGCTCCCCTTCCCCACTCCCTCGTCTCTCCAGAATTGTATTTTGTGCTTGAGTGAATTAGGTGATCATTTTTTATCTTACATGCCGCGCTGGCTTCTGGAGTTTCTAGCTCCAAGGAAATTGGAGGGGAAGAAGAAGTCGAACATTTATCGCATGCCGGGGTTAATCTCCTGAAATGGTGGGATTTGGTCAGGGAGGAAGGAGAAAATCCACGCTTGCACTCGCAAGCTGCATTACAGTCACATTTCCAGTTTTATTTCTTTCTTTTTTTTTATTTTATCATCCCTCCTCCCCCCATCCTACCCAACTCCCTCGCTCTAACCTGCCTTCCTCGAGCTGGGAGGAAAATCCTTGGAGCTGAACCGCGGTGACAAGACAAAGTGGCGACGCATAAATTAAGGCAGAGACTGGACTCATCACTCACCGTCTGAGGCACTAATAATGCTGCTCATTGTGTGATCATCTCTCATTGCTGTTGTTAATGCCTCAAATTGAAGATGCATTACACATTTCATTTGTCTAGAAGCAGCGAGGAAAAGAAATGCCGGCGGACGGCCAGCGGCTCGACATCGATGAAAGAAAAACCAGCGACTTGTTAACCAAACATAACCCACGACCTTCCAAAAAACATGTTACATTATGTGTCGCATTCGGGCAGGTCTCCTTCCAATTTCATCTGTACTTAATCAAGTAGCGTTTAAAGTTGTCTTTGTTCAAAAACAAGAATTTAAGTTATCCAAGTAGTACTCTTTTTGCATAAAGTGGTTCCTGCCTAAATGACAAGAAGGCACAAATTGCAGCCATTGAGAGAGAGAGAGACGTATAAAAAGCGCCTTCGTTCTTGCAGTTTTTATTTCCTTCAGCAAATGTCACATTCACCTTTTATGCGAGAGAGTGCTTCTATTCCTTCGTAAAAGCTGTTCGGTGAGGCCGCAACTGGTTGGCGAACAATGTGCCACGAAATCTTCCACTGTACATCTCGTTATAGCGATAAAGTGCTATCAGGATGCAGTTAAATGTATTTTTGTCTGGTGAAAGCAGAACATGTTGTGGTGAGAAGTTGAGGCTTACCTTGTAGTTTTTAGCATCTCTTCTTGATGTGTCGTGTTGACAGAATTGCTTAACAAAAGGTGGTTATCTCTCACGCCAGGGAATTAAATGCTCATAAAATGTTCAAATCTTGCAAACTGTTCCGTTTTGTCAATTTTACTGCGTCCTAAAAACAGTGAAATTGGTTTTTCCCATTTATGCTTTTTCTGAACCGTTTACAAAATATTACAAAATTGAAAATCTGATCAGACCAAAAACGTTTAAACCAACCCTAAACTCCCTGCAGCAGAAAACTGCTATCATTTTAAATGACTTTAACATGTTGGCTAACATTAATTGACTTCATTCTGCACACAAAGAAGTCGGGAATGAAACAACCATACTTGCTAACTTAGAAATGACCAACCAACAATTCTCCACACACATAAGCTAAATATTTAGTTAGCAAGCTAAATATTGAACCTACTAGCTAAATATTTAGCTTTAAACTCAATAATTAGTGAGCAAGATAGCCAACTATTAGCTAGCAAGAAATAGTTAGCAAGGCTGCTAACTACCTGAATTTTTAAATTGAAGCTAAATGTTAAAGTTGCTAGGTAAATATTTAGCTTAAAGTTAATTATCTAGCATGCAATCTGAATATTTAGCTTGAAGGCAACTCACTTTAATTGCTGGAAAACTGGACTTCAAGGCCTGGACCGTCTACGATGTGCGCATATATGGTCTGGAAGTTTACTGCAACCAAACTTTTTTTTTTTACCAAAATCCTGAATTAAAAAAAATATATATTTATGCTACTGTTGAAAAGTAAACTTTTTTTTTTTCCATTTACAAACTACAGCTCGCCACCAGAACTTTTTTTGAGTTTTTCCACAACTGGCCACGCAGTTAAGCAGACGTGTCAAAATCATCTCGCGCCCACGGCAGCTGTTTGTCACAATCAAAAGCAAACATCAGTCCCCGAGCGGTACCAGCCAAATTCTATCCCTGCTCCACAATACTTTCCAAACTCAAGACTCGCTGTAAACACAAGCTTTGATGGAGACAGCTGCCGCCGAAGAGCCCGCGAGTCGGAGATTAAGTGGATCCGCGGAGGAGATTTATACCTGCGTTTTATGGCATTTGCAAATGGCTGCTACCATAGTGGCAGAGTAATTCCCTCCTGTCATATTTGTCTTTACAAAATGTAACAAATTACGGTGAGTTTGCAGCAGATGAAACTCCTCGATATTTATTTATTTATTTTTTTTGCTTGTCTCTCATTTTTGATAACTTTTTTTTTTTTTTTTTTTCCGTGTTGCCCAGATAAGGCGCTGATGGTGAGCTTGCAGGCCCATCCATTTACAGTGTGTGGCAGGTGACAGGCAGACATGATTCATTCTGCCTGGTGCCGCGTAATGCGCCCCCCCCCGTCCTCCTCTCTGTCTATTCTCTCTCCTCTGTTCTCCTCCCCCAACTTTCACCCTTCCATCACTTCTTCCTCCCTTTCCTTCCATCCCTTTCTTTTGACTTTCTCCCCTCACTTTTTCAGAGGGGCGCCTGTCAGCATAACTCAGCCAGTCAGCTCAAGGGACAGGATATGGGTAATTGGGGCAGGAGAGTGCGCGCGCGTGTTTTGTGTGTACGCGTTTGTGGCTCGAAGACGCTGCCTTCTCGGCGGACTGAGCTGCCTTTTCCACTACCACCTAATGAGGTGTGACTTGTGTCTTGTGGAGAGCTGGACGGACAATTGCAACCTCCCTCCTCTGACACACACCTTCCCGTGACCCTCGATTTACTCCCCACCGCTCTCCTCTCCCAGTCAATAGCTGTCAGAGATCCATCACTCAGCTGCTAGTCGACCAGAGCAGGTTGTCCACACACCGGACCGGCCACAAATTTGTGAGCCGCAAATAAAACTCTCCCCCTCAACACAGATTCTGGACTTGACCATTGGGAAGAACGGTAAAGTCTCTTTTTAAGCAGGTAGACATATATATTCTGGTAGCACTAAATCAGCGGTGTCAGTTCGGAATGATTTTGTGTGGTCACAAACCACAGTCCTAATAGTAGATTTGACCCGCAAGCACCAGCGATTGATACAGACGGACAATTTCTTTTATTTGTTGTAGAATTTTACAGACAAAACCCTCAACACTGGTTTGGTTTGCTCCAGGTGAACCCGTGAAAGCGCAACTTTTACTGATGCAATCACGTATGTCTTTGCGAACAAAGGATCATGTGTGGCGTGTGCTCCTCTCCCGCACGCGTTCGCTCAATACGTGCCCCACCACCCGCTTGGCTCTGCGTCTGCACTCGCAGCTTCGTAGTACATGTAGACGAACCACACCACCAGTCGATCACAGACAGATCTTTATCAGCCAGATAATTGGTTAAAAACACTGCATTCACTGGGATGAAGTTTCCTGGGGGAAGCCCTGCTGTCTCTCGAGCTTCTCGGGTAGAGTGGAAACAATTTGAAAGCTAAATCTGCCAGGGGCATGAATAATTTTCAGCTTTACTTTACATTCACACTTGGTGTAGACTTAGGAGAGTTATAGCCCAGAAGCCAAGGAAAGTGGTGCGGGGGGTTCCCATGGTTTCTGAAAAGGAAGTGAGGAACATGTGAGCAATCTCATTGGGCTTTTACAAATTTTTTTTTTACATAAACTATTTTGCAGTCTCTTTCTAATATGGTACGGCCCTAGTGGAAATTTTAACTTTTGCAAAACAAAAAAAAAAGAAAATATTTGTTTACATATTTGTTGAAACTTGCTTTATTCTGACAGATTATCTGTGAAATAAAAAATAATAATAATCAAGCACTTTCTGAAACTCTCAGAGCCAGAAACAACCAATCAGAGCCAGGAGGCGGTTCTTAGTGCTGTCAATCAAAAGTTAGTGTGATTAACACTTGTCCCTGGTACGTTGCAGCTAGCATAGCTTGTTGTGAATGCTAAGGCTAGTTAGCATGGGTTTTCCTGTAACGTCAAGCTATTTCAGTAGCGCATCCATGACGTGATTGACAGCGTTAAGATCCTCCTCCTGGTTCTGATTGGCTGTTATTGATCGGGAGCAGTGCATCTCTTCAGAAGGCAACAGTAGCTCAGGGAGGAGGCGAAGAGGATGACATGGAGATCATGTAAAAATAAAAAAAAATGTAAAAAAAGTTACATCCTACAGCTTTGAATAAAATAGTTTGGATAAAAACACGAGAACATCGTAGTTCTTTGTCAAAGTATGTGATAATATGGCTTCCAACTACAAATCGGAGGATTTATTCTTGTTGCTCCAGCAGAGTTTAATGTAGCCCAACACTCGGAGCCACAGCCTCACAGGCGTGTGAAGCATTTATCCGCGGCACTTCCTGTAGCTTGACCTGTCAGCCTCTTTAACAAAGCACTCGCTCGCGGTGGTAGCTTGTTCCTCGCCGGCGCGGCCGCTGCTCTCATCGCTCAGCCACAAAAGCGTCTGTGTACCATATCTCCTCTCATTTAGTCAGCTGTAATGTGCTCCCCAGGCGGGAGTCGCGCGTAATGCGAGGCCGTCTCATTAGCGCTGTCACGTCACTTCCATTTAGGAGCCTTTCCGACAGGCATTACGCGCCTCTTCGAGCGCCCCGCGCACCTCCGGGGCCCGACTCGGCATGTCCAATGACTTATTCCTGCTTAGCGCTTCACGTTTCCCCAAATTTCACTCATTCCTGGAGTACTACAGAAAAGAAAAAAAAAAAAACACTTGCTCCCAGCAGAGCCTTGGCAATTTAATCTTTTTTGTTAAACGTGTGAGGTAGAGTTGTAATCTAATAAACCTCATTAGGAAGGGAATAAGGCTTGATGAAGACAAGGGGATTTAAGAGACGCCCGTTAACCACCCCGCTTTAACCCTGAAGAAATTACCAATCAATGACCAGCGGCAAAGTAATGGCTCAAGACGTTTGGCCAGACGTTCCCCAGGTGGAGTTTTTTTCCTTCCGTTTGGCTCTAAAATTGCTTCCATTGACTGCGAATTTATTGCTCCGCGCAATTAAAATATTCACAATAATTAGATTTTCACAGATGCAGTGAGAAGCACGAGGGCTGCAGCGTTCGGGTTTTTGGTCTCGGGTCTTTGCTAAAGAGGTTTACAGTAATCGAATCCAACAGCACTTTCAACAAATGAACTCAAACCGCCTTTGGAAACGATAAAAATGAATTCAAACACCATTACTATTGACCTGAAGTGATTAAAAGAGGAATATTGCTGCATGAGACGAAAACCCGCCCAAGGCAGGAGTGGTATTGCGAGTCTGAACCGCGCTGCTTTGCTTTGTTTTTTTGTTTTTTTTTCTCTATATCTCTCTCTCTCTTCAATGCAGCATTTAGCTGGATTCTTTAGATCCTTTATAGATTACAGGAGGTTTTGATTCCTGCGGTGAGGAATCAAAGACGGAGGGAAAAGTGGCCCTGAGCCGGAAGCGTTCGCGCAAGACGACGGAGGAAATTTTGAGATGAGAACGGTCGCCAGGGAGACGGCGGCGGGCTGGTTATTGATTCGTCCTCACGGGCGTCCCGTCACTCAGACAAACGGAGGAGAAATCCCTTAAGGTGATCATTACCGCTGAACGCATGTCAGCCGGTCCATTAGGGAGCATGACCGCCCTGGACCGAAGGCGGGGAGGGAACCCAGAAGACAAATCAACCATTCACTGTTAACAGGAACTGAGCTCAAATACAAAAATGTGGGCAAGATAACGTTAGTAAGAGAAGTAGCCATGTTGCTTAACAACTCAGTGATTATCAGAAATGCTTGTGCAATTGAAAACACGCATTCACATGTCTGTTCAATACAACAAGCCGGGTCCGAACTCCTGGAAAACGGCAGGATATTTGCTGACGACGCCTCGCCAGCCATTCGAGGTCGTCTAAGATGGGCAGTTTGCGACGCTTTTGCCTCCTCAGCTCTCCTCGGCTCGCCTCATTGGATCTCCGGTCCCCCTCTGTACGTCCGGAAACAGAAGCAGGCATTAGCCTCTGGCAGAGCTCTATTAGCCAGGCTGCTTATTTGTTAACAGACTGGATTAATGTGCTGCACTTGGTATGGAAGGCCACCTGCTCGGCCAGTGAAGGGTATTGGTGGGCTCATTGGTCCGGCCACTAATCTGCCTCTGAGGATGATTGCAGGCTTTCTGTGGCGTGATAAGGCAAAGAGGGCCGTCCTCCTCGTCCCGCTTCTCTCCAGGAACATTAGCGAACTGTTCATTTCCCATAATTCCGGGACTCTTGACCCCAGAGGTACCATTATCCCGGGTAAATTTCTAGATTTAACAGCCTCTTCCACGGACCCCTCCCTCCCTCCAGGGGGAATTGCAGCCTTCTTGCAAAGCTACAGTCGTGGCCTGATGGCGGTCAGACAAAGTCAGGAAAAGACTTGAGATTTGATTTGTGGATTTCCAAATATCGACCCTTCTATCGACCAGGGTTGATTCTCTGTTGCGATGTGAAAGTAACATTTATTTATTTATTTCATGGAAATACCTGAAGCAAGCAAAAAAATAGCAAAACTGCTATATATGTTGAATGTTTCATCTGTTTACCTTCCAGTCCAATCATTCATCTAACTAGTTTTTTTTAAATAGATACCTTGCAGAAATATGGCTAGTGAACTTCTGTATCTATTGTTTTAAAATGTCCATATTGACTATATGTCTATATGCTGGACTTTAAAAAGAAATAAGACGCATCACAAGACGATTAGATTCTTATTAGCCACTAACAGAGAAAGAGCTGATTCTAATAAAGAGGAGAAATCAAATGCTGACAACTGAAACGACCCAAGCAATCATCCAAATCAAGGAAGTCATCTACACGCAGTGCGGTGAACTTAAATAAATTTGGTCCGTGTGCCTCGTTCATCTGTGAGCACAAACAAGATGTCCAGCCGTCACGGCGCTCCGGAAGGAGACGGGTTCTGTGTCCCAGAGATGAACGTGCGTCAAGGCGAGTTTCTGTTTGTACGGCGCATGTACATTTTTGGCCTCAGCTGAACCTGAGGTTGGGTAACTTCCGTTGTGTGCGACACAAGAAAAGACAGCATTGCTGAACTCAAGACAGGATAAAAAGAGAATTGTAGAACTGCATGAGGGTAAAATTATAGCCCTCATTTTTTGAAAAATTGGTTAAAAAAGTTCAATGAAAATGTGAAGGCTAAAGAGGTGTGTGGAAGTGAGCTGGATTCAAAGTTATTTTTTCATTTCCTGTGCACAGAACGAACCGTCCGACCCGGGATCCTGATGATCCGATGTTCGGCTGCAGAGAAGTTTAATCGTAGAAGCTTCAGGGCAACAGCACAGTCTGCTGATTGTCTTCTTCTTTTTTTCTTTTTTTTTAAGGTCTGCTACCTTGGCTGACTCGCGCAGCCCAGTGAGAATGTAGTCAGCTTCCTCGGCTTCCCACAGAGGAGCAAACACTAAGAGGTGGCTGAGTTGAAACGTGGGGCCCTGAGGGGCCGCTAGTCTGGAGGAGGTGCTGAAGGCTGGAGGTTTGATGCCCCCTTCCAATACAAACAAGCAAACACACACACACACGTCACGCGCCTTCAGCCACCCCCACAGCAGTGCCGCATGAACCACGTCAGGGACGAGAAACGGTCGGTGAGTCCTGGGGGAGCCGAGCAGCTAATGTGCGATCAACTCTGAATTTGAACCTGGAGAAGTGGCAAGAAAGCCTCACATCCCTTCCTGTCTGCTGGATGAGTCTCACTGTCCGATGACGCGAGGTACGTCGCGTCGTTATCGCCGCAGATTCCCCTCAAAACTGTTACAATGTCAAAAGCAGTAGTACGGTATATTTGCCTTTCTTTTACCACGACGTTGTGCAGGGTGACGCGTCAGATCTCCCCGCGTCTGCGTTAGAACTTCCCCGGTATTTCAGAAAGAAGAGTTTTCCATCGAGGTGGTGAGGTTGTAGTCTTTCAAGGCGCGGTATCAGTGTTGCTTGGGCCAAAAATAAAGCGAAAACAACCCCAGACGCATCCCAAGCGACGTGGCGGTGTGATCCGAGCCGTTCTGAAGTCGGATAACGTTGGATGTCTGAGGGAAACAATATCTTCAGCTTGATATGAAGAGTGAAAAAGGCTTCAAAATGTTTCACAACCTCTGCAGGGAGAAAGTCAGATGTTAATGCAGAAAAAAAAGAGGAAAAGGCAAAACAAAACAAAACAAAACTCACGAGGTAAAGCGAGTTGGGGGGAGGAAAAAAAAAACTCTACCTGAGCAGAATTTGATGCAACAGGAGGTCTTTTTGTTTCTTTCTGTGCCGTATGAAGATGAACCAATGAGCTCCCCCGAGAGAAAAGGTTTCAGACCGAAACAAACAGCCTTTGTTTCTTTTTTTTTGCAGCACATCTCCACATCTTCCTCTCGTATTCTAAAGGTTTTTAGTTGTCTATGAGAGGTGGGGCAAGCAGAGACCTCCCCAACGCGTGTGCATTTAATGTGCAGCGTCAGCACTTTTTGGCACGACTTCACGCATTTTGTTCTGCTTTAGGTCCTGAGTGTTCAAACTCAAACATATTACACTCACCAAAAGTAGGCAGTGGAACAACTTTGTCTTATCGTTCTCGCAGTGATTCAGCCTCCATGTGGCGCAGCTTATTCCATTCCTCAGACAAATACGTATTCGAGCATTTTTGACAAATAATTGTTGTATTTTTTTATTTTATTTTTTCCAGCAATTAGCATCGCTACTGCAACATGGCATCTCTTAAAGTCATTTTAAAATTCACGCGTAAGAATGTTTACTTATAACCCATGACTTCTTGTTTTCAGGTGGTACAAACAAAAGTGCTTTATTTTGTTGGCATAAATTGTATCTTATTTTATTTTTATTCTAATATAACTTTCTGCAAAATAAAATAAGAAGAGAAAAAGAAGATTTAGGTTATTATTTTCATAAGGTGCCCATATCCAACTTCGATGTGGTTCGAATATATTTGTGAATGGCAACTGGACTGGAGGCCGCTCCGCAAGCAGGAAGTGGACTATAGCACAGGGCATTCTGGGTAAATACCACCAAAACAAACGCACACGTCCAGGACTAGAGGAAGAAATGGCTCAAATCCTGCAACCGCTACAATCTGACATCTCTCCACTTACGATTAGGCGTCACGAAGAAGTAAAAGCATGCTAAGTTTCTTCTTCAGTTGTTTTCCTGTCGTTTCCTTCAGTGGTTCTTGGTGCAGCGCCACCACAGGCGGCCGGGTGAACAGGCTGTTTGGTCTTTTAGCCTTTTTCACATCTGATAGTTCAGCAGACGGCACTGTGTCAAAGTTATAAATCAGTTTCAAACAAATGGAGTTTTCTCGCTTCAGCCCAGGTGATTTCATTTGACAGGTGTTTGCTGAACTGTGAGTTTATCTTTTTGCAAGTTAAAAAAAAAAAAAGGAGAGTAAGGAAGGTTAAAGAAATTTCCAAATGTCACAGCAGCAGACAACGGCATCTGGAGGTCGTCCTGTCTCCGTGACAACCACCAGACACAACCTAGAGCCCGACTGGCTGTTCTTGGAAGAGAAGCGGGGAAAAGGATCTTTCCGTTCAACCTCCACAAACTTCAATTCGTGGAATTTGCAAAGATCAAGAGGTTTTTTTTGTTTTTTTTTAACTCACTGATTTGCTCAGATGAGATCAAAATTGAGCTTCTCAGCAGTAAAGCCTAAACAGAAAACACCTGGTTGATTCGGTGTGAAATTTTAAGACGATAAATGTTTTTAAATGTTTTTTACGGCCGTGTCCTTGCGTTGAGCTAAATCCTACGCTAAACAGCTCGATGACTTTACCGCTAAATACTCCAAGGTTCTTCCTCACGCGTCTTTACAATGGATGCTTCGCGTTTCGTTGTGTATTTGTTGCATCGTTTCATTTTAGATAGATATACCGTGAACACGTTTTTTTTTTTGTGCGGACGCTTTCACGTCGCCTTGTTGTTGCATTGCGCCAAATAAATAAATACATTTGCCTTGCCTTGCTAAGGATTTGGCTAATAAAACAAATGGTTCACGGAAAAACGGAGAGGGGGGGGAGAAAAAAACCCCTACTTTTGTCAACCCGGCTGAAAATTAACGATTACAGTCAGTTACTGTTACCGCACAATAAGAAATAATTTGGAGCCGAGAGACGTGCCATCGCTCCGCCAAGTGATCATTTGTTCCCTCAACAAATGAAATGACGCCACCCCCTACCCTCCACCCGCCCCCAACCTCATTTAATTTGGTTGCTGGAATGAAACAAAGACACTGAAATAAGGAAATGGGAGGAGAAAAAAAAGAAGAAAAAAAAAAGACTCAGCGATGCAGAAAGCATCCCAGAGAAATGAGAAGAGATGGATATGATGAAAGAGAGAGAGAGAGAGAGAGAGAGAGAGCGCCGCCACGCTCTCCGCAGTCAGGTGACAAAGCGCCCCGCCTGAGGCCACAGCCGTCATAAACGCAGTAATAGAGTGAACACACATTTTCATTAGCTATTGATTCATTTCCAATTCTCCATTAATTTTGGGGGGCCATCACCGCACAGTGGCCTTTCTCCTCCCCAGGCTACGTTTCTCGGCTCCGCCTGCTATAACCGTGGTAATTACTGCGCCGCCGCCCCGCAAGCTGTTCACAGTCTCGTACCGCTGGAAAAAAAAAAAAAAAAGAAGTATTCTCGAGGAAAAAAAAGAAGCAAATGAAAGAGGAACAAAAAGAAGAGAGAGAGAGAGAGGGGGGAAGAAACAGACCGAAAGGGAGCAATCAAAAGCAGCAAGGCTATCACCTACAGGCGTACGGTTTGACAAAACGGAATTACAATGGGCCCTGAACAATTGCTGTTGTGCTATTCCAGCCTTAATTGTCAAAGAGCTCAATTTGTTCAAAAGCTCAGGGTCTGTGCTGCAGCCTCGGCTGCTTCACTCGGCAGAAACGTTCCTCCTTTTCTTATTTTGTTGTTGTTGTTTCTTTTGGAACAAACTCTCAAGGAGGGAGGAGAGGCAAACCGATGACACCAGCAGATGATTCGACATCCAGGGAAGTCACCTTTAGGGATGATGCTTCACTCAGAGGGCGCAAGCTACACATGCGTTACATGGAGTTCCTCGCGAAGACATTCAGAACCTTTAACTTTTCCAAGTATCGTCAGCTAAACCAAAAAGCTCTCCTTTGTCCAGAAGCACTTCTATGGCATGATTTGAAACGGATAAAACTGAAGTGGCAGGAGGGCATCGACTGATTTGAGCTTTATGTCGTCATATAATGTTATTCCTTCATCAAAAGCATACACGGAGTATTGCTCTCCCATGGCAACCATTCGGCTGGGCAAAATGCCTGAATGGACCTAGCCCCGCCTTTGAGAACAAGGCTCCTCCTCGAGGCTGCGGTCTTCAAGCTCCCGCCTCACACAGCAACCCTCCCCCCGGTTCCTTCAGACTAGCCAGCAGCAATTAGCAAAGATCTCCTGAGCTCGTTAAACGGGCTGCTTCTCACTGCAACGACGGTGAAAACGCTGTTAAAGGGTTGCTAGAGGAGCCATGTTGTTCTGACTTCTTGAAGGCGGAGTTTCAAGGAGTCAAATTGTATATCATGCACTGATTTGCATTCTGTATGCACCTAACATTTTATGATTACATGAAACTCAGCTGCTAAGAGAAATGTCAGAATGCATGAATGTTCCTCTGGGTAAAATGAGGCTGACCAGCAGGACCGGCTCTGCTGGCCTCAATTTTAGTCTCTTTTTTTATTTATTTTTTTTTAGGACTTTCAGGCATCAGATTTGGTAAAAAAGATGAAGAAATAGGAGCAAGTCTTACCTGAGAGAGGAAACATCAAGGAATACATGTGAAAGAGAGAGCAGAGGGAGACAAATTAGAACTTCTGAGTGCTTTTGTTGCACATATAGAGTCTAAAGGAATACCGAACGGATCATCGCGAAACGGCTAAGGAGGCGCAATCTTTCATCCTTCTTGAAATAATAGTGAAACATGAAGCTGACAGAAAATCTCCACATAGGACGACGCGTGTTCAGTAAGAGGAACTCATAACTATTCTGCCATAACCTGTGCAGGAAAGCGGCCCTGTTCATTACAGCTGCTGAGGAGGGATGGGGGGGGGACGAACTCCATCGGGTTCATCCGTCACAAGAGCCGACTCCCATGCGAAGCAAAAGACAGGAGTTGGGGGAACGGAGAAACAAACGGCAAACCGAATCGATTACACGAAAAAGAATCAAAGTCACCCATCGAATATACGCTCCGTTTTCTGTCATTTCGGCCTGGCGTTCTTCCTTCTCGCGGCTCAGGATTCAATTTTGAATGAAAAGACAAACAAAGAAAAAAGTAGAAAACCCGATTACATTCTGGACGAACCTCACAGTTAGTCGGTTTTACTAAAAAAAAAACAAAACAAAAAAAAACCCCACGCCCTTCCTGTACTCCTTTCTTCATCTGTTTTGGATGAGATAAAGTCCCAACTGGATTCTTTTGTTTGTACCTACAAGACCTTTTCACATCCCTTGAAGTTTTTCACAGTTTGTGTTTGACTTGGACTTTATGTGCCAGACCAGATCAAATGATGCGGAAATGTGAATCGTACCATGAGTATGTCTTTAATGAGTCGTACTCATGAATGCATTTGCGTTCTCCCTTTATTTTTACTTTACCGCCTCCAAATATGGAAGCAAGAAAAAAGTCAACGTTATAAGACGTACAGTTTAAAGTCAACCACATGTCACACAACGAGAGAAACGTTCAGAAAGGTTTGGACGACCTACAGGCAGTTTTCACACCTGATAGTCCGGTAGACTTGGATCGATTTGGGACCAGAATCAGCAGCATTTGTTCCATTTTCAGCTGCTGTGGTTCACTTTCACACTCTGTCAAACAAAGCAAACCCTTTGAAAAAGCTGCTCGTCCAATCGCGTGTGGAACAACCACTGAAGGAAACGACATGAAGGAGACGTGCGCCAACTTCCTTCTTCATAAAATACAAACAAACATGGAGTGTTGTCAGATTTTAGTCTTTGTAGGATTTCTCTGTTGTCTTAGGGCGTCATTTCACCTGCTAGCACTAGGTACAAGGGCTTGTTTTGGCTCCATTTACCCAGAATGCCCTGTGCTGTAGTCCGCTTCCGGCTTTTCCAGGCCAGAAAGGCCCAGAAGTAATCCCAGAAGTAATCCCAGAAGTAAGGCAGCACTGAATTGTGTGGCAGAAGTTGACCTTCCAGCACGGCACTGACCTTAAATGTACAGCCAGAACTACAAAAAGGACTTGGAACGAGACTTCAGAATTTGAGTTCATTGATACTATTCATCCAATCTGACTGAGCTGGAGCAATTTAGCAAATAATGGGACCTAATTTCAGCCTCCGGATGTCTAAAGCTGGTACCTGGAAAGACTTGCAGCTCTAATAGCACTAAAACGTCGTTTCGCAGAGGGGCTGATTACCAAAATGTACACCACACGTGTAAACTTTATTGAATCATGAAGTGGACAGTGATGGCTCATTTTTTCCTTCAGGTTTTTCAGGTCAAAGGTCGACAAATGCTCTTGAGCGACTCGTCTCAAATTCAACAGGGACCCCCGTTCAGCGCCACAATCTGCCAGGACCTGGCAACCTGAGGACATAAAAACGAAGCGCCTGGCATGTTGCCCGTTTAAGTTGCTCGTGAAAACAGCCTCATGATGCGAGCTGGAGACGTCGGACACAAAGTGCCGGAGCGTCAAACTGGGAAGAATAAATAATGCACATGAAGAGTTTTTACATTCGCTTAGATTAAGGGTACTTGGAAGAAGGGTAACATAACGACGGCGTTGTCAAGGAAACAAGTGCCACGGCGACACCTTAATCTGGAGAAATATAATTGGAAAAGGAGCGATAAACATCTTTTTAGTCTGGGCGTGTGATGTGCCGGGCGACATCTGAAAGGAAGCAGCCTCAGCACTCACTGCTGAACTCATTGTACGAATAACGCTAATGAATACATGCGGAGAAACAACCTCGGAGGTTAAAGGAAGGATTTACGCGCACAAATAAGACTGCTGACGCCGTCGTCGCGCAGCTAAAAAGGAGTCTGGCTCTGAAAGCCTCCCCCGTGATTACACGGCGAACAGGAATGCATAAGAGCGACGGTGTAAATAGCAAAGGGATAGCCAGACAAATATCAGATGGCGTGCACACGCTCCCGCCTCTCGGTTCTCCGGCGCGCGCGCGCCCTCCATCCCAGTTGGAAGCCGCGGCGCAGGCGAGTCGCCGCCGTAGGACACGGTGTTATTAGAGCCTCAACCTTGGCAGAGGAGAGAAGAAGTCATAAAGAACTCGGCGCAAAAATGACATGCAAATAAGGAAGGACTCCAGAAATCTTTGCCATCTCTCGCCAAATTATCTTGTTAATTACAAGCCATTGTGGAGGACTCCTACTGTTGGCGGAGCCTCTGATTATACAGTGCATTTTGTCCGCACTTTCCAGCAGCCTAATCAGTAATTACTACCTGCAGCTGCAGCTCGGCGCGGAACGTTCGGGCCGGATCGGGCCGGATCGGGCCGGGCCCGCCGCGCGGGGGGCCACGGGGGAACACCGGGCAGCCTGAGCGGAACCGGTTGATGCGCCGCCGTCACGTCGGACTGCAAAACTCGTTTTATTTTTTTTTTATGTACCCCTTTATGTAAGGAGACAATCGCACACACATTTCATGACTGAGAAAGTTAGGTGTCTCTTAAAATACTAATGCAGATGCATACATACAAAAAGTGTTATAGGCTACATAAATAACACACGCTGCTCTTAAAGGAGTCTTTTTGTGTTTTTTTTCCCGTCACACATTTCAGGTCAAACACATTTTAAGAAACCCAAAGAAATACAAAAAGCAAAAAAAAAAATACTGTTTTTAAATCAGGACTTTATTTGCTAAAGGATGGGAAAAAAAAAAAAAGATACCCAAGCCAACCTGGCTCTATTTGGAAAAAGTAATTACCCCCTAAATGTCATAACTGCTTGTGAGCAACAACCGCCATTAAGCAAAATTGCTCAGTATAAGAGGCTTTTTATATGATATCTAAATTAGTTTGATGATCTGAAGCAGAAGGGATCATTTGGAAGGGGAGGCTTTAGAGAGAAACATTTAGAGAGAGAGAGAGAAAGAAATGGCACCAATTTGATCTCATGGAGAAAATGGAACCATAGCAACTGATTCGGTAGAACCACATTTAGCACAAGCGCTCATTCTGTCTGCGTGACAGAAATAAAGGGCATCCAGGCAGTGGAGCTGCAAGACACGCAAATCATCACACCTCCACCACCATGTCAGCTGGTTTTTTTCCATTTACTCCTAATTGCATTATGGGTAAATATTTCTGCTGTGCTCTCAGCTGTCTAAAAGCCACGGTATCCGAGGAGTTAGCTCCGATGCAACTTTGCGAACCCAGATTGCCAATAGATCGTTATCAATCATGTCCCGAAGCTAATTCTAGCAACTCGCCGTTAGCTTGTATCTCCTACGCTACGATAGTGACGTCGATGTCATCACCTTCTCAAGTCAAATACGGCATGACAAACAATATAAATATAAATATCTGCAGTTCCGAGACGGAGATGGTGTGAGACAATGTGCCGAGTTAGCCTCCCTCAAGAAAATCAGCAACTGCTCTAAATGGCTCCAATGTGTGTGTACTGTGACCAATTACTCCCAAATTGCTAAACCGCTTCTTCAAGATCACTCCTGGTGTGTTAGCCTTGTGTTGACATAGTTGAATGATCCAGAGCATCAAAACTGCTAGCACGCCGGAGGTAGCGGGGCGTTTGACTGCGCTCTGGCAGGCAAAACCACACAACACTCTTGTTGTGTGGTTAATAAAACGAGGAACAGCCCGGCTCCCTTCAGAGGTCGACGTTTGGTCGTCAGCCTATTAATCATAGCGCCGTCTCGACTCCTCCGCTGGCTGAGACCGGAGTGCAGAGCGCTAACGTTTGTCTGGCAGGTTAAATATCCGCCTTTCAGGCAGAGAGCGAATCCCGGAGCGGCTAATCAGCTGAGTGGCACCGTCACCTGTTTCAGCTTATAATTATAGATAATCAGCAGCAAAGTCTACTTTGTTTTTTTTCACCCCCACGTGCTGCGTGAAGGTTTAGAAGAGAGATTTGTAAATCATGAGATGAGGTGTTGTATGAAACGAAATCCACGGGAACAAGATGGGATTTTTAACATAGGTAAAGGTTTTACGGCCTAATCGAAACAGAGCTTCGATTAGCTCTTGTTTTTTTGCTCTAGACCGCTTCTAAAGTCCAGAAAACACTTCAAGCCCTCCCTTTTTGTGTTTTCACGAATAGAATAAGAGGTTTCCCTAAATATTAAGACGCGTTCGGAGTGAAGATCACATTTCGTCCGCCTAAAGGTCCTGAACAAACTCTGCAAAGAACAGAGCGCTCTATGTTAGTTCGGTGAAAGACTGTCTGGACCGGACGTGACGAACAGCGTCTCTCAGAAAGCATCGTCCGCATAAGAATCATGCAGTCGTTACGTCAGTGGCGAAAATGTGTTTTCCCTCTAAAAACCATCTGGGAAACTGACAAACAAGATAATGGAGGAGGGCTGGATGGAAACGGGTACGAGGTGAGAGAGATTGCTCCTGCTGCGGAAATGTGGCGAAAGGCACAGCAGACCGAGGGATGGGGGCGCAGGAGGCGGAGGGATGGAGGGATGGAAAGAGGGATGGAGGGATGGAGGGAGGGAACGCTGGATGGCGAGACGAGGGAACGGATGGAAGGGTTGGACGTGGAGAGGAGGGAGAATGCTTCAGTGGCTCCACTTGACAGCTGAGTGAGAGGGGAAGCAGAGTGGCTACTCTATGTAATTTGTTAGCAGGTCCATGATGCATGCAGGCATGATACCACAGCATGCCTGGCGAGCGCACTAACTACTAGAGACAGAGATGGAGCTGGAGAGAAGGGAGGACTGTGGGGGTAGGAGCTGACAGATCTGGGTGCAGCAATGATGGAACCCTGATGATGAATCGGATCTGGCCAGGTGAGGCTGACCGGTACGGCCGGAACCAGCATGAGGCGAGACTCGAACCGGTCCCATCCCCCCCCCCCACGGCGCCCCGCTCCCCCCTCCTCCGCTCGGCTCTGCGGCAGGTGCATCTCATCTCTCGACATGCCACTGTGGAGGCAGACACAATTTGCCCAGGCTTATCTGAGACTCCAAGTAAAATGACACAAATCTGGGCATCAGCCTCCTAATAATGACTGCATGCTGATGAGGGACCTCTTCTTCTTCTCCTTCTTCTCCTTCTCCTTCTCTGTGTGTGTGTGCGTCTTCATACGCGTCGGCATGTTTGCAGTGTGTTGACGTGGGACTGATCCAGGATGCCATGGCAGCTGTCTGCTATAATTACCTGGGAGCCCGATCACGAGCGCACACAGACGCGCCCGCACGCGCGCGCTGATTACCTCATAATGCTAGCTTTGTTTGATTAGCTTCAGTGTTTACGCCGAAGATTTGTTATTAAGAAACATGTGTTTGGCGTTTCGCCACGCCGCACTTCGCGACTTTGCGACAACTCGGAAGGAGAAGTTTCCTCACTGAGCACGGCGCCAAATATGAAGAACGACAGAGATGTGTGAATATTGGATTGCAAAAGTTTGCACGCCCCTAAAGCTTATTCGCAGTCGGTGATATTATAGTCACAAACTTCAATGGATTTTACATAAAAAAATTTTTTTTTTTAAATCGGCACTCTGTTGTTTCCTCCACTAGCTTGGAACATCTAAAAATGCAAAATGCCAGTCAGATTATTATTTTTTATTTTTTTCACCAAGACCTGAAACGTACAAAAGAAAACTAAGAATGGAAAACTATTGAGGAATAAATTATTGTACTCCATGCAAAGATTGTCTAAGAGATATTTTCAGACTCTTATTTGACTTGAAAAATTAATTACAGTTCCTTTTAATCCCCCCCCCCCCCATGTCCTATTTGTCATCATAGCTGCTCATTTGCTTCCATCCTCTCTTCCTTTTCTCCTCATTCCCTCCATGGCAACAACTTTGCTTAATTAACATTCTCAAATAGATAAGACTGGTGCTGGGCCCACCATGTTTAAAATACACCAAACATGGCGTATTATAGACTTGCGCGTCGCGCCAAACGCTGCTCTGAGAGCGGCGCTAGTGGTAGCAGCGGCTACCGCTTCCTGGGGAGCTTTAGCCTCACCGGGGGATCAAAACTTAGAAGCTGGTCAGCCCGCAGCCTCAACCAGCTCAAGTCACTGGACGACGACGGCGACGACGACCGACTGCGACGCAAACATTTGAACTGACGGAAAAGTCCAGCGCTTTACTTACCCGACCGTGGTCACACTGGATTTCACTTACTGGTATCGGAGTAAAGGGGGTAAGGATGCAAATGTATGCCACATTTCTACGATTAAAGAATAAATAAATAAAAAAAATGCAGGAATCAATTTCCTTCCTCTTCACAATCATGCACTATTCTAGTTTCAGTCTGTCACGCAGTATCTGATGTTTGGATGTGGCAAAAAAAAAAAGAGAAAGAAAGAAAGAACAATTTTGGGAGGTGTAAGAATATTTTTGCAATCTCATGTGAGAAAAAAACAAAACAAACTTGTTTGGCGCATGTGTAATATTTAGTGTCGGAGAACGACACTGGAGGATCGTGAGTGAGAAAGAGGAGAGAATGCCACTCGGCATTCCGGCATGCAGACACACTGGAGGAGAGCAGACACAACTGGACGGGTTTTCCAGAGGGCATGTCGACGACGCCGAATGTCTCCGTCCACCAAACACAGTCTGCTGGCTGACACACACACACACACACACACACCCCCCCCACACACACACACACACACACACACACACACACACACACACACACACACACACACACACACACTCTGGCATAAACACACACCCACGGCTCTCACGCACACCTTTCCCTGCCAAATATTAGCATAATGATATGCACTGTTTATTTGTCATCAGACCTTGTGAAGCCTAAAAACGAACTACTTGTTAGCTATATGGCCGGCTAAATAGAGCATGAAGTGGCCAATGAAAGAGTGGATCCTCTACAGTCAATGTTTGGTTGTTTTTTTTTTCTCTCCTCTTTCTCTCTAATCTCGAATTTACGCCAGTCGGGGGGGAAAAAAATTTAAAAATTGGGATTGAAAGTGATGCAACCACTGAAACCTGTACAGGTGAAAGGTCAGGGTCATTTGCTTCTGATACATTAGAAAGTAAAAAAAAAAAACAAAAAAAAAACATCGTAAACAACGGATGTTGCTTTTGATACGAAAACAGCCAAAAGGTGGAAGGTGAATGAAGGGAGCAACAAAGCGGAGCAGAAAAGAGTCGAGCGACATAAAGCGCGGGGGTGAGAGCAGGGAGGTGGAGGCGGCGGCCGCTGATGTGCTTCCTCCATTCACGCCTGACCGCCAGCAGCCCGAGAAAGCCTGTTTTTCCCAGCTGTCAGGTTTGAACTCTTCCCTCAGACGGCGATAATGTGACAGTGACGGACGTCGCTCCGTCGACACGCCGAGACGTACGTAACACACGCCATCTGGGCAGGAACGAAAACATATAACCTGATTAGCACAGCAGCGCGTACGTCGGTGACAAAGAGCTACCTTCTCGCCGACTGAGGCCTTGCGCACACAAAGGCCGAGACGGTGTATTTTTTTGTAAATGTGCGTCGAAACGATGCATTTCAGCACCGTAGGAAACGATGCGGTAGGTAAAAAAAACCGTCAAACGGCAGCATGGGGGCGAATTATGTTGTCGTTATGCTGCAGCTCCCTGGGGAATAGATCTCTGTTAAGTCTACATTAGGTCAACACACCTGTTCTGTAAAAGGGTTTTGTAAAAATCAGTCTTACTAGTAGCATGCGAACTCACAGCCCCGACTGAAGCTTTAAGAAAGTCCAAGCTTTACCCTCGTTAGCACAGCTGGTCCTCTATGCAGGCTGAATGCATTGACATTAAAATGTCAATCTGTTGAATTTCTGAGCGCTAAACCAGCTGACTGCCCTCCAGATTGACCCCTCTCCACCCCCGTCATGCTCCCAACATGGTCAAAACCAGCTCAGGTACACTTTAATCCACACAGAATGAGAGGCATCACCGAGGCCTCACTCCGTCTGCGCATGGCTGATCACGCAGCGGACCTGAATTTGGAGTCCTGTACGTGCAGAGAATGAGTGTAAACACTGGGTTTTTGTCCCCCGTGGGCACGCCTCCACGAGGAGAGAAGGATTTCTTTCCCTCTAATCCTCCTATTTACAAGAACAGCCACTTTCCAGAGCCATTGTGGACGGTCGTCTCCTTCCATTTACTCCCTGCATGGCACTCATTTCAGCTAGTTTAACGCTGACTGGGTTCCAGGGGGAAGGATTAAGACGTGACGCGCTCTGGCTAGTGCGGAAACGACATCGACTCTGGAACCCTTTTGTCTCTCCTCTCTTCTCCCCTGAAGGGCGCACTTGTTGACTGTATGGAGTTGCTTTAAGTGGATTTTTTTTTTTTCGCTGCCCATTGGTGCAGACGGCGCTTCCCTCAGACCGGAAGCACCCGAGACTAATTTGATGAAACTCAGCTTTTTTTTTTCTTAAATCCTACTCTGTTCATGTCGGTACAGAAAACCTCTAAATCTTTAGCTTAGAGGTTTTATTCTAGGATGTAAAACGTCTTCTGATGTTTATGTGAAAATATCATTAGGTGACTGTATAAGGTTCGACATTTAACTACGAGAACTACGTTTCGTCACAAGTGTAAAGGGAAATGTAACGCTCCTGTATCTGAAATTTGTTCATGTTCAAATGTGTGTTTAAGGTCAAGTAAGTTTTAATTAGTAATCAATGACTTCCTGTTTTCCCAAGACTGTCCACTCAAAAGCGAAGGTTCAATTCGTACTGCCCTCTCTGCTGGCGGTCTTTGTTGATGTCTGCTTGCAGTCCAGATTGTTACTAATCACCTAATTACGCTGTGCGTTGCCATTGACGATACTCATAGAGTCAGACCGAGGCATCAAAAACAATGCAAATGAGAAAAGGCGACTCAAATGAAGAGGTTATTACAAAACGTAGATATATTTTTAGGGATAAAAAATAATAATAATTCCTTATTGTTGCTTCTTTTATTCTTCTCTTTTGAGCAGACGGCGCGTACTCCGGCTCTTTACTGCCCCCAAGAGGCTCCAACTAACAACACACAGATTAACTGAAGATCGTGCCATTACAAAATTAACATTCAATTTCAATGTCAGCCTGCTGTGTTAGCTCAGACTGCTGGTCTTTTTTGGTCAAAGCGGTTCACTTGTACAGGGAACGTTCATTGCATTGGGTGACAAACTTCGATGACCGCTACAAGACGGCCGACGCCGAACCGCCACGTGCCAAGGAGCCGGGCGGTTCGAGCGCGTCAAGAAATTGTTCCGGAGCAGAGTGCGAGTAGACTCCCTGCTTTCCCTCACTGCACAGTGCAGGGGGAAGCTAATGGCACTTCGCTTACTGAAACCAAGCAGCAGAGGTTAACCCCACACATGGGACGACATCTTTTCATTTAGTTTGCACGGCTTACCAAAAAAGGCGATTACTACGGGGAGCAAAGCCATTAAAATGCTGACCTTTTCTCTTTGTGTGAAAAAAACCAAGCACGTCTGTGTGTGTGTGTGTGTGTGTGTGTGTGTGTGTGTGTGTGTGTGTGTGTGTGTGTGTGTGTGTGTGTGTGTACACGTGAGGGGAAAAACGCCATAAAAACTTACCTTGGTTAGCATGATTGAGTATTTGCAGCGTGATTAGGTAAAGGGCAATATGCCATTTTAGGGAATGAGTACAAGTGTGAGCACGCATGGTATCACACAGGCACACACGCCTGCACAGTATCAATCATTTCAGTGTTTATTATAAAGACCTTCTGGAGCAAACAGGCCTCTCTGATTCACAGCAACCTTTTCTTTGTCCCTGTTGGCAGCTCCTTCATTTCCAGGTTTCACACAGACTTCAAACATTAATAAAAACCGACCGGAGCACATTGGGAGAGCAGAAGGATCCGACCCAACAGGCCGGCGTCATCCGAAGTTCTTTCTGATGAAACACTAGCCAGCAGGTCGATCTATATTATTAGGGGATGCCTTTGTCTTCTTGTTTTTGCCAAAAAAAAAAAATTTGTACATACATATTTATTTCTCCAAAACGTCCTAATTAGGTCTACCAATTGATAGGCGAGGAAAGTCATCCATTGCCAAGAGGAGAGGAGAGGAGGAGGGGAATCCAATTCCTTCTCAGAAAGGCAGAACAATGGCTTAAATAGCCAGGCCCCGACTGACAAAAGGAGAATTCACAACAGTGGAGGCGCAAAGGCATTCTTTTGACTTCCCATTATGTTCTGTACCTTGGAGATGCCGGGATCTGATTTTCCAGCACGCCGTTCTGTTCCAATCTCCCTTCATTCACCCGCACATCGGTCCATTATCATTAAATACGTGTTTGATTTCCACACAATGCACTCACTCCTCGACGCGGACGGAGCGATGAGAGACGCGCGGAGAGAGAGAACACATTAAATAAATGGCCTCGGAGTGAATGACAACAATAAACATATTTGCTGGGAGCAACGAGCAATGCTTACGGTGATAAACGATGTGAAGAGGCGAATCGGACGCCGCGTCGAAGTGAGTACGTGGAGACGGGAGCGGAGAGCGAGATGGAGCCAAAACATGACGACTGCACAGCGAACCGTAATAACAGAAACTTTATACGACTCAAACCAGCGTTCGTACGTTTGCCTTAAAAAGGGAACAGTACGTCCACTTGAGTAAGCTGGATTGCAAATTGCAAGCACTGTGTGGGTAAAAGGGTCAGCGATTGGCCATTCCAGTGATTGAAAGGACGCAGAGTCCGTATGTTTCCATGTCGACTACGGAGATTTCTTTCCCACAGAGAAACAAAGCGAGTTTAAAGTTCACACAGTCGAATTTGAAGAGACCTTGGTAGATCAAATATTTTTTGCAATCTCCTTTTGTCGGCTTTGTACAATGCGAGTGTTTGGAGTCGTTGCGACCCATCCAGAAAAGACGCTTTCGGCCAATATTTCACCGACAAAACGTGAAAAGGGCGACGCTGGTTTCCGTCTAAAGCCGAATGGATGGGCGCCGTCGTAAAAACGTTCGACGTCTTAACGTGGTTGAAAGATCGAATTGGCCGCCCAGGTCTGAACTTTACAACACAAACCAAACAAGAGCAAAAACACGGTCAAGACAAAGACCGGCTGATCGGAAACAGTCGATGGACGTGAGGTGTTTGGAAGGACCGGGTTGGATGGACAGCGGAGTTTCACTGTATTTCACTTTAAATATTAACATCACCAACGGCAATGAAAGTTGAGCAGTCTCTTTTCATAACCACGTTGTATTCAAAGTACATCGTGGCTTACGGACTTTAAAAACAAACCAGAAATATTATCTTAAGTAGAAAAAGCCTTGAGCTGCAAAGAGATACAATTACATAGTCATGTAAAATGAAGAACCGCAGATGGAGTGTTTTTAGGGATAATTAGATGAGTCTATGGACCATTAGTGATCGCATGCACTGATGTAAGATTCTCAAGGCACGACAAACTCTAGTAAAAACTATCGCAGTTGCATAAGAGGGTATTAACGCGAGTAAAAAAATAAAAAAAAAATGTACAAAACGCTCTAATTGCTTTTGTCTAAAACAAAAAGGTTCAAATTATATCTACTGCTGCTGTGAGACTATGGAGACTGGATTAATAGAGCTTCCCAAAACATATAATTAACATTATTTTGTTTTATTTGTTTCATCTCTTTTTTAATCAGCCATACTGCGTGTTTTGTGGTCATCACTGTTGCTATCCAGTAAAAACATTACTTTTAGATTCTGTTCGTTCACTGTAAAAAGTTTTTTTTTTCTCAATATACTGGAAAAGAAAATACTGCTATGTTCCTTGACTTTATTATTTTTTTTGGTTATTTTTTAATGCTTGAATGATTCATAGGTGAGGCATAAACCTTGAAAAAAAAGCTAAAGTGTCAGTATGTAAAAAAAAAAAAACTCCAGCAAATGTAAAACATAAAAAAGTCTTACTGTTGTTTTTCTCTCTGAAGTGTCAGATTTTAC
The DNA here is from genome assembly GCA_911649635.1 of Poeciliopsis gracilis. NCBI lineage: Eukaryota > Metazoa > Chordata > Actinopteri > Cyprinodontiformes > Poeciliidae > Poeciliopsis > Poeciliopsis gracilis. The sequence goes on along the minus strand of CAJVRI010001102.1, from coordinate 1,359,924 downwards.
TCGAGGTCTCGTCTCCCGTTCGGTGGAAACGCGGTGGAACGGTGCGGCTGAATGAAACGTCGCAGTCAGCAGCACCTGAGTGGAGAGTCTGGGGGTTTCCCTTCTGTTCTCTGTTGCTCATATTTGGTCAGGCACGGTAAACATGACGTCCCCCCCAGAGGCTAATATCCGAAACGACTCTGCGGCTATAAAACGCCTCTCTCGACTGGCAGGTTTCGATGTCATTCCCCTTGAAAAATCAAAGGGAACGAGCTTTTCTTTTTTTTTTTCCTTTTACTTCTCCTCCGCTGTTTGGCGCTGACAAACAGTGACAGTGGGGGCAATCCATTATAAAGGAGGAACGTCAGGTTTCCTAGTGATGGGAGCCTCCACAGACTGGAAATCAGTGCAGTGTGAAAACAGGCTGTGCTTGGAGTTCCTTCTTTTTTTTTTTTTTAACGCCAAATATATAAAAAAACAAAACAAAAAACAACAGATCAACATCTCTTCACGCTTTGTCTCTTATTTTATTAAACAGACATTTCAGGGAGTCCTTGTCTCCGAACAATGAGTCTGAGAAAGGAAGCAGAAAATACAAAGAACGCTATTAATGCTAATAGTCAAAATTCAGTCAGCTTGATCAACCAGTCGGTTAACACTCTTCAGTGTCGCTGCTGTCACTGAGGTAAGGCGAGGGAGATTGAAACTGTGCTTTATCTTAACACACGAAGACATGTCTGCGCCTCTTTCTGACTGCAAAAGAACGAGAGCGAAATACGGCGAAGTTGCTTCGTTGCGTCAACTCAAGCCGTCGATTCCCGTCTGAGGATTTGGAAATGTTTACTGTCCTTTCTGAAATGGTCCTGGCGTCGTTTTAAGATGTTTGCAGTTTGTTTTGGTCACTTTTCGAGTCGGCAAAATGATGAAAAAAGAGGAGCATTTAAAGACTGTAGTCCTTGTTGCTGTCAAGGACAACAGAGTGATTCATATTTGACGTACGTTCTTCCTCTTGGAATCGCCGCAATCGTCGTTTTCGTTTAGGTTTTATCGGTCATTGCAAAAAAGGCAATTTTTTTGAACATATGGTTCAAAGCATTTAGGCAATACTTTTATTTTGCACAAAGAAATAAAAAAACATTTTTTTTAATCATTACAAATCATAAATAGTGCTTCAGCTTCTGTGTTGAAAGATCCAGCCCTGATTTGGGTAATCTAAATTTAAAATAAATCTTCTCTAAACTAGTTTCCTGAAAAAGCAATGATTGATCGCTTATTGATTTTAAAGTTCAGTACCAGCATGATGTTTTTTTTTTATAGTGTCAGGTAATTTGTTGGTATCTAGATGTATGTAAAGTGCCGAAAATGTGACAATATGCACGTGGAACGGTATGCAATCTCAAAATGAACAAAAACTGTATGAAGCTAAATAAATATCTAGACGCTATAGAACACACACAAAATTCATCCACCAGATCAGCTCTGGTCTGCCCAGCGCGGGGGGGAGGAAAAAGCTCAACATCTGCAGCAGCACCGGGTCACTTGTTCGGATCAGAACACGACGCCGACGGAGACGGCAGCACGTTTGCTGCACAAAAACACTCTGGACCTCTGGGTTCACCTGTTTGCGTGCGAAGCCGACACGAGGATTCGAAATGACGGATCAACAGTTTTGTACGTTTTGTAATACTTGAATACTTCAATAATGATCCAGACCACACGCTCTTACACACACACACACACACACACACACACACACACACACACACACACACACACACACACACACACACACACACACACACACGCACACACACACACATCATGCTGACATGGCTGTGGATCAAGAGAGGTTGGCTCATCATCACCCCGCGCAGTGAGATAACTGAAGAAAAGCCAGGGCACTCTGGGTAATGCTCCTGATTAATAGCATTCAGCAGACATTAAGGCGCTATGATTATCTCTCCCACACTGCGCTTCTCTCTCCCGCTATGCTAATTATTGTGGTTTCGCTCGCAGGGGAAGTTCTCCTCCACTTTTTTTTTTTTTTTTTTGCTTTCCTCTTCCTCCGCTGACATCGCTCGTCAACGCGAGTCGCTTTCTCCCCCTCGCTCCCCGTCTGATAGCCTATCATTTGTTATCAAATCATTAAAACTCTCTGTTGCGAGATAAATCCACTGGTGATTACGTGAATATCGCTGATGACTGACAAGGGACAACAAGTAGATATTAGGAGCTAAAATCTCAAAATCCTTTTTTAAGAGTCCTTCCAGCGTCTCTCCAGATTTTACTTGATTTTTTATTTTTTTTATGTTCAAGAGGAGACCCGGGAAAACAAGATGGAAGAGCCGTCTGAATCATCTGCAAAGACATCGACATGTTCATGACTCTATAACACACTTGCTTTGACGAAAAAGTTCAACTCTTTGGACAGTTTTTCCCTTTCTACGTATTTTCGAGACGTAGAAAGACAAAGACATGGAGAGTGCAGCTGAAATAAACGTTATAAATATTAACCGACAAATATTAAAGTCTTTCAGCTGCAGCTGATCAATGTTACTCATATTAATCGACTCTATTTAATTGGCCGGGCTTGTTGAGTCACACGGCCGACGAGATTTCCTCACTTGTTTCAAGACGGTGCAAAGCAACAAATGGTTTCTGGAAGATCTTTTTGCTTTGCATGCAGCCGAAATTAGTTCTCACTACAAAAAAAAGTCAAAACTAAAAGTTTTTTTTTTTTTTTTTTTTTTAAAAACTGCTTTCTCGATAGTTAAAGTTGTGAAGAAGTTCAATAGTCTTCCTCTCGCACATATTTCGAGCACATGTGCACGTGACTGGATGCAAACGCAGCAAAAAGCGCATGGTCAGCTGTTGACGAGACGACAACAATAAACTAGCAGAACAATGCAGCCCAAAACATCAACTTGACTGAATATACAAGTAGAGAAACTCTGATTCTTTGACATTTGATGAGTGGCAGATGTGATGCACTTGACATATTTATTGACTTGTCCTCACTGACTGTGACAACGCCTCTGCCGTTGAGAAAAGGCAACGTTTCACTCGGCGCCGCGGGCGAGCCTGATCCGCGCCGCCAAATTCTGACAGCCAACCATCCTGGAGAGGAGCTCAGGCGACAAGCGCGCAACGCCCTCCGGTTCTTTCCGTTCGCTGTTACGGGCACGTTCCCGTCTCTCCGAGGCCTCGTCTTCCTTGGCGTCGTGGAAACGGGGTGATTTACGTGACGCTGCTCGCCGTGGCACCGGAAGCGCCGGCGGGGATTTCTCCCTGGCCCGGCGTAGAGGTTCCGATCCAGCCTCTGGGGAACCTCGGGCTCAGGGCGAGGTGGCATAGGAGATCTGACACTTTACATGAACGGGACCAGAACGAGGCAGACAGGGAAGGTCACGAGGTCCCCCTGGAAACGCGACTGTGTCTGCACCGCTGTGAGCCAAGCGACGTCAGACAGAGGAGGAGCCACCGGCTCGACGCCCGAGGAGAGGGGGGGGGGTTTCAGTCGGAGAGCATGTGGGGAGGTAACAGGAGCTGACAATGGCGAGGTGCGTCCCCCCCTCGCCCCGAACTCCCGAGTGGACCGGCAAGGACATGTGACAGCATCCAGGCCAACTCGACTGTCAGTGCCGCTCAGTGACGGGGCGGCGCTGATGACAGCAGACAGCGGCCAAACACCGTCTCTCAGGAAAACGCACGCTCGGATCTTTTCCGCACTCAGACGCTCTCGTCGGGAAAATGAGAACGTCTTACAGGCTCAAAGCGACTGCCGGTGCCGACTGTCAATTGGCGGAATCACGCAACAGTGCCTTGTACACGTTCTCGTGGGAGGCTTTCACAGATTCTTTCAGTCGGAGATGGAGTCCCTCACTGCAGATTTACTCAACTTACACAAAATCCAAAAAAAAAAAAAAACAAAACCAGCAAAGGTTTATTGGTCTCAAAAAGATGTGTACTGTGCTTTTTCCTCAACCCTTGAGAGGACATAAAGTTCTCCAGAAAAGGATCCTGATAAACATGTTGGGCTAATTGCAAAGTTTCAAGAAACAGTCTTTTTTTTTCTCTCTCAGTCTAAACCTTTTCTTCTTCCAGGTCTGGCGCAATCACCAAAACCATTCATGGTTCATAAACTCAGAGCAACGAGAGAGTTTCTTTTTCTTTTTTCAAATTCAGAAGTTTGCCGAAATGTCCAGAGTGCTTGGTAGGGCCAAACTGTATTATTCAAACCAACATTTTGGATTTCCTACAAGCTTCCCACCACGATTTGTTGGGAATTTTGGCCCATTTTCCTTGACAGAACTGGTGGAACCGAGTCGGGTTTGCAGGCTTTTCAGTTCTGCGCACACAAGCTTTATGGGATGGAGGCAGGTTGGGGTCTTGGTGTTCTTGTCCACCCAGAAGACCAATTTCTACCAGAGATGCATCTTCCCGGCTGATGTCTCGACGTGACAAGCGGGGACGGCCTCTTGTAACGACGATCATTGCGGTCAAATCTTTCCATTTTGGTTTCATCGCGCAACGGGAAATATCTTTGGGAACGACGGCCTTTTCCTCCGCTTGCGTTTGTGAACGGTAAGACGACTCAACTTTTTACATTTCTTTGAAATCTTCTTTGGTTGACTTTCCAGCAAATAGCAAGACAAGGTTGGTTTCACTGTAGATGGCAACACTCTTACCAGACATTAGCACTGACCTAATGTCCCCTCTGTTAACCCCATTGGGCAGCTACAAACGTTTGTAGAGTGACTGGTCAAACAGACTGGGAGGTATGAAGGTATGAAATGTATTGCTTCCAGTAAAAGTGGCTTTGAATCTTTTCTATGGGTCACTGAGGTGAAAACACAGGTTGAGAAAGTTGGTTCACACACACACACACACACACACACACACACACACACACACACACACACACACACACACACACACACACACACACACACACACACACACAGGAAAACATTTACCTCAAAGGCCAAAGAATAAACTTTTTCAAAGCAGTCTGACAGAATCATCAGAGGTTTTCTTTCCTTATTTTTTTTTTTTGTATTTCTGCCTCTGCAGCCGTCGGGCCTCTTTCTCTTCCTCTCCCTCACAGAAAGCCGCGGCGCTCCAAACAAGCATGAACTCCCGTGTGCGGCGTGCAGCGGGCGAGCCGCCGGGTCCGACTCCGCACTGCGAGGTCAGTCCCCGTACCGGCTGTCAGTGATGGCACCAGAGGGAGGCGCGCCAGGGCGCCGTAATGCAGGTTGACGTCTCGCAAGACTTTCGGGCGGCCCAAGTGCCGCAAGGAAGGAGAAGGGGAACGGAAAGCTGCACCTCCAAAGACCACTGACAGCTCGGAGGCCCCCGTGAGTCCGAGCCGGCCCGGGATGTAGAGATTTTGTCAAACCGCAACGCCGCTTTCCTACAGCGCATCGCTGGAGTGTTTGAGCCTGTTGGACATTGTGAGGTTTTATAGAAGTAGTGGAAGAAGATGATTCGAAAGAAATCGACGTTCAAGTAAGATTCTCACTTGGATTTGATTCCAGGCGTTGAAACACAAAACATATTTTCACCTAAGCCCTTTTAGCTTTTAGAGTTAAGAGTTGTCCTTCTTCGACCTTCGACCCGAGCTCAAGGCTGCGGCGTTCTTCAAGGATCACTCGCTCTTCAGCTCCATCCGTCGGTGCGGCTCTTCAGCGTCAAGGGAAACTAACGTTAAAGCTTCAGCGCTGTCGAGTTCGCCACTTATCTGCTTCACACGAGCAGATTAAGCGCCATAAACTTACAAGCTGTTTACGATTTTTGTACAAGTTGTTTTCGATTTTCACGATGGCAAAACACATTTGCTCTGTTCCACCACGTCGACTGAAGCAACACATTGCAGCTCGCAGTTCAAACGCGGCCAAATGAATCGGGTTTCACGGAGTCTAAAATTTTGATGGTGCTAATTAAAAGTATTCACCCCAAATCTGTTTATTTCTCATTCACAGCTCAGAGTCACATGCCGCGTTGCTCTCCTCCTCTTCCTCCTCCTCTTATTCTCTCCGGAGTTTCAAAAACACAGTTTTTGCTGCCACTTTGTTAGGACTGCAGCTTCCAAACCTGATTTGATTTGTGACAAAAGGACAGACTTTTTTTTTTTTTTTGTCTTTTCTTTCTCTCCAGCGTTTCTGGCGTTCAGCAGCAGATCACCGTCGGCGGTGGCTCTCTTGATCGCGTGCCACTCTCGCAGACGCACAAGCGCAACCAGCGCAGCTCGCGCGTCGCAATATCCTCATGCATGCGCAACGGCGGTATAAGTGGTAATCAAGGCTGGGACAACAAAGGCTTTTTTTTTTTTTTTTCCTGGGGTCTCTCAGTGAAGCAGGGTTAATTTCGCTGCTGCCACTTGAAAGTCAGCAGGTTGCTGTGCTAATTAATGGAGCGTGACTGCTGTCCTCGGGCAAACGGGCACACAAGACGCGAGCGCAATCACACCCACGCAGCCAGCCGCTCTCTGCCCCGCGCGCGAGAAAGCAGGCACGCGCAAACGCGTTACGTTTCGAGAGAGCGAGTGTGTGTGTGTGTGTGTGTGTGTGGGGGGGGTGTGTGTGTGTGTGTGTGTGTGTGTGTGTGTGTGCAATCAAATGACATGCCAGCTGCGCACTCAATCAGAGCAGCCAGAAACACGCGTCGAAAGCACGCGCACATGTTCACGTATTAGCATACACTCAGTGTTGATGTTGATACCTTCACCTTATATCTGGTTGTCAACTGATTCAAAAGATCAGTTTACTTTTCTATAATCGAGAAAATATGCCGATTGTGATAGAAAAAAAAGTAACATGATGTATTTCAACGTGCGCTTTCAACAAAACATCCACGATCGACACGCGACCCGGATGTCAAAATGAACTGGACCTCCGTGGCCGTCGCGTCTGAACAGAGGCGAACGGGCGCAGGCGTCGACTCATCGACTGGTGCGGCGTAACGTTTCGAGAGGCAAGCGACGACGCGGAAGTCACGCGAGGAGAGGAGCGCTTTCGCGACGACGCGGAGGGGGGCAGACAACGTGCCGCGGAGCAGACCGGGAGGCGCGCGGAGGGCAGATGGAGCCAGAGCACAAGACGTCCCGAGGCCTGATGCGTCTTACATGGCCGCCTGTCACCATGAATCACTGGCTGTGAGATTTGATCTGTCTGTTTTGAAATTAGTGGATTACGCTTTCAAAAAATAACTTTATATATATTTATATATATAAAAAATTGTCTTTGGCGGGTCAGGCTGGAGGTGCAAAAAGAAAAAAAGGAAGTGTGTAATGAGGCCTGCTGCATTCAGCATCTGCTGGAACCAGGAGGAATTTGTCTTTGCAAGGCAGCGGCCTCTGCCTGGGCTCTCCGGGGAGCGGGGACAGTGGGGGACAGGGGGGGACAGGGGGGGGGGCTTTCCTCCGGCGGAGCGACTCTCTCACACCAACCCAGTTTGCAAACGAGCATAATTTCGCTTTTAAGCTGAATCTTTACCCGGAATCATAATTCATTACTGCGGACACGGGGAGCGAATGAATCGGGGGAGTCCAAAAAATTACTTATAAAAGCCATCAGCGGCCTGACAAGGGTAGTAAATCTTGGCCCGCACTCAGGTGTGACTGCATTGTGTGAATCAGGTGTTAAATTTGGAATTAGCTGCTTGCTGGCTAACAACACATACATCACACTAATGCAGTTCTGTCATTGCCGAGCTCGCCCTTAATCAGGCCGCATCTGTGTTCTGATGAGGCGCCTCGGCTCTGTGCGATAACGCGCGCGCTCTCTGCGTAGCGCTCCGTCTCGCTCCTGCAAAAGGATGCGCGCACACACACACGCACACACACACACACACACACACACACACACACACACACACACGCATGCAAAACGATGCAAAAAAGAAGTTTCAAAGAACCCTGAGGTTTGCATTGGACTGTCGGTAAAATGCCGGTTTAAACTGTCTGTGTGTGTTTGCCCAATACGTTTCATTTTAAAATGACAACGTTAGCGTTCATTTAAAAAAAAAAATAAAAAATCTTCATAGCTCTGAATGCTCTCTCCCAGTGCACTGCAGAAATCATCATAGCCTGTGAAATGTGTCACATTTTTCTTACCTGGAAACAAGCCTGAGTTCGCTTTTGAGTTGACTCTTGAAAGCAAAATAAACGATAAGATTTATTGAAAACTGAAACACGGGATTTCGCCAGACAACTTCATATCTTGCAGAAATGGTGAGGAGGAAGCAAACGGACGCACACGTTTCAGCCTTTTACTGCTGAAGAAAAATCCCAAAAAAACACGAAGCGCGTTTGATTTGAGTGGATGCTTTATGAAACCGGGCTTCTATGTTTTTGCAGTCATGTCGCACGTGAACAAACGAAACGTTCTTTGTAAATATTTGAAGCAAAAATAGCTTCGGCCGAATCAGACTGCAGAATGAACACAGAGTTTCAAGTCCATTTTCAATTTGTCCTAGTAGGCTTTGACTAGGACGTTCTAATTAATGGGTAAACGTCTATTATTGTTGTGGCATTTAGCGAATAGAAATAAGTGTGGGTAATTCTAACTGACCGAAAACAAGAAAAGCTTGGTCTGGTTCAACCTGTGTATTTATTTTGTATTATGTTAAAATAAATTTATATAATATTCATAAATTCTAGCCAATCAACAAGCAAGAACTCCCAGAAATGTCAATTCAGTCCTATCAATTAATGACACTGGACGTTAATTAATTAGGAAATATGAAATGCTTCGTCTGTCTTACGTCGTGTTTTTAGAAGTTCTTAAAAAGTAACAGTCACACTGTACTTAAAGTGAACTCACATGTGTGGCCACATCAGAATATCGACACCTTTCTGTCAGTTGGTTTTGTTGCCATTATCACCTCGAGCTCAAAGCTTTTCTGTTTATCAGGTGTTCTACTGCAGGCCAGAGGCTCTCATCACAAACCGCCGCCGCGCCGCGACCCGACGCCGTTTTCCCGCCGACGTCCGGCGCCGCATCGCCGGGGTTCGGTTTTCGTCTTCGGACAAAACGGCGAACGCTGGTTCTTATTTCGGCGGCCTGAGTGTTCATTTCGTTCCTGATCAGACTTGTTGCTTCAGTTCCACGGGGAGCAGACGTGGTAATAAAAACCGGCTTCCTGTCGCTCGCTAATGGAAACAAGGAGTCCTGTCTTCGCTCGGCACAGACACGCCTCAGCAGAGGCAGGCAGAGCGGATTCGGATGCATCCGACTTCCTGTTCTGCCCCCCTAACCCTCCTCCATCTCCCCGCCCGCCTCCCTCGGTGACAGACTGTCAGTCGTGACCTGGATATCCTTCATTTTCACTGACAGAAGGTGGTAACATAGTGCATTACCACTGACGACTGTGCAAATTTGAAACATGTTTTTCCCTGCTCAGCAAACACACACAACCCCAATCGCGTTCTGAGCAGAGGCGCTGCGGACGGACGGCCGAGCCGAAACTTCCCAGAAGAAAAAAAAACCCAGCACATGTCATCGTATGCAATGTAAGGAAACGTGTGAACCACACAGTGACGGTGAGGCAAGCAGAGCATCAACTGAACCCACGTCAATCGATCCACTTCAGGAATAATGACGCCTCTGTGAATGTTTGCATTTCGCACAATTTGTCATTTCTGATTTGTTGGGATAAACGTACCGAAGCTTAACAGTTTGAATCAAGAGCTGAAAATGCGCCGATGGATTCTGTTGATTTTGCTTCCAAACGCACAACTTGATTGTTTTCTGCGCTTTAAGTTTCTCCTCAGACTTTTTTGGTAAAATTCAGTTCAACTCACTTTGGATGTGTTGTTGTTGTGTGAAAATAGAAAAAGAAAAGAAAAAAACACACCACTGGGTTTTAACTTTAAAGTTCCACAACCTCCTCGCTGTTCTCTTCTCATCCACTCTGGAAAGTTTTTGAGGTTAAAGAAGAATTTCACTATCAGGAAGCCCGCTGAGGCGTTCCGAATAAATAATGTATCGTTACTTAGTAAAGCTGGAAAGAAGCGATTTTTTTTTGTTTTTATTTTTTTAAGCTTTAAGAATCCGTTTCATACGGGGGGGCGTCACATTTCATCGAAAGAAAGACGTCTTTCTAGCTTCGCCGTGAAGGTGAGGAAAGAATCCACGTCGGTGTTCCTGTTCCAGTGACTCTTGACCGGGGCGGCCGGGTTCCGCCGGTGACTGGTTCGGCCCGGTTCATCCCAGGGATTATCGGCTATCAGCCCCTGCCTTCTCGGCAGCGGCCCGGCTCCCAGCTCATCTGCCTCTGAGCAGCGCTTCACTGCCCGTCATAATTGAAGCCGATACCGTTTCCCCCCGCGGCGGCCATTTTACACTTCCCTCCTCCCCGCCCCAACACCAGCACCAGCCTCCTTTCCGACTCGGATCCCAGCGTGTTTTTGCCTGTGAGTCTTATCAATTCCCTGAACTCAAGCCAGGTGAGGCGGCGGCGGCGGCGGCAGCAGGGGGGACGCTGGACCTCGACAGTTACTGTGAGTTTAAAAGTCGTTTCACGGTAGCGGAAAACCTGGAAGGAAATAGCGAATGCTATAACATGACAGGGTTCAGGCCGCTGGCGTCATTATGTCCGACAACGTTGTCAAATCAGTACGGCTTTCCTTGTGAAGATATTGCAAAAGGAAAAAAAAAAGATACATGCTTGGCCCTATTTGCAGTGGCAACTTTGGAATCAAAGTTGTTTTTGCTTCTGCTTGGAGAGACAGAGAGAGAGAGACAGAGAGAGAGAGACAGAGAGAGAGACAGAGAGAGAGAGACAGAGAGAGAGACAGAGAGAGAGAGAGAGAGAGAGAGACAGAGAGAGAGACAGAGAGAGAGAGAGAGACAGAGAGAGAGAGACAGAGAGAGAGAGAGAGACAGAGAGAGACAGAGAGAGAGAGAGACAGAGAGAGAGAGAGAGGTGCTGGGTTGAACTTCCAAAGGTTCAGCCTGAGCCCCGACGCCGTTTCCCCTCCTTTGATCCTCGGTGATGTCAGACAAAAGACGAGCTCTTTGAAGCGTCAAGGGAAGGAAAGAGCGACTGAATCATTTCTCCGCTCTAACCTATTGGGATCAATGCCACGACACCAAGGTATTTACAGGAGCAGTCTTATGTCAAATCGACTTTTTTGAGCTCTACATCATGTTATAATGCCAGTCAATCATTAAACACATACATGGAGTATTACTTTGATTATTCGACGTCTCCTGGGGCAACCATTCAGCTGTGCAGAACACCGGGGCGCGCCCACGACTCCCCCACTCAGCTCCTTCAGACTAGCCAGAAGCAGTTAGCAAACACCTGGTGGTGCGTATCTGCTGCGCTCTCTATACGGCCTGCTTCTCAGTGCAACATTGGTATAAATGTTGTTGAAGGGTCAACAGAGAAGAAATGTTAGGACTTCCAGAAGGCGGAGTTTCAGAAAAAGTTTTTAAAGAGAGAGGCCGACTTTCAAGGCATTAAATTAGAAAGTAAAATTTCCTTTAAGTCATATTTGATATATATAGCATTTTTTTTTTATAACAACCGAAGGTAACATAATGTCAATATACAGCATAACAAAGCTTGGAAAACACATAATACTGGCTCTTTAAAAAGGGCCAGTACCTGCAGCCTACATGGCCAAACATTTTCCTAATAAGTTTTCCTTGAAGTTAAAGTCCTTCTCTCCGGCAGCAACAGGTAGAGCAGGAGAGTTAGAAAATATGCTGGTCTCAGAGCTCAGAACTGAAGCACTTATGATGAGAACTTGGTTAAATCCAATCTAGCATCATCTAGCATTTTACTGCAAATATGGGTTCTTCTGAGCATCGCCGGCCGAGCCGGGTCTCTTTTGCCACCCATTTACTGACTAAAGAGGTACAAAGACTCTCCGTTTATACAGAAATGATTGAAACCGAAAGCTTTGCAGTGTAAAATACGCAAATAATCACATTGTTCTAGGAGTTTAGAGATCATCCTGACTCTGACCGGAGAATCCCCGAGTCAGTACGACCGTACAGCTAAAAAAAAAAAAAGCAAGTTCCCCTGTTTAGCAAACAGGTAAAAGGAAGTGTTTGGGTGGGAGGAGGAAGGCTGATCCAGCACCAGAATGCGCTGCTGCATCTCCATGCCATCCGCGCTACAGTCACTGGGTACGGGGGAAGACAAATTACCAGAGGAACGACTGGAGAGTAAGGCGAGCTCCCCTTCCCTGCCTCCTCCAGATGGACCTAATTAAACCATTAGCTGGCAAGTGGGTCCTGATGACTCCATCAGGACCCGTTTTGAGCCGAAATAAACGGCGCAAAATAAAGCTGCAATCGAAATCGCAGGCAAGGTTGCGTCGTAGCAACCTGGACTAAAAAACAAAAGTGTAAAAAAATAAAATAAAATTGTGCAGGAGGACTTTTTTCTATTTTTTATTTTATTGTTCAGCCCGGTCGCTTTCCGTAAGGAGCTGAAGCCACACGTCTACGCCGAGCTGCAGAAGCCCTCTGCAGGTAATCCTGCTGTAGGGCCCTAAACAAGAGTGATGGTTTGAGATGAATCATCCAGGGATGAGATATGAAGAGGCTCTCCTCCGTCCCCTCCTGGGTCCAGTTTATCTGTCCTCACCTTTGCCTTCCTAAACATCGGTGCACGCGGAGGCCGCCGGTGCGAGCCGCGCCGGACATCATTCATTCTGTCCCGGTATCTCGGTACATCTTCCCCACTGCGCGGGAGCTGCAGCAAAGCAACCATGCACACGATGGATTGCATTTCCTCCCTCTTACCTGCGGCTCTTGGACATTTCAGCGATAAGCCAAAGATCTGTTATGGACGATTTTTCTGACTGAGGATTGCGTTTTGGGAGTCCAGAATACTGAATCGTTGTCGGTCACAGAAACTCTCGAACAATCTCAAAAGAAAGCCAAGACCCAGGTAGTGAGAGGAAGCTCCTTTTGCCAATTAATTCACAGGTTAGTGTCAGGAAGTGCTGTATCATGACTCCAGTAAACAGTATCTACCTGTAGGGGGCCATACTGAGCTGGCTACTTTCTATTGGGTGTTGTCACACCCGATCGTTCGGTAGACGCCATTCGATTGGGGAGCAGAATTAAGAATTTAGGCGGACCAGAGTTCGCGCTTTTGGTTCCCACCTCCCCAAAAGCAGCGGAACGAACCAGAGGACGAACCGGAATGGTGTGAGTGCTCCCCTAAAGTCATCTGGCACAATCATCAATCATCAGAACCAAAGTATATGTTAATAGGTTAATAGGTTCAGAAAATGTAATTACACTGAATTAGACATGAGAGTTGAGTGTTTCATTCGCTCTTCATCTCCATAATTGACTAAATAATCACTAGAAGGAGAAATACACTGCTAGGAAGTCGGTCACGTACACGTATATATCAATTTAATTTGACTCTAGTACTGGTACAATGGGCTGTTTTTGACTCATACGTATCCTCATTTTCTACTAGTACTTGGTGTACTAGTTCTTTTTTTTTTGTTTGGTCATAGTGAAACTACAATGCTTTCATTTCGATTTAATTCAGTTGAATATTTCCAATTTTCTTCCCATTCATGTTGGTTCCCTCTCTGTTTTGCCCCGGGACACCAGCTGACTCCTATCAAATGTAAAATATTTGGATCCCACGTCCAACCAAAGTAAGTCTTCGGTGACATCCCGCTGGCAGACGTCCGTCGGCCTTATGAGGACATTTTCTTACTGTGGACTTTAAGAGCAAAGAAAATCACCTTTAAATAGTCAGTGGCCAACACATGCATTAGACATCTCCTTATCTCCTTTCTTTCTGACAATGTCAGGCAGAAAACTGAACGTGTATGAAGCGGCGAGGGAATGAAGGAACGACTCAAGACGCCAAACAGAAAGGGGAAAGACACAAAAGTGACAAAGTGCGGGTAGAAAATGGGGGACCTTTATGCACCCGAAAAAAAAAAAAACCTGGGTAGATAAAACATACCTAAAGTGTGCCGTGGGTCCATAAAACAATATCCTTTACGATAAAAGCCCATCTGGGGACTTTAGTTGCTACCTGGGTAAAGCATTACTCAAACGCTTTACCGCGCGGGACTGCTCCAAGCAAAAATAAACACCAAATGGCCAACAGGAAAGGAGCCCAACCCGGCGGCGACTTCGGCCACGGAGATTTATAGCCCTCTTTATCACCCCGTAAAGGTGAAATAATAGCTGATCGTAAATCCTTCCGGATCTCAGCCGCCGTTATATAACTCAGCGGGGCTGTTTGTTGCGAGGTGGCAAGCAGAACTGTCAAGCTGATCTTACAGATGTCAGCTCTGCCTTGGGAAAAAAAAAAAAAAATAAGGGAGAGAGAAAGAGAGAGAGAGTGGCTGCTGAATCATGGGAAATATTTCCGCCTGCCAAAGTTTTTCAAAGGCAGGTGCAGTCACTGGGTCGCCCCGCAGTTCAACCAAAGACCAGTTCTTATGTGAGGAGAATTGGCTGCCTCTGTTTACTGACTCAATTCCTGCTTCCTGTTTCTAGACTTATATATATATATATATATACCATCAGCTAATATAAGAGTATCCGCTCCAGGGTGTGCCTCACTTCTTCCTTTCGTTTATTGTCTTTTTTTTTTTTTCCTCTGATGCATCCCGATCCATCCTCTCCGCCTCTCCACTCGTCACGTCCTCCAAAGTCTCCCTCTCCCACTCTCCTCCCTGACAATGAGATACACTGACACCGATCTCGGGGGTCCCCCGACGCCAAAACACAGCTGTGTGGCTGTCCCACTTTCCCGTCATTGAACGCCCCGCCTGCCAACACTTCCTTCCACGGAGTTCTCCCGACAACAGGAGCTTCTCCCTCTCCTCCTCCTCCTCCCCCGTTGCTTCTCCCCTCCCCGCCTCCGTCACTCACTTTACCGCAGGATGGCAGCGTCAAAGATAAGGGGCCAAACAAAGAGTCAACGTTCCCACGAACATCTGTTCTGTAACGGCGCTCGTTCGCTCGCTCCGGCGCTCCATTTTTACGTTTGATTTCCCCGTCGGCGTCGGGGGAACGCCATCGCGAGCTGCTAGCGTGTGACGCGCTACAAGGCGTGCAAAACCCCTTTGCTGAATTTGGTAAAAATAAATAAAAAACAAAACAAGCAGCATATGCTTCAGACAGGCGCTGTCTGATACTACAAAGAGGAGACGTACCCTCGCTTTAGGAAGCCGAGCGCCCACCTGACACGAACAGCAAGGTGTTTGCGGGTAGAACGGCTTCGTTTAGACGGAAGCGAAAGCGGTGCCTGGTCGGCGCCTGAAGGGCCCGGCGGCGCTCTGCTTGAGATTATAACGAAGACAAAGATTCCTGATTCTGCCTGAGGGGAAGTTCAGGGTTTGGTCACGGTGCAGCATCCCGGGAAAGGAGACATTGCGCAAAACATGCCGACGTCAAGATCGTACCACGCGACGTCAAATCCCAATGAATGGTAAGAACGAGAATGGAAAAGTGTGCAGAAGAGACGCCGGCAGTACCGGAAATACAACTCACTCTTAAAATAGCACTGCTAGCTGGGACTCCAGGGTCATTTATGATACATCTGTGTGCTTTTGATGGGGCAGTATGGTGTAAAGTCGTTCATGCTTGCCGTGAGCGTACGTAAACTTCTGACTGAAACTGTGCGTCTCCTCGGGATCTAAATCAGGCAAACCGGGCAGCAGATGTGAATGAAGCCGTCGACAAAAAGGACCTTTTGCTGGTCTTGGTTCGTTCTCATGGCAGAAGGGCAAACGCTGGCGGCTGCCAATCCATTAATCCTGTCACATGGTAAATATCAAGAGACAGGAGATGATTGACGGGACGGAAAAGAAGGCAGTGACATTTTCAGCCTTGTTTTATTCTTGCAAAGAAAATTGTTGATTTTGACTTTTCAAGCCTTTTGAACTAAAATGACTATTGGCAGCACACGACCCCTTTCATGTCAGTAACATGCGGAAAAGGGCAGGAAAGCCCCACTTTTGAGTCTAGCTCCACCGGTGTGTGTGTGTGTGTGTGTGTGCGTGTGTGTGTGTGTGTGTGTGTGTGTGTGTGTGTGTGTGTGTGTGTGCGCTTAGGATTGCTGATAGTTTCGTCTTTCATACACCCAAAAATACAAAACCACAAGAAGACATCACAGGTGACCGAGGACAGTAAGGAGCGCTGAGAAAAGTGTTTTACGCCTTCGTCAGATCAATCGTTACAGCTGAGGGCCGGTTCTGAGGCCCAGCTAGCAGGCGCCGCGTGTGTGGGAGATCGCCTCTGTTGTGTTGATGCCGAGGTCCGGCGAGGACACCCTGCACCCCTAACGCCCTGCCACCCCTCTAATAACCGCTGACATCTCCGTGACGCCGCCGCCTCCTCCGTACTCATCCGATGCTCTGGCGAAACCAGCAATTGGCTTCCACTCAGCCAAACTTAATCCGGCCGTCCCCGCCTTGCTTCCTGGCTGCAGCTTCTGTTCGTTTAAGGGAGACAACGGCGGCGGCTTCGTATCTCGATCTGGCTCAGTCCCTCTGCCCTCCTCTCTTGTCGGGAAGAAGCAGTGTTTAGCACAGTCAGCCAGCGCCCATGCCGGCTCTATTGTTCTGTGTAATTGCACTCAATGGACCTTGAGAAGTACACAGGCTGCAGACGTCGGCGCCGTCTCCCGTGGACTCTGAAAGCGGGGCGAGACGTCAGGAGCAAGCCACCTCTGCTGGTTTATTGCTCTTCCGTGTTGGCAATTAGCGCTCTGCTCCTGTACCCGCCTGGTTCCCTCGCCTTCCACTTGTTCTGTTGTCGCTTTGTTCATCCATCAAACCAGTGCTCTCTCTGAACTGGGACATCTTGTCAACCTGATGTTTAACCCCTTTTCTCTACCTCTCCTCAATCATCCGACCCCTTTCCACAGTTTCCTCGCACCTGCCCTCGATGGTTTCTAGCATTCGCCCTGAGGCGTTATACCTGCCACTGAGCTATGAGCGAGGGGCGGCGGAGGCGGGGGGGGGGGCAAGAGCACCGGCAGCGTGAACACATGCACTTACAAATGCCTCGCTTGTTCATTTAACTTCCTTTCACTTACGACGAATGAACACGGAGACACAGGGTTCCCTGGAAATCACCTCCATTTTCCATCAATCTTCCGGTCCCACTCTCTTAAGCACTGCCACCTCCATGTCTGACCTCACTCTGCTCCACTTTTCCTCCCGTCTCCCCGTAGACCTTCCCTGTCTTTATTCTTTTTATACAAGGCCCAACATGAAGGCGGAACCCCCAGCTACCCCGAAGAAGGAAAGAGGAGTGCGTTCATAAGAATCGAGTGGCTAAGAACTGAGAGATCCGTGGGGATTTTGAGGCTGTGACACGTTGGCTTTCCGCCTGTCCTGGCTGAGATTAAAAGTCACTCGGATGTAATGGCCTTCAACGAAGCACTGACTCCAAACCGTAAACTGGAGGTCTTCATAAGGTACTCTTATCTCACCTTACAGATTTGGACCAAACTGGGAGACTCTTAAAACAGAAAGCATTATTTGACGTTACCGTCGAATCATTAAAACACGGCGCCCTTAAATACAAATACTACTTATCTCTAACACACAGACCAGCTTAGGCACGATAAAGCGTCTGGTGTTGACACGTTGGCATGGGGGTGCCCAAAATGAAAATCCAGCTCAGGGCCCCCGAAAAGGCCGGGGCCAGCCCTGCAGACGCGTCTGACATTTCATGGTTCAGGTCTGACTGAAACCGAGCAAACCAATCAAACTGCAGACCCACAGACATGTCATAAAACAACGTCAGCAACAACAGAACAAAACAAAGAGAAAAGGAAACCGTAGATATGAACGAATGTCGCTCAATCTCTATGTGAAAATGTTACGCAGAGATAACGGCAACAAGCAATGAAGATGGCATATTAGTGAATAACAATGTGTGTGTGTGTGTGTGTGTGTGTGTGTGTGTGTGTGTGTGTGTGTGTGTGTGAAGTGAGGGTAGGGAGGGGGTGTTTAGAGCAAAATAACGCCGGCTCCCATTTCCTCAACTTCAATTAAATGGCTTGTGACAGCAGTCATGTGAGGGGCTATCTGCCGCGCGCCACTTGACTCCCGTCATTAGGGTGCGATGGTGCCAGGCTACACCAGTTTTATTAGCGTATTTTTAGCAATAATAACCAGCTGGTGAAGGGAGATGGCTGTGAAAGCGCTGGGGGCCCCTTCGCGATGGTGCCAACCTGAATCGGAGTCTCTGAGTCGGGGGGAGGGGGTGGGGGGGGGGGGGCTGACTTTGCAGTGCTCTTTCCTAAGTGTGATTAAGCCAAAAACAACGAGGGATCCTGTTCTTGATTCATGTTTTTCAAGCAACTGGCTATGAGAAAGCAGCGCAGCCTCGCTGAGAGCCGTACGGCTGGACGCAACACCTCGTCCTAGTAGAGGCAATCTGTTGATTAGCAGTGGAAAGGAAGGTAAAACGTGTCAAAGTAACTGCCTGCTAAACCTCCTGTCAAGCATTTGTTTAATTAAAAAAAAAAAGAAAGAAAGAGCTAATTATAACGCGCGCTCGTCTCCAGCAGCCGCGCAGGTATAACGCCCTCGGTTGTTAGGTGTAAACAAGGCTCACAGTTGCACGGGAAGAAAAAAGAAAATCAATCGACATCTGTTAATTTATCTCAGGCAGGAGACCAAATTGAAAAATGGATCGCTGGATGCGTGCATGCTGCAAGTCCTGCATCGTGATCAAGAGCGATACGTCTCGGCACCTGCTTAGGGCCCAATAACGGGCGTCGTGGCAGCTTGGCCCGGCGCGCAGCCAATAAGGATCGGATTACGGGCCTGGCAGGAGAGACGGCCGGCGGCAGGCAGGTGTGTAGTGGACCTGTGGGACTGGAGGCCTGGAGGGACGACCTGTCAACCGACAAGCCTGATTATTACGCTCCGTCTCTACGGACAGGAAGTGCTTATTGGTTTTAAATCTACTGACTCCCAGTTTTACAGTTAAACTACTTTAAGAACTATTCTCTAAAATACTTTGCCTTATTACCATCAGAGTTATGGTCCATAATAGTGAAGTGGAAGGAAACTGCTGGGTGGTTTAAAAGTTTTTTGTTTTTTTTTACTAATAAAAATCTAAAAAGTGCGGCATACATTTGGTCTGCAAAGCTGCAGGATATAGTTGATTAAAAATTGTGTTATTTTTTAACTTTATTTGTCAAAACGTTCACAATGTTCTTGAGCTTGATTTTATTTTTTTTCCTGTGAAAAAAATTTTAAATCACTATTGCCAAAGAAACAACCAATCAGAGCCAGGAGGAGGGTCCTAGCGATGTCAGACATGCATGTGTATGTGCTGCTCAGTGTGCTAATGGCAGAGAAAGAACATGCCATTCCAAAAACACTGTTTATCCGCTGGCCGTGCTAACTAGCCTGAGCACTGACGGCAGGTAACTGTAGCTTAGCAGAGAACGCTAAGACCCGCCTCCTAACTCTGATTGGTTGTTTCTGGTTAGCACTGGGAGAAAGCGTGTGTGCATTCTTTCATGCAGACTTTCATGCCACATACTTTAACTAATGTGGGTTGAGATTTTAGCACTAAAATCTAAAAACGTAAAAAAGGTAATTGCGGATGCACAGATTATGTGCGACGGTTATTTCCCATCTTCTACATCCAGACACATGACAGTATTTGTAATATATGAAAAAAAAAATCTTGACTTTTCTCTACACTGACTCATGCAATCAGGCGAGCATTTGCGTTTCTGCCAAATGTTCTCATAATGTGTCCCATTCTTCTCCTCTCGCTTCTTTTTTTTTTTTATTTATTTGTGGGCGTTATATTCTTCAGGTGCTGCTTCGCTCTCTGGAACAAAACAATCGCAAACAGCGTCGTCATTTGTTCCAAGGCTGCATGTGCCAAGCATGTTTCATCTCGACCGAACCGAACTAACGGTTCTCATCCTCATTCCGAGCAGATGAGGTGAGGGGTGGCTGGGGAAAAAAAAAAAAACGGCTCCCCTGCGTTGCGTTCCCTCGCCGGGATCAAAGCCGCCTCCGTTCCAGGATTCTAATGACAGGCGGACGAAAAGACGGGAATCGAGATTTTTGTCTCCCTCGCTGTAGTCAAAATAATGACGCACGCGTTCTCCGGCCCCAACAAAGCTTCGGTTCGTGCGCCCTTCTGACTCACGTTGCATAACAAACACTCCAACTCACAGCCAGGAGGTCTGTGGGTGATGTTAGAAGCTAATCTGCTGGTGGGTTCATGCTTTCCCAAATTTTGCGCCGGAGATAACACTTTCATTCCAGCTTTCAGCCTTTTATAATGAAACTGTTAATAACGCTGTTAAAAAAAACAAAAAAAAAACACAGTTATTGTTATTGCACATTTAGACGCCGCAGTCCAGCGTCCATTGATAGCGTAATCGTTTTCACGAGCAACAATGCTGTCTGCGAATAAGTGGCATTTGATGGTGGAATAACATTTAAATGAAGCAATTAACAAAGCCGGCCCGATACATGAAAATGCCGTTCATTGAGTGGAAATCTTTCAGAGCTCTCCACCTCGTTCTGCTTTTCAGAGGACATTCGCCGCTCTGCGACTTTGATCTGGGTTCCCATGCCGCCATATAGCAGGTCAGATTCCCCCAACGGCCCGGTTTTCTCCCAAGACCTCCGTGAACGTGAAACGTTCCCCGAAGCTGAGCGTCGCACAAACTATTGTGGGCTTCTGCTTCGCTGAGGTAGATATAAACAAATTGGCCCTGCTCTTCTTTTTGTACAGAAAGCGCCATGCTAATACAGTAGCTGATTAGCCTAGCTTATCTCAGTTTAGCTTCACGGTTTAAGCTAGCAAACCGACCGTTAGCAAGCGACTTTGTTGAGCACAAATCTTTCAGCTGCGCTCCAGTTAGACTGACAAACTAGATGGATTCTCCATTTTGCGAAATGAATATCATGCTAGCAGGCTAACCTAGCTTTGAGGCTAAAACCAGCAAAGCAACATGGGTAATTTTTTTCCCCTGTAGGGCATATTTCTATCAGTTTGGTCAAATTTTAAATAAAAATGTTACAGAGAAATAATGAAAATAAATTATTTAACTTTCTTAAAGCTAAGTAGCCGAGCAACGTTGCCTTTAACAAAAAGCAAAACATAAATCCGGATGAATTTGTATCAAAGGTAGATTTGACCAGTGGTCCAGATTCTACTTTTGATCTCTTATCAGAGAGGAAAATGCTTTAGAAATACCAAAAATATAAACATTATTTGCAATAAGGTGCAAACAGGAAGCCCTTTCCTTCATGTTTCCTTGTTGCAATATTGATATGGAGGTTTCTGTAATTCATAGAAATGAATTACAGAAATGAATGGAAAGAAAGTCGTAAATGTACAATCCTCCATTTTATGTCATGATGGCAGGTAACTTATTTATACACTTCTGCAAATGTCCGAAAGAGACACAAACCACAGCTACAAGGTACTGATAAAAGCAGGAAAACAATTTCCACAACACTTATTTCATCCCTCCGACATTAATAGAAAAGAAAAGCAGCGATTAAACAACCTGCTGTGGGGCGAGACCAGCTGGACTCGACGGCCAGGAAAACATACACAGGAACACCTGGGGTGTGTGTCTGAGGCTGCGAGCAAACGGATGTGTGCATCCCAGCACCAGGAAGGCACATTTGCCTGAAGACTAATAGTCCTTTGACCTCGATATGAACCAGCAGGCCCTGGTGAGTGATAACTCATGACCTGGAGGACTGGTGGGGCTATTCATCTCTCACGCTGCACAGGATGAATGCGATGATGAACGCTCTCACTCGCTGCCATTTAGATAGCCCTGAAGTCGCAGCGGTGACAAACTACCCAGACACGGCGAACCTTGTTTACTCTGTCTGGCCGTTCCAACAGCGGGATAGCGCTGTGCAAACTCAAACGGTGCCACAGAGAAGCACAGGGTCACCTCGGAACAGCCACCCGTCCCAGTCGTACTGCTGGCTTGTACATTTGCTGTACGTGCCAATACGTACAGCACATGCAGGCCTGAATGCAGAACTGACCGATTTACCGAAGGGTTGCAAGAAGAAAATGTTCGTTGAAAGAAAGCCGTGTGAAGTCTTGTCTGGCACAAGGCATGAATGGGATCAAACCCAAAATACAAAAATCATTGACGTTTGAGGCTGTAATTTGGTAAAAATGCACTGAATCGCTCGCCGATGCTCAAAACGAGAAGCTATCAGCTTATTGGCTGCAGTAAGCAAACAGGTATGACTTCATCTGCATGGCATTGTTCTGGCATGATGAATCGCTGTGCATAATGTCGCATCATCATCAATCCTCGCCACGCGACGCCTTGGTTCTGCATCCTTAAACGAGACCATCTGCGAAGTGAGACCATTTCCATATTTTGTGTTGACCATCTTTCTGTTTTGAGCCTCAGCTGTGGCTGCCGGGGAGGAGAAGCTCCGCTGAAACAGTTGCCAAAAGCGGTAAGAGCACCTGCAAGCCCAGAGAGGTCACCGCACTCAACTCAACCCGCAGCCACTTCCCTGTGTCAGTGTCTCTGGTTAGCGACGCGGCGCGCGCACGCAGCGCAGCGCACGGCGCCGCGCCCGTTCCGAGCGCGCCACGCACGGCTTCCCGTGCGCGCTCGCACGAGCACCCTCTTAGAGCGCCGACGGTCCACTCAAATTAAAATGAACTTCCATCACGCTAATAGGTGGAGTGCAGAACAAAGCCCGGGCTCTCCGCAGTCTGCAGGAATACCAGGAGGATTATCTCTGCAATCGTCAGAGCTATTATCGTTAAACCGTGTTGCCACTCTCCCGCTCTGCAGCAAACCAACAGGGCATGCCAAGTTTTCTGCAGCTAAACTTCGAATTAGCTCAGGCGATGCTTCAGAAGCATGTAACTCTGGAGAAGCACAACACATGATCAGCTGGGGTTTCTGTAGTATTTCTTCTATATGCTCTTTAGGTGTCGGCTGCTTTTAGGTATGAGCGTATGTCAAAGCTTTCAAAATGTACTGTTTACAAAACAGCTGAAATAATATCAGCTCATTGGCTGTATTAAGCTGGAATGATTCTCCATGCCTCTTTGCTGAAAGAATGTTATTATATATTTCTCATATGAATGGATCTACTAGGCCATTTGGAAATATGGTCCAAAACACTCCACAGAACACAAACCCACTACTTTTATTGAAGCAGCGCTTCAAATGAAAGCAGCTAGACAATGCCATGATTTTTTTCCCCCTATCATATATATATCTATGTGTTAATATTATGGAACCACTGCGTCTCTCCCTCAAGGCCTCTGCATCGTGACTTTCTTGCACATTGTGACACAGAGGAGGCTCTTTTTCTCACAAATTTCACTCTCAGTCTGAATTGAAAAGCATTTCCTTTCATCTCCTCTTCTTAACCAAAATGCCACCGCATGCTTTCAACCCAAAGAAATGCCAGAAACAGTCGAAGCCGTAAAAAGAAAAGCAGCTTCAAATATCATCTAAATATCGTCCCGATCCAGCCGGCTCCGCCTTCGCTCTCGTCTGGTTTTTTTTGCGGGGCGTAATTCGAGGGCGCAACGTAATCTTTCAGGGAATTTAATCTTCAGCTCCGTCTAAAACGACTCTTCGGAAAACAGTCGGTAAAATTAAAGTTCATGGCCGTGCCCGGAGAGAACTCTGGTTAAGAAAAACAGAACAAACAGACAGGTAGTTCAGTAAAGTAGATGCACTTGTATCGGACCCCAATAGCTACCTCGGGTCTAAATATGGAATGGCGGATATGTGGGTCCATCTGGTCCAGCGTCTCAGGGACGCTCTCAGCCTCCAGATATCCCGCCTTTGTCCTTCATGCAAGGCAACATTTGTAGCCGCCGGTTCTACGCACCCTTCACCCTTTGCAAACAGCTACAGGCCTGAAGCGGCGCTGACTGCGACGGGGGGGTTGTGAGGATGAAATTCTTCGTTTTGACACAGCCCATCCGAGCAGACCTCTGCCACGGCAGCTTGTGCGCGCGCGCTCGTGTGTGTTCAAACAATCCAGCCGAATCCGACTGGATGTATGCTCAGGCCTTATCTGGGGGAAGCCAAATACACTCGGAGCTATCGGAGGCAATGGATGGCTGATTGGAACTCTTAGTTTTTTTGTTTTTTTTTCGGGCAAATGCAAACACGTCTACTGCGCTCCAGCACTTCAAGCTGTACAAATCAAAGTCGCGGCAGCGGGGAGAAAAACAAACAAGCAGACGCGACGTGCGGGGGCGCGGGGGGGAAAGTTGGGAAAACGGGACGTTATCGCGAGGATCGGCCCAGAGGTAAACACAAACGCCGAGCTTGACCAGTGCCAGCCAACGAAGCACTGATCCGCACGGTTAATGCAGTCAAAGATTATATATATATATTTTTTCTTTTTAAATATCTTTTCATAGACTTGAGAGATAAGCCTCTGTTGGGCTTCCAAAGAAGAAGACCCGAACGGATTGATAGGATCGATGGAGGAGGAAGGGATTTACTGAGGGGCGGAGAGGGGATTTTATGCTGGTGTTAGGGCAGAATAATGAGGCAGAAGTTTACATTCATCCCCTCATCAATATGTGCTAATCTGCCATTTAGCAAATCTATCTGCCAATTCTCGAATTAACTTAATGCGATTTCCATCTCGCCGCAATTAGCCGTCGTCACGGAGCGAATCGGCGCGAGAATGTGCTCTATGCTTGTCACTCAGACTTATTATTATGCCACATTCACGTTTTGCACGTTTCTGTGCTTCCGTCTGGGTTTCTACTGGTTCTAAAATCAGACCAGGTATTTTTTTAAAAAAACAAACAAAACAAAAAAAAACGCCCAGCCGTTTTTTTGGTGCCTGGAAAACGAGCTGTTTCAAAATCATTCCGAATGTAACGTCACAAATCAGCAGGCACCGTCCCTCACGTGGCAACCCTCGCCCTGGCAACCCTCGCCCTGGCAACCCTCGCCCTGACAACCCTCGCCCTGACAACCCTCGCCCTGGCAACCCTCGCCCTGGCAACCCTCGCCCTGACTGAAACTATAAGATCCTTTTCATCGTTTCCAGCACTTTTGTTTTTTTTTTTCAAATCAGCCAGTGTCAGGAAATGACCCACGAATTGCAAAGCTGAAAAACAGAATTGAAACTATTTGCCACGGTGTCATTTTACGCAACAAAAAACTGGCATTTAAATGGGCAGTGCCTCAACTTTTTGACCCGCCGTACAACAGATTAAAGCCACTTTCTTTAGCCCTCCGGGTGGAAAAAACCCCCCCCAAAAATACGCAGAACAGCAAAAAAGACCAGCTAATTACTCTTCTCCTCTCATTCACATTAATAATCTACAAAAGATGGACAGTGGTGATTATTGTGATTGAGTGTCTTCCTCTGCCCAAGTTGAGTAAATGAAGGTTAAAACAAGTTTTTTTTTTTTTTTTTTAGACAAATGGACCGTGCCGCAGTACTCTCCCCGCCTGGCAACAAAAAGGTGTAGGACTTTTCCAGAGCCTCTAGAGAGAGAACCTCTGGAGAGGGACCTCTTGTAAAACACTCTTTCTTTATTAATGGAAATAAATGCCGTTTGCGGCCTACACCTTCGCCACCCCACCCTGCAGAAAGACGCGTCTATTCTCAACCAAAGTCCCCTTCATTATTGTTATCTCTAATAGGCACAGAGTCTGATGGCGAGGGGAGGGAACGGTGAGCGTTTAAGCCGCTTCATCCAATTTCATTATTCCACATGAGGCGGAGTGTCGGTGCTAACTTTGCAATGTCAGCACGGCACACGCTGCTCTTGTCCCGTGCTCTGGCTGAGGCATGACGTAAGTTTAAAACATTTAAGTCAGGTGGAGTCTAAGGCTCTTCAGATGGCGATCACGCGGTTAGGTTTTTTTTTTTTTTAATCCACCCCCCCGCCCCCCCCACACACACACACTTCCAAGAGCTTTTCAAACGGTAGCTTGATTCCTGGCTAACTCACTGTATACGCAAAAAAAAAAGAAAGAACCTCCCCATTCCCAGAAAGCCCGCTTCTCAGTGCCCAAATTCAAAACACCTTCTTTGGCTATTTGTGGCTTATGAAATATGTGCCTGTTCATGGTAGGAGCCGCCGTGCTGCGAATGCGGCCGAGCGAGCCAGGAGACAACAATAGCATTGTGCAATGCTGCTAAAGTGGGAGAAAGGAAGGATGGATGTGGGATGAGAGGTGGAAGAGAGAGAGATGGAAAGAGAGGAGAGGGCTGAGGAAACAGTGAAACTACCGACCGTCAAACGATCTGGCCTCTCTCCAGGCGTGATGACTCAGGGATGATGGCACAGTTAGAGCTAATTAGGATCATAAACGGGAGGAATGTTTTGCCACTGTGATGTGTGGGGCGCTTGCCTGCTACTGGCAGGACTTCACATTAGACACAAGGGCTTGTCTAGATGCAGTGCATTAAATAAAAAGATCAAAATGCCATAACTGGACTGCCACCCTGAAAACTTAAGACTATTTTTAATTCGACTGAATCTGTGTCTCTATAAATTCGTCTGGGTTTTATAAATGATCATTCTGTTGCGTATTGCAGAGTTGAACTCTGCAATAAGACAAGTCCCAGTAGAGGTTGCAGGAACGCTGCTACATTCAAACGCGACATTCAAAGCTTTAGTTTTTTTGGTGTTAGCATATGCATGCTCTTGATCCATATATACATTATCCGCAAGACAAGTTTCAATGTCTCATATTACCATACATTGATTTAAGCTGCCTTCACATGCTACCAGTTATGTTGTAGTATTAAGAAACATGTCTAATGAAAGTCTAAAGGACATGAAGCAAATTTTATGCAACATTTGTCACATCTTTTTTTGTGTTCCCAGTTTGAATAGTGCATGTTCTTTGGGATCAAGAACGTGAACAGACCTTTGGCGAGATAAAAAAAACAAAAACAAAGAAAAATCTGAAGTTTCTACGAGAACTTTGAATTGGTCAGATAATTATTCCGCTAACTACCTAAAAAGTTTATTGTACCATCAGTTTCTAGCATCCAGCACCCTGAGGTGAGTGAAACTTCATCAATGCATCTATATAGACTTAGCATGAGTCCAATTTTGAATTCTGTAACCTCCTGTGTTTTTTTCTGCACTACCAGCAATTGGCAACAGCACAGCATTGAGCATCGTTTCCCACTGAAACGAAGAGTCAGATGGTAGAAAATGAAGAGGATGTTTTGGATGTTCTGCATTTTTATGTCTTCAACTTTGACGGTGGTGCCATCTACTGGCCTTACATAGGCGTTTTAGCTAGCATGTCATGTATTTTGTCCCCCACATGTAGATGAAATGCAGAATAAGATTACACTCCGGTCCTTTCCTTTTTGAATCTGGAATTTATATTTATGTTGGTTTGTACTGTAAAATTGAATTGTTGGATTACTTCAAAGTTATTAACATGCTCAAAATAAATAATTTTATTGAAATTAATAACAGGCGGTAACTACACTAGTTAAGCTAGTGTAGTTATCCCCAGAGAGGAAGACTTCTACATAAGGGATTGAAGGTCTATGTCCAATACAGAGACTCCCAAACTCTGAAAAACAGACTAATGCCTTTCGACTGCTGTCTCTTAAACAACTTATTGAAGCCTTCATGCATCAGACGGGCTTTTGAGCATCGAGGTACATCGAGTTTTGGAAATGTTGTGGTGCACCAAACCATATCTAGTGCACCACCATAAGCCAGCTTCACATTTTTTAAAAAAGAGTATTAAAAGCAACTATAATAAAGACAGTAAAAAAATAAAAGGAATAAAAAAAATAAAAAAAATTTGGACCTGCTGAAATGCTGGATATTTACAGACCACAAGCTTTACTCGCCAAAAAGGCTTGTTTCCAAGCTGGCTTGGTGTGTGTGCGTGTGTGTGTGTGTGTGTGCCGAGAAGTTCCAGGGCTGCGTTTTCCAACAGCGACAACCCACTGCGCCGCTCGCGCCCGACCCCGGAATCAACCTGGCACTCGCTCCCAGGCGGCTCGGCTCCATCTTTTACACCGTCAGGCCCCTTCTAGTGGACGGCGGACGCACAAACACCGACAGGAAGCAGCAACGTCTTCCGCTCTGTTTGTTTATGAGGACGGACAGCTCCCCTGCAGACGGCTGCACACCCTCATACTCAGGAGTGGCACACACACACACACTAACACACACACACACACACACACTAACAGACACGCAAACAAATTACCATACGGAGGCAGCATCTGATACACTCCAGAGTTTTATTTCCCAACGCAGTAGCGGCGCGGCGCTCTCCCAACGTCTTCCCCTGAAGTCGTCGTCGTTTTCGAAAGCTGTTGCGGACAGATTGACGGAGCGTAACACATGACTAACTCAATCGAACTGTTTGCGTTCGGTCATCATGGCGACAAGCGCGGCGAGTTATTTGCGGCCGTGAGTAATACGCTTTTCTTTCCAACTGTGGGAGTCATGAAACAACAGACTAATTAACTTAAGTGTCACCTTTCGACTTTTTCTCTTCTTTCTCCTGAATCTGCATCTGATATTCCGATGCTTTTGTCTTATTCTTAGCAGACGTGGCCGAGGCGGCCCACGAAGAGTCCAAACGTTTGCACCAGTGAGTCATTTTCCTCCTCAAGTTATTTGTTGCTCCTGAACTTTAAGCACATTTTTTTCTCTCTCTCTCTCTCTGTCTGTCCCTCTCTCTCTCTCTCTCTCTTTTTTTGCCACGGAGCTGAATAAAGCCAGGAGGGACTATTACAAGATAATTACTAATTATGCAAATGCACCAAAGTTGTGCTATTCCCTTTCTTTGGTCATTTTATCTGCTGTCCTCATGAGACCACAGTCAGGAGCGCTAACCTCTTTTTTTCCCCCCTCTCCCTCCCGTCAGCTAAACGCACGGTCACTTGGAGGACGCGGCGTCCTGAGCGGACCGACCTCTCCGCCGCCACCCACCTACCCTCCCCCCTCCTTAATCAGGAAGCGCCCTGTAAATTCACAGAGCCATGCGAGCGCACACGGCGGAGCGCCGCGCCGTTTTTCCGCCGGCGCCGACCTTCATTAACCTCATAAATGCCAGCGGCGTTCCCGCCACAGCTCCTAATGCCATTATCAACACCGGCACAAACAAATGTGGCAGAAGAGTTTCAGGGGGCTAAAAATAAAAAAAATAAAAATAAACATCTGCAAAATATCTCTTCCCCCTCCCACCAACCCCCCGCCGTCGTGTCGTGACACTCGCTGTGACACCGGAGCGAGTGAACCCGCACCACGCTCTGCACGCGTGCGCCTTGACGTGACTCCGCACGGGCCTCCGCCGGAATCGTAACGCTGCTGCGTGTTCGCAGAGACCGTCGAAGTTGTGTTTTTGTTTTGTTTTTTTTTATCCAGGAAAACTAAACAAGTTTGATTAAAAATAGCACTTCGCAGCTCCAAGAAACAGAAATCTTTCTACTCCCCCCCCCCCCTTTTTTACTCCACTGATCCTTTCCCAGTGAGCTTTGGCAATGAGCACATTCCTGACTTTTCTTTCTTTTCTTTTTTTTAAAATATATATATATATATCTTCATTTATTCCTCACAGCTAGCTTTTTATTGCTGCTATCGTTCAGCCTCCATGTGCTCACTGTGCTCCACATTACAAAGACTTGTGTTCTCAATTTGCATGCGTTTGTCACCGTGCTTTGTGCCGTTGCTTAAAAACTGCTGTAGCGGTTACAGCATTTCCACTGAAATATTGTTCTGTTGTTTGTTTTGTTTTTTTTGTTGTTTTTTTTTTTTTTTTAACTCTCACAATTTGACAGATGATAGCGGGGAGGCAGACAGGAAAATGACTGGAGAAAAAAAAACAAAAAAAAAAACAGGCTTTGGCACCGAACGTATGTGCATGCAGCTGCTGGAGCGGAAGCGGGGCTGTTGCTTCGAGTTGCAAGACGCGAAACGAGACATGAAAAATGGATTTTTGTCGAGCCTTTCCAGTAAAAACGGTTTAAGCGTCGTTTGAATGACGTCGGAGGGGTTTGGGAGAAGTCGACTTAAACTTTAAACTCAGACATCAGACTTGTTTTACTGTCTTTGTAGGGAAGCATCTTGACTCCTGGTGACATGACGTTTTCTTTTCTCCGTGTAAAACTAAGTATGCGGTGAGACAAGATTCTCATGGTAAAAATGTATAAATAAACCGCAGTTTTATGGTATTAACCAAAAAAAGAGAGAAAAAGACAAAAAAACAACAACAACACCCATTTGTGCATCTATTGTCAGTATCCAAGTTTCCTTTCAGGGTCACAGGGGTCAGGGAGGTCTGCATATTTCCAATGGTAAATGGGCAAGAAGTGGCGTACACTAGAGATGCACCAATCTGAGACTAATATCTGTATTGTCTCAATTTTGAAAAAACAAATCCTGTGAACGATGTGAACGATTAATAATGCTTAAGTGTTCGATACTGGCACGGGGTTATCAAATAAATTTATAACTCAGTTCATTTATGTCTCTTTAAAAAAAAAGGAAACTTTTTAATTGAATTCCTCGCTGTTTTTCTGTATCGGATCGGTATCGGATCGGATCGGTATCGACCAATACGTGACCTCATATCTGTATCGGGGCATCGCCAGTCCACGCCATGAAAAACTACTACTGCTTAACGAATATGACTCTGATTGTCACAGCGCTAATTATAATAGTTGTGTAAAACAGAAATGCAAAATAAACACTTAATTCATACTGAGATTAGCTTGTTACTCAATCAGATTCTCCATCTGTAGTTTTAAAAAAAGGCGCCACAGTGACAGGAGTCATTTGTACATCTTAGTTTTTTCACACATTGAGCTTCTCTACTCCAAAAGGACCTAAGAAATTACCCTTAAAGATGACTTTTACGCCACTTTAAAAGGATAAAATGCTTCCTCGTGTTTTGAAATCATAACCTTTTACAGCTTTAATATACCTTGACTGCTGCACCTCGCCCAAGGATGCTTGCAGGCTTTTTGTTTCATCTATATGAAGTTATTGTTTGGCTGTAAACATGGATATTCCCATCACAGTTCCTTAACACACACACACACACACACACACACACACACACACACACACACACACACACACACACACACACACACACACACACACACACATTTAGAGTGCCTGGTTTAGTCCTGACAGTCTAAAGTAACGTTTTAAAACCTCGATATACCTTCATACCAGTGACCGACCAGTTCTTGCCAAGGCGGAAAATGTCTAAAACATTTGGAAAATCCAAAGTTTTAGTGGTTAGGATGAAGCAGAGTCATACTTTGTAACTTTACACTCCAATTTTCATGACATTGCGAGCTTCCAAAAGTTGACACGCTCCATCTTTTAAAGAAATGAGGTTTGTTTAGAATATTTCGGTGCAAAAAAAAAAACAGAAAAAAATATACATAGAAACCCAATTTGATTGCTCCTTAGACATAGTAATAAACCTCTCAGGCCAAAATACGGATAAAAAGCACTCTCCTGCCTGACCTCTGACCTCGACTCGACGGCCCCCTCTGTCTCTGCCGGCGGTGCTGAAAACTGAACCGCCTGCAGTTCACGCTCCATTATTCCACTGCGGATGTTACACAATAAGGGACCTGTCTTCCTGGGAAAGTGGGCAGTGGGGGGGATCGGATGTGGGAGGAACCCCATCATCCTGCGTGACCCGACCCTCATCCTTCCCATCCTCACCTCTCCAAACCGGACTCCTCTGCTGCCGCCTCGCTGTGACTGAGGAAGGCGTAAACGGTAATT
This sequence comes from Poeciliopsis gracilis, assembly GCA_911649635.1. Lineage (NCBI taxonomy): Eukaryota > Metazoa > Chordata > Actinopteri > Cyprinodontiformes > Poeciliidae > Poeciliopsis > Poeciliopsis gracilis. Next base: position 1,328,206 of record CAJVRI010001102.1, on the reverse strand, counting down.
GCGACATAAAGTATGTTACACACAGCGTGTTTTTCAGGTCCCCCCCCCCCATCGGCACTCTTGCTGACATGCTGATATACTGTACTGGGACTACATGCTGATAAGTGTGTCCATGAGAAGAATAAGTAAGAAAGCAATGTTGGTGCATAAATGTCTGCGTCGCTTTATTTTTTTGCGGCTAAAGGAGGAGGACTGCCTCGCGTGTACGCCACGGTCAAACCGTATGCAGATGATTGACAGCTGTTAATCCACAGAGTGCCTTCGTGGGGAAACAAAGGCGGACTGCGGCGCATCCGCTCAGGTGTTCACCGCGCCGGCTTTCGTTTCTGTCAGCGGCATCCCTTTGGAGACGCTAAAAGGCTGCGGTTGATTAAAAGGCCGGTCAAAACGCGGTCACGAATAAAACGCTGAAGCGACACGGAGAGAGGTCCGAGGAAAGGAAAAGACGGCCACTGGAAATTTGAAAAGGTGAAGCTGGGGGAACGCAGTGATTTCTAGGAATTCAGAGCATTAACCAAATGGTGTCAGACTGCCAAAATAAAAAAAAAGAGATAAATCCCTAATCTTACTCTGGGGTTATTTGTTTTGCCCATCAAAAAATGAGCAACTTAAAAAAAAAAAAGTGAAATTAATAGAAGCTTTTGAATGCACACAAAGGTTTTAGCGAGTCCATCTACAAATAATCTGCAGCCTTTTCAAGAGATTAAGCCCTAAATGCCATGCAGTAATCCCTCTGACTTTTTTTTTTCTCTCCTTCTTTTAGCTTTAAAATAATTGTGTGAAAATCTGAAGATGACAATCGTTTGGCATTTCCGAGGAAAAGATTTGACACCAGGAGAAAGAAAATGAAAATTTGGTCAGGCTTATGGATAATCTGTGCTGAAGTCTGAAGTGAGGGGAAAAAATAAAACAGACAAAAAAAACAATAATAACAATAAGACGCTTTAGGAAACGAAATGAAAACAGGGGGGGAAAATATCCAAAGTGTGGTATCCAGCTCCGGCCACGGGACACAGTTCATCTCCAAACGGCCCCCTGAGCCGGGGCCCCTTAATGTCCCGTGTTATCAGAGTGAATCAGCAGCGCTGATAAATTAGCCCCCCACCCCACAAACACACACACACACAACCCCACAACCCCCGTCCCCCGCGTCCCCCCAAAAGGCCCCGTCGGCTAATGTGCGCGCCGGCGTTTGTGCGGCGCTCATATGCAATGCTTAATGTTGTGGAACCAATTCTGTCGTTTCCATTATGTAAATACATTTGCCTCGGCACTATATTTTATGTATTGTCTCCCTTGTCTCAATTACTTGGGCTATTAAAAATCAAGAGGTTATTAAGTTTGTGGTCGACTGTTTTTGCACTTTGATGACAGGCTGGGGGGGTGGAGGGGAGGGGGGTGGTGTTTACGGGAGCTCGTTATGGACACGTCAGCTTCCGTCCACGTTCGCATCAGCGTCTCGTTGTCGTGGTGTCACTAAACGTGCCGCAGCCGGTATTAATATGGGTGCTTCAGGCGGAGAAACGGGCGAAAAGATACAATCGTTTATCGCGACGCAACAGCATGAATTTTGCTTTTGACGTCTTGATGGTGATTGCTGAAATGCTTTAGGAAACAACCTTCGATGTGCTGCAGGATCGAAGCTTCTTCTTTCCAAAATGTCATTCTGTTGCTTTTCTTCTGCCTCTTTTTTTTTCTTCTTCTTGTTCTTCTTTTTTTTTTTTTGAAAAAAAAGTACAACACAAAAACGAGTGAAATTACCCAGCAATCACAGAACGACGGCCGGCGAAGTGCGGTCAGCTCTGCACAGCGCAGGACTATCTGGAGCCTCTCGGCGGGAGGCAGAGAGGCGCAAATGCCTCGTGAGACGAGGTCGTTTTTATTATTTTTGATCGCGTGCGTTACTCTGATGCAACGTCGTTGGTAAAGATGGTATAAAACCGCACGGCGGAGGGGGGGGGGGGCTGGTTACCATGAAGCCCCCCCACCCATCAGAATCCATTACAGAGGCGGCTGCGGGAAAAAAACTACAAAAAAAAAGTCAGTGAAATCAGCACGCTTTTCTGTTCCCATTACGAATCCAGCGGATTGTTTCACACTCCGGACTAATGTGCTCAATTGAATGAAATGAAACTGGTTTGCAAAATTGAAACTGAGTTTTAAAAATATATATATTTATTAAAAAAAAAATTAAAAAGGGGCTCGTGGAGGAATTGCATTTTTTTTTAAACCTCTTTTTTTTTTAACCCCACTGCTTGGTCCGACGTGTGACTTTTTTTTTTCCCAGAGTGCTGGACTTTTTAAGCCATGAGGAGGAAAATATTTTATGGAAGAGAGAGAGAGAGAAGGAGAGGGAGAGAGAGAGAGGGGTGGGGGGTCAAAAGGGCACCCATTAGGAAAATTATCAGGATTATCCCTACAATCTTTCTAAGAGATCTAAATATAGTTTGCACAAATGTTGATTTTTTTCTCCCCCTATTTAACAGAGAGCATTAGGTATGAAATAAGAGTTTAAAATTAGATCTCCCTCAAAGAAATCGATTAAATTAAACAATTCAAAAAATATAAATGAGCAAGTTAAATGCATCCATGTAAATCAGTCATTTATATATACATATATATTTTTCTTTTCTGTTTTTGTTTTGTTGATGAAATCTCTCGGAATATTCAGTGCTTGTTTGAATATAGTAATAATAAATGCAGTCCAAAGTAAACTTCAGAGCAGAGAGACTGTACGCGCCGCTGACACCCAGAAGACCTCCACCAAGGCGGCGGGGTTATTTGTCGGCTGATCGGAGGAGCCCCGCGTTTCACCGCGCGGAGAGTTACGAGGCGCGGCGCGCGATGCGAGCGAGCGATGCGCCCCGCCGCCGCGCGCCTATTCAATCTCAATGTAGAGGAAGAAAGAAAGAAAAAAAAAAAAAAAAAGAAGAAGAGTGAGGGGATGAGATGGGGAAACTAAAAAGTTTCCGTTACCTTTCCTCTTGGATCGCCTCCTCCTCCTCCGCTTCAGCTTGCACCGGACCTGGCCGCTCGGAGCGCCCGGCGCGCGGCTGCCGTTTCCAAGTACGGATGCCATCAAGCTCAGGAGCGCAGCGCAGCGCAGCGCAGCGCGCGAGCAACTTGGAGTCCGACTCTCCTTCCCACTTGTCTCGTCAGCCTCCTCCTCCTCCTCCTGCTCCTGCTGCTGCTGCTTCTCTTCTTCTGCTCTCTCCCTCTCTCTGTACGCACACAGATGCCTCTCCTCTTTCTAGATGGATATTATCACCGCGGAGGGAGTCGCTGTAGAAAGTCCAGCTCCAGCGTCGAAGCCCGTCGGATGTGAACCTCCGTGCTGTCGGCGCAGCCTGGCAGCTTCTCCGTCTCTCCTCTCCTCTCCTCTCCTCTGCTCTGCTCTCCTCCTCTCCGCCCCTACAGATTTTTTTTTTTTTGGAGGGGGGGCATCAGCCACTTTGGGCTCAATCATGCAGGACGCTTATCTATTTGCTGCCGAGATTTCTAATTAGGGTCCAATCGCGGCTGTTCGAGTGGGTGTGACATCAGCAGCGACACCCACCAGCACCACACACCCCTTGTTCACCCACCGCGGGTTTTTGACTCACTTTTTTTTTTTCCTTTTCTTTTTCTTTTTTTGTCTCAAAATCCTTTCTCGTGTTCCGAGTTTTGGTGATGTTCGTCATCTGGGCTCCAGAACTTCTCCCCCCTTCACCCCCCCCATGTGTGCCGCCCTGCAGAGGAAAACTTCACTGCGGGACTAAAAGATGCGATTCTGAATGCAGATGAGAGGAAGAACACAAAAACTCCCCGCAGGCCCTTCTTTCCCTCTTTCTTTCCCTCTTTCTTTCCCTCTTTCTTTCCCAAACGTCCTGCTGTCTGTGCTTTTTTTTTTTTTTTTTTTTTCAAATGAGATTTTTGGACTTTTCTTCAGGATGTGCAAAATGAACACCCTCTCTTTTCAAATACAGCCATTTCAAAACTAGCGATCTGAAAAGTGTGGCGCGCTGATGTGTTCAGCCCCTCTAAGCCGCAGGCTCTACAGGTGCGCCTCTTCTCACAACGAACTGTGTCTTCTAAACAGTCCGACGTCGATTTCACTTTCAGTTTGAACAAACGCATCCCCCTCCCTCAGCATGATACTGCCACCACTGACCTGAGGGAAACGTCTGTCGTGGGTTTTGTGGGGTCTCCTTTTTGTGTAATTGAGCGTGGCGCGCCACCAGGTCAAAATAAAGAATGCTAATGTGGTTTCTTTTTTATTTTTATTTTTTACATACATATTAAAATAATGTAAGCTATATTACCTATATTTTCACACTTACGCAAACCGTTATCAGACTTTGAAATCAATGTAAATGTCATGAATCGTTAAAAGTTTAGTTTGCTTTGAAAGACTACCACCACAAGGTATCTGAGGGAAGTTAAGCGGAACGATTTTTTTTGCTCAAGCCCGTGAAAACGAGCCTAACGTTAGCATACGCTGCATCCTTGAGTAATGAGTGCTTTGTGTGCTCCTCAAGAAACAAAAACACAATTAATTTCCTTTTCCTATATAACAAAGATGGCGGCGCGTGAACAACGCGAGGCTCAGTGTCTCTCCAGGACCTGCTATTTAGTGGTTTTTTACCTATTTCTCATCGGACTTTTTTTCAAGAACTGCACCGCATTGCAGTGCTACAGCAGACAAGAACTTTTGGACCTTTGGAGCTACAATCCTGACACTTTTATCGCCGATCTCAGACTTATCCCAGAGATCTCCAGAACACCGGAGGCGGCCCACTTCTCTCAACTGGGCGGAAGTGCACGTAGGCGGAGACGAGAACGTAAACAAAGGCGGGGTAAGCGTGGAGGGGTGCGAGCTAAGCTAAAGCTAACACCACACCGGCTCCCTTTACCGAGCATTTTCCTCGCCAATGTCCGTTCTCTGGCCAATAAAATGGACGAGTTACGTCTGTCCATCACTAGTGACAGACGGATTATGGACTCAAATGTCATGGTTTTCACCGAAACATGGCTAAACAACAGCTGCCCGGACAATGCTATCCAGTTAACTGGACGCCATACACACCGAGCCGACAGGATAGCAGATGACTCCGGTAAGACCAGAGGCGGAGGTTTGTGCATTTATATCAACAAAGCTTGGTGCACAGACTCTGCTATTACCGAGAGTCACTGCTCACAGAATGTGGAGTTTTTAATGATCAAATGCAGACCTTATTACCTCCCAAGGGAATTCACTTCGATTATCATCACTGCTGTTTACACCCCCCCGGATGCTAATGCTAAGCTAGCCATGAAAGAACTCTATGCGGCCATTAGCAAACACCAAACTAAACACCCCGAGGCTGCTTTTATTGTTGCGGGTGACTTCAACCACTCCAACTTGAAGACAGTCCTCCCCAGATTCCACCAACACGTCTCCTGCCACACCAGAGGAGACAAGACCCTGGACCATGTCTACTCCAATCTGGCTGGAGCTTACAAGGCGACACCCCCTCCCCCACATCGGACAATCAGACCATCTCTCCTTGTTCCTCACACCGCGGTACTCACCACTCATCCAACGTGTGAAACCCACTGTGAGGACAGTAAAGGTGTGGCCAGAGGGCTCAGACGCTGTGCTCCAGGACCAGTTCAGGAATACAGATTGGAATACTTTCCACCACACAGACTTGGATCAGTACGCCTCATCTGTACTGGACCACATCTCCACCACCATAGACTGTGTCACCATCCACAAACGCATCACCATGTACCCCAACCAGAAGCTCCTGGATGAACCGAGACGTTCGTCTCCTGCTGAAGGCCCGTAACATCGCCTTCAGGACAGGGGGATGCACAGACCTACAGTGCAGCCAGGGCTGAGCTGAAGAGGGGAATCAAGAAGGCCAAACACCACTACAAAAGTAAGGTGGAGGATCACTTCTCCAACTCCAACCCCCGACGCATGTGGCAAGGCCTTCAGATTCTCACAGATTACAAGAACTCCAACACCTCCACTGCCTCTGCTGATGTCTCCTTCCTCAACGAGCTTAATAACTTCTATGCTCGCTTTTGAGAGAGGGAACACTACAACTGCAACTAAGACAGCCACCACCCCCAGATCAACAGCCACTGACTCTCCTCTCCTCTGACGTAGAAGCGGCTCTGAGCAGGATTAAATCCAACAAGGCTGCGGGTCCTGATGGCATACCTGGTCGTGTCCTCAGAGCGTGCTCTGGGGAGCTGGCAGGAGTGCTGACGGACATTTTCAACCTGTCCCTGGCCCGCGCCGTGGTACCGACCTGCTTCAAGTCTACCTCCATCGTCCCAATTCCTAAGAATTCCAACCCGACCAGACTCAATGACTATCGTCCGGTAGCCCTCACTCCCATCATCACCAAGTGCTTGGAGCGGCTGGTCCTAGCACACCTCAGATCCTGTCTACCCCCCACACTGGATCCCCACCAATTTGCATACAGGCAGAATAGGAGCACAGAGGATGCAGTCTCCATAGCACTGCACTCTGTTCTTTCTCACCTCGACAACAAGAACACTTATGCCAGAATGCTGTTCTTAGACTTTAGTTCAGCATTTAACACTGTCATTCCATCACAACTCATTACCAAACTCACAGACCTCGGCATCAGTTCACTCATGTGCAACTGGTTGCTCGACTTCCTGACCAGTCGACTCCCAACACGTCCGGCTGGACAATCACTTCTCATCCACCATCATCATAAACACCGGAGTGCCACAAGGCTGTGTGATGAGTCCCTTCCTCTACTCTCTCTTCACCCACGATTGCAGACCTGTTCATGGCTCTAATGCCATCATCAAGTTTGCCGATGACATCACGGTGATCGGCCTCATCAGAGACAACGATGAGGCCGCCTACAGGGAGGAGGTGGACCGTCTGGCTGAGTGGTGCGACAAGAACTACCTGCAGCTGAACACCGAGAAGACCAAGGAGCTCATCGTGGACTTCAGGAGGAATGCTGACCTCCACCCACCCATCCACATCAAGGGAATAGCGGTGGAGCGTGTGAACAGCTTTAAGTTCCTGGGAGTCCACATCTCCGAGGACCTGACCTGGACGACCAACTGCTCCAAACTCATCAAGAAGGCGCACCAGCGCCTCTTCTTCATGAGGACCTTGAGGAAGAACCACTTGTCCTCAGAGATCCTCACCAACTTTTACCGCTGCACCATTGAGAGCATCCTCACCAACTGCATCACAGTTTGGTACGGAAACTGCTCTGTCTCCGACCGGAAGGCGCTGCAAAGGGTGGTGAAAACTGCCCAGCACATCGCCGGGGCATCGCTTCCTGCCATCAATGACATCTACAGGAAGCGGTGTCTGAAAAAGGGCCGGCAAAATCACCAAGGACTTGACTCACCCTGCACACACACTCTTCTCTCTCCTGCCCTCTGGGAGGCGTTACAGAAGCTTACGGACCAGAACCACCCGGCACCGGAACAGCTTCTTCCCCACAGCTGTCACGCTCCTGAACGCCTCCTGACACAAACTATAAGGACTGTCCCCCCCCCATCCCTGGACTGTTCCCCTCACACACATACACATACAATCTTTATATAATCTGTAAATCTAATTTCCCATTATTTAACCTGTATCATAAAACAACTAATATAAATCCATTCTTCATAATCCTGTATATTCTGTATAATCTGTGTAATTTGTATAGTATGTACATAGCTCTCATCTATATTTATATTGTACAAAACATTTTATTTATAGCACGTCAATATTATTCTGTTTATATCTTCATACATCTGTTTATAAATATTTATATCATGTATAGCACTTCTGGATAGATGCAAACTACATTTCGTTGCTTGTACATGTGACATTGCAATGACAATAAAGTTGAATTCTATTCTATTCTATTCTATTCTATTATGCACACGCCTCATTCTTGGTGGAACAAAAAAAAAAAAAAAAACCCCAACAAAAAAACCCATGAAAAACTTCAAGGGCAATGAAGACGGTACAAGCTGAAATGAGTTCCCTCTTGAGAAACCACTTCTAGCGTCGACACCCTCTTGGAATTTCGTTTGCAGGTAACCTTCAGCGGCCGCACAAAGGTAAAAACAACAAAAAAAACTGTGTTGTGGACACAAAGTTTGAAGATTGTGACATTTTGGCATTTTTGTGCGAACGCGCCGCGTCCGAGCTTTCACAAAGCATTTGTGTTTTGCGTTGCTGCGGGTTGTTGTGCTGTTTGCCTGGCCTCTGCGGCTGAAGGTCAGCTTCGGTGTTTGAGGTGTGGAGGCGCCGCATGCACATGCAGGTACATGAACACGCGCAGATCTTCAGGCTGATTGTGCGTATTTTTACAACCTGACCGAAACTGACTTGCTGTTTCCTTCAGTCCATTTCTGTGTTTGTTCCTGTTGAGCCTAATAAGGCTCACCAAGCAGGGCGGCATGACTTAAGGGGCGGCCAAAACGCTCAATAAAAAAAAAAAAAAACTGACCCTCAACTAGACTTTTTTTCCTTTCTTTGTGTGTGTCCCCTATGCTGGCCCCTTAAGCAAACCATCTAACGCATTAAGTTGCCTTACGTACTGAGCTACATGAGCTAACTTTTAGCTTAGGTAGATAAGCTACTTGTTACACAAGACAATTAGGTAACTTTTAACTTAGATAAAAGCTAATACCTTAGTTTCCTAAACTAATGAGATTACGCATTAGCTTAGCTAGCTAATATGTAGTTTCACTACCTAAGATACGCATTAGCTTAGTTACCTATTAGCTTATGTAACTAAGCTAATAGCTGATTTAGTTTTTAGTTAATATAACCTAGGTAACTATTACCAAAGATAAAAGTTACCAAATTATCTTAGGTGACCAAGTAAAGTTACCTAAGCTTAGTTACCTCAGAAACTATGCTATGTTGCTTAGTTGCCTAAGCTAGGTACCTTAGCTTAGTTACCTTGCAAGTTTAACTAGTTAATTTCCAAACTAAGTTACCTAGGTAATTCAGAAAGAGCGTTATATAGCTAAGGTAACTTACCTAGAAAGGTAGTTAAATCAGCTAAGCTAACTTCATTCTAATAGAGTGAAGTTTATTAGATTTCTAGCAGAAACACATTTTATAGCATTTGCAGATAACAAAATGCATTTCTTTTCATTTTATCATCTCTAATACAAAATTAGGAACGTTCATACAAAGGTTCGCAAATTATGCTGGGAGTAAAACACATTTTGAGTTGCGTATTAAGCATTTGTTTGCCGAACGGGCTTCACTGGGAGAGGGCTCACCCAGGGAGCCACTCATGCACCGCGACCAGTCTCTTTATCCTAACGCCATTCCAGCTCTTTCAATTTGCATGATGAAAAGGGAAGGGGGGGGAGGAAAAACGTATTTGCTCTAAAAGCATGACATGTTTGCTGAAGTCAGGCTGAAAAAAAAAAAGTCACTTTGAGGCCCTGGCAGCTCAGCGGGGAGAAAAACTTCCTCTCAGACTGAGGAAACAAAAGGCAGAGAGGGTGATGGGAAAGGGGCGGCTGGGCTGGGCTGTCTGCCAAGCTGCAGTCTGCCCTCAGGACACCCACAAATATCCATGTAAATTGCAGTTTAGGACAAATCAATAAAAGTGACAAGTTGCCAATTCCACTATCAGGGCTGTAATGAAGGTGAGCTGGTTGTGCGAGGGGGATGTGGGAGGATGGGGGGGTTGGGGGGGGGGGGGGGGGGTCGGGTTGCGTTCATAGATAACGCTGAATGGGTGAAGTGGTTTGGAAGTACAGGTTAGCAGAGGCAACGCAAACACGCCGACGTTGGAAGGTCACTGTGGACAGATTGTTGTCGCCTCCCAGCAGAAGCGTAGAATCTGACCCAGTTTGTCCCTGCTGTCGTCTGCTACATGTACTGTATGTGTGTCTGCACTTGTTGACGCCTTAAAGCAGTCGGGAGTTCGACACTAGCCGCGTTTCCATTGATATTGTAATTACGCAAATTTGACATTTTGAACATAAATTTGCTTACGTCTGTAAGTTTTGGCGCTAAGGATGAGGCGGGGGGAGGCACTGCTGGCTGAACCCATTCTGCACACAAAAAGATTGGCACTACCACTATGTAAAATACGCATGTTCTCTACATTTTTGTTGCGATACGGGTCTTACATTTCATTCATAAAGGTCTCAGCTTACGTACTTTAGATTTTTCTTCTTCTGCTCTTTCCTTTGGTTTGTCATTTTGTTTGTATTTCCTATTAATTCCCGTAGAGCACGTTGTACTGCCTTGCTGCTGAAAATGCGCTGCATATAAAGAAAACTGAAAAGCCTTACATTTGAGTTGGTGAAACCTGCAGACGCCCTGGCGTCAGAAAACGACAAAAACACCGAAATCAAAAGCAAATGCCGACATTGTTACGAAACGTAAGTTATTTAAAAGGAAAACTGTTGAAAGCGATCCAAAATAAATTGAGTGGGTGTTGGTGTGGGTTGCAGAAGAAGGGGGGGGTCGCCACTCATCCAGGAACCCCTGTTGGAGTCGAGCGTGTGTTGATAAAATGTCTGCAGGCTAGCCAAAAGTCAGCTAAGGGCATCAAACCTGCGTGTGAAAACTCTTCTTAAAGCAACGCTGTTTTCTTTTTTTTTTTTTTGTCTCATGTTTTCTTATTTAGTCAAACACTTGGCATTAGTTTGATGTCATATCTGTGGATTAAAGAGTTAGATTGAATTTGTGATTACAGCAAACACGTGGCAACAACTTTCTCTTTTCCTGCCCCCCACACGCCCCCCCTCCTCCGTCATCAAATCAGACACCTGCAATCTAAGATAAGGAGTTCAATCAGAACACCTCTCAAACGCGTTCATTTCCCGCATTCCTGATTAAGATTTTCTTAAATCTATATTTACGGAAGGCGCTCTGAAACGGAGAAACAAAAAGTTAGCTTCTCTCTCTCGCTCTCTTTTTCTTTTTTTCTTTTTTTCAGTGGCATTAAAAATTACCAGAATAAATATTTTAACACCTTGTCGGAGCTCAGGTAGCACCGTCTCCATGGTAATGCACGTGTTGCTCTCATCAGAACGCAGTAATTAACAGCTTTTAAAAAGTCGCTGTTGAGAAACAGCATGTGTTAACGTTCAACGCAGAGCGTTTGGCCCCTGAGAGATGTACAGTTAGCACTACAACTCGCTGGGTTTTAGCTCATGTTCAGCGTGCGGCTGCAGCCATAGAACGTAACGCTTTTCATCTGGGGCAGAAATGAGAGAAACAACACAATTAATGTACGGATTTTTAAAGAGAAATCGGTAAGCAGAGTCCACCTGAGGGCACGGCTGCTTATCGAAATCTGTATGGCGACGCTAATCAGAGGAGCAGTGAGGACAGAGTCTGAAGTCTGTGACTCTTTAACTTTAACTTTGCTTGAAAATAATAGATAATGAAACACTTTTTTTTTTTAAATGCTTCACTCATACATTTTCAGACATACACAAAAACAGTTAACACCTCCAAGATACATTAGATGATAAATAATATATGCAGCAACGGCACAAAAACAAAAATGAGACACCAACATGCAAATAAGAATAAATCATGTAAGATGCATCCAGTAGTGCAGTTTCTGTTTTTTGCTGCATGTTATTACCGTTACGTTGTATGATTTGGACGACCAAAGAGAACATATGTGACATGAGGTTCATCCAAGTCATGAACATGGGTGATATTTTATAGTGGTAACTGGCTTAAAAAGCTCAGAAATGGCAGCCGTCTCAAATAAAGTCCACCAATCTCAACTTTGTGACTAATGGGATATATGAAAAACGTTACCAGCTACCAAATTTTATGCTCGTATCCACGCTTGACAGATTATTGCAGTGATATGTTACTCTATTTGTGGTTGTAATGTGACGAAATCTGAACGTTTAAAAGGCCTGTGTCGAGCATCGACAGAGGCACTTGGTCTGCCTCGCCTTCAAAATGTTACGGTTTTTTTTTTTCTCAACGAATCCGCCTTTATCAGCTCGAGCGAAGAAAGGAGAATGGAGAGAGCTGACCAATTATGACACGGAAAATTAGTCTGAAAACTGTCAAATCTCAGAATAAAGTTGTCACTCCACGGTGCAGAGGGAACGCGGGTCTGCTGCTGCTTATCGACCCTCCCAGCCAGGTAAATGTGGTGATGGAGGCTTCAGAGGCCGTCCTCATCAGTCTCCGGGTGAGTACTGACTTTAAGTATTTCCCATCCCCCCCTCCCCCTTTTTTAAGTGGTTGGGTGGTGGTGGGACGGATTAGGTGGCGGTGGCCTTATCAGGTGCACAGGCTGCTCACAAGGCGGGCGGCTGGGAGACTCACACCGCAACCTTCATCTTCCCTCCACAGCCGGTTTTTGCTCCTCAGCCTCTAATCCACGGCGAGCGGCGGCACTCTGCTGCAGTGAGTCTGGGCGCACTGGCGCAGTGTGTGTCGCCCGCACGCACACACACACACGCATGCGCGCACACACATGCACTCTGTGCAAGTAACAAGCAGGAACCAGCCCCATGATGTGTTACAACTGCTGTTCCTTCTTTATGCTGATAGTTGTTGCAAATGTTGGAAAAGCGGGATTGTTTCACACTGCGGATCCTTTAGTAGCTTTTTGAGCCACAAGGTAAAATAGGTCAGTTGGTTTACAGAGACAAGTATGATCTACAGCAACACAACTCAACTCTCTACCTGCTTGTGGTTTTTTTTTTGTTTTGTTTTTTTGGGAAAAACATAAAGATGCAACTTTTTAGACAATTTTAGGTGCTTTCATTTGAAATTTCCTCAAATTAAAGCAAAATTTTTGTCACATTTTGCAACCTTGTGCCACTGTAATATATACGTTTATATGTGTGTGTGTGTGTGTGTGTGTGTCTTTCTCACATTTAGCTTACACAGACCTAACATTGGACTTAATTTACTTGTTGCAAACAAAATTAATCGAATTTTGTTTTCCATTTTGGGAAACGTTCCAAAAATGTTTCCAGTTTCTGGAAACATCGTTACTATGTCTCCTTTTCTGTCCGCCGTCCAACTATTCACATCCTACATAACTACACAACATGTCTGAGGGCGAAACTTGGCAATAATGTAAAATTCATTTCTAACACTGTTGCAAGGCACTGGATTTTTTTTTTTTTTTAATCAACTTTTTACCACAGGGAATGACGCAAGTAAATTAAGGCAATATTGTAAAAGTGGACTTGCTCTGATGAATGCACTTGAATATTTGCCTTAATGTACTGTGTATAATTACGAACACAAAGAACCCTAATTGCTACCTAAAAACTCTTCGCTCACACCTCAGTACAAGGTTGAATTCCCCCAACCGAGTTTCAACTTTGAAAGTGACTTTCAACATATCATTTTTGCAACACGTATCTACAGCCAGGAGGGGGGGGGGTAAATTCTTAATTCTTGCAGAGGAACTGCCACCAATGCACCTTTTCTTCAGTAACAATCTCCTTTGAATGACTTTTTTTTCCTCTTTTTTTCCCCCCATTTTCAACCTCAGCCCACCCCTCTTAAGTGACACCCATTAATCACATTAGTTCTTTGGGAGAATTGTCTTCCGAGCGTCAAGTCTTGGCTGACCCCAACATTTGGAGAGTGAAGATAAAGCCGTTCCACTGACAGCTATGAAATAGCCTCTTTTTTCTTGGGTCAGCATTCAGGGGAATATGAATATTATTATCCACAAAAGGAGAGCGAAAACAATTGAGTTCTTACTTTAGAAGAGTGGAACGGGAAACGACAGTTGCTTGGTTTGGCAGCCTGCGGAAAGCAGGGTTTAAGGAGATGAGAAAATGTTTATTGCAGTTATAAGTTTCAAGTCAAGTTCTTTTGTTCCTCTTCTCGTGGCTTTTTATTTATCCTTTAGATTCCTCCCTTTCCCTTTTTCATTCACACAAAAATCAGTTTCAGGAAAGTTTGGATCGACATAAACCCGCACAAATATGCCAGGGTGCGGTTTTAAACATGCCAAACCCCTAGGGGGCAGTGTAGCACAATGATAAAACCCACGTCAGCCAATCAAACGGCTTTGAAACGACGACAAATTCCTATCAGGAGTAAAACATGGCGGCGGGAGGTTCATTTGTGTGGACAGACATATAGGTTAAACTATACTTTTAAATAGCGTATCAGAATATAAGGCCATTAAAACTCACAACGACGTCAACTGTGTCAAAGCAAGCATATGGACATCGTGGTGCATTATTTGTCGCAGACAAAACTTCTGTTTCCCCATGTAAACACACAATCACAAATACTGAGGCGTCTCCAATCTCCACTTTGGTTGGAGTTTTTATAAATAATAATTTTTCAGTGATATTAAACTGAGTTTTTGTGTGGATGAAAGGCCAAGACGTTTGTTTTCAGATATCCAGCTGCCTGTGGACTAGGCCTCAGTTTTCCTGCTTTCTCCTGGCCTCAGGTGTGGAATATTTCTGGATGACTTCATCTGGTCATATTATCACTTTGAAACTCTGCGTCAGTATTTAAGCTTTGGACTTTTCGTTGCTGGATCGTTCCGTTTCCATGCCCGACATCTGTTATCTGTTGCCTTCCGATCCCCGTGACTCTGTCCGTTCATACTCGTCGCCTCTTATCTATCAAGTTTTTTGTTTTAATTGAAGTCATCAACACGCCACTTTCTCGTGCCTGTCAGCATCTTAGCCACGCCGAGCTACACTTCGTTACAGTTTCTGAGTAAATCGACATCGTCCATCAAAACTCTGCGTCAGAGGTGCCCGAATCGAGTCCTTAAGAGCAATTTTCCTGCGTGCTACAGTAGATGTTCCACTATTTCAGCACACCCGAATCAAGTAAATGGTTTATTTCAGGCCTTTGCAGAACATGACGACATGCTGAATTGGTAAGTGAACTATTAGTTCAGCTTTGTTGAGACAGGAGATCATTTCTTGAGGACTAGAGTTAAACATCCCTCTATGGAGTCTATGTTAACTGTGTTTCTTGGTATTTATTCCCTGCTCTAATGCTTTCAAATTGAACTCCCGTTGTTGTTGTCTTGGTCAGGTTTCCCTCCCAAAAGAGATCTTGGCTCTCAATGGGAGAAACCTGGTTAAACAAATCAATATGTGGAGGCACAAAGGACATCTGTAATAATCATTAAATTCTATCTTCCGAAATTTATATTGCTTTATAATGTAGTCTTTGGTCTTCTTTATCAGGAAACCAAACATCTTCTGACATGCCGGATAATAAAATAGTCTGAAACCCAGTAATAATTTGGTTTAATATAGGAATCCTTAATTTCAGAAAGCATTGAATATTATGGCTCTCTTTGTGAGTCTACATTCCAATCAAAATGTCTCTCTGAATAGGAGCTAACATCATTGCCCTTAATGTCACGTAACATTATCAGCTCTGTGGTTTGGTACAATGGAGCCATTGTGCTGTGCGGTGAGGAGAGCTTATCAGTGAAAGACAGGAAAGGGGAAAGCGAAGGAGAAAATGAATAGAATAAAAGTAAATTTGATCTCTGTTTTGCAACAGAGCCTTTCGCACAGAGCTGTATTCAGAAAAACCTTATTCAAACTCAAATGATAATAAAAACAGATTGTTGGTGTTTGTTCTGATTGTTAAGCATAGCGCTCTTTTTTCTTTTTTTTTTGCTAAGGACACAATTTTACAATTTACCATCAAGCTTCAAGTGAGTGATGTAATGAGATCCAATGGCGCGGTTAGGTTGATATGCAAAAAAAGACAAACTGATAATATATGTAGACAATAGACTCGTCATATTCTTTAGTCCTGAAGTTTTTTTCTTCAAATGATTTATTACTGATTTAGCATATATTCTATTTACCCTGGAAGATGGAGCATTTGACATCCCACTTGAGGTGACATCATTCCAGCTTAGAAAGTCAAGCAATCGGAATTTCAAGATGGCCACGCCCAAGGAGACGTTGTTCGCAATACCCTCTCATTAACCTAATTTTAAGCTTCACTTTACATAAGCAAATACCACTTTGAATTTATTCACTTTAGAGTTTTAGGTGCCACATGTAACACGGAGTTTAGGCAAACGTTTAAAGTGTGTTTTGAAAATGATTGTTCTGTGAATTGTTTCCACCACAGCTCACTACTGTTGATGCGAGGAGCGGCCATGTTGAAACGTGAAGTCAGCCTTACAGGGAGTAGTCGAAGATTTCCACTATCCAAATGGGGAGTCCAAGTTCAGAGGATGTTCCAATTGAACGCACATAAGGAAGCCGGAGTACCCGGGGAGAACCCACGCATGCACCGGGAAGCGAACCCAGGACCTTCTTGCTGCAAGGCAACAGTGCTACCAATTGTGCCACTGTGCAGCCCCCAAACCAAAGTCACTCAAACAAATAAGAATATCAAATTTGAATGTTCTCATCGTCCTTTTAAAAAGCATAAATTAAAGAATGCATAATTAAAGCTGTGCCCAAATTAATATAAGATGGAGCTTTATCCATGGAAAAGAGTTGCATTTTTTTATTATTTTGTAGGTTACAATAAAGAAAGACTTTAAATCTGGAGAAATCTGATCTCTATTTAACTCGTCACATACTGAATGAGCTATTTGCTCATATCCAGAGTTATAAAAAAAACTTTATAGCTATTTTTTTTTCTTTTGCAACAGAAAAACTTTTTCTATTGTGTCATGGGATCTCCTGTGTTTCTTTTTCTATTTCGTCGCTGTTGCTACAGTATTTCCATCCTCAGATTGGGAAAACCAATTGTTGGTTGATCACAGAAGGAAAAAAAAACAAAAAAAACCCCAGCTTACTGGTGAAAAGGTTTGGGATTTAAAACGCAGCAGATTTGATTTGTGTGGCATGGAGCGAAAGAGCGAGAGGTTTACGTGTCACTGCCAGGCTTAGGCAGCTTTGTGTTAATTTGTTTGGGATTGAGGGGTAGCAGATGTTCATTTATTTGTCTGATTCTGCTGCGTGAACATTTGAGTTTTAATGACAGATTGTATCCAGCTCCAGCACTGTGACATATATAATAATTAAAGAGAAAATGCAATGGAAGTACTCGTACGCAGAAGACGTAAAATCCGCATTATTGTATCGTTGGTAAAGGGTTAATTAAAAATTTCTCCACTTTAAATCTCAGGTGGTGTTTTCACAGATGTTACCCTTCCTGTATAAAAATGTCAAAGGATGCATAATAAGTATTTTAATTTTAAAAACTTCTAATGATCTTCTTTTCTTGATTGAGATAAAAAAAAAAAGTGTTTTATTTTCTTTTTACATTTCCTACTGTATTCGTTCTTGCTGGAAAAAACCCCACAAAAAAACATATATGTATTACCTTGTGTCGAGCTCAAGTTTCAGATTTTTCGGCACCTCCTGAGATAAGTTTGTGTTCTCAGACAGACAGTGAGATATATCTGCGCCGACAGACGGAGGAAGGCGCTGTGAAGCTCCTGAAGGTAAAGAAGCTTGTTGTGCCAGGTCTGATCAGGATGAATTCTGCAGCCAGAGGGGAACTGATGCACAGCAACGTTTTGCTTTAGCTTTACTCATCGGTATCAGGCAGGTACAGTGGCGGCGAAACTTCCCCCAGCCTCCTCGCCGAGAGCAAGTCTCTAGTACAAACGAAAAACCTTTGAAATTCAAAAACAGAGCTCTCTCTGTCTCTCGCCAGGATAATCGTAATGTGATGCAATGTTTTTCTGCACCAGTGATTCACTGTACAGCTCATGTGTTTGTGGACTGGGTGGCATGTAGCCCACCGCTTCTCTTGAGTTTTGCGTAGAGTGCATCAAAAATATTAGTGGAAATGAAGCTTACTGGAAATTTCCTGTGATGTAAACAGCCGTCCTCCACTGCGAAGAGAGACGTGCCGAGCCGAACAAGACGGATGCTAACTTAATATTTGGAAAATACTCACTGAAGTGGTGTGGATCAGCTACCTCATGTAGGCTATGTTCACACTGCAGCCTGAAGTGATCCAATTCTGAGCTTTTAGTCAAATAAGATTTTTATTTTTTTGCAGTGGACGTTTACACTTCCAAATAAATGCGACCTGCATGTGATCTCCTGTGTGACCTGGAAGTGTCCTGCATGCGCAGTAGAGGGAGCAACAACGTCACACATATAGAGCGTGCTCGGTGTTTGGGGAAGTAAACGTGGACGCTAACGGCGGGGCATATCTTGCGATTTTGAATTTGCTGTCAATGAGCTAGAACATTAACAACTTAATCCTCATCATAGTCTGCCATGGTTGTCGTTTTTCTTCCCGCTTCAGCATGTCGGGGTGCAAAATAGGGAGATTTGTAGAGTGTCACTGACGTTCAAGTCGGGTACGTGTCGGATATCCAAGAGGCCCGGGTCGCGTTACACCCAAAAACTCTGAATTGGGTCACTAAAGGCTGCAGGGTGGACGCAGCCTATGTTAATAAGACTGGAGGTTCCTCCCGGTCTCATCTTTAACAAAACAAAGTCAATTTGTTGTATTTTTCACCCACTGTTTGATCAAGACTGCACAAACCAAGCCTGGTAAAATTCAACCTCTTGCTCTACGCTTCAGGCTAAACCCTCAGGGATTGAGAAATAATTACTTCCTGGAGGCGTGGACTCTGTTGAAGTTTTGAATTTTACTTAGTTGCTAACTGTGATGATATGTAATGTGCCAGGTTGATGCTATGAAGCTTACCTGCGCTATTAGCGACCATCCTCCACTGTGAAGAGAGAAGTATTGAGCCGAACAATACGGCCGTTAACGTTGATTACTTGGACGCGTGGCCAACATGGACTGAATGACTTCATTCGCTTCTAAAACAGCACAGAAAATCAACGTCTTTGTGAACAACTTCTCCTTCTGTTTGGAAGTTGGAAATTCTACTGGAGAAATCCACTTCAGTGGGAGAAAGCCCAGATGGACCATTGAAGGGAGATGAGAATCAAGTGGAATAGAGTGGAAAAGCAATGGTCAGGTTCATTTATTACTGGTCTTTCTCTAAAGATACTCAATAGATGAGTCTGAATCACAGCAAAGTTACTCAATTGGCATCGCTGGAGATTCCTTCCGGTCTCATGTTTCACCCAACAAACTCGGTTTGTTGTATTCTTGACCCACTGTTTCATCAAAATGACCCTAACAGCACAAACCCAGCATCTGGCTAAGAGACAGAACCAAGCTGTTTTGTTTTCGTGTTGCTCTTCTGTTTGTGACCTCAGAATAAACAGGGTGGGGAGGCAAGGGGGGGTCAAGGACATGAGTAAAACAGAAAAAAATAAATAAATCTAATGTCAGCAGGGCTTAGTTCTGATCAAACACTCTGTTCTAACTGACAGAAACTGGAACGCTCGATCCGCTCGCTTGGGAGCCGGTTGTAATTGAAAATGAGCAAAAAGGCAAAATCAAACAAACACTGTTGCAATCACACACCTGGGATAGAGGTGGGAGGGGGCGGAGGGGGGGGGAGGGGGGATCACTAAACCTGCCCTTAGCTCGTCCACAACTTCACACATGCAGATTTGGATATCTGCCACATATTTGCACAAAGCGTCAATACATCTAAAAGGGAAAATTAGTAAACAGAAGCTTATCATCTTTTCAGAAGATCCCAAAGGCCTTGAAGCTCAGCTGTATCCCATTTTGAAGACGGAGATTAATTGCCTCTTTTCCGCCCCAACAGTAATCCTTGAAACCGCCTTTCGCTTCGGCACCGCAGCATCTCTGCGCCTGCAACCTCTCATCTCGCGCGGCCTCGTGAAGTCAAACCAGTCCTGACGAAACACACACACAAGTATCCCCCAACGCTATTCATCTGCCCATTAGGCACATAAAGGCAAAACATCGGACGTTAACATGGGGCTCACATGTTTCAGATGGCCGGGTGAAGCGAGTGGCATGAATGGATTCATCTCAAAATGAAAGCCAGCTCGGGTGAGCCCTAACCCCGCCAAGACCCCGCCGCTCCGACTCCCTTAATACCTCTCAGAATAAAGAGCAGATCAGAGCGGGTGCGTGCTTGTTGACACTCGCAGGTGTTGAAATAATCAAAGCGGTGAGTTGCGGGTTTTTAATTAATGGCCCCCCGTCTTTGTTCACGCGACGGCGCGAGCCGCGCGGCAACATATGGCGCGCCCTGTTTTCGCAAATCCTCAACAAAAAAAAAAAACAAATAAATAAATAAAATCCAGCCCTGCGTGGGATTTGTGAACACAGCAGATGAGGGCTTGATGATTATGAGTGTGCTGCTGCTGATGGTTGTCGGCGCTTGGAAAGGTTGAGCCTTCCGACTCGGCGTGCCCCGGCATATGCCGCCGGTGGATACGGAGAGGTCATCCAGATCTTCTGCCAGCGCTGGCCATTTCATTACGCCACCAGATGGCTGCGGGGATTTTATCATTAAAATATCCTTCTGTTGAATCTTTCTCATATCATGAGAGTTATCAAAGTGACACAGATTGGGGTGACATTTAACACGTTTTCCTCTTGGAAATGACTCTAATGGATCTCTTCATCGCTCCCAACTGTCGACCAACTCCGCGTCATGCTTGTGGCTGAAAAATTTCTTCAGATTACCAAGGATTAGTGTTTTGTAAAAAGTGTTTATCCCCTCAGTACACAGAAAAAGACAAATGTTTTCATACCATTAACTTGTTAAGCCAACCTGGCCTAGTGTGAAAATATTACCCCTCTTGTAAGGAGTTTAATTAACCATGATTCTCATTATATCCACATCCAGGCTTGATTAGCGCCAGACCAAGAAATCACTTGAACAGAACCTGATGACAAGAAGACGACGAAAAGGTCAAAGAAAGAAACTATTCAGGAACGTTTTGGGGTTTTGGGGGCTGTGAAAACCATAATCCACATATGAAGAAACCATCGACTGTGTCTGCGACTCAATGAAGAGGCCGCAGATCAACCAAGGACCACTTCCAAGGTTATTTTGACACATCATAGTTTGAGCCTCTTTAATGGATTTAAATGTACTCCATGGTGGTGAGTGAAATCATAAAACATAGTATGACCAGCTGTTTCTCTTGGGAAATAATTTTGCTTAATGGAAACATGGCAATTTTGAAAAAACTATTTTTTTCAATTAAAGGTTTTGCCACTATCAATGAGGTGTTTTTTTTTTTTTTTTGTCCTTATCAAAATTGGTTCATTTTACAAAACTACAATGTTGGCACTTTTTTCGCATCACAATCACATGAATAACCAAACGCAATTGCTGTCAGAAACTGTGAAGAAGACGACGACAGGAACCAGACGGAGGAGGGGCGTGTTTTTAATGACATGACGCGTGAACAAACTTACCTACCTGCCCCCCCACCCGCACTCCCCTCCCCTGTGGCGGCGCTTCACCAAGAACCACTGAAGCAAACGACAAAGTGTGACAAAGAAAGAAACGCAGAGAAAAGGTGCAAATTCTTTTCCAAAGCATCGTCATGTAGCGCTTCATCCACCCAAACCTCGCGCGGCAATTGACTTTGTGCGTGCGTGTCGGATTTTTGATTTCAACTGAGATTACCCGGCACTAGAATGCAGTCAGTGATTTTTTTTTATTTTTTCCACCTCCCCTCTCTCCCAATAGGGCATCATGTTCCCGCCGTATGGACGCTTATTACATGGCCCTGCGTGTGTTTCCGTGCCCTGAAAATGGCGAGGCATGAATAGAGTGTAATCAGTCTTGGAGCCAATCAGAGGCTGATGTCTGGTTGACTGACAGGGAGGTCTCTGCGGGCCTCTGATGAGGCCAGAGTTAAAGGGCTCCCAGGGGGACGGGCAGCCGTGACAAAGACAGCCGATGGACAGCAGCAGCTCACTGACATGAATGCAGCGGCGACTCCACACTTTAGTGTTAAAAAGTATATCTTTGATGGACTAAATCAAAAGCAGTTAAATTATTCAAGAAAAGCAAATGAATTAGAAAATAAACTCAGTTTCAGTTGATTTCAAGCCTAATTTTGATTAAAAGTCTATTGCAGTTAAAAAGACAAGCGTTCTGCAATAATTGTTAGTTGCAAAATAGAGGCAGACTAAAAAGAAGAAGTTAGAACTTGATTCTTCAGAACCATCACAGTAGAACAAGAAAAGACTCCTCAGCGGAGTCCGAAAATTTAAGCTAGGTCATATCTTTTAATGCGGTTGATGGGTTTAAATAGTTACGGTTTCAAAATTCTGCCTTGCTGCTGCTGTCGTTCCAGAGGACGACGAGGTTTTTCCTCCAGCCGCATAGAGAAGTGCCGCACTGCCCGTTTCTCCATGTTTTGCCGTTCCATCAGAGCAGGGGGTCAAAAGAGAGACAAACATATCATAAGAAACTTGTTAAGCTAACACGGACGCTTTGGGCCTGTATGGTGAGAGAATAAGCACCCAGGGAGAACTGGTGCTTTCTTTCGGAGAACATCCAAACTGCACACAGAAAAGTCTTAAACTCAGGACTTTCTTGCTTCACAGCGTCAGTTCTAAAACCTGTGGCAACGCGCGTTCAAGACAAAATGAGCCGTCTGAAAATATCTCCACTCTCGTCGAGGTGATGCTGTTTTTAAATGTTTGTGCGACCATGGTGATGTCTCTGGTATTTTTACTCAAGGTTGCAGTAATGACTGAATGTCTTTAAGGGCAAATAACCTGTTGTGGTTGTTTATTGAAAAAAAATAATATATATATATATATATATATATATATATATATACACCCCAGTAACTGACCTAGTTAGAAAGCAACAAATGTAGATGCTACAATATTTTTCAGTTTTCAGATAAATATATTAATACCGCCAAGTACCTTTTTAGACAGACGTAAAAATTTGTTTTAATGTAAGACCTGCTGCTTTTCAAAATGAATATATTTATCAGTTTTGGAATATGTATCATCCACACCTACAGTAAACCCTGAGTATATCTTGGTTGTGACCAAGCAACGCCTGAAAGCAAATGTGCTATGTACTAAAGGCAAACAAGTAAATGTAAATGCAGCCTGTAATACAAATGAAAGGTTTATTCATCTCAAACCAAAAAAAATATGAAGCATTGCAAATGTATTTGCACTCCTTTGGACCTTTTTTTAATTAAAAAAAAAAAAAAAAAAGTTTTGTCCTGTTACGACGACAAACCTCAAGATATTTTACCAAAAAAATTATGGAAAAGGTGAGAGGAGTATGAACATTGTAGCATATCTGGGATGTATCTGTATTCAGGTGAAGGTGCAAAGTTACATATATTTTTTTGTGCAAAAGCCTGGGCATTATGTTCATACTGGAGACCTTCAGCGTTTAAAGGAAAACCTTCAGTTCCCCGATAACAAACGTCATTCGCTCCAAAGCGTCTTGCTGAGAATGACACGCCTGACCAAAAGGCAATCAAAATGTAAAAAATTGTGAGAACTCAAATGAGACTAGTATGTACAATCTGAAAAGCAGAAAAAAAATATGGTTTTCCCTTATTATATGTTAATTTGACATCCGTTTTGTCTGTTTTGCTCCAATCGTGATCGTTCTGCCGCGTTTCATTCCCACAAACCCACACGAGGGAAGCGTGGCGTAACGTCAGCTCCCCTAAACGAACAGTAGATGGTGGTAGTAAACATTTTTACATGCAGTTGAGTTTCAAACAGCAGCTCCTCAAATCTTTCAGATTGTTCAACGGTACGTAGATTTTTATTGCTGCACGTTCAAGGAAGAGGTAAAGAAATACATCACCCCCTCGCTCCAAGTCTTCTTTCACTTCCATGTTCACATTTCTCACATATCAAAAGACAAAGTGTCTTTGCTTTCCGTCAGCTCTGGATAAAAAGTACGACACGAGGTCTACACAGTGTTTGACAAAACGCAGGAAGTGAGAGACAGAGCTGCTAAATCCCTCAAGTTAAGCTCATCACCTCCTCCTTCTCTGAAGGCTCCTGTCTTTCATCAGGCAGGGTTTATCACCGCGTCAGAGACAGACAGTGTTTGAAGTTTCGAGTCTCTTCTCTCCCTGCACCCCCCCAGTCCACCCATCCCCCTCGCTCACTAAACCACACATTGAGGTGAGGCAGCGGCTGAGATTAGATCCCCATCAAAACGGGCGAATGGGCCCGTGAGAGCAGGGAGAGAGGGGTAGGGATTCGGCTTGGGTGTCGTTTGACATGCCAGGCACGCAGGCACATGGGTGGAGTTGGGGTTTCTTTATTTCTTTTCTTTTTTTTTTTTTTCTGGCAGGAAGTTTAAAAAAAAAAAAAGTCTGACAGAAAGCAGCATCATACAGTTGGAAACAGACAGTGTATTTGTGGGGAGAGCTGCCGAAGGAATGAAAGCAATGCAGATTAAGTAGTCAGTAGGGGTGTGTGGCATCGCTGTTGCCGGCTTCGCAGAAAAGAAAGTGGCTATTGGCTGTCCCAAAAAGATACATTATTAAAGGACATTTTTTTAAAATGTACTTTTGTGATATTTTTTTTTATAATGCCTTAAAATTGGGTCTCCGCCTCTTTAAGAAACTCTTGCTCATTCTGAAACTCTGCATTCAGAAGTCATCACAACGTCGCGCCCCAATTAATCCTTTAACAGCAATTTTACCACTGAGTAGTACCTCAGATAATGAGCTTATCAGACGCCTGGGTCCATCGTATGTTTGCTAAATGATGCTGGCTAGTCTGAAGGAACTGATTGGAGGAAGTCATGAATGATAAGAATCTGGGCAACACATGACGTAAAGCTCAAAAAAGGCGACTTTACTTAACACTGACCCTTTTGCTCCGGTTTGGCTTAGGAACATGCAGGTCTAACGAGTGTGTTTTGCTTTGTTTCTTACGTTATCGATATGAAAAACCTTAAACTCACCAAAAAGTGATTCATTTTACTGCAGTACTCTATTTTTGACAAAGACAAGAAGTTCTTTGCTTTGTGCATAGAGATTCATTGACAGTCCGGATTATGAAGGGTCATTTTATAGCTTCCGCTGATCTAGGGCTGCTGAAAGGACCCACCCACACCCTATATGAGCTTTGAGATTGGGACCCACAGCAGCACCTGCTGCATGTTGAGGAGAGCGAGAACAGAACGTGCTTTCCTGACTCTAAGACTCAAATAACTCCTAAAACAGTGGTTACAGCAGTTGCCAAGACACTATTTTTTTTTTTTTTGAAGTGTCACTACAAGGTTCTGAAAAGTTGCTAAATGTAGCAACAAAGTGGTGACACCGTGACCCTCGCTGGGTAACCTTGAACAAAGCCTACCACAGCTTTATGCAATCACAGTTTTTACAGAAACATTTAAATAAAAAATGTACCACCTGATGTAACTGACTTCATATAAAAAAAGCATTAATTATTTCTCAGGCTGCAAAAATAGTACACAGACTCCCACCGCTGCAGACAATGAAATGCAACAATAAACCCAGTTTCTTTTAAACGGGGCCCTAGTGGTAAACTTTAGGAATAACATGACATAAAGTGAAATGTTATAAAACCAAAGGGTTCAGCTGTACATACTCGTCTCATTTAGTTTTCCAGCATGAACTCTGAACGTAGCAAAAGTATTCAAAAATATCACTCTCCACTAGCAAGAAGTAGCAAATGAACTAACTAGCCAATGCGTTAGCTCCATTCTCTGACAGTGCAGTTTCGCTAGGGCCTGTCAAGAGCTAAATTAAAAGATAGTTAGCTTAGTTGGTGATTATAGTGGACTGGTCTATGATAAAATAATTGTTATATTATCATGTGTTCGATTTTGTAACTGAGTTGTTAGCTGTTAAGCTAGCTAGCATCTCCATTTGATTTAAGTGGAGAAACTCCTGAACTTTATTTGGCAGATTGGTTGTTAGACTTGTCAAAACATCTAAATTAAAGCTACAGAGAATTACAATAAATTTAAAAAAATGAAATACTATTAAAAATATTTTCAAATAAATTTGTATTTTTTTTTGTTTTTTTGTAGAGAAATATTTTTTCTAAAGCTGTTGCACTTGTACACTATTAAATAACACGTAGCTAAAGAAAAGGGGATTTCTTATCAACACTTCCCAAACCTACTCGCAGCACAACAATCTAAAGAAGGCTTTGCTTCAAATTCTCCAAGGAGATACGCATCATCCAAATGGTCCCAACAAACACCGCCGCCGATTCCAGATTTGCAGCTAAATGCTGTAAGCATAGAAAGACGGGATCAGAAGCGTTTCCTGCTCTGCCTTTGATTTGTCAGCGCTCGGGGACGGTGAACCAGCGGGGGAATTCTTTTTTTCTTCTTCTCCTTCTTTTGGTCTCATTAGACGGCATTGATTTCTTCAAAGACGACTGTTGTTTTTTTAATTAAAACAGTGAACTGGCTAATTGTGAAATTGATTCAGGTTGGTGTTTTTCACTGTGTGGAGCAATATGCTGGTGCCCTCGTTGCTATCTGTATTTATCAGGGAGAGTAAAGCAGCTTGCACACACTCTCTTGCCTGTCTTTCTTTTTCTAATTCTTGGAGGGAGCCGGAGCACACGCGCACACACACACACACACATACACACACACACCCACGCACATTGACAGTTTAGGGTGTTTAATGCCGTAATCCCGCAACTCTTCAGAAACGTTGAAGAAGTTTTTCAGTAAGCTGAACGTATGAATGACAGTATGAAAGTCCTTTCCTCGCTTTGCGAACCCTGTAAGCTCATCTGCAAAGTAGTTTGAAAGTCTGTATCAACAACAGGATTAAGCATCAAACTTCTGAGGTGATTTGGTATTAGTTCGCCGTTGCTCGTTTGGACAGTTGAATTCTAAATGTGTGTTATGCGGACACGTTCGGGGGGAGGAAACATGGACTTTCCACTCCTGTCAGTATGATTTATGTCATGCCTGAGAAGAAATTTGCCTTTGAAAATTGCGTGACAAAACTTCACATCAGTCTTTCTTGAGGGCTAAAGTTACCTTCAGAGGTTCTATATTTCAGCGAGGTGTTTCGCCACTGGATTAATCATCGCGCCTTAAATTATTCATTCCTTATCCAAAGTTGAGGAGCTGTCCTCGGTTCAAATTCGCTCCACAATTTCCTAGAGAAAAACGGCCCCTTGTGTCGTTGGACATTTGTGTTTGACCAAAAGTCCATTGGGTCACGATTTATTTTCCTCTATAATCGTCAAGGACGGTCTCATTACAGAACTCCTAACAAATTTCTTCTGTTTTTGCTCTTAACTTGTGTGTTTTAGATCAAGACTTACCAAAACCTTTCCATCCCACGGCCCCGCAACCAGCTTCAGCTGCAGGCTGGTGAGCCCCCTTTGAAAACCTGCTAGACAATGTTACAAAATATGTAGAGAAGCAAACTTTTAGAATGTCTTATTCTTGATAATTATTGCATTCATTTGGCACAAATGCTGCCTCACACCTTTTTAGTTGCTTTATTTTAGAATTTAGTTGCCATGTTAGCTTGAGGAGCAACACTGCTTGATAAATTGAGCATTTCAAATCACGTTTTAATAAATTATTTTAACTTGGATTATATAGCAGTGATTGAAATATAGATACAATTTTATGATGAATTAATATTTTCTGTTTCCAAAATGTAGTAGATTAATGTTTATAATTTTGAGGCTCGCCTAGCACCTCTTGTGGCCCTCTGGTGACATACTGACTACCTCAAGGCACATTATCACTATGTCATGATTATTTGACATAAATAAATACTTAAACAAAAAAAACTTAAACGGTAATTGGCAATTACTTGCAATTAATATCCACAGTGGTGCTGGAGGAACTGGTTCTTAGCTCCATGTTGAGTGGCCAAGGTCACTTTTCTTTTCACATCATGCCAAGAGGGAAAACAACCTACCGTCGCAGGATTCATTTGAAACACGTTTAACAGCAACTCGGCGACACAAATTGTCTCCCGCAGGATGTTTCCCAGCGCTCGCCTCTAGCGGAGGCCGACCCTTTCCCCCAAGAAGAGGCTCTCGGCGAGGCACAACAGTCTGAACTGGAGAGGCGACAGCGCGCCGTGAGCCGCTAACTCTGTCGGGAAAAGAATCCCTGGTTTGTTTAGCGGCACATGTCCTAATTAATCACAGGGCTCTCGTTGCCCAGCTAAATGGCTGTCGTTTTGGAGAGTGTCAAGGAGTCAGGCTTATTTATTGCTGCCAAATATTTCAAGACTTCAGTCAGCTGTCGCCTCTGCGGCTCCCCTGTGAGGTTTTATAAATCAGGCCTCTAAGCCAATGAACCTCTCATTGCTTAGCCATGTCTGGACCTTCGAATGTTAAGTGGCACCGTGGAGTAATTAGCGAGATGCTCAGATTTTGAGAGGAAGGCAATGTGACAAATAAAACCATGAAGCACTGCATGGTGTACTGTACGGATTCTGTGAGCTTCACAGTGGAAGTGCAAAATTACAAAATCTTACCAAGTATTTTTTTTCTGTCTAGCTTTTAGTGCAAATATCTTGGTGCACTTGACATGAGACAAAACTAAATTACAAGTGACTTTTTAGTAATACATAGGAGTTTCTAATTTTAAGTCAGTAATTCTTGAATATCAATAAATTCTAGATTCGCTAGCGGATTATTTCTCTTGTGACTAGTAGAAAATGTAATTATAAGTGAAATAATCTGCCAGTCGACAGAACTTTTTCACAAATATATTAAGGAATTACTGCCTTAAAACAAAATATTTGCTCTTGAAACTAGATAGTAAAGAAACACTTTATAATATTTTGTAGTTTTGCAGTGAGGACGTTAATGCTTGAAAATCCTCTTGAGTGAAAATTCCTCCATAGTGGTGTTCTTGATGGGAGTTTCTTCTTCCAATGGAGGTGCAGTTAGCAGGTTTAGGGACAATTAGATTTTCACTCATGACCTGGTTGGCTTGGACGACCATTTTTCTCTAATTCGAAAACTGCATTTTGAATTTATTTCGGATATTTTAGCGTTTGTCTGATGGTCTGAAACGAACAACAAAAAATACCCTTAAAATTTGTAATACTCTTTCATGACACTGCAGCTAACTGTGGAGATTTTCTGGGGCTCCAACACACTCTGAATGCTGGCTTGCCACAGGTTGTGAGGATAGACCGGGTAAACATTGAGATTTCATCCCAAACAAAGCGCCGGCAAGTCACAAATCTGGCTCCGGAGAGGGAAACCATTCTCACCTAAGTCCCAGCGAGACTAAAAAGGATCCAGGGATTACAGCGGCGCTCTCACTTCACTTTAATCAACGTGCAAAGCCGAGCCGGCTGCTGTTGTCCTTGAGAGACATTCAAAGGAAGGAGGCAGCGCTGGAACATTTAGTTAAACAGACTGGTGAGTAATTACTTGCTCTAGTTACAGTGTCAACATCCAGCATGTTCTACTTGCTGTTTGTTTTCTGCCCCCGCGTCACCCCCCTCCTTGAGCTCCTCGCGCATTTGAAACCAGGGAAGACAGAAATATTCCTCCCTGATCATCTCCACCCTCAATTTTACTCAGCTTGTCTTTTGACTGTGTCGCCGTTTTAAGTGTTTTTGAGGTTTCCCTGTTATTGTCGGAACGCCGCGCGCGCCCAATGTTTTTTTTTTTTTTGTTGGGGCTTTTCGTCTTTTTGCGACATCAAACAGTCAAATGCGGCATGTTTACGCGTGCGTCTGTTCTGCAGCCCGCTTTTCTGTTTAACCTCGACATCATTACGCTCGTCTTTGATCCTTCCTCACCTCTCTTTCGACCCGCCGGCTCCTTTGGGGTTTCCAGCCGAGGCTACGACGCGGCACGGGGAACGCGGGGAGGACGGAAGACTCTCTCCGTCTCTGTTCTCTTCAGGGAGACGAAGGAAGGCCCGGAAGCCGTTTCACCGGGACACGCGCAGGAGGAGGAAGGTAAATATAGATCACTGCACGAGCGCGAGCAGGTAACAAGAACGGTATCCTTTCGAATCGCTGTTTTTTTTTTTTTTTAAATGCCATTTCAAATCGACTTTTTTATATAAATTGTTTAACAGTGTAAACAGTTAGTTTTGTCAATAAATACATTCCCGCCCACGACCAGCCCCGTGAAATCATTCACAATCTTTGTGTGACCCAAAATAAAAATGAGTTTTACACCCTGCTGTAAAGCTCCACTTGTGAAAGTAAACACTGTTGGACCCTACTTGTTAAATAATAATAAAAAATAAAATAAAAACTTGAATATACTGCAAAATGTCTTAAGTGAACTAAATAAATGCAAGTAAAAATGGGATATTTTTCATTCAGTGACATATGTTACGCATATGATGTAATTTTGTATCCGTTTTCTTTAACTCAGAGTAACTCTTGGTTCATCATCCCAACGGTCAAAACTATCGAAAGTTCCCGAAAGCCCCGGTACATCTTGCCGTTAATCAGCCGAGCCGCGTGAACTTTCTGGCAGTGTTCCTCTCATTAACAAAGTAACCCATGACAATGTTACAGACCCGAGCTTAGGCCTGCCTCGTTAAGGGGAACGTTGGCGGATAGATGGACTGAAAATGATCAGGCTACTCTGGACAAAAGGATCACGCTTAATGACTTTCCTTTTGTTTCCACCGACCATACAGCTCAGGGCGAAGACTTCCTCGCACTTCACTGGGATAAAGACTCAGGTTTGGTCCTCCGGGATCAAGAAGTAAAAGCTGGGGCTCACTGGAACCTTCCCTGGTACGGCAGGCGATCTCAATCCCTTAAAAACCAATGGGCAATTTCAGTGACCAGTAGTTACTTAATAGCATGAGTAATATTTGATCAAAAATAAAGACTAAACTTTAAACTGTGTAATACTCAACGCAGTCTCCTGACAGAAATAATTTGGTAAATGTCTGTTCAAAAGCATGACTCGAAGTCCTCCACTGCATGGCTAGACAGTAATGACCTTGAAGATGAAAGAATACTGACACGGCCTCCTTCTTTACTGGATCTACACCTTACTGGGTACATGGGGGTCCTTATTGAACAAGAGATTTACTGTAAAAGAAAACAGTTAATCTTGCTGAAAAGCTACACTAAAATGTGAAGGTCCACAGATAAATAAACCTTGAGACTTACGGAAACGGAAGATTGGCTAGATTGGTTACTGATTTGTTGTAGATTTTCTTTATGATTTTCTTTACTTGAAATATTTTGTCCTGAGATTTGTGAACATCAATAATTGACTCAGAGGACTTTAGTTGTTCAATAATAAAATTAATAGAACTTCTCTAATAACAGTGATTTGTAGTCTCATTGAAGGAAAGGCTTCAGGATGTATCTGGTACAAACCCTGGAAGGGAATTTTGTCGGGCCAGGAGAAATACCTCTTTATGAATCACCCATACTTTCTGTCTGAAGTTTGGAAAAACTTTGGTAAAAACATCAACATTAAAATAAACATTAGGCTTAATGTAGAGGTATCCAAATTCCTTGATAAGCCGATCCTTAAGTCAATGCTGGTACATTTACTGAGTGAATTAGCTTCAAATCTAAATCACCACCTTGACCATGCCAATATGCAACAGCCCCAATTCCCTTTGCCAGAAAAACTCACATAGCCTTGAAAGCTTTACACATCTATCACGCCATCAGAACGTCAGAAGATTAAAGTAACCAACCAGAAATTGGCGTGTTCTTACATTCGCGGTGACTTTGTAACTATTTTGAAGGGACAACAAACAACATGATCATCATCATCACCACCAGACACCCAAAAGCCCCAGGAAGTAAGAGCGGGCTCATTATGACATTATGTGGATGATGTCTAACCCTACCTTCTTGTTTCATGTTGGGTAATATAAAGCAATTTTGTCACCCTGCTCCTGTCCTTGTTCTTTCTTTTTTTTTTTTTTTCTTTTTGTTTTGCTGGGGAGTCTTTGAAGATGGAGCGGCATCAAAGTGGACTGTGGTGGACAAATTGGTGGCATCTGGACACCTTCGGTCATTCACATAGCTGATAAAAAAGATCTTATTTAAGGACGGCTGCTTGATGGAGTATTCTGAGCATCGTCAGTTCTGAAAAAGCCACATTCAGGTTTTCGGAAGATATATTTAAAAAAAAAAAAAAAAACATTTAATGAGGCTTATTTCAGCTCCTTCCTTTACTGACAATGACCTTCACATAAAAATAATTAAATATTTTTGGTCTGGTTTCAAGAGGAAATATCTCAGTACAATGGAAGTAAGCCAAAACTACATTACAAGTAACTTTTCAACAAGAAATAGGAGATTGTTTTAAGTCAATAATTCCTTAATATTGTTGAAAAAGTTTTAATTCTATTGGCAGATTATTTCACTTGTAACAAGACATTTCCCTATGTTTCCCATGAAGGCATCAAATGTCATATTTTGAGTTCACAGGGTAACAGAATCAACCAACTGATAATAAATATGATTGAAAATTTAAACATTTTTGAGATTCTGCTAATGTCGAAAAAACACAGTTTTGCATTTGCATTGTTTGCTTTACAGAAGAAACAACATTAAATCAAATGTGAAAAAGTTCATTCCCCTAACATTTCCTGTCGTCTTCTTTGTCTTTTCCATCAGTAGTAACACCATCCTGTTGGTCATGTGACTCGTCTGATGTCATAATGGTGCATCCATTGCAGTTTTGTGAAAAACACTAATTTTGGCACAGCTGAAAAACAACCTCTTCATACGAGCACAAAAACATTTGATTAAAAAAACTTGTTTTCCGAAATTGCTGCTATCATTCAGCAAATGTATTTTTGCTCGAAATTGTACTTTTGAACAATTTGCAGTTATGTAGTCAATGCTAGTGAGACATTTACAAATCATTTTGTCTAGTTATGATGTGCCAGCATGAGCCTCGAGTGACTTCTGAGTGACTATGTAATTCACATCTGTCACCTACATTTAAAGTCATATGAAAATGAAAATAAAAAGGACTGCTATGGTGAATATGACTATTTTGAAAAAAATGGATCAAATTCAAAATGACAACTTTTGTTCTGAAAGCTTTTTTCTTTCCACATGCTGCCTTTTCAGGAAAGCTCATCTGTTTTAGGTTTCAATACACTCTCTATGTATATTCGCTGATCTGTAATTGCTGGAGGAAAGAGAAAAAAAGAAATCTCAGAAACATGTCCTCTGTCAGTAACAACTCTTTCATCCCTCCCACCCATTGGGATGCTCTGTTCCTGCAGCTATTACTATAAATTTATTATTTAAGTGAATAGCTATCAGCAATGAGCCGAGCAATTTACTTGTCAAAATACGCTGCCTGTATGGTCTGAAAAATGACTTGTGGGAGCTCAGGCCCAGGCTGAGCGAGGGAAGGAGAAGGAACCATCTGCTAAATTATGAATGTTGGTCTGAGGTTGCAACTTGCACTGAGTGATGAGCTGTAAACCCGAACGCGGGGAAGCACAGGTAAGAGCAGAACAAAGAAAAAAACGGATTTATATGGAATATTAAACTGTTAACAGAAAGACAGCTTTGGAGGTGGAACAAAAGCTTTGGAAAGCGAACTAGTAGCCTAGTAGAAACAACCAATCAGAGCTCGGAGGTGGGTCTTAGCGCTGCTAATCACAATTGCGTGATACTTGCTCAGGCTAGTTAGTAAGGCCACCGATGAAGGTTTTCCTGTAACGATAAGTTGTTGGGTTTTTTTTTTTATCACATTGAGTATCGAGTACATGAGTTTCATTGACAGCGCTAAGCCCCTCCTGCTGGCTCTGATTGGCTGTTTTTGAACGGGAGTGGTGTATTCCTTCGGATGACAATAATAGCTCAGGAAGGAGGTGGAGAAGATTGAGCTTTTCACAGATTATACATCTCAACTTACTGTCATGACAACAGTAAAACAAAAACCTGATCATTTTTTGATCATCTGTGGCAAAAAGCAAAAACTGGAATTGTAGATGGTAGTGGTGGGTGGTGGGGTAAATACTTGTTCACAGCTCTGTGAAAGAAGAAAGCCGCCTCAGGACAGAAAGGACACCGGAAAACTGGGCCACTGAAATCAGTACCTTTCCCAGGCTCGTTCTTATCCTACTTTGAGCTCCCCTAACTTCATCACCTCTCGTGCTTTTCGAAGACCTAAATAAACTCTTTCCAGCTAGCCACACAGGAAAGATGGATTCTCTAACAGAAAATCATCATGACCTATACTAAAAGGAAAAATAAAAAAAATAAAAAAACTGCTGCAGAGACTAATGAAGCTTTTATTTCCCTCTCCCCATCCTGTATCTATCAGGCCTTAATGCTAATCTACCTCTTCTTGTTACATCAGCTTTTCCCCTCTCAACACTTCTCTTATTTTTGCTGAAGCAGCTTTGATCCTCTGTAGACCCCGGTGATCTCCGCCGCATTGGTTAAGTGCTTAGGCTGGATTAGGAGGAATGGATAAGCGATGTTGGGACACGGCCCCCATCCACACTTCCTGGAACGACGCACCCTGTAGGGAAAAGGCAACCCCCGGCCGCACGGACTGACAGCTAACAGCGCAGCGCGCTAATGCCAAAGATTAATCTCGTCTACTATCCGGTTAAATGTGTTTCCTCCTTTCCCTCCCCTCCATTTGTTTTGTATTTTCTCCCCTCCATCATCGACTGTATTTCTTGAGTTTGTGCTTCTTCATTTGCAACCTCGCCCTCCTGAGAGCCTCCCAATAGAGGATTAAAACGGCTCTAATGTGATTCATGAGATATATCGAACTCATCCCCTGCTGGTTGGAGAATAACACCGTGCTTCCCGAGAGGGTCTTAAAGAGAGAGAGAAAAACTACATTATTTAATGGAGTTCTTGTTTCTGCGTTGGTGAGGTGCTGGCTGGGCTGCGGCTGCCTAAATGAGGACTGTCGTTTGGTCCCTGGTGGGGACGTCTTCTCTGTGGCGGCGCGCGTGTTGGTGGCTGCTGCTGTACCCACTCGGGAGAAAGGACCGCCGCATTCCTCCGAGCAAATCTAACACAAATCAAAGAACCTCTCAAAGTTAAACAAATCGCCCCCCAGGGGAGTGTTGTCCTTTCACATTTGGCTTCGACTCTAAGAACACAGAAATATGAGGAGACCGCCTGAGCAGCAGAGCAGCGCGCAGCAAAGGGAAACAAAAAGTTGTTGGGCAATAAGTCAACACCCTTGATGTGAAGTTTTCATCTTCCTTTCTGCTATGAACAAGAATGTAAAGTCAACTTTTTTGAGCGTTACGTCACGCTATGACGTTATTCCCTCATCAGAAACATACCTGCGATGTTTGAGAAGTCTTTCAGTCTCCCGTGGCAACCACTCAGCTGTGCAAAACGCCTGTGACGCAGCTGCAGTTCCCAGGCTTCCCAGCTTCTGCATTAAAGAGCAACTCTCATCTGCATCTCCCCCACTCAGCTCCTTCAGACTAGCCGGCAGCAATTAGCAAACACCTGGTGGAACTGGGCATAAGCTGAGGTCATTGTACAACGAGCTACGTCTCAGGAATTTCTTAAAAGAGACAGTGACCCAATTTCAAGGCGTTAAACTGCAAAGTCAAATTCAACAGTCATATTTGATATATGTGGCATATATAGCAGGGTTCGCTGTCATAGGTACACAATGACACTGAACAACATGCAACACCAGTTCTTTCAACTCCGGTGTTGACTCCCTGCAGACTCCAGTTCGTGGTGAGTATTATTAAGTAACTAAATGCAATATTTCCAAATCAGCAGCATGGCTTATTTAATGAGTTGCAACTGCTTATGTTGCAGTGAAGCAACTTGGTTGTTATATTCTTAACGACATGATCAGACAATCTTCTTTGAAAAATGTTTTAGGAGGGGAATTAAATGTAGTTCTGCCTTCATTAGCCTGCATGCATCAGTGTTTAATTATTAGCCGTTATTCATTGGAGTGCAAGCCGTTTTGATTTTGTGAATGCATACAGTGATGTTGCATCACCAATAAATTTGGGTGGCATTAATATGCGCACATATAATTACATACAACTCAACTTTAAAACTTACTTCGAGATAAAAGTCTACCGCTAGTGCGTAACATATTTCATATTTTGAGTTGAAGGGAGCACAGTTAAGCTTCAAGAAAAGGAAAAAACTAAGAAATCACAAGTTTTATGTTTTTTTTTTTTTTTTGTGAAAGTTGTTTAGAAACTAGAAAAACTTGCACTTCGAGGCCACAAGTAGCAGCCATCTGCCTCGCTGGTATGAGTCGTAAAACGTGCCACTGGTGGATTTTTACGGTTTGGAGCATCATGTAGGTGGAGAGTGAGTCACCATACTGAAACGGAAAAAATTAAAATAAGTTTGCACTTTTCAAAAAAAAAAAATTGCTAATTATCAACCATCAGGTAAAATGTGGGCATGATGAACTAACAGATGTTTCTTGTGCAGCAGATGTTGGCTCACATAAAAAACAAAACAAAAAAAAAACGCATAATAACTCAAACACTATCAATTGTAGGATTTTAATGCACCGCGCCGTCTGTAGCGTATCTTTTTCTATCTTTTTCCAGAGGAAAGTACACAGCAATCAGCCGCGCCACATCCATTGAGTAGAAATTACAGGATCAATACCACTTTCACTTTAGTCTTAAACAACTGAAATGAAGCCTGGAGCTCATGGCGTAATAAATCATATGCCACAGTGAATCAATGAAATTGCTAAATCCACATGCTCTGAGTGATCATTAGACTGAATGAGGATACTTATGTCTAACAGCAGCTCAGTTAAGAGCTCCACAAACCCTCAGAGCACAGTTGTTTCAGACAAAAGAGTTTTTTTTTTTGTTTTCTTTCTAAGGTACAGCGGCGAAGCTGCAATGATGACGTTATTCTGACGTTTCTTTTTTTCAGACGGGGCTGAGCTGATCCTCTGATGAGGAGATAAACGCTAGAGATTGATATGGGGCTAATGGATGCCAGACTGTTAGTGTGACCACTTAATGCGTGGCTCTTGTTGAATGCGTTATTAAAAATTACAAGTAAATGTGACGTGCATTAATGTCACATTTTAAATCTGGTGTACAGCTCCGGTCTGACCTCCGCGTGCAAAATAGAAGTCGATTTAAAATTTATTATACTTTTTTTTTTGTTATCCACTCTTGTTGAATATTATACACAAAGGCTCAAGCATAAAGTTGCACCCTTATTTGTTACTGAAACAGGGGTTTTACAAAAGTACAATGTTTTTTTTTAAATAAGCGTAATTTTAAACCTTTTCTAACATACCTAGACTTCCCAAACTAGACAGTTCCTAAAATTGTACATTCATTCATTCATTTATTTATTTTGCCATCGATCAAATTTTCTCTCTATTTAGAAATAAGTTTGTTGGGATATTTATGAATTATTGGCTTCAATCAAACTCCTATCATGTCTTGCTGAAAAGTTACTTGTGAGTACGCTAGAAATAAGACAAAAAGTAAGATGTTTGCACTAGGAAACAGACCAAATATCTTCGGTGCAATTTTGTGTTGTAACAAAGTTTTTAGTTATTAGACAATAAGGCACTGAAAACTCCTCCTCAGATGTTTTTTGTGAGCACTCCTGTTTCTTTTCAGAGAGAAAGATGGCGAAATTAACTCTCTTCGCCTCGGTCCTTCTTCCCTTCCTTCCCTCAGCGTAACAACGATTGATCCCTCAATCGGTGATAAGAAGCTCTTCTCCATCATGCGCTTCCTGCCACCTCCGCCCCACGTTCCCTGAGCGGTCGTGACGGGCCTGTCTGAGAGGCCCACGATAACGACAGACCCAGGATGCAGAGGTAAATCAATCTCAGCGAAGGGGTAAGCACGAGCACTCGTTCCCAGGATTGGTGCATTCCTTCTTTCTCGTATCAGCCGATGGTGCTGATACAAGAATCTACATGATATACGTGTCAGGATGAATCACCTCAACGTAAAGCGCTGTCTAATTTCAAGCAAACTGTTTTAAAACCGTTTTAGTACAAAGACCTCATGACCCTCGCCTGGATGGTTAACGCGTCCGCTCCTATGATGCATATTAAATAATATTGTCTACAGTGGTGTAATGTTTGCGGAAACTCATTAAGTTGCAATAATAAGAGTGGTTGTTGTAAGCTGCGTTTCCACTGACCTTCACATCGTGGAAATTGGAATTGCAAAACTAAAGTTTCTTAACGGAAACGTACCAATTTCAAAGAAACGAAGTTTTCCCTAAAAACTTTTGCCACTTAGATTAGTCATCAAAATAAGCATAATTGACAAAACTCCAATGGAAACACTTCTGTTTCGGCATCACACGAATCACGCGGACAAACGGATGTTGCTAGTGATGAAAAAGGTGAGGAAGAGGACAGGAAGTGGTAGGAAGACGTTTATTTGTTCTTGTAATCATTATCGTCATGGCCGGAAATGCATCCAACGCTTTCGCCGTTCGCCACACACACAAAAAGCGAACAAGACGACACAAAGAAAAAGTGAAAGGTTAAACAGACGGTGGTCTCCTTCGCTGTAAGTAATGGTGGGATTAAATCGACAAAACAAATATATTCATCATCTTTATTTGGTTCATTGATAAGAGTTTCAGCAGTCAGAGTTAATTAAGCCAGTTGTTTGTTTTTAGCGCTATATTTAGACCCGCTTCGTTCCCTGGATACAGTGTGGCCAGAAAAGCTGAAAAAAAATAAAAAGAAATGTTTTTCAACCTTGAAATTATCATCTTTTTTTTTTTTGTTCACTGCAAGAAGAAGAAGAAGTTGTATCTCCTGTAATTATTTGTCTAATTTTATCTTTTAATTTACTTACGTCAGACGTTTATTTAAATTTACCAAACATGAGGGAATATGGGCTAAAGTTTGATCCATTTTACACGTTGCTGCATCCTTTAGCTTATCACGGCTCATGCACACCCGTGTGAGCGTGCGTGTGCCCGGACAGGTCGCCCATCCTGAAGTCCGTCATTCAAGGACGGAGACGAGATCTCAGCAGGAGTGGGAGCGAGGGGTGTAATTAGACCCTGTCCTCGTGTTTGATTACAGTCTTGTTCCCACATAAAGCCCACCTAGAGGGAGGCTTTCTCTGGTCTTCTATGTCTGCCTGATGATCTGAGCCAAATCCCTGAAAGCGGCGTTCCTTCGTTTTTCCGCTCCCTGAACTCCACGCGGCTAAAACACTCTTAACACATTACAGGTTTGCAGCTGTTCACGTTTCACACCTCCCAGCTGACATGAACAAATCTCTCATGTGCCACAGCTTTTTAGCAAGATTAAATATTATTTTATCAATCAAATAACTGCTGGGTTTTTTTTATTTATTCATCTATCCGCTCACTGCCAAATCACGTTAATCGGTTCCTCCAGTTTTTTGGGGGGTTTTTTGCGACCGTGGAAATTCTCGCAAAATCAATTACGTGTCACTAACGTTTTTTTTTTGTTTTTTTTAACGTTCATGAATAATTGTGAGTTTATTGAAAATGATCCGCAAGAATGGTCAAAAACTATCTGTGTTTTTATTACGACTGTAAGCAAAACTTTGTTGAAAAGAAAGAAACTCAATTTCGGAATCACGGCGTTTCCATTAAACGAGGGACGCAATTAAACTCACACGTTTGCCCACGCGACAAGTCCAGAGGTGATTCCAGTTTAAAGGTTTCAAACATAAAAAGGTGCGTTCACATTCGAGATTGAATTATGAATCAGCATTGATAGTGGTATAGTTTAAAGCCGATGACAAATGCCGCCGGATAAAGAAAATGTTTGGTGGTAAATTCCAACAGGACATTTTAAAATTACCTAAAAAAAGAAAAAAAAAAACAGCAGTTAAATAAGATGTTTCTGATCACTGCTGTAAAATCTGGCTTAGTAATCTGCAGTTGTTGGGTTTAGTTTTATAACTTGAAGTCTTTGATTCAGTGGCCCTGACATAACGGAGAGGCTCTATGGGAACAAATAAAGCCCAAGAACGTTTCATCTGTCAACTGTTTCATTTCCAAATGACCAGGAATGCCACTTAGTGTGAAGAAAGAAAAGGTTGAGAGCTTCTCGGTCATTAAGAAATTGATCGTTGTTATCATAAACGTCAATAAGTTATTTATCAGTAACTCCCAAAGACCTTTAGCAAAACCAACTTCTAACTTTAATTTAATGTCCTTGCCGATCAATATGCAATTCCCATGTAAATATCACATTGATTTGTTGCATAAGCAAACCATTAAATACCAACTAAATATGTATTCTTAGTATTTTAAATTTAAGAGTTTATTGAATCCAGCTTTACAAATACTTTCCAGCATTCAACTTATTCTGAGTTCTTATTCTTCTGGGAAGTCCATCATGGAAATGAGATAACAACAACGACAAAAAAGAAATCAATACTTGATTATTAAATGTGTATCTCTTATCTCTGTTTTGACTACCACACCATGATCTTGTTATCTTTAGAGTTGTAACCTTGAGAAGGTCACATGGGATTTACAGATGATCGCCGCGAGCAACAGTCTCCAGTTCCCGGGAAAATGGCAGCGGAAAGACGACACGACTGTCTCTTAACGAATCCAAGACATTAGGGACAAAGAAAAGCATAACTTTATATATATATAAATGAAGGAAAGGTAGACATAACACACGAAAGTAGAGAAAGAACTAGAAAATTCCTGAAGAAATTTAACCGTGGCCCTGCCAAAGTGTGCCCGTCATTTGGAGCCAGCGTTCTGATTCTAAACATTAGCATCAATGCTAAAGAAAGCTGCAATGTAATCAATAGTCACAAGCATGACTTCCTCCATTCAGTATACTAAACATGGGTAATAAGTCAGAGAAATAGCTACTACCTCATTTAAGGTAAAAGACTAATGCTAATGCTCTGCCTTGCTGTGAAAAAGATCATGCAGGATAATCTTATAGTTTCCAGCTCTCACTCCGAAACAGAGAAGACCAGCGTTCAGAAAGAAAAACCGGGTCCAGTTACATCTCACTATTGCAAAACATATGGCGCCCTTAACGTTCCTTCTGCTTAAATCCCTTTCTTGCCGACTGTTGAATGTCTTTTGAACAGACTCGCAAACAAGAGCAAAATTATTACCTGTTCCTGTGACCTATGGAGATTTTAACACCTAGATAAGTTACAGTGTGTTTTAATAGGGACACATTTCAGTAACAGCAACTCTCAGATTAAGTTTCAATCCTAAAATTGTCATCTGACATTTTATAAATGATATGATAAATATCGCTGGCTCAAAAGCAATTCATGTTTTCATTGATTACTGGTATTGATGTTTTCTTTTTATATGTTATTTTTCCTCGTTTCACAATATGAAATAGAAAATACAAATTGTTTTGATTCAAACTTCAGATGTTTTCCACTTGTTCTGCTGAGGCAGTTACACCGATTTGTGACATCACGTTCTTCTGTGATGTGTGGAGGTGTGACGTCATAAAGCTGCATTCTTGAATTCCAGGTAACAGCCAGGAAAATATCAAACATTTGTTCAAGGCTCTCCTACCGACACCGCTTGTTTGTGATTCGTTGTCTAGCAATGGCCACGCAAAACAATGAGGACCTGATGGATAAACTTGACGTGGACAAGGTTAATTGGGACAAGAACTTCATAAAGGTAGACGAGGGTATTTTCAGTTTGGATCAAAAAAACAAAGATCTGGAAGAAAAAGTGAAAAAACTTACTGAAAGGGTGAAGGAAGTGGAGAAGGAGCTGGAGAAGCAGCTGGACAATGACCAGCAAAAGAAGGACACTTCACTGCAAAAATGTTTTGCCATAGGCTTCGGCATAGGCCTGGCATTTGTAGCAGTACTCGAGACTGGTTTTGATGTCTGGATCGGTTTCAAAGGCAAGTTTTGATGACCCTAAGAGAAAACTGATGGACCCTGCAGGAACACTGATAAAACCTGCAGGAAAACTGATGGACCCTGCAGGAACACTGATGGACCCTGCAGGAACACTGATAAAACCTGCAGGAACACCGATGGAACCTGCAGGAACACTGATAAAACCTGCAGGAACACTGATGAAACCTGCAGGAACACTGATGGACCCTGCAGGAACACTGATTAACCCTGCAGGAACACTGATAAAACCTGCGGAGGAAAACTGATGGACCCTGGAGGAACACTAGAAACAGAAACGGTCGGAGGGACCGCAGGGACCGGTGCTGGAACCACAGGAACGGAGGCCGGCGGAACAACGGCACGAGGAGATGGGACTTGAGCAGGAGCAGGGCTGGCGGAGCAAAAGTCCGGCTTGGGAGGCAGACGGTTGCCAGCCAGGACGGCATAAGCGGCTTCACGCTCCCACTCTGCCTCTCGTTGCAGCTCCACCAGACCCAGCTGATGGAGGTGAGTGGACCAGTACTCCAGCTCCAAGAGGAGTCGGATGGTCACTCCAAGACGCCAGAAAGCGAAATATGGCTCCGCTATAATTCCCTTTGAAGTCCTCGATGCATATATATATATATATATATATATATATATATATATATATATATATATATGTATATATATATATATATATATATATATATATATATATATATATATGTGTGTGTGTGTGTGTCATGTAACCTGTGAGTGTTTATTTTGCATGGCACATTGCTGCCACCTGCTGGACTTTCAGGGAAATGAACGTCACATCTCCGCAATGCATCCCGGTCCACTTTCAAATGAGCTAAAGACTACTTCATCAGAGGTCAGCGAAGTCAAAGAAGATCACTCTGACAAGATCGCTGTTAGTAGTCACTGCACAGAGGTGTGATGTTCGCCAAACACCCATGTCCTGTGCCAAAATATGCCTCACCCGAGTGTTTCTTCAGGACCAAGGAGATAAAGCCATCAGGGTATATGCAGTAATTGATGACCAAAGTTCAATATCCAGAGTCAGGTTCTTCCTTACTCATTGAAGACATGTTCAGGGCTTACAGACATGTCAGGGAGGAAAGCTGCAGGATTGTGTATTGAACCAGTAAATGGAGGAGAATGCATAGCTCTCCCACCATTGATTGAATGCAATCAAATACCCAACAACAGGTATGAAATACCTACACCAGCTGCAGCTCTTCACCACCCACATCTTCGATCCATCGCTTCGCAAATCCCTGAAATTGATCCCAGAGCAGAGATACTACTCCTGCTTGGGCGGGATGCTATTGAAGTGCATAAAGTTACACAGCAAATAAGTGGCCCAGTGAATTCTACCTTTGCTCAAAAGCTTCACCTTGGGTGGATAATAGTCGGGGAGGTGTGTCTTCAAGGTGCACACAGGTCAAGTGTATCATCTTATAAAACCACTGTTTTGGCTGGTGGTCGACCATCTTCTATGACATCATGTGAAGCATACATACAGTTTCAAGAGAGAGCAAGTTATGGCGGGGAGAGCTCCTGCGACATCACTGCATCATCAAATGAGCTAAGAGAGCAAAGCATAGGAAAGACTGTGTTTACTGAAACAAGTAATGACAACAAGCTAGCACCATCATATGAAGATACGGTCTTTTTAAAGACCATGAAGACCCAAATGTACAGGGATAAAGACAACACCTGGGTTGCTCCGTTGCCAT
Source organism: Poeciliopsis gracilis (assembly GCA_911649635.1). Taxonomy (NCBI): domain Eukaryota; kingdom Metazoa; phylum Chordata; class Actinopteri; order Cyprinodontiformes; family Poeciliidae; genus Poeciliopsis; species Poeciliopsis gracilis. The sequence continues at coordinate 1,284,882 of CAJVRI010001102.1, read as the reverse complement.
TCAAAGCACCTAGCTTAAGACTCTCAAACAACCGTGAGCAAGCAACAAACGCCTCACCTCCTTGTGCCGCACACTCAATCGGAAAAGGGGGATGAGAGAACATTTTGAGACCTTCATGGAGAAGATCTTTAAAAACAATCATGCTGAGGTAGTGCCACCCCTGGCAGAAAATGAAGAATGCTGGTATTTACCATTTTTTGGTGTTTATCATCCTCAAAAGACAGGTCAAATTAGAGTCGTCTTTGATTCCAGCGCTCAGCACCAGGGACTTTCACTGAACAGTGTGCTACTCAAAGGGCCAGATCTTAATAACAGCCTACTTGGTGTCCTGCTTAGATTCAGGAAGGACAGAGTAGCTGTCACGGCTGACATCTGTCAGATGTTTCATTGTTTTCGAGTAAGGGAGGACCACAGAAACCTTTTGAGGTTTGTGTGTTTCAGAGACAATGACATGACTAAAGACATTATCAACCTCAGGATGAAAGCCCATGTGTTCGGTAGCAAACCGTCTCCAGCTGTAGCCATATATGGTCTCCGAAGAGCTCCTGAAGTCGGAGCACATTGCCATGGTGAGGACACATGTCACTTTGTGGAGAGACATTTCTATGTCGATGATGGACTTGTGTCTCTTCCGTCTGATACACGGGCACCACCCGTAGTGCAACGAATGGTGCAACAAATGGCCAATAGCTGTGGTTATAGCCTCGCACCCGAGTGCCGACAGTTTGGTTTGTAAAGTGGAACTGAAAGTGACATCTCAGGCCGGTGCAAAGCCTTATTTGAGGCCTATTTCTGAGGTTGTGCTCCTTATGCCCGAAGAGTCCGCTAGTTAAGGTTGTTGTGCATGTTATGTTGTGTGACATCACTGATGTCAGGTGGGGAGTGTCATGTAACCTGTGAGTGTTTATTTTGCATGGCACATTGCTGCCACCTGCTGGACTTTCAGGGAAATGTTTTACGTGTACATTATTTAGTCAGTTTGTTTGTTAACGGCAGAGCGGATGTTCGGATGGATACATTGTGAATGTCGTGTTCAGATCGAGTTCTTCGACGCAATGCCTGTAGGTATACTTAAAAATGAGCGTTTCTGTTAATGTGTGAGAAACAAAGTAAGTTGTTTATTGAATTTATGTTGTTCCTGTTTTGGCAGTTTCACTCCATTCTACGTAAATAAAGGAAAAGCCGTTTAATCCTGACTCGTGTGAAAGGAGTTTGGCTGATGGTTAGCTTAGTTCAGGACACCATTACGAGACCATATATATATATATATATATATATATATATATATATATATATATATATATATATATATATATATATATATATATATATATATATATATATATATATATATATATATATATATATATATATATATATATATTTTCCTTATAGGGGCTGCACAGTGGCGCAGTGGGTAGCGCTGTTGCCTTGCAGCAAGAAGGTCCTGGGTTCGAATCCCGGCCCGGGGTCTTTCTGCACGAAGTTTGCATGTTCTCCCTGTGCATGCGTGGGTTCTCTCCGGGTACTCCGGCTTCCTCCCACAGTCCAAAAACATGACTGTCAGGTTAATTGGCCTTCCCAAATTCTCCCTAGGTGTGAGTGTGTGTGTGCATGGTTGTTTGTCCTGTTTGTCTCTCTGTGTTGCCCTGCGACAGACTGGCGACCTGTCCAGGGTGTACCCCGCCTCTCGCCCGGAACGCAGCTGGAGATAGGCACCAGCAACTCCCGACCCCGTTAGGGAGAAGGGTGACGGAAAATGGATGGATGGATGGATGGATGGATATTCCTTATATTTCAATAAAGAAATATAAGGAATATACACACACATATACATATGTATATATATATATGTAAAATTAGGATTTTTTTTCACTTTTGAATTCCAAAAGGCACATTCACACTCTGTAGGGGTGTTTTTCAGGGCTGTTCCTTTGCCCTTTTTCCCCTTCTATCCTGTCTTCTATATATATATAGAAGACAGAAGAAAGATATATATATATATATATATATATATATATATATATATATATATATATATATATATAAGTAAATTTTTTACCTTGAAAAAAAAAAAATATATATATATAGGGAATTTCTGCATTACAAATATATTTCCACATTTTTAATGTGGAAATATATTTGTAATGCAGAAATTCCTTATATATATTTTTTTTTCTCCACATTTTTAATGTGGAAATAGGAAACGTCAATACTTTCGGGATGCAGCTGTATAATTAGTTGAGCGATCTGCTCCGGTAACTTGCATTTTGCAATTGCAATTTTTCTAGATCAAATTTACCACAGGGGTCAGGGTTATCAGTGTTTTTTATGGGGAGCCACATTAATAAATTAGTGAAATAATTAATGAAATGACCACTGTACTCTGTAAAAAGATATACATTTTAAATAAAACATCCAGGAACGCCAACAAACATTTTTAATGTAGGAAAAATAAATATTTTCTCTTCATAATATGTATTTATTTACTCTGTTAATATGATTTTTTTCTTTAAGTGGCCCACCGTATTATATTGGCTAATACTCTTATATGTTAAACAAAAAATTCCTGAAGAAATATAACCGGAGCCCTGCCAAAGTGCGCCCGTCGGTTTGGACCCAGCGTTCTGATGCCAAACATTAGCATCAATGCTAAAGAAAGCTGCAATTTAATCAATAGCATGTGGAGAGTCATAAGCCTGGCTTACTCCATTCAGTAAACTAAACATGGGTAATAAGTAAGGGAAATAGCTAATACCTCATTTAAGGTAAAAGGCTAATGCCAAAGCAGAGCCCTAACCTGAGCAAAAATGATCATGCTGGATAATCTTAGTGCACTGCCTACGACAGTGAACTAGTGGGGGCAGTGAAATGCTAATGTTTGTCCTAACTTGGGACAAAATGATAATGCAAGCTAATATCATTGCAGCGCCTGTGGCGCTGCATTAGCCACAGATGAATCTTAAGGCTTTTATTTTGAATTTTTCAGAAAGCTTGATTTTAAATGGCCAGTCTAATCCCATGTGTAACAGTGATTGGGTTAAATCAGTTATGGAATGCTTGAAAAAAAGCAATAACTTGATGTAAACATTTTCAGGGCTTTTATTTCGAAATTTTCAATAAGCTTCATTTTAAATGTCCAAAATAATCCAAAGTGTAACAGTGGTTTTGTTAAAAAAGTCACATAATGCCGAAGAGAGCAATTACGTGATACCAAAGAATGTCAGGGCTCTTATTTTGAAATTTTCATGAAGCTTAATTTAAAATTGTCACACTAATCCTGCGTGTAATGATGGTTGGTTAAAATCAGTTTTAAAATGCCCAAACACAGTGTAATTCTAAAGGGCAGCTCATTCCTCCTCAGTAGTAACTGACAGTTCCACCATGTTGTAGTCCTAACCTTCAGGAATTGTACTTCTAAAGAGGAGGTCAATCCTTCCTCAGAGTTCTGCCATAGTAAAAAACTACAGTGATGCGTTTTTGTGGTCCTAATCAGCTGGCCATGGTGTGTTCCGTTGCTATGGTAATGGATCCTCTGCCAGCTGTGACTCAGACAGGGGGAGACAGAATTTTATCAGTTTGAGTGTAACTGACTCTGTTTTGTGTCAGTTAGTCTTTTGTTTTGACTTGAATTTGGCTCGCTTTTTGTTAATTATGACGCCACATTTACTCGAAATGCCAACAAAAGTAACAGCTCCAATGCCGGGACCGAGCCGCACGTTTTGATATATATATTATGAGGGGGCACACAGCGGTATCGGCCGCATTAACGGTAGTAGGAAGCGGCAGTTATTTTGAGGTGAAGAACAATAGGTGCCTGCCATACATTTCTATGGCAGGCCCCAATGAATAAATACCGGAAGACAAGACAAAACAAAACAGTATCACAAACATGTCAAGTCTCCCGAGCAACCATATTTAACTCCTCTCTCCCACCGTGCTTATGTATTAGCATTCGTTAGCATTTCAGCGTAAATTTAACGTTATAATTGTGTCGCTCCCACACTCACTCCTGCTGGGTTTTATCCAAACATGTGTAGCCATGTTTGGATAAAACATGGCTACACATGTTTTATCCATGTGTAGCCATGTTTGTCATGGCTACATGCTAGCATGTAGCCATGACATGCTAGCATGTAGCCATGAGCATGAATGTTTCTTCTTGTTTTCCAGACTTGGTTCACCACGTTTTCTGTCTGCTGGAGGTTAATTTCCTGTCTGATTTGACGAAATGCAGCACTTACCTCGATTTCTAAATGTTATACGTATTCCGACTTAGTTTTAAGTTAGACTGCCGTTGCTCCCACCCTAAACCTGGCTAAAACAACTCCACTCGACTGTATCAGTATTCCTCACCACATAACATTCAGAATGCAATTACAGTGGCACAAAAGAGGAGCCAATGATGCGCTTTCCTCTACATAGGTTTATGATAATTAAGCGACAGAAGGTCAAAGGCACTGTGTGTTAAACTAATCACGGAACAACACTGCATGCATTTTTAATGACCAGATAAAAAGGTGAAAGTCTGAAACCGAAAAAGAAATAGACAAATAATTCTTGCTTTGAATCGATGGAATCTTGCCGGGGAGGAAATTTCAAATATATTTGCAACTCTTTGGGCTCATGTCTGTTTGCCAGAGATACCGGGAAGTTCACGAACGGGTCGGACTGTGTGCGTCGCTGTGATGTCCGGGTTAAAAGAGGCCATTTTCACCCGCGACGCACAGGTAGAGGGAAAAAATAGATGAACCTCGCGCTTGTCTACAATTAAACTGCAGCAGTTATTTCTGAATGACACCGCAGACTGCTTCCCAAAAAGGTGTCATTTGTTGTTACTTATCTGGACTTATGACACAAATTCTTACATTTGAAAATTATATCTTTTTTTTATTACATTTTGCTGCAGCGAATATTGTAAAAATGATTAATAGCCACTGAATATGCAGGAAACAGATGGGGTTTTTTTTCTCCAGCTGCATTGTTCTTAGTTTTTGCTTTATTTCTGCACTGAATTCACAAAGCAATTTGCACTAAATACACAGATGAGCTCATCCACCACTCGGTTTTAGTATATGGGACCAATATCAATTTTTTTCTTTTTTTTCAGGTTTTAGTTGCTCTCTCTTTAACCACCACAACAGCTCCCCATCCTGTTGTGTTGGGATCACGGTAATACAACTGTTTCATCTCTTTCCCTGCTTTTTCCTGCAGCTGTGTGTTTGTACCATCTGTTTAACGCAAACGTTCAGTTGCTGAAAATCAAGTCAAAAAGTGACACTCATCTGCCTTCATGACATACCGAGTTAACAGTTTCTTTTTGATCACTTTAATGGCTGTGGTTTACAGCTTATGAAAACTTGAATCTCGCTGTCTTCAAAAAGCTGAGGATCACACATGTCTAATAAACTTGTCTGTGCACTTTTTTTTTTTTTCGTGCTGCAGCTTTTCCTTCCACTCAACTTCCTGTAGGTTTGCTCGGATGCAGCAGCATTCTGAAGAGCCGGCTTCTTAAGCCGCATGATGTCCTTTTTGTTTTTAGTTGTATCACAATCAATAAAATTAAAAATGCCAAAAATAACAAATAAATAAATAAATGATGTATTTGTTTACTTTTGAAATTTAAAATACCAAACTCAATAAACCGGGCATTTATGCATTTGATTAAACAACTCCTGTTGGTCATTAGCTACAAATTCCTCTCTCAAAGTTTCCTTTCTGCTTTGTTATTGTTGGGTTTTTGGGTTCTTTTGTTTTTTGTTTTTTTTGCATCAAAGTCAGCTTTTTTTCAAAAGTATGCAAGCAGGAAAAAAGGGGAGCAACGTCCAACTAATTTGTTACTCCGCTCAGATTTACATTCCCTGGCCCTGGGAACAGACGCTCGCTTGCTCCGGCCCATTTGTTCAGCACTTAATAAATTGCGCGGCGGGTTCAGAGAGGTGATATGATTGATCACTGGATGTGGAGCTCCCTAGCAGGAATATTAGTCTGAGGACGCAGAGAGAATTAGCAATAACTACGTATTTGGGAATTTGACTTTCAGAGATGGCATAACTGGGACGGTATAATTGCTTATATTAAAACGCACAGGCGTTTTTTTTTTTGCTCTGTTTTAGCGAAATAGCTTTAGTAGAACAAAGAACAGCAAAGCGCATCACCGGCGTGCTGGGTCTTTACCAGAATCGACTGCATTCACAGATTATTCTCAGACTGTTTGAAGAACGTTTGCTGAATAGAGACTCTAGGAATAAGTTAATTTCACCTTAGTCATTCCGATGAAGGGCTCAGTAATCAGGGTAATTGCGGATAATAACCCCGGCCTGCGCCGTGGGGTCGCGGGTTCCAGCGGGCCCCTCCTGTCCCGTCGACGGTTCTTCCTAACGAAGCGGTGGCCCCTGCTGCTCGGCATGATTACCACGGCCTTTTGATTCTTAACGCGCCTCGCTGGATAGCCGCTCTCCAAGCGTGCGTTGAGAATTTCAAACAAACGTGTTTGCCAGTCGCAGAGCGCCGATACGTGTAAGTCAAAGAAGTCAAAGTTCTGGGGACATGCGAAAAGCCCACTGAGAGTTGTGAACGATTTTCCAAACCTCTTACCTAAAATTATGACCCTGGAATCCCAAAGCAAGTCAGGAAGCAAGGAAGAAGTATATTTGAGGCAAAAGAATATTAACTAATATCAGGTCTCTCTGTCTCAAGTAGACTTTTATTGAAAATTATAGTGCAAGGTATTCTTTTCTAAATCACTGGCATGAGGATCCCAAAGTTTTCTGCAAGTTCTGTCCAGGGTGGATTTGATTTTAACTGGACTTTAATATGTAACAGGTTCGATCATCAACAAGTCATATAAAACCAAAATGCATGCTCGCTTTAGCGTGGCAACAAACTGCTAAATTTGAAAAGATCAACAGCAGAAATGCTGTCTAAGTTTCATAAAGATCCTAGCTATATGTATTGAGTCAAACATAGCTTCTTAAAGAAATTATGAGTGACATCGGTTCCATTTTGTCAGAGCATCGTAGCTTTTATAATCTGAGGTTTATCCGTATCGTTTAAGGATGAACCTGCAGAAACACAAGTTGGGGCAACACGTCTTTTATAGACAAGAAAAAAAAGACACAAGTGTGAGCTCAGTATTAGATTAGGTTTGCCAATTCTTAAATTGAAATGACTTAAATAACAAAGAATTAAAAGAAGAAAACTTTTCTAGATTTTATAGGCTTCTGTAGAGTGTTAAAAGCAGACTAGGTTCTCTAAGGGAGTGTGTGGTGAAATGTAGGACACGTTAAAGAACTGATTCTTAGTCTTATTATGCTCTCAAACAGATATTAGGCTTATTTTTTAGGGTTACATTTTACAACAGTCTAAGAAAACCTTTTAAGTTTATGAAACAGAACAACTTTTTTTTGCCAGTTTATTTAACTTACATTTAAGAAGCACAGTGAAATGCGACTGGGTGTTTTATCGACGCCATGTCGAAAAGGAGAACAGGCTAGCGTCAGCCTGGCGCTTCAGCCTGGCGCTTCAGCCTGGCGCTTCAGCCTGGCGCTTCAGCCTGGCGCTTCAGCCTGGCGCTTCAGCCTGGCGCTACGTCTGAACGTCAGAAGGACCGAGGTTCCATTACCGTAATGCTGTTATGCTAACAAAGAATTTTCCAATGATAACTACGAACTGGATGAATGATTTTAGCCTTTATTTTTTGGTTAGAATGTGAAGAAACCAATAAGTTTTTATATTTATTATTATTATTACCTATTGTACATTGTTTTAACGTCTTTTGAGAGTCCTGCCTCGTTTCCAATAACAAACACATTTTTTGGTGGAAACCCTCCCCCCAAAAAAAACTTAAATGTAAATGACGAGGGGTATGAAGAGTTTTGACCTGACCTGTACACAGAGGTTTCTGTGACGGGCAATCAAGAAGCAGCTAACCTCATGCAGGAGCAGCTTATTTGAGGTCAGCACGTACTCTGCGAGAACAGAGCAAATTGTTCTTTTCCTCGAGGCGGGAAGAACAAGAAGTTCTCCCTGACCATAACGTTTTATTCTTCGCCAGAATAAACTCAAGTGGAAAACTCCCGGGAAATCCTCGCAGGGCCCTCCTACTGCATATCAAAGGACGAGCCCGGCCCACCGTGAATCTCTTGTTAGTCCCACTTCAGCTGCTGGACGGCGCACAAGAACCCCCGCTGCAAGAACGGCATGACACGGCCTTGCTCTCGCGGCCGTGGGAGAGAGGGCCGATGGCAGGATCTCCAGCTGCAAGAGAATGTCTGACACTGATGAGAGAAATAATGAGATGTGGAGCTGAACGTCATCCCGTAAACCGACGGGATCCCGATGAAATGTGCGTGGCGCTCGGCTGTGCGATACAAGCCTTGTTTCTGTGCTTGTATTGCACAGAAACAAGGCATTTCAAAGTCACAGATAAAACAGTCAACAGCTGTGATACAATCAGTAAACATTACTCTTTGTCAAAGTCGTCCAAAGATACACAAATATCTCGATCGATGTGCCAGTTGTTACGAATCAAAAGCAGCTCTAAACTGGTGGGTTTTCAGGTTTGGTTTAAAGGGACTCAGTGTTTCGGCTGTTTTGCAGTTTTCTGGATGTTTGTTCCAGATGTCTTAATGCTGTTAATCATCCTTGTATACCCACCCTTGACATCCTCATCCAGCTACCGCTGGTTCAGCACAACATAGCCTGACACGAATGCTAAGGCTAGTTAGCATGTTCATCATTGATGGTGGAAAAACTGTTTTTGTGGAATGGCAAGTTGTTTCTCCGAAATTAGCAACTTGTATGAAAGGATGATTGACAGCGGCAAGACTTTCCTCTTCCTTGACTCTGATTGGTTGTTTTTGGCCGGGAGCGGTGCATTTCTTCAGACGGCCATAGCAACTCTGGGAGAAGACGGAGCTTGATTTTTTAAAATTTATTTTTATTTTTTTCACAGAGGTTACACGGCATGATGGCAGTTTAAACAAAAATGGAAAAAAAGATATTCTTTTAAAAGTTACAAACTGCTGCTTTCAGGAGGTTTCAATGACGGCATTTTGTATGCCAGCTAAACATTAGGCATATTTGCATCCTCCACATTCAACACGCCGATTTTCTCCCTTTGCCTGGCGAGTGTAACCTTGCTGAGAGCCGGCCCGCCGTCGCCACTGCAACGCCTCATCTGTTCCTGCCGTTTAAGACATCAAACCCGGAAAAGTGATGTTTGTTATGTGCCCTAATGTCTCTTAATTGACGCTAGGCTGCGGACAGGAATATTGATGAGCCGGGCCGGCCAGATTGGCAGCTGCATGAATTGTTATTAGCCAGGCGGTTTGGACACCCTCCCCCCCCGATGGGCCGGGAGGAAGTTCAATATGCTGCCTCTGACAGAACATTTGGCCACCGGACCCGGGGGAACGCGATCAGGAATCCGACGAGAGATAATTAACCATCCGAGGCCGGCCACTCGCAGGCCAGCAGCCGGTTGAGGAGGGGGAATGGATGAAACCACAGAGGGACACAAACAGGAACGCAAAACTTCTGCGATCAGTCGGTGGACGTCAGGCTCAAATACTTTAATTCTTCATATCATTTTTTGAAAATTCTGCCTCTAATTTGAGGAAATTGATACAAAGGTAGGAAGATAAATTGAACATTTTTTAATAAAGTCACTCCAGGACCAAAAACAAAACAAAACAAAAAAAAACAAACAAAAAGACTTGAACTTAAACTTTTATGTTTTTCTTTGAAAAGATCATTTAGGGTGAACTCATCTTGGGCCTAAATATATTGCTTTATTTCTAAAAGAAAAAAGACTGGAAAACATGCCCGCCCAGTGAGCCAGTGGAAGGTTGATCTTCACATGGCCTTTTGTTAGATATTGTTAGAAACAAAAGTTACTGGAGCCACAATTTAAATGTGGGTCGCTAAGGAACAGCATTAAAAATAATACAAATCAAATCAAATGAAAGCAGAATTAGCTCCAAAGCAGATTGTTGTGGAACTGATGAATATTTGAAATGCCGCTGTTTAAGGAGAGAAATCAAAATTGGTTAAAATCCGATGAAGCAGGTTGAAATTCTGATCAGTCCTCAACTCGGCCCTATTTGTTTAGAGAGAGTCAGTCCCCAAGAACAGTAAATAATAAATAATAAAAAAAAGTTTTCGAAAGCTGAACAGGAAGGAAGCGTATCAAATATTGACTTTGTGTCTGACAGAACCCCGTATGATTGTTTGATAAACACACTTCTCTGGTATTTCTTGAGGATCCCTGGATCAATAAACCAACGTTGTGCGACTTCTGGCCCTGTACAGACCAGGACTGTCTGGACCCGCCATGTCAGATCTGCAGAGTTGCCCCTTTTTTTTTAGCAGAAACAGTAGCATCAATTACTAGTTTTGTAGTGAGATTAACTTTCTTTAATTATTGATTACTAACTCAAATATAAGGGCAGCTCAGATCTGACCTTGGACAGCTGTAAAGATTAAAGGAGTATTGTTATGTGAAACAAGTGTTGTCTTGATTATTTCATGCATGTTTCAGAAATCCTTCAATCTCCCGTGGCAACCATTCAGCTTTGCAAAACGCCAGAGGGACCTAGCTCCGCCTCCAAAGACGAAGCTCCTCCTCTGCTGCAATTTCACAGAATGCCCCTTCCCAGCTCCTTCAGACTAGCCAGCAGCAATTAGCAAAAACCTGGTGGAACTGAGGATCTGCTGAGCTCATTATATGAGCTTCTTCTCAGTGAAATGCTGGTGAAAATGTTAAAGGGTTAATAGAGGGACAATGTCGTGATGACTTCCTGAAGGCGGAGTTTCAGAAAGAGCAGAAGTTTCTTAAAGCAACAGAGACCCAATTTTAAGGCGTTAAATTGCAAAGTCATATTTCTCTTCAGTCATATTTGATGTATAGAGAATTTTTAAAACAATTGAAGGTCACATAGTTACTTGATTGTGCTATGAAATTACACTATTGGTCTGGAGAATACAGAAGACTTCTCCTTAAGAACAATATTAACAAAAAAATGAAATGTTGCTGAACATATCCTTTGACCTTAGCGAAAGCCTGAGGGAGATTCAGTCGCCTTACAAACAGCCTCAGTCCAGGTGACAGGTTATTAAACTGTTGCAACTGTTATGATGAATCATGCATTGAAACATTAAAAAAAAACATGAAAAAGAAAAGAAAAAAAAAATCTGTATCTCTTTTCTGCTTGAGAAGCTGACGGCAGCAATCAGCTGGAGATGAAAAGGCGCTCCGGTCCCGTATAGCGGCGCGGCGCCGCACCACCGCTGTCGATTAACATAAACGTTCCCGGACGTGGCTCCGGGACCGAATGTGTCCCATTTCCGACGAGAGTTTGTCAAAAACCTCGCTAATCCCAACTCTCTACAATAATGGTCGCGTTTAATCGCATTTGTCAGGGAAGAGAGGCGACGATTGTCAAAGCGAGGCGCCGCAAGAGCTGTCACTTCTCCAAGTCTCAGAAAAGTGCTCTATGGCGTAAATCGTACACTTCCAGATCGCATGTTCCGTTTCCCTCGCGTACAGTGAAGCACACACACAAACACACACACACACAGATATACAGCCGGGTTTAATAAACCTGGTGCTGGTTTTGCCTGGAGGCTGGCAGTGGACGGTAAATTACACAGCATCCCGGCTGAAGCAGAGGGGAGGAAAGTATTGTTGCAGAGAGCGGATTAAATACCTTGTTCATTTTGTGCTCAACACTGATATTGACTGTCTGCTGTCCTATATGCCGTGAGTTGCTAAGCAACTCACAGCGCTGAGCAATGCAGGGGCGCCAAGGTGGCGACCGGCCAGGGCCAAACACCTTAAAGAGCGCCGCGTTTAATTACTTTCGTCCTCCGGTCTCTCCCATTCATATTCATTACCTGGACTATTGTGTTTACGTGGCTCCTTGACGACATAAACGGATACCAATCATGCTCGTCTTTGTGTTGCTCTTGTCCAAAAAGCAGCATTTGATCAATACGTGTAAATAAACGTCTGTCATTCTGACACTCTCTCCTGAAAGAAACAAGCTTACTGGGCATTTAACTGATCTGATATTACTCTCCTTTGATGGATAATGCTTTATAATGTATATGTGATAAACAACCAATGTGTACAGTACATCAGCAAATGGCTTTTAATGGTTTACACCTACAAAAACATAAGGCGTTTCACATTTTTTTACAAAACTAATCCAAAGTCATTGCTTAGCCTTTAAGCAGTGCTAAAAGCCGAACAAATGATCTCCCTAAAACAACAATCTGTGTTTAAAAGGCGTCTAAGAAGCCATCGGCTAAAAGCAATGACGTTCCTTCAAACTGAAAATTTACCTTTGACTTCTTCTGTAAATATATTGAGTCGTGAAAAAGGTGCAACCTTGAGAAATAATTGCTTTTCTTAAAACAAAATGAGTGCCGCCAAACGTATGTTATAACTTATCTTCTTTCCTGGCCTCTTTTGTCAAAAAATCAAAGTGTGCGTTTGTGTCTACCAAAGACGGACGCGTCTTCTCAGACCAGCTCAGGCCGGCAGAACTTGATTGATCAAGCCGTGACAGCCCCTCTGCCAAGATACCACATTTAATTATGAAGGCGATAAATAACCCCTTTTCCAGAACTGTATAGATCATCTGCTGCTGCGGAGCCACAACTGCTGAATTATTCTCCAAAAGGGAGCATCCCATCATTAGGAGCGCGATGACAAATCAAAGCAACGAGGCTTCTCGGACTGAAATATTCATCTACTCCCGAGTACAAATGCTTTCGTTATTAATGCTGCACTTTTTCGTGTAGAATTATGATAAGTCCGATTCGAAAATGGCAAAAACAAGAAGTGGCCTGCGATCGTATTTTGCTGGAACCTCAGAAAAGCGAGAAACGTGCGTGTGTTTCGACTACGTCACAGTAGGCACGAAATTGCTCAGATTGAAATGATGAAAATAGATTTGCGTAACGGAAACACGGCCAGTTTGAAAACAACTCAAGTTTTCTGACGAGAAGTTTTAGTGTTGGGCGTATCGAAGCGTTTGCCGCGTCACACGAGCGTAGACGCGGCAATGCTGGTCTCACCAATGGTGGTGAGACCAGCATTGCCGTTTGGTTTAGAGACAGTGGCAATGACGAAGAGGCAGAGCAGGAGGGAGGAGGGACGGATATGTTGAGGTTCTCTTTGGGAGTGACAACAAAAAGTCTTTATCCACGAAGATAAAGGCAGAGAAGCCAGACAGAGATGGTTTGGACGTGTGCAGAAGAGTAAATCTGTAGGATGCTGAGGATGGAACCTGTAAGGCAAGAGACCCAGAGGAAGACCACAGAGGACATTTATGGACGGATCGAAGGAGGACATGAAGGGGGTTGGTGGGAGAGAAGACGAGATGGGGTTAAGTGGAGACGGATGACTCGCTGTGGCGACCCCTAAAGGGCAAAGGGCGAAAGGAAAGAGAAGAATTGCGTGAACAAGCCAACCCATTTATTCAAGCTCATTCATTTCGTTTCTTATTTAATGGAAACATCGCAATTTCACAATTGTGATTTTCCACATTGGCAGAATATTGACAAAGATTTGCACACATTTGTAATGGAAATGCAGCCAGAGAGAGAATACAGTTACTTTGCGCTGCAGTTTAAATTTTACCATCTGAGAAACAAACAAAAATAAACATGGATGAAAAAAAAAGAAGCTATCACCAAGTCGCTGCATTATCTTTTTAGTACAAACATTACTCTGTAATTTCAGAATAGCGTTTTAAAGCCCTCTTTCCCTCCCCATTGCATTGTTATCAAGCTTTTCCAGAGAGGCAGCGAATGTTGTGGTGAGCATACGCTGATTGTTCTTGGCAGGTTGAAGGTTATAAACAGCAGCAGAAACAGTAAATTTACTCTGGATACTTCAGTGCGTCGGGATACAGCTGAGAGGATCACAAGTGAACGGGGAGCGGGAGGACGGGGAGGGAGGGGGTGAAAGGAAAAAGACGAAAATAATAAAATAAAAAGAAGTCAAATAAATTCAGAGGCAGCCTGGCAGACATTACGTCCATTTGTCACCTCGCGCCGCGTGCCGTATAAAAGGCCGCTATGAATGGAGTCTATTATGTGAAGAGAGGGCAGCTAAGCTGCTTGCTGCTGTTGATTTCTTGCAGCGGTCGATAAATTGAGCCAAGCCTAAGCAGACCGTGGATGTCCCGTTAAACAGAGTGCCGCTTGGCGTGTCGCACTTTTTCACCGATGCTCCAGCGGTTTCTCGTGATTGCTATTCTCCGCATTGATTTGCCGTATTCACGTGCTCACCATGCGGAAAATGCACAGGAGACAGATGCTGTCTTTTCGGGATGCATTATGCTCCTAATAATACCTCTGGTTGCTCCAGTCCTGCACATTAAACTAACATTAGCGCTGATGGCGGCGGTGGAAATTGAATTCCTGTTGAGCGGACATTTATACGTCTACGCTGAGTTTCGAAGGCCTCATATTGACTTTGGACCGGGCTTCATTTGCATGGCCCACTGTAAGACAGTTGCATCATCTCCTGCAGAAGAAGCGTAACGTTATTAACCGTTCCTGCACCCTGGTAAAGACTGTTATTCGTTACTGAGAGCGCAGTCCAAACGCTTTCTTGAACTCTTTTAATGTTGATTGAAAATAAACGGCTTTAACGTAGCTAGTTTGTTTCATAGAGGCTCGATTGAACTCTTTCATTTGAAAGTTGGGCTGAAACTGGACTTTCATGTCAAATTTGGTACTTGTGTTACAGTTTGAATGGAAGGAAGAGAGAGAGAGAGTACACAAGGGACTAGGAAATGAATTTAAGACTACAGAATAACTCGATTAACAAAGTAGAACTAGACACAAGAAACACACATAACTAGAAACACTAAGAAGCAGAAACAAGATTGATCCTATCAAAGAAAGAGGTTAAGGAACACAGAATGAAATCAAAAGCAGGCCAAGATCCCAACATTGTTATTATTATTATTATTAGCATCTCAAGAGTTTGGAAAACAGAACAAAAATGGATCCAGCTGATTTATTTCTTTCTTTTTTTGCATCATCCTGGGCTTCCATTTTCCCACAACTAGCTGTGTCAGCTCTCATTTTAAATACGAAAATAACTTTCTGTCGCGACAAGGAAAAATAGGGTGGCGTTTGACCTTTAGCCGGACACCTCCGTCTGTGGCACAAAAGACCGCATGCAAATGCACAACCGCTATTGTACGGCTAATGCATTGTCCGTTCCATTTCCACATTGTTAATTAATCTCCGCTGGCCTGGTTTAGTAACGTGGAGGTAGTTTATTATGAGCAAGGAAGTAAAAAAAAAAAAAAAAAAAAAAGCACAGAATTTGCTTCTCATTACAGAGGCTGCTCTTATATCACAGCGATAGAATTATGCCACAAGTGACATAACAACATTTCTCCTACTGGCTTTATTAGCTGGCCTGTTTCCTAATTATCAAAATGTGATCTTTTTTCTTTCCCCCTCACGTGCCTCATTATTCACCTTCAATTATATGAAGAGTTTGTCCTGTGCTACTTAATTACTTCATCCGGGAAGATGATAAGTTAATTTTGTGATTAACCCTTTGACACCTGAGCAGACAAGGAATATCACGGGGGAATTGTTATTTCAGCTCAGGTGCGACGACGGGACAGTCGCTAAAAAAAAAGGGAAAAAAAAAAAAAGCAGACGCCGAGTTTCTTTAAAAGTAAAAAAAACATGCTTCTGTTTATTCGTTCGGCCTCGAAGACAAATTGAATTTTGTTTGACCGAAACCTCGGTGAAATGACTCGTCGGGGTCATCGCAGCGTTATCGTGTCAGAGGGATGGCAGCAAACAAATTGGAGGAACAGTTTAATTAGTGCTCCGGCTCGCTGCTGGCTTCCCTTCGCTTCCCCCTCTCTCCGCCATCTCCTCTGATTACTGGCATTACGGCAAATTCGCAGTTGATAATCAGCCTCATATTCCTGCTAAATTTCTCATTACGCCGCCCGGAGGTGTCACTCGGGCTTTGAAATTTGCATTAACGGGAGGAGGGGGAGGGGGAAAAGGGGGTGCGCCGCCGGGGAACGGGAAGAGGAAGGTGGGCGGTTAATGTGCGAAGCGCGCGCGTGTCTCAGCGCGAGTTGACGCCGCCACGCCGCCTTGACGCACGTCAGGTACAATCAGGAGCAGATTCCCCTCCCCCACCGCCCCCTGCTCTCGTCCCCCACCGAGGCCACTTGTTGAACAATTACCCTTCATACTTCATTACGGCATATTGGCGGAGAATGATTACACGCGGGTCCCTGGCGGAGCGCGCGCCCGGTGGACTCGTCAACGACGCCGACCGACCGGTCCCGGAAACAGGCCTCTCCGCTGGCGCCCGCGACGTTTGAACCAGGCGGTGGGGGGCAAACCGGGGTTACGCAACTTAACTTCAAGACGCGATTGACGAAATGTCTAAAAACCCAAAGCTTTGGTACTTCAGTCAGTTTCAGGTAATGAAATTAGAGCCACATTAGCAAGAAACAGTAAATGCTAAAGTCAACCAGAAGTGCCATTCATTTTTTTTCCCCTTTGCACCAACTGGACTCTCTACACCCGAACACAAGGAAGACTTTGGATGTTGGCTTTCAGAGTGTCAAGGCAAGTGGTAAAAACAAGCAACAATTGGCGCAATATTGTGTTATGTGAAAAAAGTATTCAAAATGTCTTCCTTGCTCTTCTTAAGGCTCGTTGTTTTGGCTTTACGCTCCTGTTCTGTGTTGCCTGAACAAAAACCAATCTCCCTCGATCGATAATGTCACCGGTTCTCGAACGGGAAATGATATTACATTGCAAAAAAAAAAAAAAATTTAATAAAATGCAAATAAATGAAAAGGATGTAGGCAAAAAAAAAAAGAATAAATTCAATGAATATGAATTTTCACCCAAAAAAAGGGCACCGCTGAACAATCACCTAAATTTCGACTCTCATAACAAACGTGAAACTGCACCCATTAACTTTTTAATCTTGATTAAATGGCGGCGCATCACACTGTGCTCGGCAGAAGTGACTCGTAATCAACCCCCAGTCATTAATGGCCCCGTTATCTGCACCTGGCTTATGAATAAACAAAAATCTCATTTTCCTCCTCAATCACTTGAAAGTTATCCCACTGAGAGCCACTTCCAGCATCATCAGTGACACGGCTGATTTTTTTTTATTTTTTATTTTTTTTGGGTCCCAGGCGACGGAGCGCTCCTCTCCGAAGAAAGCCTGATCAGCTTCCCCCCGGGGCCCCCGAGCGCCGCCGCTCTCTCCGATTCACGCTGTTCAGCGACTCACAATCACAGCTCGCCTCAATCGGCCTCATTGTTGCGGGCCCCGCGAGCCTGCTTTGTATGCTGATTGATTCATGTCATTTGAGAGCAAGATCCTAAAAAGGACCCATCATCATTCATTTGTGCCGCTTTATGTTTTATAGGCCGGCCTGTATTGATGATTGCTATATCAGGGAATCTTTAATTAGTGGCTTTTGTGCGGAAGACAAATGGAAAACAACAAAAAAAAAAGGCAGCGGCCTCGGAGTGGTGCAACGGTCGACGAGTAAACATTTTAATTGTGCCGTTACGTATTAAATGAAAGGGAACGTTTACAGGCGAATAAGCATAAAGGTCACTTTTATCTGAAAGTGGTTGCGTAATGGCTCCTCTCCTGGCTGCTCGGTCTTCCTGGAGCCAGTTAGCAACCTCATTTGTGAATATGAGCAACTTAGTACTGCAACTGGTCAACTCAAACCCAAATATGTAATCTGCAAAATAAGAAAGTCGACTCTTAAGAGGAAAGGGAGGAGAAGAACCAAAGAAAGAAAGGATACAAGAAAGGAGGAGCGGTAGGAAACAAATGGGGTGCAAAGACAGAAGGACGTAGAGAAGAAAGCTAGGACCAATGAAGGAAGGAAGGAAGGAAGGAAAGAAGTGCAAAAGGAATGATGTAGGAACAAAGAGGAAGGATGTGTAAGCAAGTTGGGGCCTTGATCTTCCTTTAGGCCCCAAGATGAAGGCAGTGAAGAACAAGAGGAAGAAAAGAAGGCAAGAGGACGAAATGGATGGAAGATATGGAGGTTAGAAACAAGAGGGGAAGGAAACTAAGAGCAATAGAAGGGGAGGAAGAATGTCAAATGTGGTACATATAGACTTTTCTGTCACATTTGACTTTAAAACACTTTCATGATTCAGTGGCTGAAGCATCTTCTTCAGCTTCAAAACAATCACTCTGCACCCTCCGTACCTTCTAACGGATACTTTGCTAAAGTCTTGTGTTTTGTTTTTAAAAAATGCCAATGTTTCAGAGTGACATTTGACTTCCTAATTCAACGTATTTAAATTGGGCCTCTGTCTCTTTAAGAAACTCCTGTTCTTTATGAAACGTTACCTTCAGGAAGTCATCACAACATGGCTCCTCTATTGACCCTTTAACAAAATTTTAACCAGGATTGCACTGAAATGTAGCTTTTATAATAAGCTCAGCATATGCTCAGTTCCACCAGGTGTATGCTAATTGCTACTGGCTAGTCTGAAGGAGCCGAGTGGGGAAGGGCTGTTCTGTGAGGCACAAATTTGGAAACTGCAGGTTGGAAGAGGAGCTGCGCATCGGAGGCGGGGCTAGGGCCAGCCAGGCGTTTTGCACACCTAAATGGTTGCCATGGAGATTAGAGGATTTCTTAAGCATGCCTGAAAGCATCAAGGCAACACTCCAGGTATATTTTGAAGAGGGAATACTAGTATTACATAATGTAAAGCTCAAAAAAGTCAATCTTATGTACCACCGCCCCTTTACACAAATCCGTGCTGATCGCCGTACGGCTGAAACTCTTCGGCGTGTCCGGACCTTTTGCCTTTTGTCGGCCCGTTTCAAATCGTCTCCGAAGCGACCGCGCAGATGTCCGAGCCCTCATTGTGTCTTGGCGCGCAGGACGCATCAGACTGAACTTGCTGCTTTTCATCACATCCATTACATGACCTGATCTGGTCGGAGACCTTCGTCTCGCTCGGAGCCCCGACGTGACGTGATGCCGGCTGACACGTCGTGACAGGCCTCACCCCCACCACCCCAACCCACCACCCCCCGCCGCCCTCTCTTTGCTGACTGCGGGCGCTCTGGTGGAGCCTGGTGCTCTACCTCGCAGCCTGCAGTCACCCAGATATCACCTCGTCGCCTTTGTGACAGCGGAAGGAAAAACGTGGAAGTGAGACACACACACACACACACACACACACACACACACACACACACACACACACACACACACACACACACACACACAATCACCCAGCGTCAGGCCTAGCAATGAAAGAGCTCCGACTCTGCAGGTATCTCTTGCACGGAGCTGTTGTAGATAGCGGGAGCGGAACGCTAACTCCAGATTCCTTTCCGCTTACGGGAATATCAAAAAGCACGGAGGAAGTGTCTGAGGCAGTTGTGTTATTTCCGCTCCCGTTGAACTCCTCAAATTGCGTTTCTTCCAAAATAAATCTGAAAGAAGGAAAACAAAAAGGTGCGCGCGAGAACCGCGTGAGACTCTTCAGAGTCTCGAGTGTTTTCACTCAGAATTTGAACCCACTTAAAAACTCTTCCGTCTGTTTTCCTGAATACTTGTTTTCTTTTAGCCTGGGAAACTTTCCGGTGATTACGGCGTACCCTAATGACCTTGGCCGCCATCAAACAGGGTGCTTTACGGCTAATCTGCAGCACAGGGACTTAAACAGCGTGAGCCAAAGCAGAATTCCTCGCGCAGAGCTGCGACCCGGCAGCACGGCGGCCTCAACCGAAGGCAGACGCGCATATAAATAAATAAGTTGCTCAGAGATGTGCCTCTCGAAGGCGTATTACTGGGCTGACGGCTTAAGCTTAGGGAGAGTGAATGAGGGACGAATTTGGTAGCAGATCTTAGAATAACTAAGGTGGGGATAAAGCTTATAAAAAGTGCAAATGGCTGCACTTCTGGACGCTACGCTTAAGGCCCCAAAGATGAAGTGCTGACTGTAGTGTTTGGAGTTTAGAGGAGGGAGGGAGGGTAGAGAAGAAAAAAAAAACAAAAAAACAACTTTTGATCAACTAATTTATGCCTGTTAATCCTTAAAAACAGAACTCAAAACTGAAGCTGAAGCACTGTTTTGAAATCTGAAAACGGGTTTGTATGAAGGCAAAAAAAAACCAAACAAAACCTAATTAATTAGTTTAGGTTTCACACCTCACCTCTGTACCAAAGCCCTAATCTTAAAATAGAGGACAAGAATTTGGCCCACATAAGGTCCATTGGTCTTCAAAATGTTAGTAGATATACCAGAGAGTATCAGGAGGAGTTTATCTAAATCCAGTTGTCCTTGCAGAGTTACTGAGGGACTGATTGCTGCTGCAGTCCACCATGTTGTCTGTTAAAAATATGAAAACCTGCACTGTGGGACACTGAACACCCCCCGCCCCCAGAAACTGATTTATCAATTGGCTGTTATTATGGTCTGCCACCTTACAGGTTATATAATTGCGTCCTTTCATAATTCATTGGTAATAACTCGTCAGTGCCTGCCATCCTGATGTTTCGCATCCCTGACTGAGTTTTGCCACCCACAGCACCTAATTACCACTCTAAAAAAAAAAAAAGGTCAATCACACAAGAAATGTGATCTCGGTTTTTTAAAAGCGTAGAAAACGACGGATTATGGTCAAATTAAAAATATTTTTACCTCCAAGTGCAGGAATCGGTATGAGGAGGCAGAAATAAAATACATGCTGGTGTGCAACATTAGAATCCCTTTCACAGGTCATCTCCCGACTGCCCCAAAGATGAGGGAGTAGCTACGGTTACATGAGCATCCTTAAAGCGATCTTTTAGTCTGAAAGCATGGGTGAATGAGCCCATACTTTTTTTTTTTTTTTTCGAACATGCCTGGGTGCATCCGCGTCAGCCTCGCATAGTCGAACTTCAGTCCGTTTGCCCAGAAAGTCTGACTCGTTTGGCGAAGGCGGGAATGCGGACAAAAAAAAGAAGCAAAGTCTGGTCCGCCCTGAAAACCTTGGTCTCGGTTCAACAGAAGTGAACTCGCAGTGTTGTACAAAAGCAAGAAGCGGACCATTCTGCAGGGCATTCTGGGTAAATACAACCAAAACCAACCTGCATGTCTAGTGGCACCGGGAGAAACGGTTTGTGGTCTTTTACCGATGACAAACGAGAAATACTACAACTACTAAAATCTACATTTTTGTTCACATGTCATAAAGGACTTCTTCTTCAGACGTTTTTGTGTCGTTTCCTTCAGTGGCACTGCGCCGCCACAGGCGAGGAGTGGAGTGAACTTGTTTTCCAAAGTGTTGGGAGGGTTTGATGCATCCAAGCACTTTGGAGATGGAACAAATGATGCCACTTATCACAACCATAAAGATCAACAGTGGTTGTGATGACCTTCTTGTCATAATGTTACATGATAACATAAATGGTTTTATTTTCAAAATAAAAGTGCTCAGCTCACGTTTTACTCTTATTTTAAAAAGCAGAGAAACCAAGACACAATCATATGATGAGAATGTCATACTGGCTCTTCCCTTTCAGTGTGACCAACTAATTTGAAGTGATCGTAAACACTTTATAGCCACTTTATTATCGAAAATGTGGAATTTGTGACTTGTTTTAATTAAATCCAGTGTATAAACGTCCTGTGATGGGCTTTTTTTTAGGTAAATGTTTTGGATACAAATGCCAAAAATCAACCCAAAAGTCCACAAGGTTTAACAAGATCGCATCTTTCCGTGAGCTGTTCTCCAACCTCAACCAAGCCGAACCCAAATTCCCCAACAGAGCAGCAGAAGCTCTGCTCCGTCTGTCCGCCCACCTTTGTGTTCTTGAGCCTCCGCCCTCTCGGCTTCCTCCAGCTGCCCGCAGGAGCCAGGCGGGCGAGGTGTGGCGGTTGCGTCGCCGGCCTGTGCGACTTCAACATCTGCGCCGCAGCAGATACTCCACTTCGAAGAGCCCGCTCTCTTCCGGAGAGGAGCGCGGCCCTCCTCGGACCGCATTGGGCGATGTTGTCGCCTTCTCCTCTCCCTCCATCCCCCCCCCCCCCACCACCCGCCCAATCCTCGCTCCTCCATCTCCTCTACTGGAGTTAATACACACGCTGCTCCTGGAGCTATTACCGATATGCTCCGGCCAAGTGTAAAGCCTCTATCTGCCACTTATCAGACTCCCTTCTGAGAAAAAAAAAAAAAAAACAACTTCCCATCATGCCACACATGCCTCTCTTGTACCGGCAACACGTGATTTTTTTTGCTATTTTGGTCGCCTGAGAAGAAAACTTTCATCTCTTCAGACATCAGGCGTTTCTTCATTCCTAGAACAAGCAGGGTTCAGGAAATTCTAGCAGAGCGATAATTTTTATGTCTTTATTTCTTCTTTTTTTTCATCTCTGTTCGCATCTTCATGAGCATGGATTACAAAGAAGGAGAAAAAAAAAAAAAGACCAATTAAGGATTTAAAAAATTAACTTGCGAGAGAACTCAAATGGATTTGGCAAATGCTGTGGGGTAAAAAGCTCTCTCTCATTCTCTCGGTTCACACACACACACACACACACACACACACACACACACACACACACACACACACACACACACATAGACAGGGGGGAAAAAAAGGGACTCTGGGTCCTATTATGTTATTATTGAATAAGAACAGCCATCAGAAATGGATTAGCCTTGTAAAACAAATTTGGTTTCAGTTTTTGAAAGAAAAGCGACGAGCTTCACATGGGTTACGTGAGTGCAAGAAAGAGTAAAATGCTTCAAAATCAAACAACAACAAAAATACCCCGAGCGACGTGATGAGTTTTTAAAACTCATCGCCTTTGGCACACAGTGAGTGACGTAGGAAGTGACATCCCCCTATTGCGGTTTTATTAACTGTATGTGAAAAGTTTCAAGAAACTTTTGGGATTTTCTTTTTCTGCTTTAAAAGAAAAGCAGAAAAGAAAAAATGCATCTGTTGGTGTTTCCGGTTGTCCACCGAAACCTTTTCATTCTGAGAGCAGAATAAAAAGAGATTTTATTTTTTCCCAAACTTTTCTTGCTCCATGCTAATTAGAAACAGTTCGTTTTTTTCTTCTTCTTTCTAAATGCCTGAAAACTTAGCAAGAACATTTTTCTTTTCTTTGCGCTCATCCAGTATTCAAGGTATTATAATTTATTGAATGACTATAATTTTGCCACTTGCCAAGTTTAATTATTAGTATTTCTATCTCCTTTTCAGACTTGCGTAAATCACAGTTACATCCCAGCTGTGATGGAAGGAGACCTTTGATGGTTTTTGGGTTTCATTTTTTTTTTTGTATTGCTCTTGCTCATGGTCATAGGTCGATAAAAGCACACGAGACCAACCAGAATCGCCTCAGCACCACAAACCAACACGTCTCAATCTTTCTTCTTCAGCCGCAAAGCCAGATTTAACCCCTAAGTGCCTGATCCAATACCTTTTCTCTCAGTTGTTACAAGCGAACACAAAACTTGCCTCAAGTTTTGCAGCTGCGGTGTTAAAATTAAGAGATGCAATTAAAATGACACGTGAATAAGTTTGTTTGTCCAATGAGGGTCGTCCTCTTTGTCTTTTCCACCAGTAGTAACATCCGGTTCACTCAGCGTTTTCCACAGTAAAGAAAAATTATCATGCATTAAAGAAACACTGTATTTTACTGTATGCTATTTTTCCTTCTTGTTTACTGAGATACGGTTCTATTTTTCACCAAGAAATAGACATTTTTATCTTATCCCTCCATCCCTCGATGGAACCAAATTGGACGGCTCAATAAAATACAACCGGGGGAGAGAAATAGCACAGCGTAACACGACGGCAAACATCCGCTGTTCGCAAGATCTCTGAGCACACGCCACGTTAAGAATGACTTAAAGGTGGAAAAGCAAAACAAGACGAATTTCAAACGTCTGTTGCCTTTTCGTGGAGGCTAAGACAGCTCAGCGGCCCTCCCCTCGCTAATCCATGAACACATGTTAGCCCCTGGGGCAGCTAATTTCGAATGTAATTATCTATTTAATCACAAGTTAACATTATTGATCCCCATGTTAAAAGCTATTTATGTGAAGGGCCCGTGGGCTGCCAGGAAAGCGCGCGCGCGCTCCCATCTGTGTCATTTATTTCCCACTCTGCCGTGCCAGCCAGACGCCTGCAGCATGCTGCAGAGATAACAAATGAATTGGGTGTCTGCTGAGGAGGGCCATACATGACGGAGCCGGGGTAGACGGAGTGGGCCCTTGCTCGAACGCACGGCTCCGTATTTAATAAATGCAACAGATGTTAACGAAAGCGAGATGATGAAACGGCTAAGGCGCTCTCTCTCATGGCCTTTACTGCGTCAAGACAATTACCTGCGAGTCAGACGTCCCGGCTGACGGTGACTGTTATGAGAAGTGGGATGAGACCTGATGCACTTTTAGAATAATCGGTTGTTCGTAGCTTAATGTCGATTTAACGGCTCGATACCCTGGAAGCTAAAACAATTGGTTTCTTTTCGCAGTCGATAGTGAGGAGTCAGCATCTCGGCAGAATGTAGCTACATGGCTGTTCGCAGCCGTACAGCTACATGTGGATCCAGATGGGTAAATTGTGCAACCAAGTGCAAGACAATGTTCAATATAACTCGTCTAAATGCGCTACGCCAGTTGTTGTTTTTGTTGTTGTTTTTTTTACATTAGCATTGATTTAGCACATTGTTAGTGAGTCCTAACAGTGAGATGAGTATTTTCAATCATTGTCATACAAACTGAATTAGTGCTGGCATAGTGGCATAGTCAAATGAAAATTCGCTTCGGGCCCCGAAAAGGCTTGATCCGGCCCTGGTTACCGGCATTTTTTTTTTTTTTTTTGTTTCGCTCTGTTTTGTTTAACGAGTTATTGGATGAACAAACTTATCCATGTGTGATTTTAATTGCGTTTCATATTTTAACGAAAACACCACCGTTGTGAAATTGTGTTTCGTCCGCGTACATTTGGAACGGAAACCCACCCGCTGCGTCTGCATCCGGAGCACCGAGTCGGGCCAACAGAAGCAAACAAGAGTGAGGGCACCGCGGTCGGGTAAAGACACATCGGCGGCGTGTGGGATCACCTGATTAGCCTGCATGTTTAAACATATTGAACAATCAACGCGCTAAAGGATTCTAATTTGCTCCGTACCGTAACGAGCTGCTGATTTTTATACATAACGCTTGCCGTCGGGATTAAATCAGAAAAGGGCTCAAGTGTGTCATGTAATCAGTCTTACCTCACGCACACACACACACACACACACACACGCAGACCCACACCCACACACACACACACACACACACACACACACACACACACACCCACACACACAATTATTTTAGCATGCACCAGAGGCTTCAGTTTGAGCCAGGTAATTAAGACCCAGTGATGGTATGCCAGAGCCCGGCGTCGGGCCCTGCGGTTTCAGGAAGGTGTCCTGCCTTATCAGAACCACATTGATCCGAGCCCGAGGAGAGGCCGCTCTGAGGGAATCTGTGTTCATTTTGCGAGCGGACGGAGCTGTCAGCGGGCCAAAGATTAGTCTGTCTAAACGAGTCTTCCTGACAGTACCGGTAAACACCTTCTGTCTGAATGCAGACAGGGGGAATCAAACTTCAGTTTGTCAGTGTGTGAAATAAATCACGTATGATTCATTTACCCCCCTTTACCCTGAAAACCCTACAACAACCTTTCAGCAAGGTGCGCTGTGGGAAACTTCACGTATCCGGGTTCTGAAAGTCTTCAAACCTTCCTCCGCTGACAAACTCGAATTTCTTGGACTTGGCGTCGTTTCTGTTGCGATCAACACAAGAGGGATGGAGGGAGCTCTCCGGCTGGAGGAATGCCGGCGGAAGATAAAGTAGGTCTGAGCCTCGGGAACTAATATCAGATTTAAATCACAAAGGAAGGATTTAAGACTTTGACCTTTAAGCTGCTCTTCTCAATATTTTTTTTACATCCGCCGTCAGTCAGACGTGTGGCGTGTGACGGGGTCGCAGGCAGTGGAAAATATAACAAAAAAAAGAAAAGAAGAAAGTATTAAAAAATAGGCCCCAGCAAATCCTTGCAACTTTATACGGGTCCTTGTATTTTTATGTAACACATTAATTTGAGCAGCAAGCTGTGATTTTAGCTAATGTCACGACGCTGGAAAAATGAAGTGTTTTGCACAAATAAGCTGCCTATTTAACATGAAGTGTAAAGATATTTCCAAAAGAAAGAAAAACTATTGCATTCCTACATTCCTAGGTTGTTGCATCGAACATTATTAACCATTACTAATCATAACCAACCAGTAATTAATGCTAGAACTTTATAACCTGCAACATGCCTCTTTAAAAAAAACATTAAAATGTCTGCTGAGGACTGTGCAATAACCTCTGTGGCTGCAGGAAAGGCTCGTTCTGCCTCCATGTGCCGAAATGCATGAGTTAAAGATGTTAGCATTTGATGTTGAAGACCTTCGATGACGTATGAAATACAATAGATGACTACTTGTGGTGGAGTGATGAAGCTAGACAAGTGAGGACGCATCAAACACAAAGCAGGTAGCTAAGAACGACATAAAGGTGACCTGATGGGAAAAGAAACGCTCGGCTTCACTGTCGTTGTCAGTTTAAAGCAGTTCCGGGTTACTGAAAGCTGCAATTAAACCCACAGGAACTCTGTTAGCCAGTACGGCAGATTGGTTACCATGGAGACTCTGGATGAAGGCCGGTGTAGAAACACTGCTGACCAACATTCTGAGATCTGGGAAAATACAGAATTAAAAAAAAATAAATTGTGTTTTTAGCATATTTACTGAGAATCTCTTATAATTTTGCGTTGCGCTTTCTCAATACAAACACTAGGGGTCCGTCAATTTCAAAATGATCATTTTTAAAAAATTTTTATTTACCTGGATGAGCATTTTCTTGCGTCCTGAGTGTTTGCATCTTTGTCCCTTTATTGTCAGCTTTGGTAAAACTCATTATATTTGTATGAGATCCATGCGAGAGTTCTTATCTTGTCGCCGTTAACGGCGCGTTACTGCCTCCCAGACTGAACTCTTACCCCCTCTGATGTATCCCTGCATGTCCATTTATTGAACCCAGGTAAGTGTGTAGAATTAGTGTTCCTGTGTCTGCTGCGTCAGGCTATGCTAAATCTGCCTCCCCCCTCCTCCTCCACCCCCAAAAAGCCAGGGATCCTATTAGCTCTGAGTAACACCTCAGTGTTTTATTCAGCTGCCTTTATGGGCTCGCCAATGTCACTGCATCAAAGGAGCCTTGTCTGTACATGAATCTCACCATGGAGGAATCCTTCAACCCCATTATCTGAGTGAAGTGCCCTTCCTTCGCTAGTCCTAGCCTGCTGTGCCTCGCGTCATTACCTTCCAATGGGCAATCGCTCCTCAGGCCTTCTTCCTCCGTGTCCTGCTTTTGTTCAAAGAAGAAGAGCTTAACCAAATAAGTTTCGTTTCCATGCATCGGGATAAGATATAAGAGCACTTTGGAAATTGTCTTACGAAGAGTGTTGATTCTGGATATATGGGAAACATCTTGGATATTGTTTGTTCATTGCCTTGATTGACAAGGAAAGGTCATGCAGTGAGACGTTTTGGGTCGTTCCAAGTCAGATTAGTTGCCGTGTGAAACACGTGAAAAGAGCTTTGGTTTATGCTCTTCCAATGATGGGACGTATTTGTCTTACACCCCTAATGTCAATAGCTGGGTTTGAATTGACCTTAAAGTTGAAATTACGTAACTAAACATGTTTGACGGAAATATGCCAGTTTCAAAAAAGACGGCAACATCCGAGACCAAGACCAGGACCTCGTCCTCCAAAACCAAGACCAAGACCAAGACCCCGTCTTCCAAGGCCAAGACCAGACCTCCAGAGAGCAAGACTGAAAAACTGGTTGGGAGGAAAACCGGCCTCAAGTCCTCCATCCCTGCTGAAGAGAGGATTTACTCAGACCGTCTGACATCAGAATTTCTTTGAAATAAAATAAAAACTGAATAAATACATTCTCAAGGTCCCGTATTGGGGAAAAAAAAAAAAAAAAACTCAAGGCAGCGCTTCCATTAAACACGCATTAGATGATTATTTACTCTGGATGGCTGTGGTTCTGCTCAGTGATGCATAGCCGATCTCTGGAGTCCCCCACCACAGTGGTGGGTGAATATGGGGTGAGAGGGGGAAAAAAAACCCCTCAAGGATAATGGAAAATTGATTTCTATCTCCCCATATCTGTTTAAATATGATTAACAGTGAGCTTGACACAGCATGCCAAATTAATAATGACGTGCTGAGGGAAAAGGCAATCAATAATTGACAAGATAAATATAGATAAAGGTTCTTAATGCTCCTGACGCAGGTCACAGCGATAACAAATGGACCATTACCATCTGAATGATAATCAGGAATCATTAAGTAGGTGTGAATGACAATACAAAAGCGCTGCGCCCACCACATTTCGACATTACCCGGCCGGCACGCCGAGCCCCGGTATCTCTCTGTTAATCTGCTCTGCTGCCTGATAGGAACCTAAAGGTCATTTGGCCGTGCACGGCTCTCACTCCCCAACATTGACTCCTCGCTCTTCCTCCTCCCACAGTGGCTCCGCCGGCTTCCACCGGATCAAAAGTGAAGTGGCGGCTAATGAAAACAGATCGCGCGTTTGCACGTCGTTAGCGCGGCGCGAGGTCTCGGGAGGCAGACCGTCGGGACATGTGAGCACGGTTCAGCGGTGATTACGCGGAGGTTAACGGGAGGTCTGACTTAAGTGTTCGCCTCCCCGCATTATGTCGATTTACAGAGCCGTTGAGCCATTGCGGCTCACCCCGATGCTCAGATAAAGGTATTCGCCCGCAGCTGGGGAGACGGCACTTTGCATTTATGAGCGCGTACATTTCATCTGACATCAAACATTTGCTTAACTTTGCCTCCGAAGCTCATCACGTTTTAGTCGGGTCGTCATTTCCTCGCTGTTTTGTGCTCGTTTTCGGAGGATACATGAATTAACCCGGGGAAGGAAAAAAAAAAAAAAAACAACCCCAAAACTTGAGGGGACGCAAGAGTGTGCAACGTCCCCCGCTTTGACTTATCGTCACCCTGCTCAAAACTATAGGTTTTAGATGACAGGGCTCATAAATGGGTTATCTAAAATCCAATATATATTGGAAGAGAGATTGCAGGGGGAAAGGCGCGCTTGACTGTTTCATCCTGATCCATAACTTTTCCTCCCAACCAGGGACCATTTATTGTTCGATTCCATCCGAAAGACGCCTCCGTCCGTTCGGTGGGAGTCTCGCTGCTGTTTATTTTCAAATCGATACTCAATTACTATAAGGAAGATCCACTCCCTTGCCCATTTTCAAGATGAAATTATAGACTGCAGCAATAACACTTAGTCAAGGCGAAAAGCTGGTGTCATTAACTCGCGACTAGGCGGGATAAGTGCCCCGAGATTTTTTAACAGCTGGATTTCTGACACCCCCCCCTCCATCTCTACTCCTCCTTCTACCCTTTTGGTTTTTAATTAATCAATATGAAAAAGACCTTTCTTGACAAGACGGATTACGAGGGAAAACAATTTTCACCCCAACAGCCGTTTAATTTGAAGCTCCG
This sequence comes from Poeciliopsis gracilis, assembly GCA_911649635.1. NCBI lineage: Eukaryota > Metazoa > Chordata > Actinopteri > Cyprinodontiformes > Poeciliidae > Poeciliopsis > Poeciliopsis gracilis. Next base: position 1,255,207 of record CAJVRI010001102.1, on the reverse strand, counting down.
AGAAAGCATCGACTCCAACTCCCAACAACCCATCAATGCTGGTTTTTAATGCACTTCCTCTTTTGTTATGGAGAAGAATGGAGACCCCGATCCTCTTCATAACTCATGTCATTGATTCGCTAAATGCCAGACATTTGCCACAGGAAGGAGTCCTGTCAATGGCTCTGGCGGGGTGTGAGTAAATTACTCCATTTGGCGAAATTTTTGGTGATTTATATCCGAGACAAACAGAGGTAATCTGCATCGCTGATTGAGTGTTGTGGCGCAAATGCACATCTTTTCTGTCCTTGTCGCATGGAGAGAGACAAAAAAAAAAAAAAATAATAATAATTTAATATTGTTCCATAAGAGCAGAAGCCATTATTCAATGTAGCACTTTATGACAGACGGGCTTTGCTCGTGTGAAAGTAGGCTAGAGAAAATCACAGTGGACACCGATTGTTTTCTTCGATGGGCCACGCGTTAAAAATGAAGAACATAACAAAGAGGAAATAGAGATGGAAAAACGTAAACATCGACTCAAACCTTTCGTAATCACCTTCTGCGGATCAAAGAGATTAAGTGGATAGATCATGGACCTAAACGTAGATTAAAGTGCCTTAAAACGTTCTATCACAATTATTAAGCTTTTAGAATATATTTGAGGAATAATTTGACTCAAAAGACTCGGACTTACCGTTCGTCTCATGCATGTGTGGGATTTCTCTTGAGTGTTCTGGATTTCTAAGATTGCCTAAAAACACGCTTTACAGGTATTAGACCACACAATAAAATAAACATATAAAGCCCATAAATAGGATTCTAATAGACTAAGACTGTAAACTTCTAGACACCCTGCAATGTGATGTCATGCACACAAGATTCCTAAAAAAACTATTCGCTGACAAGGGCTAACTTTGGCTTTAGCCGTCAAGTTGTCAATATGATGGGATTAATCTTAAACGTATGAGTGATATGTAAAAGAAAAAGGGACGCAGTGGTTTGTTGCGAATCGTCAACACTGTGTCATCAAAAGGCTTTTAATAAATAAAAAGTAGCAGGTCGGTTAGCTATGCTAGCTTGACTTGGACAAAATCAGCCAATCAGGCACCGTTGTTTGCAGATGATCACGTAATAATTGGAAAATACATATCTAGCCTGAAAACATAAACTTTGCGCGGGAAATGGATGTCAACGCCTTTTATCGGGTATCAATATGCCTTTCATTATCTGCGCGTTGATGTATTCGTTTATTTTCCATCACTGATGCAATATTCTAATTTTAAACGTTGTTTCCTATTAGATGTTCTTGGAAAATCATCATCATGATTAACGGAAATAAACGCTTGAAAGCATCAATCTGTGCGTAATTAGCCTATGAAATGTGTTTCACGTAGTGATAACAGTTACTGCAATGAATTAACTTCCCACTAATATTCCTATTCAATGAATATTATTATCATGTGCAGCTATTGTGATGCCCCTGTGTGTAACCGCAGCTGCTTGAAGTATGCGGGCTGCTCTTAATTTATTCCTGAACAGAAATTGCTTTTGTTTTTATTACACTTAACAATCCCTTTCTGGTTTCTCATCCAGCTAATATAATTGTAAAATGCATATGTTCCAATACATGGACTACATGGAAATGGCAGCGGCTACACGAAGAGTTTTACCTGCCCGGTCTGAAAAAGCAGCGGCGCATTTTAGTGAACGAAACCTGAACGCGCAGCGACAAAATGGGCCAGATGAGTGGTGATATATATAAATAAATATATATATATATATATATATAGTTTTTTTTTTTGCCTCAACTCTTCTTTGACACTTTGATAAGGCAATTATGGAGTAATTACCTTAACCAGTGGCATTAAGTAAAATTACCTTCATTTTTCAGCTAAAATAGCGGCGAATTAGTAGTGGGTGAATTTCAGAATCTCTAATCGGTTCCTCATTATGCTTCGAAACTGCATGAATTAGTCAGCTGTCAATGACAAATGCAATTAGCGCCACCCAAACAGAAAAAACAACAAAACAAAACAAAAAAAACGTAACCACTCTGTGCCGAATAAAGATTTAAAGCCTTGCTTTTGCGCAAATCCAGTTGTTGCATTGGGAGGGCCGGTGCGCACGAAAGAGCCCGGAAGCCTTCGGCGTCTGGAACGCGTGGGAGCTGCAGAGTCCGTCCTCTTTTCAGTCAACAGGACAGATAAGTGAAAACACGGCCTCCTCCCGAGTTTAGCTGGTGCAGCAAGGTCAGGTGAATGTGATCAGCGAGTGTGTCTAAGCGCATTATCAGGTGAAATCTGTCGAGCGACGTTGAGAGAACAGGACCAGTCAGCTGTCTGAAAAAAAGAGAGAGAGAGAGAGAGAAAAAAAAAATCATTTCACAGGGGAAGATATTTTGGATAACTTTAGAGCCAGTCGGCTGCTCGGGACGCCGCGCCACCGAAACGCCCTTGAATTAAACACTTCCTCATCTCATCGGTCAGCAGTCTTAAGCTACAGGATGAGGCGTCTGACTTTCAGAACAATATGTGTCACGCGCTTTAAAAACCGCAGCCTCTTCAGCAGTGCACGTTCAGCGACGTTTCAAAAGTCACGTTTGCTGCTCAGGGCGTTTCAAATCTCTTGTTCTAAAAAAGAGGACCTGCACCGAGAGAACACGAAGTCAATAAACATAAAGTTCCAGTTACCCTGCAAAAAAGACTAAATCTCACCGAGTCATTTGGACAAAGACCAAACTAACTGCAAGCAGCTTTTCCAGCAAGAAATAGGAGATTCCATTGGCAGATTGTTTCACTTAGATTAGAACATTTTTCCAATATAATAAGTGAAATAATTTCTAGTCAATATTAAGGAATTATTGAGTTAAAGCAAGCTCCTGTTTCTAGTAAGTCATTTCTGTATTACCCTCAGCATTGTAAGTGCGAGGCAAACTTTGCGCGTGCGCTTAAGCCCTCTTACTCCGTCGACTGTTGTGTCTCGCGCCTTAATTCTTTTCGCGGACATGAAAAACACACGTTTCGGACACAAATCGCAAGAAACGAGCCGTTTTCCGTCTGCGTCAGCGCGGCGTTTGATCCGTGAACAAAAGACGGGAAGCGGCGTCTCCTTCTTGTTTTTAAACTCTTATGACCGGAATTCATACTTAGTCTCATCATCACAGATCCTTAATTACCATCTATAATTAGCTGGAGATCAGCCTAATGATATAAGACACAATTATGTCTCTGAATGCATTGTTCCTAACGACGCGCTGATATTCCAACGCAGCTCAGTGAGGGTGAGATGTCTGTCTGTCATCCTCCGTAAAACGCCGCCGCCGCCGCGTCCGTCCCCGCGTGAGCGCGCACGGGCGCTAATCGAGGCGAGGTGCCGCTGTTGGCGTGCGCAGACTGGACGTTTGAACTAAAATGGCGTTTAATGACTCATTTGAAGTGTATGAGTTGCAAAGGGAACGGCACGCGGCTTTGAAGGAGGAAATGCCACATTCCAATCAAACATTTCACTGTTGCGAAGGTTAATGAATACTATTAGCCCAGCGCCAATAAATTCCGACTCGCACTTTCACAAGATGCATAAATTAGATAAGGGGTCCAAATCCACAGCTTCATACGGGGTTGGGGAGGTGGTGGTGGTGGTGGGGTTGGGGTGGTGGTGGTAGGGGGGTGGAGGGATGTTTATGAGGAGCAAAATTACACACCCGTGGAAGGAATGGAGGCAATTTGACAAGGTTCAACAACTAGAACTCAGTGCTTCTATCAACTCCCAACTTTGTCTGAGCTGTGTTTTTGTTTGCATAAATATTTATTGCGTGTCATTATCATACATTTCCAAAATCCTCCCTTAATTGTGGCTCGTCTGAAGGCGTGTTAGTGCTTTCCATTACCAACACGAATAAATCCTCTCGGAAGTCATGTCAGGACTGGTGGATCGCATGACTGAATGGGTGACAATATTTATTTCTGGAGATATTACAATAATTATTCACCAATTTTCTCTTTAAGTTTCCTTTTGATGCTCATCAGGCGCTCGTTTGGTCGGATCCTCTCGGCCGACGGCTCATCGCTTCTTAGAGTGTCCTGCGTGGCACTAATAAGGTCTGACGTAGGCATTTTCTCTACTTCATTACTCCGTTCAAATGATCACTTGGCCCTTTTAATTACATGATAGCTGAGTTATAGCCCCGCTGTAGACTGCGACCTTGAGAGCGAGTCGAGACCTGACAAATGACAGCGACGGCGAGGGAAGCTTGCGGCCCGAACGGGAACGTTGGTCCCGACTCCGCGTCGATCCGGTCTCCAGAAGCAGTCGGGTGAGAGATCGGAAATGTGGCTTCTCTTTTGTCAAACGTAAATTTTGTTATAGATTTGCCCTCCGAATTATTGGGCTTAATGATGAATGTTTTGGGGTTTTTTTCCATTAAGCTCCTGAATGTGTCGTTTGCATTATTGCGACGTTTTAGGGTTTAGTTCGACCTTTCTCTATCGATAAGAAAAGCACATTTCTGGTTTTGGTCATCTTACTCCCATTTTCTCTCACTTACATCAAACAAGAGGTATATTCTAGGGTTTGTTGTTCACCTGTAATACTTACACGTAGTAAAAAAAAACCCAAATTTTAGTTTTTAAGATATTTAGAATACTGAAAAAAAAAATGCAGTTAATTGGCAATGTAATTAGCTAAATAACTCAAAACCCCTGCAAAGTTTAAATTAGCCTTTCGACTGTCTCAATCTGGATCGATAGGCTACACATTACTAAAGGCGGCTGGTTTGCCGGTTCTTTTGGGGGAGGGGCTTAAGTAAGTGGGCGGGACTTCAAGGTTAGCTTCTCTCTGATTAAGAAAACTAATGATAATGTGGAAAAAAAAAAGAAATCTGCAAATAAATAGACAAAGAATAAAACAGGAGGGAAGAAAATGCAAAGAGAAAATAGTTGAAAAGAAAATATATTAATGTATGATTTTTTTTGTAAAGCGACAGCAAATAAAAAGTTGGTAAATAATTACAGAATATAAAAAAATAGAGTAAATCACGAAATAAAATGTGAAAAAATAGATATAAAATTGGAAGGGAAAAATATACAGCAATAAAATGAAATGAGAGAAATAATGTTTAATTAAAATGAACAAATATTAATCTATGTCGCTGTTCATCATCAAATACATATAGTATATCCATTGCTGTCCTCTATATGTGCCATGAAACAAAGCACAAATTAAATCTGACCAGGATTTTAGTCGATTCAATTAAATTTCGTCACAAACTGTAATTGAAGTGAGAGCGCCCTTAAACCCCTGCGTCACGTTCCGGTTTAATACGTCTCCTTACATCTCTACTTGAATTCACCATCACAAAAGTGTGAATTTATAAATGTGTTTTAAAGAATACGGGTCAGCAGTAAGTCCAGTGTGCACACAAAGAAAGCAAAATGGTAAATTGAGTTTTTTATTTTTTTTATTTTAACCCCCTTAAGATTTTTGGTGCTGCTGGTTAAAGCGAGGCTTACCGCAGCTGTTCCATCTCTTGAGGCAGCACTATCACTCTTGATGTTCACCACCACATCACTCCAGTAAGCAAAATCCCCCGAGACGGCCCTTTTTTTTCTTTTTTTTTTGTGCCTGCGCTAACATGTGAAATATTGCTTTCCTGGGTGTTCACTCAGGCGAGCAAAAATCATTGCCTCTCTGTGGGTAAGGCTGACAGATGGCCATCCGTACTGTGAGAAAAACAAAGGCCTGGATGGCAGAGTGAACAACCAGGTCGGCCTCATGTTTTATCCCCCTCCTTCACTCTGTGAAACGGCCTCCAAGGTTAACCCCCGAGCTGCTTTCATTTAAGAGAAACCGGGTCGGAGGGGGGGAGGGGGGGTCGACGGGACCCAGCAGGTATTTCGAAACCTACTTTCTGCATCGGCGAGCGATTTCAAACTTTCACTCTATTTTTAAACACTCTTAATACCTGACAAGGTGTGTCTGACACGTTCTTACATTTTAATCAACGCGCATAGAAATGACGAACTTCAAAACGGGGAGCGTAATTTGCATGTGCTCGCTTGTGCAGAATAATCAAATCACGCGGTATCGGGCCGCGCGTCGGGCGCCGCAGACAGTGGTTTTGTTCTGTCTGAGGTAATTGAGCCCTTCTGCCGTGTTTTTTTTTTTTGTTGTTCCCCCCCCCCCTGAACAGAACCTGGTATAACCACAGGTTGTCGAGAGTCTGAGAAGTATCAGATGAATCATTTTTAATGTTAATTACATAGCAGCAGACAAACCCTTTCATGACAGGCGACGCGGCGAAGTTAAAGATGTCATTAAAAGCATTCCCCTTGGTGGTACTTCTGGAAAGAGAGTACATGTGAGCACAAATAGCTGTCATTTCTTTTTTCTTTTTTTTTTTTTTGATATATTAGTTGCCAGGTCAGGGTTAAAAAAACTTCTTTTTTTTTTTCTTTTTAATTCTTTTAGTTACATTTTAAGTTTGGTTTGATTCCAGTTTTAGTTTCTCTGTCCGTCAAGCACATTAACTGAACTAATGCAGCACCAATACATGGAGCTTTCTGTTTGTCAGATTCATGAGGTGAAGAGAGCAGCTGTTAAAATGCCCTTACAAAGCAGCAAAACAGTTATTTGAAGCTGCTGGTGCCTCTGGAACCTCAAGATAGAGGATCCCTCCTGAGACATGCGGTGCGTGAACCGACTATTGGTCCCCTAACCAGCTCACAAGCAGAAACTGCCGCACTGGGCCCGGCTGCATATGAAGATTCTTTGTCAAACAGGCTTGTTCACTGATGACTGCTGTGTTGATGGTTTCATGGTGGTGGACGGCCACCACGTCCCAACACGGCTGTGACGCCAGCAAGGAGGTGGTGGAGTCATGCTTTGGGCCCTTCAGAGTCCCCGAAGGTGTGAAAAGGACCTCAGCAAAGCATATGGAATTTCAGACTGATCACTTTCTTTCATGGCTCAAAAATAAGAGCCGGACCTTCAGTAGCAACATCATCTTCATGCATGACAATGAATGCAGCAAGGAATGCCACCATGTCATTGGCTGCTATGGGCATAAAAAGGGGAGAAACTCACTGTGTGGTCACCATCCTCCTCTGACCTCTGACCCTATTGAGAACCTTTGGAGTTTCCTCAAGCAGACGATCCGAGGGTGGAATGCAGTTCATATCAAAGCAGCAGCAGCTCTGGGAAGGTTTTTCTGACATCCTGCTAAGAAACTCAAGCAGAAACTTTCCACAAACTCACAAGTTCAACGGATGCAAGAATTGTGCAGGTGATACCAAAGAAGATCAAGTTCAACGTTAACATGTGACTGTCTGCTAAGATGTTTTTGATCGAAACATCTCTAGATTTTAGTTAGTAAATTTGATTTATACCGTAACAGTTCGTGACTTGAATATCACACTGGCCACCATTTGCATGGACCGTTAAAGAAAATCTGAGAAAATATCACTTGCATAATAGTTTGGAACACGGTGCAGATACAGTAGAGCTTTTGCACCACTTCCTTCTAAAATCCATAAAAAAAGTTACATTATCAATCTAAGAAGAAGAAGAAGTGTGTAAATAAAAAAAAAAAAAGCTAATAAAAGTCTCCAGTTTAATATAACGTTACAGCACATAATGAGTGCATGTCAACTTCCTTCAGGGACTTTAAATGCCAACTTTCCTGCAGATCAGAGTTATGAGATTTTATATGTAAATATATATATATATATGTATAAAAAAGAGCTAAATATGAGCCTCCAGTCAGTAATGGGTGCAGAGTTTGCAACACGACGAAGCAAAAGTCATTAAGGTGTCTGAATTCAACCAGTTCTGGCAGAGCGCGTTCCCTCCATCTGCTGGGGTAAAATTACAACGATTTAGGGGGAAAAAAAAAAAAAAAAGAAGAAAAAAAAAAGAAAACTCATTTAAAACACCATTAAATTTTATATTATAGATAATATTTAACTGCACATCTAGCCTTGCAACATAATGTTGCTTAACTGTGTATCCTGGAACAGCTGTGATTACATCTGAAGCTCGCCGTGCTGGCGGTAAAACCAGGAGACCGCGGAGGTGTTTGTGAAAGTGCATAAAATACTTCATGACGTGGGGCATTTAAAAACTGTAAATTATAAAAGATCGTTAAAAAAAAAAAAAAAGATTCCAACAGCCTGTTTGTGTTGAAAATGATGCAATGTGTGGACTGAACTACCCTGAAGGTCTGAATGGAGGTTAAGGTTTCAGATATTTCACATTGAAGACATAATTTATATAAAAATAAACAAAAAAAAAACAAGAAAAGCAGAAGACATGCTGATTCACTGTAGTCTTTAAAGCTCCAACTAAGGATGCCACCGTTGGTAAAGACAGTAAATATTAATAGTAATAGTAATATGAATTTATCTTTCACTACAGTTTCAAAATCTATTGCTGAAAATCTGAAAAAAAAAAAAATCCAACTGTTTGTTTGGAGGCCAGACAAATAATTATTTCTATCCAAATCCTGTTTGCCTTGGTTATTTCAACCCCCAAATTATATATATATGACTTAACATTTAAGTCTGCCAGGGGTATGAATACTTTTGGACCTCTGTACACTGTCATACTATTTCTGCACTGTCTTAAAATATGTATTTATATATGTACAATCTGGTATTTGCAGGAGCTTCCGAACTGAATCCTTGAAAACCCTTAAAAAAAAACAAAACAAAAAAAAACCCAATCATAACTGCCAATAGAAAAAACAGAAGAAATCTGTACATTTTTTTTTCTAAATAAAGTGCAAAAACATCATTTGAGAGCACACTACAATACAAAAATATTTCAAGAGGAAATTTAAAACGAAAGCATCGATCTCACCACGCTGACATCGACCCGATACCGATACCGATAATCGGCTTGGCGTCAATATTATCGATATTTCGGCTCGAAATATCACCCAACAGACTCTTCGGGTCTGTTGGGTGATCTCTTGCTATGTCAAGGGCCTTTTTGAAGTGATAAAGAAATGCATTCAAGACGTGCAGAAATGATCCGTGTTCTGCACTTTCACTTATAAAGACCTGCAGTGGAACATCAGCACGGAACTGTAAAAGTATAGCGAACAGGTGAAATCGGTGACTTCACCGGGCCGGTCGTGTGTTTTACATCTTTTAGACGTTCTTATTTTTGTCACTGGTGGCAGAGGCGCATCGCTCAAGACGGGCATAAAGAAGACCGACTCCAGCTTGGCAGTGTTGAAGATACTTAGTCGCTTTGGTGCTTGCGCCTAGCTGTCAGTCAGCAAAAATGAACTGAGTGGCTGCGCACGGCGCGGGCCTGCATGCAGACAATGTCGCTCCGCCTGGTTACCGAGGGCCAGAAGCTGCTTGGTCAACCTTGAAAGTGTGTGAGTGGGGTTGATTCGATCTGCTGAGGCGGCAGAGGAGAGCAGTAAGGGAAAAAAAAAAAAGAAAAAAGCCGTCCCTGAGAGGAGGGATCTGGAGGATGGTCGAAACCTGGAGAATGAGGTGCTTGAAACTCATTCAGGATTAAAAATAACTCCCCGGGCCGCGGCGAGGAAGAGGTATCGTGTCACGCCGGGCGCTCGCATTCAATCTATCTCCAATGCGTCTTTTATTCTCACCTCTCGCACCGGGGCGTCCATCACTCTAAATAGTTCTTGTGGGTGGTCTTGCCTCGTGTGGTCACAGAAGAAGCCTCCTGTCCTGTGGGATCGAGGAGTAATCCCCCGCAGCATTGATTAGCAGTGTGTTACACTGACATGGACGGAGACAAGTAGAGTCTCCTGGATCTGTCCGACTGATAACGTCCGCTGCCAAACAAAGGGAAGGACGGGGGGAAGCCAAACGAGCGCGATGCGTTCCGACGTCGCCGCGGCCGATGTCAGGAGGAGACGGCTTCGGCAACGAGGAGCTGACCTCGCGAGGCCGCATTGAACATCGCCTCGACCCGTTCCAGTCGCGCCCCCACCGCCGAAAGATTGTTTTTCAATTAATCGCAGCCTCTTTTGCAGGGAGCGACACTGACGGATGGTAAGGTCTCTGTCGGGGTTGAGACGGATAGTGCTTACCGGTGGGTAAAAGCGAATTCTGAGGGTCAAACGGTGACCGCCGGCGAGGCAAGTTTCAAAGTGCCGAATCCGCTGGAAGTGCAAGGAAGCAGGAAATAAGGCGGAGTTCTCTCTTCGGGTCTGTTGGGTGATATCTTGCTATGTCAAGGGCCTTTTTGAAGTGATAAAGAAATGCAGTTTTAAAAATCACAATTCTTCGGTTTTACTCTGTGCCGAAAGCTGTCAACAGTCCAGGATGGAACGGCTTTGGCTTATGTTTCATTGAAAGTAGTCAAGACGAATGCCACTCTGATGGAAGACAGCAACATGAAGCATTTCGTAACGAGTGTGTTTCTCAGCATGCACTATTTTCCAAACCAACGTTCCAAACAGTTTACCGCAACAAAGAAGGAAAGATACACCAGCGCTGGTTTTCCGGTTGGACCTCTGTGGTTTCATCAGTGTCCTACTTTTGGATTTCTTGCTATCGCGAGTCATCAACGTGGGTCTGGCATCAAACCCACGTTGCTCCTGTTGTTAAGTACAGTGGAGGGTCTGTGATGCTCTGGTCTGTTTTGAGAAGTTGCACAGTGCAGTCAACTGGAGCAGATCAATAAAACATTGTGAAAGAAACAAACAAAGAAACAAACCAAACCGGGCAAAGGAGTTTATTGCATTTTCATTTTGGATCGAAAAGGAACCGTATGGATTGGACTAAAGAACGACAAGGGCCGATGTAAGGAAACAAAAGAAACAGAACACATCTTTTGATTATTATTGTCATAACTAGATTTTTGGGGGTGAATTGAGGGAACCCTTGCGTCCGCGTCTGCTTGCGTCGCTGCGGTTGCTCGGCGACAGTCCCTTTCCTTTATATCCCCACTAAAGAGCAGCAGATGCGTCGTTAAGCAGCTCCCAATGACTGCTGGTGGAGGCCGAGCTTTTCCCCGGTGCTGAGCTATTGATTTTGCATTAGGTAAACATGAATCTTGTAAATAAGAGGTGAGTCCGGATTCATTGACCCTCCCCTCCCTGTCGTACGATCAGGGGAGAGGAAGAGGGACGGCGGGCGGGCGGCTTTTAAACATTCGCCGACACAAAAGGAGTGTAATTATCTTTCCCACTGAAGTGCGGTGAGGGAACAAATGGGAGCCGCGGACTCCTCACCAGTGGGCTCCAAGAGGTCAAACCTCCGAGCTAAAGCCCGGCGGGTGAGGAAAACCGAGAGCCGTGATGACTAACAAAACGCAGCCGAGGCCAAATACGAAACCAGACAGATGGAAGCAGAGATAAAACGCCTTCAAGGAACCAAAAGCGCAGAGGTCCATAACGGCGCCACGCAGACGCGTTCGTCCTTCACCGTGTTTGTCGCGTTTCGCCGCGTTACAACCACAAGCTCCGTTGTGTTTACGTGATGGGCCAACATGCAAAGACAGTGCAGGCGATGTGGACTTCGAGTTTCAAAGCGACATTTTGTGGTGCTGTGATGATAACGGTGCAAGAGACAATCAGGTCCAGTTACTGCCTCGGTTTTAGGCGACACAACAATCATAACCACCACACATATTTTCAAATTTGTTGATACTTTCACTGAACAATTTGATCTGCAAGTGCATTCATAAAATTAGGCCATCCCCAAATAGTTTATAAATTACGAACCACTTATTCTTAAACATGGGGGAACTAATATGTCATTTTTTGGGGGTATTTTTTCTTCTTTTGCTCTTTCCCTTGGTTTGTTGTTTTTTTCATGTATTTCCCTCTAATTCATGTAAAGCATTTTGAATTGCCCTGATGCTGAAAACGTCTTTTATAAACAGAATGACCTCACCTCAACGTTTTCCAGGCGCGAGTCTGGAGTAGGATGAACGTTTGACTTGACATAACCTGAACCCCCCACCGTCCCCCGCGGCGAAGCACGGCGGTGGCAGCATTACTTTGTTGGGATTTTTTTCTCCCCCTTACGATCAGGGAAGAAAACCTGCCGGTGGTAGAACAGTACGAATGAATAGATTTCATTTTTTTTGCTCTCTTCTATTCTGATCTAAAAGTCAAAAGGCCTGCTTGACATCGCCCCCTCCGCCCCCCCACCCCCGCCAGACTCCACATTCAGCAGAATGTCAATACATAAACTGCTGTAAAACAACAAAAAAAAAAACGCTCTGGTTCTTATCCGGTCCTATAATTTCAATACGCTCGTATAGACATAAAACAACGGCGTGTCGCTGTAGTCACGCCATTCGACAGGAGGTTTTCATCAGGGTTTTTTTTTTTTTTTTAATGATGGCAATAATGTTCTGAACGGCGGCGGGGGCCAAAATTCATTTCGGACACGGAGGAAGAAAGCAAGAGCCTCGGCGGCGTTTGATTCATGGGTTAGAGGCGCTTTCTCTGCGGAAGAAGTTGGAGGGGGGGAAAAAAAAAAAAAAAAAAAAAGCAGTCTCTAACAAGTCTGATTTATGTTTATGGGCTTCTAAACAGACAGGTAGTCATTGGAGCCCAGGGAGCGCTAAACAGAAGTACATAAAAACAATGGAGAAGGGATTGGATCAGCTCAGCTGAAACACATTTGTCCCGAGGGGGGGAGAGGGTGGGAAGAGGGGAAAAAAAAAAAAAAAAGAGCCTCTTCGGCACCAAATAGCCGGCAGAGCCAGTATATCTGGGAAATGGAATCCTCTGACTGTTTATTAATCAATAAACACATTGGCTTGCATCAAAGCGTGACACATTTCGGCCTGGATTTTAATGTCACTGATTAATTCCGGCGGGGTCTTCGGTTCTGCTCGGGGGGCTGACAGCTAACATATCGTGGTAAATACCTCGCTGCTGCAAAACAGCAAGCACCAGTGGGTATCGCATTATCAGCTTTTCTATCACTTTCCTCATTACGGCGTGTGATTATGGGCCACATCGAGGCTGTGTGTGAGTTAGAAAACCGGCCTCCCAGCTCCTTTTTTTTTTTTCTTGTGTTTGTTTGTTTGTTTCTTTGCTAACGGAGCGCCTCTATATGTTTTCTCGGCACGCCGTCCGGCGGCCCTCTGCATCTCGCAGTGTGGAGGCAAAGCAAGTTGGACTCTGGATGAGATTGAAAGTGAAAGCCTTCCAGTTCTATTCCGGCCTCCCCTTCTGATTCAATATGAAGCCTGCCTGTGTGCAGATGATAACTGAGAGCTAAAGGTTGACATCAATAGGTCTGACTGACTGTCTCTGCTTTCCGTGTGTGTGTGTGTGTGTGCGCGCGACCGCGTCTACATACATGTAGTCCCGTTTGTGGGGATCACACATGAGTGCGACGAGTTCAGATCTGCACACACGGTTTTGTGGAAAAAAAAAAAAACGTTTGCTCCCTCGCAGATGTATTTCGCCTGGGCTGCTTCTGGCGTCGCCATGTTGCTGCTCGACTGCGTGGCCGTCATCCGTCGTGCACCGAATGATTTTTTTTTTCTTAATATTCATAGAAGTCATGTGCAACACAAATGAACACGTCGAGGCTCCAGGGTGGCAAGGAAACGGAAGATTGCAATCAGAAAAAAAGAAAAATACGACAAAGTTTTGGCAGATTATGAATTCAGCACTATGCGGTTAAGGCTCTGAATTTGCGAGGTGCTTTAAGGACTACAAATACCAAGATACATGGGAAATCTTGGAAATAAGTTATTCTGGGTTTTAGCTTGGAAAGTTTTACAGCACTACAGTATATATTTCTTTTTTTATTGACAGAAGCTAAACTGTTTATGAGTCGCAAGAGGAGAATACATGCTTTGCATATCAAAACATCAGCGATTTTAATCCAGTTTTAATTTAAGCCCCATTTTATTGAAATCACAGAAGAAATAAGGGCACTATGGACTTTTCTGTGACAGATTCCTGCTCATCATAGTAATGGCAGCCGCATGTGAACGACGCTAGCGACTGCAGCTAGCAGGGGCTATCCCATCCCATCCAGCAGTACGTATTGACGGAATCTCTACATATGCTGCAGATCTTCCAAAACTGCAACTTTAAAAACACTAACTGAATGAGCAATGAATTCTGCTCTCTGCTAAAACCGGACCTGTCAGTGAGTGATTAGTGAAGCCTGCTACAGTAATAATCCTCCTGTAATAGTTTTCTCAGACGATGGCCTATTTGACTATTGGAATTCGTTGGGACCTTTAATTACGTGCACCGGGCTGATTTGTACCACCGTCCCGCTTTGCATTTCAAAGTAGCAAATCGTTCGCGCCGCCTTTATTAGACACCCCCCCCCCCCCCCCCCCCCCCTCCCCGCCCCCCGGCTCCCTGGAGCGATGCTCTCCGCCGTCTCTCTGTCGCGTCAATATGGAAAGTTTGAAATTTAATAACGCAAACGCCGGAGCAAAGGATGCAGGCCACACGGGCAAACACAAACCTGCCTCTTAATCATGGGCTATATGACCTTTAGCCCTCTGAGGGGGAGTGTTTCAGACAACAACAAAAAAAAAAAAAACTTTGAGTGCGTAATGTTTCCTTTATTCCCCATAAGTCAAGCTTTGACGCTCGTATGGCGAAGGTTTATTAACCTCCTCATGAAAGTGCAGGTCGTCACTTTGACTTTCCTTTTCTGTCTCGCGAACACGGGATTTACGTAGGCATTTCTCTTTCAGCGCTCCGCGTTGATTTAACGGTCGTCATCGTTACAGTCTGTTTGCTTTTTAACAGCTCAGACTCATTCTGCAGCTCATTTTGAGTGTCACATCAGCGCCGGCAGTTTTCTGCTATCATTAAGGCTCGTAGCATCTTAAAAGGTAATTGTGCTGTATATACAAAGGAAATGCATGTACAAATTCACATTTTTACGCTTTCAACTGTGCATCTTCAGCTTTAAGAAATAGCCAGAAATGTGTTCAATGTCTTTGGATAAAAACTGAAACATGTGGAGGCATGCTGTTAGCTGGAAAAGACTTGACTGGACGGTCCAATAGTTCAACCAGAACTATCGGGTACAGTATGATGACATCACTAGGTCTGTCACGATTATACATTCTGCAGGGCGATAAATTGTTCCAGAAGTTATTGCGATAAACGATAATATCGTTGTTTTGAGGCCATTTTTAAGTGATATAATGCAATGGCAAAACGATAACGGACGAGCACAGACCAGTAAACTTTAGATTTCACACTGTCACTGGAAGACATTTTAAATATTCAAAATAAACAAACAAAACAACAAATAATAAAACGACTTTGTAAATACAATCGTCCTTCAAACAAGTGCAAGTTGAGACAAAAACATCAAACTGAAGACTTTTTGTCATGCGGTTTTTGGTAGAAAGAGAGAAAATAAAGAAATAAATGACGAATCAAGCCAATGGAAATTACTGAGTTTAATTTATCGTGCGATCAATTCATCTACTGGTTATTGTGAAAGGCCTAAACGTCAGATTCTTGTGTCAGAACGGCCCACTCAAAGTCTAGACGCAAATCCAAACGGGAATCCGCGCCAAGACTTGAAAACGATTCCTTGTCGACGCTCCCCATCGAACCCGAGCTTAAGACATTTCTCGCAAAGAACAATGACTAACAACTCGTCTGTAGACTCGGCTCTGAAGCCGGTGGAGACACAAACCTGAAGACTTGCTGCTGTGATTGCAGAGACGCGAAGTCAGTGGGCTGAATGCAAATCAGCGTCACAATTTACAGAGTTTTCTTTGAGGAATTTCCCGCCGATAGAAAAACATCAACAGCAAAAGTTAACACATTTACTATTTATATACCTGAGCACTTTGGCAATCAAAGAAATCAAACATCTGTTCTTGAAACGCAGGCGCCTTTTTGTGTTTTCGGATTTCTTCTTCCATCTCTTTTCCCGATCGAAATATTCCCGGGGGAATATTTTTTGTTATTTATTTATCTTTTTCTGTAAGCCTTCCTCTAATTGGTAAAGCCTGGCTCCTTCCGTCACGAGTCGCCCTCTTTTCCTCCCTCCTGGCTGCAGATGCTTGAACTGATTTCTCCGCCTGCCGACGCTGATAAGGTGTGGGAGCCTATCTGATGCCGCTCGCTGGGGAAGCGCGATTAGATCTAAGCCATAAAGTCACTTTAGTCTTTCCTGAGACCGCCGGAAGGCGAAGGTTCGCTCGCTGGGAGAACGTAATCCGCAGGACAAAAACGCCCGGAACGACATCCACACGTCGCCGAGCCTGTCGCCATCACCAAATCGAGACGGGTTCTTTCCGGGCAGTTTGTCTTTTGCCGCGCGTCGGGGGGGGAAAAAAAGCGTAGTTGCCAGGCAACAAACCTAGCAGGGACAGGTACATTTCAACGTAATCATAATATGGCAACATACGTTTGTGAATGTTGAATAAAGTTCTAAAGATAGACGGTCATCTTCCGATTAGAACCATAGAGAAGCAAAAAAAACATTGTTTGGTTCCCATATGAATTATTATATTAAACAATCCAATGAAGTGACTGTAATCTTCGTATATCGTTTTTTTTTTTTTTTTAAACCAACGTACAAATAACAATAATAATACGTTCTGAGTGATTTCCAGTCACATTTCTTGCTCTGAATCCCAAAGCTGCAGCGTCAGATTCCAAAATGGCCGCCGCTCTTCCCCGTTTTCATTCAAAGCCTCCCTTCAAAAGCCTGCTTCCCAGCACAGGTCTTGGCGCGGCGCGTCCGAGCTCCGACTTACGTTCTGCAAATAACCGGGCTGTTTGTTTTCTTGCGCGGCGGAGAGGGGGGGGGGCAGAACACCCAGACAACGACTTCTGGTTCAAGGTTAATGCTTGTTGGCTCACCTCTCGACACACAAGGCTGTGATTGATGCATGCTCGGTTGCCACAGCCGGAGGATTACCCACTACCTGAATAACAGGAGCGTTTACATTCGGTGACCTCTTGCGTCACCCTCCCTCTACAGCGTGGATTACCTTGCTATTCTTGTTCGTCGTCCACCTTTGTTCTCCGTTCAGAGAACACATAAAGGAGGGTTTGGCGGATTTATTTAAGATGTGCTCTTTTGGTTTCTTGAGTGAAACTACTCCGCGCTCTGGGTCCGGAAAGAACATGCAGGATCCGAAGCGGGCGCGTTCGCCGCACACATCCGCTCGTTTCTGTACGTTCCTGGACACGGACTGCGTCTGCGTTTCCCTGCCCTTGCAATTCATATGAAAAGTAAACAGGGCCCTCGGGCGATCGTCATGCCGCGCCGCGCGAGAGTCGATCACAGGCCATCTGGTCAGGCCCAGAAACAGCTCCGCCGCAGGCCAACTGTAAAAGCAAGTCGTTTGTAAGTGTCGCAGGTGGTCCCCCGCGTCCTCAAAACACGGTAATGAGTAATGAAGGTTGGTCCGCCGAGGATCAGTCTTCCAGCGGGGGGGTGGAGGGGGGGCGTGAACGCAAGGACACCAAATTCGCCACCAGGTAGAAGTTCCATAATGCGTTATGTGACCAATATCAGGAGAGCGAGCATCGATGGGGGATCGTGTCCTTCAAGTAATCAGTGAGCAGAGGCATGCTGTTTGACACCATTCATTATAAATCTCAAAACAACAATAAATAAAAGAGAAAAAAAAACGAAGATAAACTGTATTTGTTGCTGATTGCTACAACTTGCTTTGTGTTTTTCAGTTTATATCTGCATGAATAGGAGAATGCTTTGACCGACTTGTGATTTCTTTTCACTTCTCATGTTATTATGTTCTCCACTTTGAGGTGTCTTGTGTATTTTTGGAACATTAAGGTGGTCAGACATCCGTTTGACTCGCTCTGTCAGATGTTTAGTGTTGCTTCCACATGCGCGGCGCTAAAACTCAACATAAATATTTTTCTGTTTGCTTTTAGGAGCCCTGCCTGATCATGTGCTAGGCTTTTTTTTTTGGGGTGCGGCATCCTTGACTTTTGCTTGTTTTCCAAAAAAAAAAACGCACCCGACAGTGCGGTGAACTTGTTTCCATACGGGACCAAAAATTGCAAAATCTGTTACATTTTCATGAATGAAATCAATAGTTGGTGGATTTTCTATGTTTACAGCTTAGAACATTTAGACTGACTCACCTGTCAATGGGTTGGGTGTTAAATATCATTTGTCATACACTGTATGCTTTGCCCAGAGGGTTTCAAAGCTGTTGAGGAACGATTTGGTTTTACATTTTACCCAATTGATAATGTTTGGCCGTAAATGTGTGCAACGCAGTTTGACGCCGAGAAGGCTTACCCCTGCGAAAGGTCCTTCACTGCAAAAAGAGAAACGAAGAGAAGAGCCGGGCTGTGTTTTTTTTTTGTTTTTTTTAAATTGGAATTTCAAAGTGAAGAAATGACCAGGCTAGTGTTAAATAAATATTTTACGAAAAACTTTAAGCAGAGCTGATTTTTGGGTTGGAAGCTTTTAACCAGCAGCACGACATGCAACGAGGAGAGCAGGCTGAACGAGGAGACGCTCGGGGAAAGTAGGTCTCATTTCCCAACTAACACGGTTTGACTGGCGTCTGATGTCGGCAGCGGGAAAGCGCCGCAACGCCTTCGGATGCCGAGCTGAAGACGGAGAAGCGCGCTGAGGGAAAAGTAGCTCACCCGCCACTCCCCAACACGCGGCCATCCACAAACTGCAAGGTGAAAAGGAAACTCTCAGCACTGCCGCTTCCACTCTGTGAGGAAAGTTCCTCAGTCTGAAGCAGCGCGGTGTAGTAGTGGCCTTCCCTCCCACTCCTCCATATATGAGGACCTAAAGACTGCTCTCCCTGGCTAATAATTGCTGACACACCAAAGCCAACATAGCCCAGTGAGCCTTTAATAGTTTTCATTTTTCTTCCTTACAGGATGGCCTCTAAGGTGCCATCATGAGTGATCAGCACACAGGCAGCTCCCTGTGCAGGCTGCAGCGCGCGCACACACACACACACACACACACACACACACACACACACACACACACACACACACACACACACACACACGCACCTGCACGCACACACACACACACGCACCTGCATGCACACACACACAGTCCTTTCCCTGATCCTATAACTATCACCGACATCTTTCCGCTCTCTGGCTATTTCTCCCCCTGCGTCTTCCTCACCTCTCATCTTCGCCCCATACAGACAATTTATATATATAAAAAAGATTTTCTTGCTTACACCTTTCATCACAGAGCCTATTTTTATCACAGGGGCTATTTCACCACATTAATCCAACTGCTCCTTTCTTATCAAAAAGAAAAAAAAAAAATCCATGAAAACATTAATTTATTAACCATTTACGTGGGTGTCATCCATCAGAGGACGGGACGGAGGATTTACTACAAACACAAAGACAGGAAGGGGCGGGGCACGCCGTATTTTACCCTGACCCAAGTTACTTGGGGGGGCTGTAAAGAACTGGCCATTATTTCACCCTGAAGGCCTTCGAAAGGGCGAAAAGCGTGGAGCTGCACACATCAGTGGAAAACGGTTGGAGCCGACTTTCCCGAAGCAATCCAAGTGAGCGGAAATATCCAAAAGAAAATGCCAACGATTGCTTAGAAAAGCAGCATGCATGGGCGGTAAAGAAGCAGAGCGTATTGTCAGACAAACGTGATCAGAAAATGGGTTTGAGTCCGTTTCAGTTGGCACGCTATTAAAAGGTTAAGCTAAAGAGCCGTTCTCGTAGCACGTACTGCAGCGGTATTTGAGTTTTAGGGCGTTTTGACGCCTAATAGTCTGATACGTTTCAGCGTTTGTTCCATTTTTAGCTGGTGCGGCTCGCTTTCATAACGCGCTGCGTCCAACCAACCAAAACACTTGAACGAACCTATTCCCCTCCTCACCTGAAGGTGGCGCTGAACCAAGGACGACTGAAGGAAACGGCTGAGCTCCACTTCCTTTTTGTCGCAAACTGTATCCAAAAATATTGCAATGTCAGCATTTGTAGTATTTCTTTTTTGTGTTTGGTAAAAGACAGCAAGTCATTACTCCTGCTGGTGCGACACACTTTTGTTTTGGATGCAGGCTTTTAAGTTTTGCCCACAAGTCCCCGTTTGGTCGCGCGAGTGGAGGCGGTTGGGGGGGCCCAAGAGGGGTGGGGGGGTCGCCTCGCTCTACTTCCTCACATCTCGGGAAACGCTGGAGCGTTTTATGCAAGAGGACACACTCCTCAAAGATTGATCACTGTGCTTGTAATTCCCTAATTTCCAATAGACCCGGGGACTTTAACTGGAAGCAGCCATTTTTTCCTGAACGCCGAGCAGATTCCTTTTATTTCAGGGCTAAATGGGTAGAATCTTCCAGCCCATTAAGCAGGCTGTCTGTCATAAAAGTTTGGCGGCCGGGTCTCGGCTGCCTCTCTCCCTCTCGGAGGCGGCAGCGGCACGGAACGGCGTGTTTGATCTGCAGGCTGCGGGTTAATAGAAATCAACCTGCTCATCAGCAATAGTGGATTGAACCTAACCACCCACCTCCGCCCTGTCAATTCACATTTGAAAAAAACCCCCACTAACACCGGCTGTAGACTCATTTCCCTCTGTCAGGCAATCAGTATCTCACTTTAAGCCTATTTAAGGAAGCAAATCACAAATCAGAAATGGTCTGTGCGCGGCTTCAGAGCCCAGATGGGAATTTCAACCCCGGAAAGACCAGCAAGGGCGTCTGGAAAACCTGCAAATATTTGCTCTTCGGCGACTTTGCAATCCTAGGGAGCATTCCGACGCCGTACAATCGGTTTAAGCACATGCAACCTTGTTAAAACAACCGAAACACGTCTTTAAAAAAAACAAAGAGTTTGGTGCGTCTAAGCAGGAAAAGCAGAGGAAGTGTGTGACGTTAAGTCAGCAATAGCTGAGTTAATGACTCCAACCAGGAAATAAACCAGGAATCCTTTCTATGGCGGAATTAAAAAAAAAAAAAAAAACAGTGAGAGAACAAAGCTAATGGAAGAAATAATGACCAAGTGATGGACAAAGAAGAACATTATGAGAAGAAAAACCAGAGTGAAAACCAGCATCCTGCTTAGCAACATGACTGCAAAGATGCCTCTGGGTGACCAAAGATACTCCAACCACAAGCTTACGATAAACTGACGAACAGGTAATGTTGCGTCCTCTGACTTTCAGTGTCTGATAATCAATACAATTATGCATGCAATCATGTTATCACCATGATTTAAAAAAAAAAAAAAAAAAAAAAACACCATTGCTTCATTAACATGAAGTCTGATTTATATGCAAAAACTGATTGCGCCGTAGACCAACTGTTTTATTGCACACTGCAGATATATTTTCTGAAGAATTCTTTGCTTCCTTGATTGTCTCAGGAGAAAGCATGCATCAGGAGACCGAATTGCTACTTACTTCAAAGTCAAAATATAAGGTAGCCATTGTTTTGGTCAACTAGGACGCCAAGGCGATGCAGTCATGGCTCCTTATGTTTTTGTTCAAATTTCCAATTCCCTAAAGGTGCATTAGGTTGTTCAGTGTTCAGACGATTTTATGCAACACCATGGTAATGTTCCAAGTGTCATCATCAAAACTTTTAATGCAATTAATCACTTTTTTTTTTTTTATCCATACAAGGGTTCCTGTTGAAACAGATTGGACCGATGCAAAGGTTCCAACAGGCCCGATTTGTCCAAACTGAGACCTTTTTGCATTTCTGATACGCCTGTAAAAGTTGTGTTCAAGTTGGGCAAAAACTAATGCCAGCGTCCAGAGTCCACAGTTCAAAAGTATTTTTTTTAAATAAGTTCCTTTAAGACTTGAAAGCTGAATGGTGTAGTTGTACTTTTCACCAATTTTATGGCTCAAAAACTTATGTAAGAGATTGAAAACAATAAATATCTTCCTTGTTGAGCTCATACGTCTACGTAATGATTCATTTAGCAGAAAAAGGGTATTTGAATTGAAAATGTTGATCATCTTGAGTTAATGCGTGATTAATCGCAACTAATGAATTACAGACGGTGCGATTGATTTCATTACAGTTTTTATTCGAGTCCCATTCTAGTTTTTTTAGTTTTTTTTTGGTTTTTCAATATCACGTTCTATAACACCCTGCTAATAAAGATTTGATCTGCGTTCAACAATAAACGGGTATCGTTTTATTCTCTTTTAATTTATCGCCACGATCCGAAAATAAAGCAGACGGATGAGTACAGCATCATCCTGGAAGTCACAAAAAGTCTTAACAACTTAAATCCTACTTCCGCTCCATATTTTTGAATAATTTCCAAACGTCTCCCGTGGAAACGCCATGGCCGAGCGGAACGTGAAGAGGATCTCGTCCGCCGCGTCAAGCGGGTTTTCGTCGACTCCCGGCTCCACAATCAATCTGAGAGAAAACAAGACGCCGGGGAAGATCGCCCTTTCCCTCACTTGAGCGCCGATTTGGCCGAGAGTAAAAGAAAGTGGAAATATAGCTTGACTTGAACGTCATTAAGGAATTAATTGAAATAAATGGAGGGATGAGTTTCGGGCCGGCTGAGTGGGGAGACGGAGTGTTTTTTGCAGGTTATAATCAGGGTTTTGATTACAGACCTGGCTGCTGATTGAGAGGCTTCAATCAGCAGACTAAATACATAACCATAAGCAGTCAGGTGAAGGGACTTTCAATCATCATTTAATCATTAATAGCGACGAGGAAGAGACGCAGTCCCACAGTGTGGAGCCGTAGATGCTTTGCAAAAATAAAAGGCGCAAGACGAGGGTGAGCCTTTGAAGAAACTGAAACGTATAGCGAGTTTCAGTGAATTCGTGAGCTGCTGGGTGTGAATTCACTGTGATGGGAACTGAGGCTGTGTGTCACAGTCAGACTGAAATCCAAAGAACAAACATATTTGTTGGAATCTTTTTGTCTTTTTCGTGTTTCAATCACAGATCATTTCCATTTTCTAGACTTAGAAAATGTTGAATTTATACTGTCACACTGTAATAGTTACATCCCTCTGACAACTTTTTAATTTTTTTTTTTAACATTCGGCCAGGTCACTCATGCAGATATTGATGTGTTTAATTGAGTTTTTATAATGACAGAGAGGCGGCACATAATTATGACGATTTCTTTTTCAATATAAAAACTGAAAATGTGACATGTATATAAATATATATATATATATCTACTCCCCTTTTCTCCGACAGCCCAAAATAAATTTCTGTATTCCAGAGACTTTTTAGACTTCACTAAACCTTTAACTTATTATGTGTTTTTGTTTTGTTTTTTTTGTTTTTGTTTTTATTTATTTATTATTTATTTTTTTGCATTAGCAAGGAAACTGGTCAGGAGCAGCATTCCCATTACAAAGGCGTGCAAATCCTTGTCGATGTTCTGCTAACGCGGCCGGTTTGAACGGCAAAACGGGTGGAGCTGAATACACAGCGACTCCGGCTGTTTGTGGCTGGAAAAAAAAAAGAAAAAAAAAAGAGGAATTCGGTTAAAAAAAAACAAACATTAGAAGCAAAATTGGGGAGAAGACTGAAGACATAAAGCACTGAACACGATTGTGATCTTATTTATAGTCAGAAAGACCCCATATGTGTGAATACGCAGCGGTTACGTCAATGCAATGTTAGCAACAGTTCCCAGGTTGAACAAATTCAACAAAGTCACCAACACGGTGTCACAGCTGGCAGGCAATTAGCTTCATATCCTCATTAGGAACATGTCGTTTTTCTAATAATAAACCGTTTCTCCGTTTGCTCCTGTTACTCACTGCCTGTCTGAATACATCTGCGACGTGGGTCTATTTTAACTTGACAACACATTGTAACACGTGGACTCAAATGGCCTCCTCAGAAGAAAGCCCCGCTCCAACAGGGCCCCGCTCTTGGCCTCGGGTGTGTAGAGAAAACTAAAAAAAAAAAAAAAAAAAAGAAGAAGCAATACCTCCCTTTTAAAGCGCTCACATCCTTTCATTTCAGCAAGACTCCAAATATATTTTTTTTCCACTTCACCTTGCTCCAACAATAAGACGCTGCCGTTAGAGTAATACTATATTTTTGTAAAAATGGCTCCCCCCCCCTGATATTCCCTTTTATTCAATTTTAGTTAGTAATCTGGCGTTATGCTCTTACTCTGTTAAGAGCGGCTGTTTGTCTTGTTCCCTACATTACATACCTTCAGCCTCCACCTATATACCTATATATATCCTGCGCGCGTAAATCATTTCAGCAAAGTATTCAATAACTCAATTTGCCTGAACTGCAGAGCACCGCTGCTTCTGAAGATGTGTGCCTCAAAATAAATGGTCGTCATGGAGACCGACTGACGCCAAGATGCCTCCCTTTGCTCCCGTAAAGCTGATGACACAGTGCAAGAGATTTTATTCTTGATTTCACCCATGGTTCCCATTTAGACAACGCTTGCGTCAGTCTGCGCTATAGTTGGAAAATAGGAGTTGCCTTACAAACAATTTTTGTTCATCAAACAATTTTTGGCCAGGGAAAAGCAATTGTGTTCCTTTAATTTGAACTTTTTTTTGTGTGTTTAGAAAACAGTCGGGAATTTGAATAAACAGCAGAAAATGAGTGAATAGAAATTTATAGATAAAAACAAAGGCACCAGTGAGGAGTGTACAGAAGATTATTAAGAAGTTAAATACATCTAAAGTTGTAGCATTGTGTAAAATTGACATTTCTGAGCTTTCCATCGTGTTATAATGTTATCCGGTCGTCAAAAACATACCTGGAGCGCTGCCTCGATTCTTTCGCGCACGTTTGAGAAATCCTTAAATCTTCCATAGCAACCAGTCAGCTGTGCAAAACGCGTGGGTGGACCTAGCTCCGCCTTCGAGACAGAGCTCCTCCTCAGAGCCGTAGTTTCCAAGCGTTACGGAGCACCCTTGCCCCACCTTTGTCCCACTCAGCTCCTGCAGACTAGCCAGCAGCAGTTAGCAAACACCTGGTAGAGCCGCACATCTGCTGAGCTCATGGCACGAGCTGTTTCTCAATGCAACGGCGCCAAAAACGACAACTTCCTGAAGGAGGGGCTTCAGGAAGAGCAGGAGTTTTTAAAGAGACAGAGGCTCAATTTTGAGACGTTAAATTGTGAAGTCACATTTGACATACATCGATGTTTTTATAGCAACTCAAGGTAACATAGTTGCTTGATTGTGCCATAAAATGGCACCATGTGCCTGGAAAACGCATCATACTGGCCCTTTAAAAAGGAAGGTGTGACGTAACATCTGCATAATACTAGTCAATTATTTGTAAATTTTAAGGTTTTAACATTTTATTTAATATATGATGGTAATTTCTGGGAAACTTTCTTCCTTAAAATCCTTATTAGTAGCAAATTTGGAGGGAGCTGACAGTCGCATCTTCGTTCTTAAAACTTTTCTTGTCGGTTAGGAAACAGCTGCATTCTGAGTTCAATTGTCACCCTGGTGCGCAGGAGTTTCTTGCATTCGGTGGGTTTGACACGTCTTGTAGTCTGTGATCTCTCTCCAGCTTGCTGCCGCCGTTAAGCATGTGCGATCTCCAGCCTTTCAGCAGTCTCACAAATATCACCTTTAATCATCTGGCAAGACAAACTTAGAACCTCATCCGGATTTTTTTTTTTTTTTTTTTACTTTTTGAAATAACTGATTTGGTGTTAGGGTTGGGCAAAAAGCTCATTTCTGGCAGCAGTTTGCAGACTTAGAAGGAGAAACAACACGCAAGTGTCACATTTTACCCGTGTTGCTATCTTGAAAAGTGGCTCGGAAAAAAAAAATGTTTGTGGGCGGAAGCGGTGCGGGGAGCGCCAGGTGCCGACGAGCAGGAGAACCGTGATTGTTCCAGAAGCTTCTCCAACCGCGGAGAGTCACGGCAGATGCTCGAGATGACAGAGGGGTCCTCGAGAAGCGGAGACAGACTCTCGGCGCACGTCAAGACCCAGCTGCAGCGCGCCGCGCCCGACGTCTCCTCTGCAAGCTGTGCGGCGCGGGAACAATCTGGGCTCGGCGGAGGAAAGAAGTTTTAGCACCAATAAATTGTCAATTGGAATTTTTATTATTACTATTATTATAATGCCTTACAAAGTATTTATGCTGGATCTTTTCCCATAATCTGTCAGATTAAAAAGGATAACCTTCAGAACTGAGGCCATTGAGTTGCGATGTTGAAGAACAACAAAGTTCTTTTTCGCTTTTTTCCTACTTTGACACCTTTGAGTTTGTCAGAGAAGCAGCAAAGAAAACTGGGATGACTCTGGAGGAGCTGCAGTTATCTGCCGCTCAGGTGGGAGGATGTCTTTACAGAGCTGTTGGTTGTGCTCTCTGGCCTTTTCGACCGATCGATCAATCAATCAATCAATCAATCAATCAATCAATCAATCAATCAATCAATCAATCAATCAATCAATCAATCAATCAATCAATCAGTTTATTCACTCAGTTTAACAAATTCACAAAGATGAAAAAAATCTTCCACAAACCTGTCCCATTCTCAATAATTACAAAATAAATGTTCACGGTCTTATCTATTTTACATGCACACCACACTTTTCAGTTTTTGGGGGTTTTTCTTTGAGGGGCTGTGGGAGGGCTTGGGAGGTGGGATGCTTCCTCAACAATGGCGATTTGTCACATGAAGTCCTAAGAAAGTACTTTGTTGTAAACTGACAACATGAGTGAAAGTTCAAGGAGCATGAGTAATGCAGCAAAGCGTACTTTAAAGATATAGTTTTCTAGCCGAGCAATATGCAAAACAACATTTTTAAAAACAGGGGGGAGAAGATCTGGAAAGATCCGACATCCAGTCGACGTTGCGCTGAACACAAATGTTTTCTTTCTCGGGATGAAACCTAAATGTGTGCTTTGTACTGACAGTTGCCACAGATTCCTGTTGATGTTCATGGAAAGTAAAAGGAAGAACCTCTCAGGAGGAAATAGACACGCTGACAAGCAACATGGCAGCTGTCTGACATGCAGCTTTGTAGCTTTGAAACCCACAAACACTGCTGGGTTTGCAGGGCCTCAGAGCCCTGCGTTCACATTTTACCTGAGCCTGTGCTTCCCTCTAGCGGCCGTCTGGCATCATTGCAGCCACTCCAGGCCAGGCAGGGCCTTTCCTTTGTGTACTCCTCTGAGAGACATTGCATTTTGAAATACACACGAGCTCTAAAATAAACGTTTCTTCATATTTTTCTTGAAATCACAGGACATTTGATTTGCATTCTCCCCGCTTTGTTTTTAGGAGGACTGGTTGCGTTCGGCACCGGGCCACTCTGCCCATTATGCCGTCCTAATAGCTTGTTCAATGGCGCGATTTGTCATGTGGGTTCAGTGGTCAGCCGAGACACACGCCATTAGTCCGGGCGAGCTGTCGCCTCGCGGCGCTGCGGCAGGAAGCGCACCTTATTTGTACGGCATTAGCTCTTCGATGTGGCGTGGCGTTATTACGTAAACAGATGCAATTCATCAAACAATTTCTGGCCCGGATGTGCTTCGCTGACGGCGACGTTGGGCGGGGGCCCCCAACGTCAGCCATCTTCAGCCCCCCTTCGCCTCCGTTCCTATGGAAGCGGAGCGGCGGCTGCAAATAAACTCCACATGTGTCATTGAGCGTGCTAAATGGCTTGCGACGCATAATCGTCTAAATAATTACGAGGCTGCCATTAAATTGAGCCAGATAGATGACACGTGAGGGGCGGGGGGAGAGTGGGGGGAGGGGGCCGCAGAAAAAAACTGGAGGTAATGGTGCAACAGGAGATGATGGGAGGGTGCATTAAGGATAATAAATAAATAAGCGAGAGAGAGAGAAACAGTTTTCTCCTTGGTGTTACAGAACCACAGACTGGATGTGGTGGTGGAGGTGGTGGCGGGCTTGTGAATCGGTGTGATTAGCCCAATCAGGAAAAAGAAGCAGCGAGGGATTGCCATCCTCCCACATTTCATTAATCAGCAACCTGAGGACCCCCATCCCTCACCGCCGACCCCGACCCCCCGGAAATCAGTTCAGCAGATTGGCAGCTCTCTCATTTGTTCCCACGTGGCAATCAGCGCGCGGGAAAAGAAACCAGTTCACAACCTTTATGCTATTACCTGCCGCCATAAGCCGTCTCTTTGTCTCTTTGTGTTCTTTTGTTACTTTTTTCGTCTGACCTCCATTAGTCCCGGTTTTGTACCTCAGACACTAACAGTTGCATTCCTTTTTTTTATATATAAAAGAAGAAAAAGAATTACTCCTATTATTAATAGAGTCCTGGGGTTTTTTTTGTGTGTGTGTTTCTCTACGCAGCATGCGAAAACACACAGATTTTCCTCTGCTTACTTGAAGTAGCCCTGCCGTGTCCGCCCGAACGACGCGTCCCGTCAGCAGACGTGAACGGAAAGCGCAATAATCCTCTGCTCTCGGAGGATAATGCGCGCCACTCTGCACCTTTCACACGCCATTTGCTCACAATGTCCGTCTGGCGCTTGATCCCCCCCCATCCCCTCTTAATGTGGGAAATGGAAATAAACTGGAAATGAGCTCCTTGCGACGAGGACGATGAGAAGCACAAACACACGGATCGCTTTGCCGAAGCCGAACAGAGTCCTTTAGGCGCCGAAGCGAAAGGAACGTTGAATTATTCACGTGTTCTTTAATGGGTCTCGTTTCCTGCCGTGTTCCTGTTGTTTAAAAGGTCAATGTTTCAACTTTTTTAAAAAAAAACAACAACGTTTTGGCGGTAAATCGCGTCAACGACCAAGGACGCCGAAGGAAAGAGAAAAAGCTGCTGTTCGACTGGAACGACTGAACAAAATAGTCTGTGAACATGTTACCTCAAATCTGCACGTCTGTGGGAGCCCATTTCTGCCACAAAAGAAAAAAGAATGAAAGCCCGAGAGGAAGTCAGAATTACGAGAATAAAAGTCATAAGTAAAATACAAAATAAGGACATTGACGTTTGTGTAAGTGTAGGTTTAAAATCCACTCAACCACAAACTGTGTTATCCCAGCACAGCTAGAAACAACAACAACAACACAAAAACAAGAGAAATGTGTGTCCTGTACGTTTTGCAGTCGTTTCCCTGTGGGGGGAAAACGATGCTTTCCAATATCTTGCCCTAGTTTCTCCCATGAGAGAGGCAGCGCGTGAGATTGAGCTCTGTCCCTTTGGGTCACAATATCTGCTGAACCCTAATCTGGACAGAAAAACAGCCAATCTGAATGACAACATGCAGCCAATAAACATCCAATCAATACCAGGCCCAAAACTCGCTCAAACCGGCGGCTGATTTCCCCCGGGACACAAAGCAGCAATGAGCGACGCAATAAGGGGCGAGGTGTGAGCGGCGAAATGACCAAGAACGGGAAATGTAATCTGACAGGCAGAGCCCCTTCCTTAATGGACAGATGGGCTGCTGGGATGTGAGGCTGCGTCACGACTGACCTCCACGGGGAGTTGATAGTAACAGTCAGCCTCAGCCCGGGCCTCTAATGCCGTGCAGAGGTTCAGCCGCCAACGTAGCGATTTCTATTTAATCGGATGTTTGTTTAGATTCCTAAGATTACGGCGAGCAATTGTTATTTTATTTATCTTTTTTTTTTTTTTACACCGAGACTGAAATTGATTTTTTAGTTATTATTTTTGTCAACATCAACAACGTGAAATGAAGCTGCAGGCATCGATGCCTCGTGCAAAAGCTGAAGCATCGATGCCTCGACTTTTGTCATATTTGATGTACAAAGCATTCTCATAACAACTGAAGTCAACACAGTTACCTGATTATGTTATAAAACCCCTCTGTATGTGCCTGGGAAAAAAAAACAACAAAAAAACCACAATACTTCTCCTTTAAATTCAGCAAATCACCTCAAACATTACAAACATATCAACATATACTCTCCCCTTGATTTTATGATCATATTTCAGCGACCT
This sequence comes from Poeciliopsis gracilis, assembly GCA_911649635.1. Lineage (NCBI taxonomy): Eukaryota > Metazoa > Chordata > Actinopteri > Cyprinodontiformes > Poeciliidae > Poeciliopsis > Poeciliopsis gracilis. The sequence continues at coordinate 1,225,399 of CAJVRI010001102.1, read as the reverse complement.
TTTCCATTCACTATTATATCCTGGATCAAATAAAGAGTTCCTGCCTCTTTAAGACCACAGTTGACAGACTACTGTATGTTTTAGGCTCCAGAACATCATTAGTTTAATTGGATGCTCAGAAAGCCATCCTGCCACTTAAAAAGTCTTAATGGATGCTTCGCTACAGTAGGCTGTGATGCCGTGCTCCTGAAACGCCGAACGTCAATGCGGTGAAAATACAAACTAAACCTCGCCGCGTATTTAACGCACGCTCATTTGTAGCACGGATGGGATCTTTTTCTGTCAGCCGGATGTGTTGCCGCTGGATCTAAATGATGTACTTTGGCAGATGATATCTTTCGACGGCTTAGTGTTGTACGAAGCAAAAAGAACGAAAAAAAACACCAAGTTGGGGTGGAAAAACATGACAGATGAGTGCAGATAACAGACAGATGAAGAGGCCGTGCGTCAAGTCTCCAGCTGCCGGCGTCATCGTCTCTGCAGATTCCACCAAAGCCATCTTCTCAGCAGCTGTGTTGAGTGTGAGCATATGATCCCCGGAATCGCCTGAGGGGAGCGGAGACAAGCTAATGTAAAGGAAACGTGGCACCCCGCCCCCCCCTCCTCGATAACTGGTTAAAAACGTACAAAAAAGATCTTTCCATAATAATGTCAAGATCAGAATATTCTCTCAGATGTCAGTCTGCTATTAAATCAATGTCTACACGCAGCCAGGTTTTGTCTGCAAACACAAATATTTAAACATTTTGCATTTTTCTGAAGCACTGAGGAACTTTTTCACCTTTCTGGATTCTGGAAATTGTTCCGAGGAATGGCAAATCGAAGTGCCGCTGTGTCAGCATCACCTTTTGCAGACTCTGAAGTCCTCCCTCATCCCCCCATTTGTGCAAATGTGCGTTTCCATTACAAGTGAATTAGCGGAATATTTACAATTCTCTCTTTGTTTTGTTCCATTGAATGAGAAATGCAATCACGATCGCACAGGAATAAGTTAGGTCAAGAAAAAAAACAAAAAACAAAGGCCGCCGTGCGATCACCCTTCTACCATTCTGGTCGTCTTCTTCGTCGTTTCCGGCGGTGGTAACATCAGGTTGTTGAGCGCATTTTGAAACCCTAAAACAACCTCCTTGTCCAAGCACAAAAAGTTTCATCGAAAAACTTTTTTTCCTCAATTGCTGTGTTTCCATTAAGCTGATTTATTTTTATAATTCCAATTTGCACAATTTGGAAACGCTGCTCTGTCTGCTTCAATTTAAAGGTACATGGAGCGAAATAAAAATGCACGCTAGTTCTTTCTTGGGTGGAGGGGGATGCAAGCCGTGTGAGACATTTTCAAACTGGATTTTCACTCGGACACCAAAAACGTCTGAGTCGATCGTGATGGCAGAGATCGCTGTCTTCGCGGGACTCATAGACGCAGATGAAGACTGATGTATTCAAGCAGGAACACAGAATCTGTAGTGACGTGCGTGCGGCGTTAAACCCCCCCGAACTCCCCAACCCCACCCAAACAGTCATGACCCATATCTGAAATGGCACACAGCCTTTCAGGTTGAAATGACTGTGGCACTTTGTCATATGTGCTGGGAGAGCGAATTGCTTAACTTGTAGATATGTCAGCTGCATTTTACTGTCAGACACATTTTTACTAATGTTGACTTTTGTACCAGAACGCTCATCACTTTAATGTGAAGTCAGGCTGTTCTAACCACTGTTTTTGACTGAAACAAACTTTATGGATCTTGTTTTTTTTTCTTTTTTTTTCTGGAGTCAATTCTCTACTGCAAAAGCTGGTTTTTTTAAAAAAAAAATATATTTTTAAAGCCTTGAGCATATTTTGTTCTTCACAAATTTGAGCAAGACTTTGCAAAAAGGCCTTTTGGTAAAATTAGATTTAGATAAAAAGATTCTTTATTCTCACAGACTCTGCTCCTACAAATCCCCCAACAAGGCAATGTTTAGTACCTTTTATTTAAGTAATAACATGTCAAATAAGTCGGGTTTTTTTTGTTTTGTAAGTTAATGTTTCCTGCAACGATAAGACTGTTTCGCTCTCCCACTAAAGATAAACAACAGTTGTCTTTTATTTCTTTTAATTGTGCATTATTTTTCTTTTCGGCTGTCCAGTAAATAATTAGAAATAATTTTATTGAAACGAAGTAGAAAAGGACACAGCTCTGTAAGCTAGAAAGAAATGTCTTAGATGGAAAGCGTGTGCTATAAATTAATTTATGTATTTCTCAAGAAGCAGTCACAGATCTGCCATTGGACTCTTGTTCCAGTGGGTGATTACGGCAGTGACCCAGCCTCCCACATTTGTTCGCCAATCGACGTTCTTTCCTATGAATATGACAGGGAAGCAAATTTTGTGTGAGTTTTTCTGAGTCAGTACCATAATTAGTTTTCCATCATGTGGCAGAGGAACAAAGTACGCGTAGTTTGCGCTAACAGCCTCACGATGGAGACACTGAGCCACAAGCCGAGGCTGCAAATTGCACTTTTTTTTATGTTAAACTGAGAGGACTTCCTGGAAAATCCAGTATCGAGTGCTTTACAGTAAGTGTGACAGAGCAAAGTGCATGACTCACACTGCAGCAAGCACAGATCAAACTGGATTATTAAAGGAAGCTTAAAAGAACCACTAATAGCTAAACGTTACAACTTGGTGCAGGTCTGGAAAAAGATCTGCGCGCAGTACATGACGCAGTGCAAACTAGAGCACCTAATGTGCCAGACCCCCACACACTCCTCTAAAGATTCATGGAGAAGAAGTTGAGTTCTTATGTGACAATGGTGCCTGCAGAACAGTTATATAAAGTAAAATACCGGGTGTAAAAACCTGCACATGATTCTATTTGGATGAAAACTGCAGATGGACAATACTGTGCAGTAATACAAACCAGTTCAATATGTGGATAGTTATGAAAAATAGCTCTAATTCTCCTGGGTCTAGGAGTTTTAGTACTTCGTGGGAAATGCTAAGTGGGGATTCAAACGCATATGCCCTAATAGCACACAAATAGAATGCAATAACAACAACCCCACCAATAATAATAATATTAGCCCATTGTAACCACTCTTGCCATCTGTCTTCAATTGATATATTCTGTTGCGCAACCACATTTTCTCAATGGTTTCACTTCCTGCAACTTAATATGTTTTGGACTATTTTCAAGAGGTCTACATTTGTGATTTTCTAGGCTTCAGGTCTTGTAGAGTTTTTGAACCTTTGCTACTGTTTATTGTTTCTTTTTGTGCACTAGGTTTTCTACAATGTCCTCACCGGCCACTTTGTCGCTGGTTTCCATCCCCTCTTCCCTTGAAAACTGTCTTGTTTTTTTTTGTTTTTGTTTTTTTTGCAACATTGATTCAACAACAAAGTTGATGGCAGCATTTCTGAGGAATTTGAGTCTACGCTGTCATGAAAGCATCACACATCTGCTAGATTTGACAAATGGATACCCATATGTGAATCTCCTGTTTGGGGAAAAAAAACCCAAAAGACCTCAGTGACTTTAGGCCACATTGGAGATCTGTTCAAAAAAACGGTTTTAGGTTGAGTTTTGTTATATACAGTGCAATGACATGCTGGAAGCTATCATAGAAGTGGCACTGTGGGGTCAAAAAGGGTTGGACATGATCAGCAATAATGGCCCCACATCTGCCGTTCAAACCAAATCAGCCATTTCTGACTGAAATTGTGACTACGCAAGCTGTCGTTGTCCAATTTTGTTATGCCTGTGAGAACTGCAGTCTCATTTTTATGCTCTTCTGCTGGTGTAGTCCATCTGCTTCAATGTTCCATGTGTTTATCATATTTACACACACCAGCACAGGGGCATTAGTCTTATTGAAAAAAGTGCTTCATTAGACAGCTTGCACTTTTGAACACGTCACATTCTCTATGCCATCAGGTTAAACATACATCACACGAGTCGTGGGATTTAAACTGAGCAGATTTACACAGAAAAATAAATGTAATTTATTTTTGTGTTGTAAAGTATGCACTTTCCTGCATGAAAGTGGATAGTATCCAAAGAAAATCCAAAGATAGGTTTAAAAACGACTGGGAAGTTTTCACGACTTTAGTGTGTCAGGACTGATGACTCAAAGCAGAATCAACCTGGTTTTATTTTAAAGTTGGGTTTACACCGCAGCCACCATTGTCTCATCGAATCACGCACCTTCCTCTGCTCAGCCCGCCCACACGCCAGCTACGTCTCCTCCTATTGGTTCATCTTCAAGCTGAGGCCACAGAGTAAGAAGGTAATTGGTGCGTCTGTCTGCCAATCAACCCGACTTCGCCGGCGAGACGCGGAACAGACACACGAGAAGCAAAACGACCATACTATCGGCAGAGGGGGCTGTGAAGACCGCTGCCCTTCATCACTTTTCGGTACAACCAGTACAGAATTGTTAGGAGACTTTTAACTACTCTGAGCCGAAATAAATATATTAACCAGTCGAGAAAATGGCGCAGCCGGACAGCAAGAAGATATTCTTCGAGAACCTGTCGGGAGCAGGGAAAGCCATCGCAGTGCTCACAAGCGGAGGAGATGCTCAAGGTAACTTGTCGCATTCACGGACTCATGTTTATCGAGGTTCCTATGCATTAATGCAGCCATGCCCGTAGAGGGCGAACATACACCCCCTCCGCAGTGATGCTGTGTTGTCAGTGATAACAAAGGCCATGTTTATGCAATAACACGTCTGTGGAGCTTTGCGCAGTGGGCCCTGCAGTCTCCGGTAAACTAAAAAGCACGATGTTGAATCATCCAGGAAGAGGCAGCTGTTAGCTGAGATGCTAACGTGACGCAACGTGATAACTCAAGACGTCCGCATCCTCACACTCTCCAAACCCCGAGCAGCTCAGAGAGATGTCAAGGTCGAGTTATGGGCTGCGTTTTCCACCGGGTGCTGGAAGCTCGTCAATTATCTCACGGCGCTTTTTAGTTTGAACGAGGAAGTGAAAGTCGCGGGCGTGCTGCTCGTCACGGCGGCGGCTCGCTCACCCGAAAGGGCTGAGCTAATATCGAGGGAGGCGAGAGCTGAGGTTGAAGCAGCGGAGTGTGGGCCAAGCGGCGGGAAGCCTCCATCCTGCGTACGTGATGAGCGGCACCCGGCCGGCTCTACGTCACAGAGGAACCTCTGAGTCACGTGCTCCACCGGCTCGGCTCTTATTTATCAAAACCCGCTGAGTCGCTAAAGGACGTATTAATTTAACACATTTATCAACTCTACTCTAGCCAACCCTCATTCTTCGTCAGCATATTTTTTTTTATTAAGACGCACCGTTTCTAATTATTAAACTTTTGTTCAGAAGAAGGAATTGGTCTTATCTTATTTCTTTTTTAAATGGTCTGAACTACTTTTTGTCTCGAAACAAAGACCTATACAAAAATGGCGTCTAGTCAATGTTAATGTCATTAGTGATAAACAGTAGAAAAGATGGTTCCTGTTTTATTAAAAAACAAATTTAGTTTTTAATTCCAGACAGCGAAGGAAGTTCTGTCATTTAGACGTCAAATGGCTGCATTTTTAGAAAGTAAATGGCATATTTTCTTTGTTTTGGTGCCTATGACAACTCACATAACAATAATAATAATAATAATAAAAAAAAAACATGTATGTTTTTTAGTATGTGAAATAGGGACGATCAAAGTTTACTTTTCTTTTCCAGATGTAATTAAATGAATTCTTAATATCTTGAATACTCCAAAGTGGTTAATTAGAAAGAAAGAAAGAATAAAACCCTCTAAAAATAGATTTTTGTGTGTTGGTTTTGATCTTAAGCCCACCCTGAGCGGACCCCCGAGCAAAAGTGAAGTTGCATATGCATGACAGGAGTCGTCAGGGGCATTGTTCGGGCTTTTTGCTCCAGGCTTTGTGAAAGCGCCAGTCATGCAGAACGGGAGATGGGGTGCTTCGATCAGGGCCTCGAAAGCCTCAGAGGAGTCGAGTGGGAGAGACTCCTCAATAGGCGTTTGTGTGCGCCGTTATGTAACCGCTCAACAGGTTGCTTGACTCGACTGCGAATGAGTTCTTCAGAACAATCCTTTTTCTAACGTTTTTTTATTATTTTTTTTCCCCAGGATGCTGCAAAAACTTTACCTCCTTTGAAGTTCAACGCAGTATTTATTAAATAAACACCAACCGGCTTTTGAGTACAAGTAATAAATAAAAATCCCAACAGATGCACAGATTGTTTTCGTAAATGTTTCTCCCCTGCTGTCCGGCAGCCTGAACTTTGGCGTTGCTAAGCAACAACCCTCCGGCAGCCCGCCGGTTTTTGAGAAATTTGTTGATTTAAAGCTGATCCAGTCGGCCCCAGCGGGCGAAGCGTGAACCGTTCCGGTCTCCTAACCCTGCATTCACTCTCAGATCGCATTGCAGAGTTTCTTCGCTAATGAGCGCACTTTGTACAAACCGCGCTGTAACAGAGAGAGGGTAAGGACGAGCTGGAAGACGTTGTGCCCATAAAAGGCTTTCAACTCCGCAATAAGAAACAGACGGACCTAAACCGCGGAAGTCTAAAACATAAATTGTCTGAGCTAACACTGAAGCACGCATTCCCTCTCCTGCACTATAGCTGCACTGCATTACAGCAAAGCTGCTCTGTTAATTATTATGAGCATTGTGCCATTTCTCTCCTCTCCTCTCCTCCGCAGGGATGAATGCGGCGGTCCGCGCTGTGGTCCGAATGGGGCTGTACGTGGGAGCTAAAGTTTATTTTATTCATGAGGTGAGCCCGTCCGCTTCACAGGTCCAGCGAAAGCACGACTCTGCACAAAACGCTGTCGTGTGAAATTAGTTACGACCGCTCACGAGATGGTGTTGATTTCGGAAGTGTGGAGCGTTTGCGCAGGTACGGATCTGCGCTCAAGGGAGAGGATGCAAGCGGAGCTTTAGGAAGCAACAGCCGTGCTCTGCTGCTCGTACCGTGACCCCAGCTCATCTGTCCCAGCTCTCTCCGCATGCCGTTACGTAACAGACTTAAGGCTTCAGCTGGTGGCTGGTGGGAACGCCTCACTGTTTCTACAGCTGACAAAATGACGAGGGACAAACCTTAAGCATGAGAGAGTCTCGCTAAAACGGTGAATCTAGAAAGTGTACACAAGCTCTAGCTCATTGTGATGTTAAAAAAAAAATGACATCATGGTAGAGCTGGGTGATGAATTGATTTGATCGATTAATCATATTATTGGAAAATCTTTATTTTTTTTCTTTTCCATTTTTCCTTTTTATTTGGACTTTGAATTCGGGCCGGCTCTATAAGGGTCAGTCAGTAGAGATGAGAATCTTTCAGCGTCTCAACAACTTGACTGATTTTGTAGCGTCACAATTCGATTCAGAAATACATTCTTTCTATTGAAATGGTCTAGAGACCCTGTTTGAATTATGTGACTGACGAGGAAACCTGAATGAAGTCGTAATAATAGGGAAATGAAGAGGCCACATAAACTCCAACACAAAAATAACAAATAATTAATAATTCGACTGTTTTTCTCATTAAAATTTCTTTGGAAATGAAAGTCTGTTAATCTCTGAGAGGGTTTTTTTTTTTTGTTTTTTGCATCATTATGCTTTTATTTGTTATACCAGTTGATTTTTATGCGAAAGAAACATTCTTCTACATCATCGCTGTAGAAGACATCCAGTATTTACCGATCATCTCCGCAACTCTGTCAGTATTGCTGTTTGTTTCCTGACGCCTGCACTACCTGGTTTGCATCTTTTTATTAATTATGGAGAAACGTGCGGTTTTTGTACAGCCGCTGTTGCACAATGCAGGCTGTGCAAAAAGGTTCTCACATATTTCCTGTCATGTTTTCCCTCCAGGGCTATCAAGGGATGGTGGACGGAGGGGACAACATAAGAGAAGCCACCTGGGAGAGCGTCTCCAGCATGCTACAAGTGGTAATAAGCATACATCTGCTTAGAGAGAGCTGTTTTAAGAGAAAAAACACAAAAAATGTTGTTTTTATCGTTTATTAGTAGGACTGAGAGAAACCAGGGTTCTGTGTCAACACCTTTTGATTTAGTCCTGAATTTCTCCTCCGCCGCCATCAGGGTGGGACCGTGATCGGCAGCGCCCGCTGCAAAGACTTCCGCAGCCACGAGGGCCGCCTGAAGGCGGCTCACAACCTGGTGAAGCGCGGCATCACCAACCTGTGCGTGATCGGCGGCGACGGCAGTCTGACGGGAGCCAACCTGTTCAGGGAGGAATGGAGCGGCCTGCTCTCTGAGCTGGTGCAGCAAGGTAGTGGAACGCAACCAAAATATCCGCTGTTCTTACTCTAACCAACAGGAAACAGTGGATTTTTGAGAAGTCCACATCGTTGTCAAAAGTTTTTTGTGCAAACAGTTCTCAACGGTGAGGCACGCATTTGTATGTGACCTCTTTTACGCTGATATCCGTTAAATAAATTGCAACCAAATCTGTTATGTTACCCACATATCAGCCATCAATTCAATCTTTGTCTTCCTCTTATCTGACATTCAGCTGTGAAGTAACAGGACCAGGAGGGAAACCGATACATAGCTCTCCATGGCAACAATCTCTAGTTTGTCGACTTTATGGAACAGTGGCTATAAAAAATAAAAAAAGAAAGCCATGAGAAGTTTTATTCTCCAGGGCAGCTCCTGCAGACTAGTCAGCAGCAATTAGCAAACACCTGGTGGAGCTGAGCATTAGCTGAGCTCGTTATAGGAGCTGCATCTCAATAAAACTCTGGTGACAACGTTAAAGGGTTAATAGTAGAACCATGTTGTGGTGACTTGTGATGAAGGCAGAATTACAGGAAGAGCCGGAGCTACTTAAAGAGACAGCGGCCCAATTTCAAAGCATTAAATTTCTAACTCAAATTTCTTTTGAGTCATATTTGTTCTATGTAGTATTTTTATAACAATTGAAGGTAACACTGTCACATGACTGGTATAAAATAGTACTTTATTACAGGAAAGTTCATGATACTGCCACCTAAAACAGTTTGTTTTTGGCTTCATGGAGCCAGAAAGAAACGTGACGAAACCAAAGAGTTGAACGAGTTTCTAAGACCTTCCCGGTCCCTTCAGGTCTGATCGAAGCCGACGCCGTGCAGAACTACTCGGCGCTGCACATCGTGGGGATGGTGGGCTCCATCGACAACGACTTCTGTGGAACCGACATGACGATCGGCACCGACTCGGCCCTGCACAGAATCATCGAGGTGGTAGACGCCATCATGACCACCGCGCAGAGGTGAGAGCCAAAAGCGTCTACATCTCTTGAGTTTCCCACTCCAATCTTGCACTGATTCCACTTTCACCATCCGGCCTTTTCAGCCACCAGAGGACGTTTGTGTTGGAGGTCATGGGCAGACACTGTGGGTAAGAAAAATAAACAGCAGTGGGTGTGGTCAGTGGTACTCGCATGAAGCTGACGTATCTGTGTGGAACACGGCAGCTACCTGGCGTTGGTGAGCGCTCTGGCTTGTGGCGCCGACTGGGTTCTGATCCCTGAAATGCCTCCAGAGGACGGCTGGGAGGAGAAGATGTGCCAGAAACTATCTGCGGTAACTCCGTCGCATTCCCAGTTTTATTTCCCTACAAAAAAAAAAAACACCCAAAACATTTGTACATAAGTTCTCTGATGTTTCAGTGTTTTCTCTGTTTGAAAACCTCACCATGTTTTATAATCCAGACCCGTTCCAGGGGAACAAGGCTGAACATAATCATAGTAGCAGAGGGAGCCATTGACAGGCACGGGAAGCCTATAACTTCTAGTTTTGTCAAGGATGTGAGTACACGAGTTTGGAAAGAAGAAGGGGAAGCCAGAAGCACGGCGACCCGGCCGATGCCACCGGATCGTACCCGAGCGTTCACCGCTGCTGTTTAGCAACAGCGTTTAAATCTCACGCAGGGAAAGTGTTGACAAGCAGCGACAGAAGCAGGACGCAGCTGATTATATCATGAAGGAAGCTGTTCTTTCTCTCTGTCTCTCTCCCTCTCTGTTTTTGGCTCCCGTGCTTCTGAAAGCCCACGTCACAGCCGCACACTCAGTTTTTCTGTCATGTTTTCTCTCCACCACGCCCTCCTTTTATAGAACCGCGCAGGGATGAAAAGGCTGAATATCATAATTGTCGCCGAAGGGGCGATTGACCGTAACAACAAACCCATTACAACTGACTATATTAAGAATGTAAGTACAGAGTGGTGTGCAGCGAGCCTCCAGCCTCCTGTCTGACTCTGACCCTGCCCCGATGTGGCTTTTGACTCTGTTGCTGTGTTTCTGGAATGCTCTATCAGGCACACTTTCTAGTTTGGTAAGAAGGCTTTCACGGTTCTGTACTCTTAACGACAGTAGGACACTCATTAAACCAGACACACGTTTTCCCAAACCAGCTGCCACTTGTTCAGTAGAGATGCACCGATCAGAATTTATGTTTTTTTTTTTTGTCAACGTAATATCTTCATATTTTAAGAACTTTTTTTTTATCTGCTTCTATTCTGCTTCTTTGCAAAGCTAAATTTCAAGTTGAAGAATAGCATTTTAAAAATGCTAGCCTGCCTGTTATCTGAATTCAATTTTAAACAGCATTTTGTCATGCATGTTAAAACGTGTTGAGCCCCGCTGGGTTTTCTGAAGTTTGTGTTTAAAATAACAAAAATAACATACATAAGTTTTGTAAAACAGCAATTTAATATAATTTGAAAAGTGAGCCCAAATTCCTTTTGCAGTGACATTTTAAACTGGCTTTAGCATATAGCAAATTGCTTCAACATGTAAAATACTGTGTAGTTAACGAGGCTGGTGTTTGTCTGGTGGATTCCCTGGCTTTATTTTAATCATCCCAGCTGATATAAAACAGATATCTCTGAGATAACAACAACTTCCACTCCATTGAGTGTTGTTGTCAGCGCAAACATGTTGCTGTCAACATGTGGATTTTTGTTTCCATCAAGTCCTCGTTCTCGGTGCATCTCTATGATTTATACCTGCTTCCACAGGTATAAATCACACATTAGTTTTCACACTCATTCATTCAACTAACTGGTGATGAAGTCTAAAGTTTTATTGTTTTATCAGTAGCTGGGTATTTCTTTTTAATGGTTCACATCCTGCCTGGGTTCCAATATGGGCTACAAGCTATTTTGCTAACATGACTGAAAAATTAGAATGGCTTGCTTGTGCTTTGCAGTTTCCCCTTCTCTTTAGCCTTTAGATTGTGCCTGTGTTTTAATGTGTGATGTGCCCAGTTATTTTTGAATGTGTTTTTTTATTTTTTTTTATATATATATATGTTTTTCTGCAACAATGCCTGTTTCTAAATCCTTTTGTGTGTTGCCATGAAAGCTCGTTGTCAAAAACTTGGGCTTTGACACACGGGTCACCATCTTGGGCCATGTGCAGAGAGGAGGGACGCCGTCTGCTTTTGACCGCATCTTGGTAGGTTCACAAGGAAGAACGACGAAACAAAAAAATAGCACACTGCCTTAATTTCTTATTGCCAATAATATAAAATATTCGGAACATGACGTGAAAGTGTTTTGTTTCTTCAACATCAGGCTGGAAAGTTTGAGGTTAATCACGATATTTGAAGTACAGGCTGAGTTTTTGCGGTTTGAAATAGTCAGAGGATTACCATCATTTTTTATTTATTTTTTTTATGGCCTATAAATACACTTTATTAAAACCAATTTAGAAAAAAAAAAAAAAGAATAAGCAATCATGGCCTATTAAAAGCTAGTTCTGAAAGCAGGGACATGGATAAATAATTTTATTTTCTTCCTTAAAGTCCTTTCGAAAGCTACCCTAGTGCCAATTGCACGATTACTAGAATCCCTGATAAAAGAAAATGGATTTATGAGGCAGAACTGTTTTATCTTTAATTGCTGTTGCGTCATTGCAAACTAAAACGTTTACTGCAGTTATCTAGTAGTGATCCTTTTTTAAAGGCATCTTCATTCAACTTCATTTGTTGCACTGACTGCAACAAATGAAATGGTTGCACAGCAACAGTTGCCATGTGTGACCAAAGCGCATTGGTTTGGCTGTACTTCAAATATTTAAAACAAAAGACAACAACTATTGATATCAATTGATATGAAACGCTTATATGGTGATACATTTTTCAGCCTTATCGTCTGGCCCTAATTTAAAAAAATTTCCATCCTTAATTTCGTTCCCATATTGACTAAATGCTAAACAACAATCAGTGACATTGTAGGGAACTGTAACACTTTAAGTGGAAGCTCTAGACAGGAATATGTAAACATTTGGAGTTGTAATGGTAGCGGTAGAGTATTTCATGGTAAAGCCTCAGTGTGTTTGTCTTAAAGGAAATGGTGTCAGGGATTTGAGTTAAGCACATGATGGGATTTGAGGCCGAGGACACGACTCGTGAAGACGCGTTTCTACGCCCGCACTACAAGCCCACCAAAAATAGGTCAAGAAGTGAATACGAACCGGAAAAGAGCAAACAGAGCAGGATTTAAATGTTTTAATAAACACGTGCGTGCCGAAATAAAGCGCTAATAACGCACTGTTGTCTGTTCCTGTCCACCCGTTAAGGCCAGTCGTATGGGAGTGGAGGCCGTCCTGGCTCTCCTGGAGACCACCGCCAACACGCCGGCCTGCGTGGTCTCTCTCTGCGGGAACCAGTCGGTGCGCGTGCCTCTGATGGAGTGTGTTCAGACGGTGAGTGTGGCGCTGAGCTGGAAACGGTCCAAGAGACCCACACACCCTTTTAAGCTATCGCGCACACACTTCAGCAACGCACAGGAGCCGAGAGGAGCCAACTGGAGCCAACTGGGCTCAGAGGGGCTGTAACGTCCAAAATGTCGTCTGAGAAAGAGTCGTTAATGTTTGATGATCTTCTGAAGCGTTTCGAACGGGTTGGCGATGACTGCCAGTGATGATGTAACAGCTAATCATCTCCACAGGAACAGAAAGGAGCTTTGTTGTTCTGTTGGCCAGTCATGTTTGGCAATTTGGCAAATGTCCCTGGGAAGATTTCTGCTCTTCCCTGAATATTTTTATTTCAATAAAAACAGGAGAATCTTACCTCCCCGTTTATGTCTTTCATAAGCCATTTCTTTCAATCATAGATCACAGTCAGATAATATGACACATGCCATTGTTCTTTCATTTCTTTTCTTTGTGTTTAGGCTTAAATGTATTATCATTTCTGTTCACGTTGCAGAAAACACAAAATCTCATCAAGTAACTTTGATCCAGTTTCTTGTGCAAATATCTTAGTGCACTTGAAATAAGAAAGACGAACTTGAAAGTAACTTTTCAGCAGGATAGAGAAGCTTGTTTCAAGTCAATAATTCCTCAATTTTAATGGAAAAAGTACTAGTTCCACTGGCAGATTACTTCACTTATAACAAGACATTTTCCACATGTCATAAGTAAAACAATCTGCAAATGGAGCAAGTGCTTTTTAAAGTCAATATTAAGGATGTGTTGTAGCAGTAGGAAAAACACTTTATGCTCACAAACAACAAAGTTTTGGTCTTTATATGTGCTCCATTATCATCAGTTTATGGTAATAGTGTTTCAGATTAGAATGTGTGTCTCCAATGTAGGTTTATATGTAAGTAAAATGCATTTTAATCTGACATGATGGCCCTGAGCCACAAGAGAGAAACGGATTGTGGTTTTGTTTCAAATGCTTTAAATGTATGAAACTGGCTGCAAACGTAATTGTTTTTTCTCTTTTCCTCAGACTCAAGAGGTCCAGAAAGCCATGGACCAGAAACGGTTTGAGGAAGCCGTCAAACTTCGGGGCAGGTAGGGCTGACGTAGAAATCTCAGCTACAATTAAAGCGTTAGTAGGAAAAGATGTAATGATTTGTTTGGCTAGTATCAGACGGCCGGTTTGTGTTGCGATAGCTTATAAGCACGAGAAGAAGAGTTTAAATGGAAGCAAAAATGTCTTGATGCGTTCCTCGAATCGAACAGGAGTGCTGACTGTTTCTCGCCGTGTTTTACAGGAGTTTCGAAAACAACCTGAGGACGTACAAACTGCTGGCTCACCGCAAGCCCGAGTCTGAGCTGCCAGTTGTGAGTTGAAAACGCAGCGCGCACGACTTTCACACACAACCAAAGGAGCAGGTTGCTTTCCAGAGAGCCGAAACAGCCTCGCACAACCCTCTGATAGGCTGAATTATTTATTACTGTCCTAAGGTTCTAGCTACAAAGAAAGACTCAGAAACTGCAGGCCTCACACACCGTGCTGCTGCTGCTGCTGCTGCTGCTGCTGCTGCTGCTGGATTCTCGGCAAAACAAGAAGCAATAAATAAGCAAAGCAATTCTCTAAATATGTAGCTTTAGCCATTTAGGGATCACAACCAACATGTGATCAGATACAAAACAACTGACCTTCCTCCATCTTCTCCCTAAGCTACTGTAGCCATCTGCAGAAATGCCCCTCTCCCGGTCAAAAACAACCAATCAGAGCCAGGAGGAGTGCATTAATGGTGTCAATCAGGCTCATGTACGTGCTGATAAATGTAGTAATGGTGGAGATGCAACTTGACCTTTCCAGAAAAAAACGTTTATCCGCCGTCATTGATGGCCAGGCTAACTAGCTTTAGCATTCACGATGGGCTCTGCTGTGTGGAAGATGCTGCAGAGAGCGGGTGAGTGGGGGGAGGCGCTAAGACCCTTCTCCTGGCTCTGATTGGTTGTTTTTGACTGAGCTGTGTCCTTCTGTTAGTACTGGGTGTGATGGAAGATGGCAAAGAAGCTCAATTATTTTCACAAATTATTTATATTATGGTATTATGTCATCAGAAAGTGAGTTAACAAATAAACAAAATTTATTTTATAAGTCACATGCTGTAGCTTTATGCGTAACGGTTATCAGGTTGAGCTGAATAACAAAAATACAGTAACTATAGTAACATAGACTTTTAAATCCTGAAATACTACTTGGGGCTACACACAATTGTAATAAATAAAAGAAAAGAAAAAAAGCAATAAGCGACCTGGCTGTCGCTTATCTTTGACAGGCAGGTTTTCAGCAGCCGTTCATTAAATAACGTAATCCCAACAGCTACTATCCACCTGCTTGCTAAACAGCTCTTAACTGCAGTGAGCATAAAATGCCTTCGGGAGACTCAGAGCTGGGTTGATGCGACGCGAGGCGACGCCTCGGCCTCCCTCCGAGAGCCGACCCTGTCAACCCGGCCAGGAGGCGGGGCGCCTCACACCGAGCGAGGCGTGGAGGCGGCAGCCCGCCTCGGGGCCCCGACTCACTCCGCATCCGTAACGACAGCTGTGGCGTGCTCCCGGGAGCACGCCGGAAGCTACGTGTCGATTTCCTCTTTTGGAGCATCAACAGCCGTCCTCCCGTCGCGCGGCGTGTCATTTAGCAGAGCTGCAGAGAGAATGATTGAGCGTTGACGGCTGCTTTGTTTCCAGCGCAGAAACGACCCGGAGTCAGCACGCAGCTGACTGTTCTTACAGCTAGAAACCAGACCTGAACCTTCTGAGACGCATAAAGGCGGTTACAAAGTCAGTCTTCTATCACCTGAAGAACATTTGCAGGATTAAAGGACTAATGTCGCAGAAAGATCTGGAGAAGCTCAGTCATGCGTTGGGTTGATTAATGCAGTGGTGCTAAAAACCAGAACACTGAGAGTCATTACTTCAATGGAACATAAGAGAGGTGGAAAAAAATGAAAAAACAAAGTTCCTGGTCATTAGGAAGTAAGCTCAGGCATTTACTTTATATTTTAGTGTTCAGCATTTTTAAGAGGAAGATTTCCTTCTATATTAAAACAAGATTTCTGGCTTCAGCTGCGCATCATGTTTTAAGTTCTTAAAATCCTTTTTAACGTCTTGTAAAGTGAATGTTCTGTTGAACCACAACAGTTTGTTTCATTAAGTATTTTTATTTGCACTTGGTTGCTGATTTTCAGACTTTTTTCTTGGCCAAATTTAGTTGGCATTTATATTTATTCATCTATTTTGTATTTTCTTTGACACACTAAATGTACTGTGTGATTTTTGTGTATCTTGTTTTATTCTTGTGGGTGTGTTTGTGTTATTATTATTGAGGTATTCAAAATAATATGTCGTGACATAATTTTTGGCAATATCGCCCAGCGGGTAAAGCTAAGTTCCTTTAAAAGCAAGAAAAAAAACTGAGTGTTTAAAGCTGAATTTGATGCATGTTGGTGATTTTGATTTGACAAAGATTATTGCTTGTTCGAAGCACTTTGACGTGTCTTGTTGCTTAAATGTGTTGCAAGATTAAACGTGACTTGAGTTGACCCGTTGTTTTGACCCGCAGAGCAACTTCAACGTGGCGGTGCTGAACGTGGGAGCGCCCGCGGCGGGCATGAACGCCGCCGTCCGGTCGGCCGTCAGGGTGGGGATTTCCGAGGGACACAAGATGTTTGCCGTCAGCGACGGCTTTGAAGGATTCTACAAAGGGCAGGTGAGCCGCTGGACCGACAGGAGGAAGTCAACATGACGTGAAAAAAGATTTCCTATTGGAAATGAAATCTGGAATCCGGAGTGCCGCTTTGGCCCGATGACTCGGATATCGCACTCTCACTGCTTGCTCCTCTGACTGGAGAATAATCGGGGGATAATCCGCGCAGATTAATATAAACCAATTTCCAGCACCGACTTTCCCCCATTAGCTTGAGCCGACGCAGTACCCTGGGACACCACCAGATGGCAACAGGAGAGTTGTGCTCTGACTCAGAACGGCGTCTCCAGAATTGCAGATGATTTCCACTTCAGTTTTTCAGCACAACAAACAGGGATTTATTTGTGAATGAAGCGTAGATGGCTGTGAAACCTGCAGGGTGGAATCTGATCCAAGACCAGGCTGTTGTTCTTTGTTCTGTTGCTGATAGAACTGGTTTCACACTCCTCCCACTGATCTAGTTTTGTCCCTTTCCCCACTGAGAAAACCTCAAAGGGCTTCAGGTCATGAGAGTGAGTTGGTTCAGAACACTGCCAGGCTTTTTTTTGGACGGAATACACAGAACTCATTACTCGTCCTCTCTGTCTTACAGAATGCGTTCGATTTTTGACAGTAAATCACTATAATTCTGACCCATTCATATTTTAAACGTGGGCGTCCGTAAACGTAGAGAAATTTACACCATCTTGAGTTGCTTTGACATTTGCTAAGCTTGGATAATATCACGTGATTGCTCTGCATTTCTCTTTTCTCAGTCATTTTATCATGTCCAACTTTCCAGTGTTTGATAAGACGTGTGTGTCTGTTGTCCTTTTTTCAGATTAAGGAGATTAAATGGGGGGATGTTGGCGGCTGGACTGGACAGGGTGGCTCCCTGTTGGGAACTAAAAGGTGAAAATCTCCAAAATCTCTAAATCTAAGAAGTTTTTTTTTTTTTTTTTCCTTGTAATGATTGTTGTTCAGATTAGAGGTTATAAAGGCGGAAAACAAAGAAACGTAAAATATGGAAAAACATCTGATGTTCTATTGAAACCAAACTATTTCATCTAAAAGCTAACTATTCTGCTTTTGAAGAATGCACCTATTAAAAAAAAATAATCATGCAACGTGTAACGAATGGAGCATTATGTTTTCCAGACAGTGACAATGTTGAGCTGTGACCTGCAGTGGTTTCGCGTCACATGTGTAATCCATCCTCTTCGCTCCTCGCATTCTGATGGCTTTATCGTTTTTGCATCGAATGACTATAAATGCAAAAGCGGCTTTTTTAAAAAAAAAAAAATCTTTTATATTTGCCTTCTCCTCCGCAGGACGCTTCCCGCGAAGCATGTCGACAAAATCGCCGAGCAGATCCGAAAGTACAATATAAACGCTCTGCTGGTGATTGGCGGATTCGAGGTACGTTGAAATCCTCTCCTGTCGCCGCCCGTTCATTAGCTTTCGTTTCGCTTCCTCGGGTCTATCTTTCAGTTTGGCTACACGCTCGTAAGCTCTTTAGAGACGTGTATTTATGACTTCAGCTACAGCCTTATTCCTCGTCAAATTAAAGCAGACAGCTGTTGTTCTTTACTCCTAGTATCAGATGCGCTTATGTTCTGAATCTTGTTTAGTGTTGATGTATTCCATTAGCCCCTATTCCTTTCATGCCAGCACATCACCATATGCTCCATGTGTTCATATCAATGCTTCAAAGTCATTTCTCTGCCTAAAACCGCAAATAGAGCGCTGATGAGTTTTGTAATTAGCTTCCTTTTTTTTTTTCTTCTCTCTCTTCCAATTTTTGCTGTAAATGCAGATGCTCTGTGAGAATAACTTGAAGCATTAGTATATTTTTAATGGCTAATTCTCCTGCTGAGACAGATTTGATTAGGAAACAGTGAACATCTGCTTCTCTCCAGTCATTTCACGCAAATCCTGTTTAGACGCTCACCGGCTTCGACTTTTCCCGCGATGTATGGAAGTAGAAGAGTCTTCCTTTGTGAATATGAATGTTTGGTGGGGCTGAATGTGGAGTGGTACCTGTCTGTTTCGCTGCTGTCCATTGTGATAGATCTGGCTCCTCCCCTTGGCACCGTCCACTCGCCTCCTTTTCCTTCCCCTTTTTGTTTTTTTCGTTCTTGTGGCGAGTAGCGCCTCTCTCGAAACCCAGAACCCAGCTGCCACAGTTCCACCCTCGCACTACTAAAGCCCTTGGCTCTGCCCTGCAGGCCTTCCTGTCACTGCTGGAATTGTCAGCGGCTCGTGGGAAATATGACGAGTTCTGTGTGCCCATGGTCATGGTCCCGGCCACGGTCTCCAACAATGTGCCTGGCTCAGACCTCAGCATTGGCGCTGACACGGCTCTGAACGCCATCACTACTGTAAGTGATGGGGGGCCTGGCGACAAGATTTTTAGACGACCTCAGCAACACACCAACAGATGACAAATAAAAAAATAAGACAAACAAAACACCACACCCCACATGCACTCAAGCATGTGGGCTGACGCAGCCAAAGCCGGTTGTTACAAGAAGGGAGAGATCGCTCACTCGGTCTTTTCACCAGTGACTTTGTATTCCTGCCTCCCCGTCTGGGAATTGTTTGGCAGAAATTCTTGTCGTGGTCAGCGTCTGTAAGCCACATCTGGCCTACAGCGGCGCTCCACTCAGAGCGCGTGTGTGTGCGTGCGCGCACACACACACACACTGAGAGGCCACACTGGTGAAAGTTACAGTGTACAGCAGCATCCCTCCCTTCAATTAACAGGTAAGTAAGTGAGTGAGAACATGGAGGCATGCTTCGGGGTGCACAAGCGTCGTGACCGCCATGTTTGCTCTGCCTGCCCCGCTCAGTGTGTCCCCCCCATTCCCCCTCTTCTTTTTAGCATGAAGATGAAATGCGAACAGAGTGCAGCGTTGCTGGCTTGTTAGACGGACAGAGAAGTGCAAATAAAAAAAAGGAAAGCTCGTCTCCTAAGCTTGCTTTTATGGCTTTTATTTTCTTACAGACAATATGCAAGTACAGTACTTCCAGCTTTCTTGCAGAGTTCAAAAAACAGAAACCCGTCACGTCCTTAAAAAGTCTTATTTATTGAGGCAACAATTAAAGTTACGAGTCTTAAGAATTTGGCTGCTTCAGGGCATCAGTTGCTTGTTTGATTCTTTTCCCAAAAAAAAAAATAATAATAATAAACTGCCCACAGTAACTGCATTAAATCATATTAGTGACCTTATTGAATCGTTAGAGAAATTCAATAAGGTCAAATTTCAGTGGGAAAATGTGTTGATAATAAAAAAGTAATACATTTCAACAATACAGTGAGTTTGGAGGATTTCCAAACATCAATAATGGGAATTGATCAAATTCATATCAATATGAATTTTCATATTAAAGACGAGAATCATTGCAGTGACTCATAATTAGTATTATTAAGTCACTGAACCATTATTAAGGGGTTTCAGCAATATTTTGTGAGTAAACCAATTATTATTTTGTGCCTTAATGTTGACTCTGAAGCTAACGTTTTGGCATACATTTCCAATTTGTATTGAAAATATTTGAATGTAGGATCTTATGACGTGACATTAAGTTGCAACAAGCCTTTGGGAGGCAGGCACGGACTCCAATAGATGACAACGGATCGCTTATTGTACTGTATTCATATTGTATGGAAATAAGTGAAAATCAGAGTAAAATATGGAAACAAGCTCTTTTTTTTAAAGGAGCATTTCTCAGATAGCCTTAACCCGTATTTAGGCTTCCAAATGTACAAGCTAATGCGCTCGATGTGAAAGAAGCGCCATGCATTTTAAACACAAGTGATGCTGGTCGTCATCCCTTCGGGTTCCCAGCCCCCCAACCCCCCACACCCCCACCCTGTGTTTGTGGGTTTGACCAGTGCTGCTTGTTTGGCTTGCAGTGTATGAAACCTCCACAGCCGATTTGGCAGTTTCACGGCCGCTATATCACCGCTGAGGCGCGTCAAACACACACACTCTCCCCGGTCTGTCATTCTGTTCATTCTGTCTCTTCTTTCTGTCCTCTCACCCTTCGCGCCCCTTCTCTTCATCCCCTCCCTCCCTTCCATCCGCACCTCTACATTTGACCTTCTCTGCTCTCCTTCCACACTCCTCTGTCCACACTCCCGCTTCTGTTTGCCAAAGGGAAGCCACCGCAGCTATCACACGGGAAAAGCCGGAATGGCAGGATACGCTCTCACTGGCTGAGAGGGTTTTATCGCTCTCTCAGCGGCCGGCCCTCCCTTAGTGGCTCTAACAAGTTCTCTATATGCTGCCGCTTCAGGCGCTTGAGTGTCTGCTGCAGATGTGTGAGGCCCGTTCTACCTTTGAGGAGTTTTGCATCCCAATGTGTATGCTGCCCGCCACCATAAGTAACAATGTACCGGGCACAGAGCTCTCTATCGGGGCAGACACGGCCCTGAACGCTATCGTGGAGGTAAGGCAGTTTGAGCCGCCAGCACCGCCGATGAAGCTTTGATTGCTTTGTTTGAACTGATTTGTTTTGGGAGGGGGAGAACTAATGGTCCAGTCCTAATAATTAGCAAAATATCAGGCTGCAAGATGAGCGAAAGGAAAATGTGTGACTATTTCTGATCTATGCGTTGGCAGTGAACCCCAACTGAAATGATGAATATGAATCTTTGTCTTGCCCCTGCTGTAGCTGCTCAAGGCCCTGTTTGCATGACACCCAATTTTTTTTCTCAAACTAATTTTAAGTGTCTTGCTCGGGGTGTGCGGCACGGCACAAATTTAGAAGACGATTGTTAGCACGACTCAGGCAGAGTTTTTCCAAAAACTCGCTCAAACTGCGCGTGTTGGTGCGAACAGCCCCATCACCTGACTGCAGAGCGACTAGATAACGTGATTATCAGCACTGGGCCATTAAACAGGAAGTTCACACCAGCTAAGGGTAAACAAACAAACGAACCAAAAACACCCCTCTGATGTTTTTACATGTAATGTGCTCTCTCATTCTTTGCAGGACTCCGGTCGGTCTGGTAAAAACGGCATCTAGCCTGATGAAATTGTGAAACATTTTGAATGACCAGCATGCAGTTTTGGTGTTGTGTTTCTCATGTGGAATGTTTTTCCAGTATGCTAACAGTTTTGATGGCTAATTACTGCCTCTTGTAAGACTTGCTGGTTTAAATGCATTTATGAGTCGGAGGATCAGACTAGTGAACTGAAGGGATGGATGGTGTTAGCCTGCGTCCGCGTTTTGACCTACTCACTCTGCGAGCTTGGTGTGCGTGTGTCAGACCTGCGACCGCATCAAGCAGTCGGCCAGCGGGACCAAGAGGCGCGTGTTCATCATCGAGACCATGGGGGGCTACTGCGGCTACCTGGCCACCGTGGGGGGGCTGGCGGCGGGCGCCGACGCCGCTTACATCTACGAGGAGCCGTTCGACATCAGAGATCTGCAGGTAAAGACGAGGGCGAGTCGCCCGACGGGTCGCTTTGTCGTTTCATCGAGGAGTCAACGCCGGCCGTCGTTTCTGCCCTCAGGCTAACGTCGAACATCTGACAGAGAAAATGAAGACCAGCATCCAAAGAGGACTGGTGCTCAGGTGAGAACCAGGGTTCTGATAGTTTGGCTTTATTTCATTGTGACTTTTTGTTTGTGGTTCGCTGGCCCTGGAGGATAAATCTGTGTCTCTGTCCCTCGCGTTTTGACTCTAAGCCGCTTACACACTGAACAGAGCGCGCGCCGCCGTCCACAGCTCATAAGCTCGCATCATGTAACACCCATAACAACGCCTCCGTCCGTCGCTCTGTTTAGGAACGAGAACTCCAACGTGAACTACACGACGGACTTCATCTACCAGCTGTACACGGAGGAAGGCAGAGGCGTGTTCGACTGCAGGAAGAACGTGCTGGGACACATGCAGCAGGTACCGCCGGGCCCCGACCCGACCCGACCCGCACGCTCTGCTGCCACACAGTGGATTATAATAGAAGTAAAGGGGGGGGGAGAGCAGACTGGGGAAGATTTGTTTTTGTGTTGGAAGCACGCATATCCCCCGTTTGCAAATGAGGTCTTTTGTTTTGTGTGCGTCTGGAGATTAGTGCAGATAAAGCTGGATCAGACAGAACTTTTAATAAGAGAGTTAATAATACGCAGAAACAAACAAAACCCAATTTTACCACCTTAAACTACAACCTTTAATGTATTTTAATGAGACAGTCCAAAACAAAATAGCTCATAATGAAGAGGAAGCCTCCTTGGCAGCATTACTATCTGTAAAGTGTGGAGTGCATTTTTATTTCGACACTATAAGCTGGATAGCCCTAAAGACAAACAAGTTTAATGAACTGATCTTATCTTCCTCTGCAAATGTCTGAAAATGATCCACTGACCACATTCGCTCTGCTTTAGCAACTGTTACAATGTTTAGTGACTTTTCAGAAGAGAAAAAAAAACAAATTAGCGTTGGCCAAAATGTGCAGGTCAGGTTTTTCTTGAGAGATCGTGATTGGCCAAGAAAACGCCATCGATTCGCCTCCGGTTGAAAGCTCAATTATTTGCTAGAATGCCCTAGTCAAATCCCAGACCTAAATTTAAACAAGACTTCTTGGCCCTAAGATTATATGTCAGCTTTTTTTATTGGTCAAACTCCTCCACTGATCTGACCGAGTTAAAAAGAAAAGCTCAGTGAAAAGAGCGACGTGATAATAAAATTATGCCAGAGTATAAAGATAACGGAAATACACGCCCAAAAATTCTAAGAATGTTTGATTCTCCTTCTTTTCCAGAATTCTGAACCGCTTTGTGTCGGCCTATCACACAGAAACCCCTATAAAATACGTAGAAGGTTTTAAAATGACAGTGCGCACAAAGTCTGCCGCAGCAGCAAATGTGAGCAATAAACCTTGACGGAAACGGCGAAAGAAAAGTGTTTAAACTTGAGAATTCCTTTGAAAGGGCGGAGCGCCGTCGCCGTTCGACCGCAACTTCGGGACCAAGATCTCCGCCAAGGCCATGCAGTGGCTTTCCCAGAAGCTGGTGGAGACGTACAGAAAAGGTGAGGCGCGCCGATCGCCGCGTTTCCTGGTAGACGAAAACCCGAGCCGCTAGAGGATCCTCCCTCCCTGCAGAGACGTGACCGTTGTGACGCAGATCTGTCATGGAGTCGCTCCGTCGCTCATTCTTCTAACTGCTGCCGTTTATCCAGGCAAAACATGTCGCTTGAAGTGAATCATTGCAAAGTACCGTTAAAATTAAAGCTGTTTCTTTTTGTTTTTTATTTTGTTTTGTTTCCCTCTTACATACGGATCACTTAAGATGAAGGTAAATCTTGCTTTTCATGCTGGCTCCATGACCATCTCCGTGTCTTTGTGTTCCCATTTAGTGGCCATGAAGCTTAGAAATTCACACTTCCTGCGCAGACACACATTTGTGTTCATGTCTTTCATGTTTATCAGCAGCTGCCATGCAGCTCTATTTCCAGATTGTGACTCATCTCACAGCGAGCTGGAAATGTGTGAAACCTTGGGCTGGATTTCTCTCCTCCACCCCCTGCATCTCCTCGTTGCAGAAGACGTTTAGGCCCATAAAAAAAAACCTGTTTTCCTCATAATTCTGACTTTAAACTTTGAATTCAGATTTTTTTTTTTAAATCACAAAATTCCAAATTTTTTTTTTTTTTTGTAAAATTCTGACCTTTTCAATCACTGAATTCTGATTTCAATCTCAGGATTTTGACGTTTAATGTCTGAATATTAAAGTCAGAATCGTAAGAAAATAAATCAGAATTCAGAGAGTAAAGTGAGAATTTCCAGCGGCCCTAATCGTCTCCTGTCCTGTGTCTGTCTGTAGCTTTTTAAGTTCGTTCTAATTTCTGCGTCACCACCTCTTTTTGTTTAGATTTCGCTAGTGTTTTGTCTTAGAGTAAACATCATCGTTTCGTACAGCGAGGACGGAGCTGAAGCTCCTTCGTGTGCGTCCTGTAATCGCCGTGATGTTTCTCTCTCCCCCCCGCAGGCCGAGTTTTTGCCAACACCGAGGACACCTGCTGTCTGCTGGGGATGCACGCCAGGGCTCTGGTCTTCCAGCCCGTCGTGGAGCTCAAGGATCACACGGACTTTGTGTGAGTGTCAGGGATGCAAGATGTCAACAGACGTGTCAACGTTTTAGCATTATTTAGCTAAAATAAAAGAAAGATGGAAAATGAAAGAAAACAGAAATTCCCCATGAACAGAAAGATGTTTGTGGCATCCGAATAGGCATGATTGGCAGCGCTAAAACCCGCCTCCTGGCTCTGATTGGTTGGTTTTAGTTAGTGCAAGGAGAACGGCGACAGTTTCAACAAGTATATAAAAACTTATCCTTTATAAAAGTTACATCCTGCAGCTTTAAGGTGAAACTTAAAGAACTTGTTCATATTTCAAATCAGAACTACATGAAGTTCAGTTTGCATCCCACGCCGCACTTTGTTTGGACCGGTTCTCTTTTCCGCTCTGGTAAAAGGTCCCGTCATCTTTAAGAATGACCAGCGGTGCCCTCTGCTGGACGGCAGGCAAACTGCGACACTAAAAGAAGGTCTATTATTAGTAAATCGATTGAAACTGCTTTTAATCTAAGCATCAATCAACACTTCGGTCGATTAAAAGTGAAAGATAATCTAAAAGTAGCGATGTGGGTGAATCATTTTGTGGTCTTCTGTTCAGCCACAGGATCCCCAAAGAGCAGTGGTGGCTGAAGCTGCGTCCCCTGATGAAGATCTTGGCCAAGTACAAGACGAGCTACGACGTGTCCGACTCGGGTCAGGTGGAGCACGTCATCCACAGCCGACCCAAAGACTCGGACGCTTCGGTCGCCATGTGAAGGAACGTCGCTGTCCGGTGTCCCGTGAAGTCCAGCCTCTGTGTGTGTGTGTGTGT
This sequence comes from Poeciliopsis gracilis, assembly GCA_911649635.1. Lineage (NCBI taxonomy): Eukaryota > Metazoa > Chordata > Actinopteri > Cyprinodontiformes > Poeciliidae > Poeciliopsis > Poeciliopsis gracilis. The sequence continues at coordinate 1,200,090 of CAJVRI010001102.1, read as the reverse complement.
GTGTGTGTCTTTTGTTTGTGTGTGTGAGAGCAAGACTAGCAAGTCCAGATGTTGTGATGGAAGTCAGCTGTCAGAGAAACAGCTGACTTCTGTTTGGTTGTGCGTCATGTTCGTTTCCTCCGGTTTTGACTCGTTACCATCATGCCCCCTCAGATGAATTTTAACCGAGCCTCTCAGTACTCCCGACGTTGCATAACGCGACAGTCTTGCCATGCATATGCGTGTTCCCCGTTGTCCTGGTTGTTTAGCGTCGTCGTGAAAAAAATTTTTTTTTTTCCTTTTTCCTTTTTTCTTTTTTTTTTAAATTGCACTTTTCTCTGACTCCGGTTGCATAGACAGGCTCTGATTGCAGAGCTGCAAGTGGACAGAATAGACACTTTATCTGCAGTAGAAAAAAAAAAAGAGAAAAAAAAAAATCAAAGAAAAGGAAAAACTGACCAGCACAAACGTGGGGGTGCAGCATACTTATGACGACTGATGCAACGACGTTCTACTGCTGCAAGTCAACTGTGTGCTGTGCTTTTCACAGAGAACTAATATTTATATATTTAACATTGTTTATTTTGCTTGTAAGCATAGTTATATTAATCATTGTACTGTAGGCGATGCTGTAATGAATAGTTGTCCATCATTGATCCGAGTTAGATGTGTACGAGAGTAAGGTTTACCACAAAATAAAAACCAAGTCGACAAGTGTTACCTACTGATTGTTTCTTCTTTTTATTATTTTATTTATTTTAATTGGCTGTGAAATAAAGTCAAATATGTTGTCAAATTGACAAAAAAAACAACAACAAAACCCTGCTTCATATTCGCAAATATTCATAAAGCTGTTAGAAAGATGCAGAGCAGCTAAAACTATGAACCAGTTTGTTATTGGGGGAAAAAAGCCAGACAGATTCAAAATGGCTACCACAACCACACAATTATGAGCACACACACAATACAGTCTCAAAAGTAGAAAACAAAACAAAGGATGGACTTAAGGAAAGAAAAACTGAAAGGAATTTCAATAAAAAACAAACAGTATGAGATGAACAAGGCGCAAACAAGTACGATTTTCAATGACGACTAAAGATTTCAAATGACAAAAAGAGCTGAGACAAGAAAACCGTTGACAGATGCAATTTTAGCAAACAGTCAAAACTGCATCACTTTAGCGGCTCTACAAATTGTAGGCATGTTTTAAACAACGTTTTAAACGATCAGTAAAGCAGCGAACACAGATTTGGAAACGGTTACAACAAAAACAAGATGAAAAGACACCAAACAGCTACAACCAACAGGAGAGTGTTGCTCTGTGAGTGGTTACTGATCTGGGAATCTTTCACTCGTTTCCCACTGAGGAGAGGTTTCTCTCTCTCTCTCCACTTCTCTCTCCATTTCTCTCTCTCTCTTTCTCTGCCCAGATTTCTGCTGCCTCACAGTCCTCCAGTGAGGATAGATGCTCCGGGCCATTTTGGAATCATTGCACAAACAACAGTCGGCTTAATCTCACCTTACATAATCAATCGGCCATTTTAGTGCTGACCTTGGAAGTTTTCGCCCGAAACAGAAGGTCGCCCTCTTCCCTCCGTCCTGACCGGTGATGGGAGGACTGAGAAGGCCAGTGATGCGCCGAGTCGGTTGTGAACCGGAGGATCCAGTAGATGGCGGCAGAACGCCGTCAGGCCCGCTGCAGTCCTCCGGTTCACCGGGTCCACTGTGACACGGATTCCCTCCATCACTGGCTGTCCACCTTTCCTCACAGTTCCACTGTATGGTGGCTTTTTTTTTTGCTAAAGTAGATTAACTCTGTGTGTGTGTGTGTGTGTTGCCATAATTAGGAATTAATCTGATCATTTGAAAGAAAATTTCAATTTCCCATGGGTGTATTAATTGTGTATACGTGTAATTGGGCTCCCTTTTTATTTTTAACCGCTTAAATTGACTTTTTTTTTTTTCTCCTCTCTCTCTTTTGCCTGTGCTAACTGGGAGTAATTACATACATATATGGCTGTGCTGAGGCCATCGCTTAGCGACAGTGGAGTGACGTGAAATGTAATTTGAAGAAAAAGCTACCCGGATCACCTTTGCTCCCCACAGACCATCCAAGAATAATTATTATCCCCCGACTTAGGCCCTGTATGGTTAATGCAGGTTCACTCGCGCGGCTCCACTCTGGAAAAGGAGACCTGGTCTCTCTTCACGTGAATTTCTCGAGACTCCCTCCTCCGATGACTGCTTGGTTCATGTGGTTGTTGGCAGTTTTGCGTTGCCGGCTCCCTCTCCCTGAGCATGAAATTAGAAAGTTCAATAATTTGGGTTGATTTAGGAATGCAAGGGGAGAGCACGGGGTTATATGCACATAGGTAATCAATACTAATTACCATTTCATTTCTCACCCCCCCCCTCACACACACACACACTTTCTCTTCTTCTACAATCACACATGAATCGGATCTCGCTGGACTGATTAAAGGTTGCAAATGAAGCATCCTCACCTCCTGATTCTCATCAAAGGCCAACCCTGCGCTCGGTGACTTTGTCTTCGTTTAATTCTTCGCCGTCTTCAGACAAGCCCCCCCCTTCTCCTCTCCCCCCAATTACGAGCTCGCAGTGAATCTCTAAAATGGCTTGCGCACATTGACCTTTTTAGATTAAAAGCGCATTCTGTATCTCTCGTGGACTCCGCTGCACTCTAATTTCCCTCCTAATGAACCGCGCTGGTTGGGATTCCTGGAGCTGTAATAACTAGTTAGGAGCCAGCAGTGCCGACATAGATCACCGTAAAGGTAGCCTGTTAACAGTAGCAATGAGAGCCAATGAATCCAGACTGACTGCTGATTGAAGGGGAAACAGAAAAAAAAAAAAAGCTTCAGATTACTTGCATATGTGGTGGGAATTAACGGCAGGGCGAAGCTACGCGAGAACAAACAAGCGTTGATTACAGGACCTGTTTGCAGACTCGCGATTGAGGGATTTGATCCGGCCGCCCGCGCACACGAAGAGAGGCTTAGACTTAAAACAACTCCAGTGAGTCCGCTCTCCCAATTTGAGGCCCTCCCGAAATCCAGCGGCCCGAGCAGCTCGCCTGAGAATCTCCTTCCGACAATTAAGACGCCCATGGAGGCATGGAGAGCCCTCGGTTCCAGGAGCCTCTGTGCTGTTCCACTCTCTCTGTCCGCTGAGCCTTAGCTTACTTATTAGTACAAGTCTGCCATATTTTGTTAGGGAAGCGATTAGTGGAATCTACATGAAAAGGCAACCCCCCCCCCACCCGCCCCAAAGTCATCTTTTCTTTCTCTTCGCTCCCTCACACTTCGCTGAGATCGGACAGATCTAAAGAATGGCATTTGCGCACTAATGAAATTCGCTCTGCACCATTTCGGATGTTAATCTCGGGATGGAAGTGACTTGTGTCTTTATTTACTCGTTTCTGTCTGACAAATGGTCAGAGTTGGCAAAAAAAAATTACATTGGCGCCGGTGCGCTTCCCCCTCTTTAACCAAAGGCGGGCGGTAGGGGCTGGCAGTCGGCTTAGAGACTGCAGCTTCCACTTTGATGTATTGGAGTTAATATCTTCCTGACATTTCTCAGGACAGATTTTCATCACAGGATTCATCTGTACTTTTGAGGCTATGTGATAAATGAGGCGGGACATTCATTTTCCTCTCCTCTGTTGCATCTGTGGAGGAACGGCGTGCGCGCGAGTGCGCGTGTAAGCACTGTGTCTGTCCACTGTTGAGATGCAGGGGTGTAAATCTCCGCCTGAGCTTGTGCAACTGTGTGTGTATGCGTGTGTGTGTGTGTGTTTGAACGCGCGCGCCCGCGTGTGTGTATCCGCAGCGGTGCCTGGCGCGAGCGTGCCCATGACACGAAATAGACGGCGGCATTAATGGAAGTGACATTAATTTGACAGAGCGCTCACTAACATGCGAAGTCACTCGCAGTTCATAAGAATAATATTAACTCGGCATTAACATGCAAGGCTGTCTGTTGCACCAGATGCCGAGCGTTTTGGAGAGCGGGTGCTGCAGTCTGTCTTTCTGGGCCACAACTAGATGATGGTTGGATGTATGCAGAGCAAGAAAAGCCTCTTTGCTAATGTCTGTGTGCTTGCTGACACTAAGAATCCCCCGTCGTCGTCGTGGCTGTGGGGAGACCGAGCGGCTTTCTTGAACGAAGGGAAGGCGAGGCGACGCTGGGTGTGGGGGGTTTGGTTGAAGTCGAAGGAGCAGGAAGTAATGTCGGTTCCTCTCCTTGAATTCCCGTTGGAAGTCGGGCCGCGAGGCGACCATTGGCTTGCCCTCAGCTCGCCAAGCGACCAGCGAGATCCATGTAGACGTAGACACAGATATTCGCACGGTGGGCTAGCGACGCAGCGCAAGAAATTTGAAAAAATGGTAAATAGCTGCCGTCGCTATTGCGTTCCGTTGGTTGGGTTTCACTGCAGGTGGCTTAAGCTTTAGCCTGACGCTGGCATCGTCCGTCGTCCCCCGTGTGTCAACACCAGTACACGTAGACGGTCAAGTGCCGGCTTGCGACGCAACACTAGAAAGTTGAAAGCCGTTGCTTTGAGGTTGACCTTCCAGCGGGACTTTAAAAAAAATGCATCCAGAGCTACAAGTGCAGTTACATTCATTAGAAAAAATGGAAAACCATGAATCATTCTTCTTCCGCTATACAATGAAAGCACGATTTGACGTTAGTCGACAAAACCATGGACGTTTTTGGTCGGGGAAATGACTAAATGTGAAAAGCTCAATTGCTACACATCGCTTTTTCAAGATCACCACCCCACCACCTTCTCACCCCCACACCCCCTCCAGCTCATCCTTGCAAAGCAGATACGGCTTTTTCAGCTTGATGAATCGCTGGCATGCCCTTGAGCAGAGCGGCAACACGCACACATAATAACAAGTGTAGCCAGTGGAAAAGCTGAAGGCTATTTAGTCCGAGCCATTAACACTAATCAAAAACCACTTTACCTGATAAGAACTACAGGGGTCGTCTTCCAGCCACCGGCACCCGCATTCCTCTTCGCTAATATTGACTGTGCTTAAACAAGGTGCCACTAGTAGAAACCATGAACGTGATGAAGAGATACAGGTGAGAGTGCTAATTTGTAGCAAATCGAAACGGGGACCATTCATCCGCTGACCTGAGCAATTAGTCGACGACGGACTCAAAACGCCGTAATCCAAAACAAAGGACAAACACCGGATTCCTTAAACACTTTAAAAAAAAAAACAAACAAAAAAAATTAACCGGGTCTTATGCAGAAGAACTAAAAAAAAAGGAGAGGAAAAATAAAAGTGCGGGCTTTCACACACTGTTTCGGAACACACACTCACACACACATACGCGGTGGCATACAGTATGGATCGGGCATTGACCAGCGCTCATGAAAGATGCAGTTATGCAGATGGATTTGGGGTGACTGAATAAAGGCCACAGGGGGCTGGAGAGGGGGCAGCTGAAAGCTTCCCCCTCTGCTGAACAGGCAGCTCTGCCAGGCGACACAAACCTTCTGGTGTCACACAAAGTCACAGAAATACAATAATGCACAGTGCTAGTTTTGTTTGAAAATATTCCACAAAAAAAAAAAAAAAAATCCCCATACGTTGGGAATCGAGGAGAAAGGCCCCCACCACGGTTCAATGCTGACGCCCCATTTCCATTTTAAAGTTAAAGCTGTTCAGTTCAGTGGGCGGCTCCTTTCTGGTGCATAATCACATTTTTCTGCCTTCGTGCCAAGATCCTGCATCATCCGTCATCTTTGAAACACTTTGTTTGTAAAGACTCAGTGTGTCTCGTAAGCTCTTAAGCCAGTGTTGATAAATTGACGAGTCTGATTTTATTTTATTTCACTTTTTAAAACTCACGCTTCACAGAACGCCTTCATATTACCATTAAATGTGTGAAAAAACGGGGGAAAAAAGTTTCAGGGCGTCACTGCCGACAAAGCTCAATGTGAAACACGAGGAAGTCTGACTGCTGGGAAACGGAACCTCTAAGAATATTAATATGTGCTCAGAACCTGCGGATCACAAACTCCTTGTATCTGGAAGGCCTGCCAATGATTAACACCCGTTGTCTAACTTTACAGCTCTGACTCACACCTATGTGGGTGTTCTACTTTCGGCCTCCGTGAGCGCCCATAGGTCCGACCAGGGTCAACAGCCCACATGGTTTCAGGTTAATGAAACTCTCGGTTGCTTTTCTATCTCTGCCCTCCTTCTGTGGCACACGAGTTGGAAACCCAGATAAAAGTCTTCACTTTCAGAAATGGGTATGAACTACACATTTCAAGGTGCTGTTCATCTGGGAAAGCATATCCAGGGTTCCTTTGGGGATGAAAATCGCAAAGATTTGCCAGAAAGAAAAGGAGGAGATGATTATCTGCTGTTCAGTTGCTTGCAGGCGACTATCTGATGGGGGAAAAAAAAAAAAATCAACAAAAAAAGAACTCTTTTGCATAGCTGCTACAAAGGAAGTAACTAGGTAGAGATGATATGCTGGTGGACGGATCCATTTATGCACCAGACTGGTAGGTCTTACACAAATGGTACCCAGGAATATCTGGGTACCAGATATTCCAGGTATTCTGGGTACAAGATATTCCTGGTACCCAGAATATCTGGTACCAGGTACCAGGTAATATCTGTTACCAGGTACCAGATATTCTGGTACTCACCCCCATGAGTGTCGTTCAGTCATACTCATGGTGGGAGAACAGTCTATTAGGGCCGGTGTGGATAGAAACATTTTTGCAAAGGGTTCCATTTTCCCTGTTCCATCTCTTTAACTATGCACCACTCCATTGATACTTTGTTGTGTGCGATCCATCTTTTCAAGAGATTTAGTAAACTTTAGACAGGTCGCTAGTTTTTCAGGGAAATTTGAACTAAGTCCTGATTCTAAGTACACCAGTGTAAATAAAAACTGTTTTCTCAAAACCGTCTTAAATCAGCAGCGGTTCATTGCATTAGTCAGATAGTGTGCCAATCAAACAGCAGTAACTGCACCCTGTGTGTTTGACACCCGTCTTACAGTTACATATTTTAACACCTCGAGGCAGTTTAGCATTTCGATTTCGGTGAGTCTCTTGCTTAAAAGATAAACCATGAGCAATTTTTTTTTTTTTTTTTTTTTTTTAAATGTCGACAAGGGAAATGTTAGGATTTGACAGTGAAACTATCCCGGTTAGACAAGATTAAGAATTTAGTTGTACTTTTGGGGATATCTCACGTCTCATTCTCGGTTTTAAAGGAGTTTTCCTTGTGGAATGATCCATTTTGATCAGCGCGTTTAATTTTTGAACATGGGATGATAAAATACAATCTCAGCCATTCAAAACTGTAAAAGGCCTTCAGCACTCACAGGAAGCTATGTAGCAGATGGTATTTCTCAGCAGCTAGCCATTAGCCTCTATAGCATTCTTACAGTACTTGCAAACATGCGTCACTCCGGCATTAGGGAGTGACAAGAGTGACTATAATCCTATAGCTCATAACTACAGTCTGCAGAGGACCCTTGATATTCGCGAGGGTTAGAGACTGAAGCTGGAATCCACGAATGCTTGAGACTGTCTCTAAAAATGCTCAGAACTGCTTATTTTAATAGTTCAAGTGTCGTAACATACCTTAATATCCATTAATATGTACAGTTTGCAGCATTGTAGTACTACCGCAGAAGCTAATATCTACGGTCTGCTCTTGGATTGCCTCCTTTGGAAATGGCACAATGTCACGTAACATTGTGCCTATGCTTTCAGCTTCAGAAACTGCATTTTCTTTTGAACAACTTAGACATTGCTTCATAAAAAAATACCACAAATTCCTGCAAATAATTTGTCTTTATGTTCCATAGAAATTATACCCAAAATTTTGTCAAATAGACAGTTCTCATGTCTTTTTCTGCCTGTATTTTATGAGTCTCATGAGATAAAATCTCTTTTTCGAGGTAGACCTGGCCAAGAGGAACGCATACAATTAAAAGGTAATAAAAGTCGCTAAGTTTGAAATGAGCCCGTTGCTAACATTTGTCCATGGCAGTTTGACGCTATGAAGCTTACCGGAGACAAGTGCAGAGCTGAAGAAAGTGACTATTAATGACAATTCAATGTTTGCTTCTCTTCCTGTGTTGTAGTTGCTAACGCTACAGGCCGACTATGAATCCCAAACAGCACAGAAAAACAACGTCATCGTTCACAACTGCTCCTTCGATTCGCTGATTGGCCTGCTTCAGGTTCAGATTCCAGGTCCCAACGGGCAATTACTGTTACAGCAAGCATATATATTAAAATTCTACAGAAGAAATGCAGCTTTTTTTTTTTTGTTGTTGTTGTTGTTGTTCTTGTTTTTGATTATGACAATGGTGAGGCAGTCTGACTCCAGCAGTACGTCTGTAACTCAAAAGCTTTCCCCGAGCTGCGCTCCTGCACTCCGAGCAGTTTCATAAAGCAGTTCTCGTTTCATCCTTCATCCTAGAGTCGGCGTCACCTCCTACACAGCCCCGCTCAACGCGAGTGTTTGTCAGTGTCTGCAGCGTCGTTTGAAGTTCTCACTCTCCTTGCAGAGAAGCACTGCCATTTATGGAGCAGCTCGGCTGGTATCGGCCCACGTGCTGGGGGTCGCTGGGGTTGAGCGAGGAGCACCGGCTTCGCCCCGGATGACCGCGTGGCGAAAAAACAAAGAAGCTGTGCAGTGTCCTACTGCAGATTTCATTCGTTTTCTTCCATGCATAATTCAAAGTAATATTTTCCCATTTTTACCGCCCCTAAATATTCATGAGCGTTAAGAGCTCAGGGCAAACTTTCCCCGAACTTGGGAGATTCCGTGAAAACTCCCCGCTTCTTTCTCGTGTTTGTTTTTCAACTGGGCCTTGTTTCTCTGTCGTCGCCTCCTGCTTGAGCGGGGATTGGTATCGCAGCATCCATCTGTACAACTACGACGCCGCCGCCGCCACCACCACCACTCCTCCACCTTCGAGCACATGGTGTTGTGTTACACCATCACCGGCGAATGAAGTAATGAATTCACGGTTCGACACAAAGGCAGACGAAGGCATATTTTTGAGCATTCAAAGGACGGGAGAGCGGAGGGAGAGGAAACTGGGGGGGTGGGGGGGGTGTGGGGAGGCGACATTCCCAAAATTAATTTTCATCTCCAGGGTTCATGCATATTTAATAAGAGAGCGCTTGAATATCATAGGGTAACACTAGCCGGGCGTGCATGCAGGGGCCCGAGCTGCAGAGAGAAAATAAACGACCGTGATCGTTGTCATGAGCAATAACTCTCGGCAGAGCTGCGAAACAAAATAGCCAGAAATGCTCCGATGAAGGAGAAGCAGGAGAGAGGATGAGGAGGAAGAGGAGGGAGCAGAGGTTAAAGACTGGGAGAGTGATGGTCCCTTTGGATGCAGCAGCTGTGGCCCCTGCCGCTGTCTTTGTTTTGCAGTTGGAGGGAGAGAGAGCGGGAGAGGGCAACAGAGCAGGGAAGCATGGGATATTGCCGGTTGATGACTGAGTGACAGAAGCTGACAAGCCTCATGGATGGAATCCCAGGAGGTTCTCGGTTGCCCCCCCCCCAGCACACCCCCTCTAGTTCCCCTCGACATCTTCCTTTCAATGAGTAAACACATCAGAGTCAGCACGTGCACGCAAGCATGCAGAGCTGTGTTGCACTAGTAAGCCCGCGCGCTCAGATACAAGTTCACAGCAGTTTCTCCCCCCACCCCTTCTTTCTAAAACATACGAGGAAAAAAAAACACCGCAGCCCGAACACGCGCCACCAGCTGCTGCTGATAGGCTTGGCTTGGCAGGGGGTGGGTGCGCGTGCGCGCGCGCGCATCAGCCCTAGGTACCTACCTGCTCGCGCTGAGCCCCCCAACTCAGGCCGTTCGTTCGCTCGCTTACCCCGTTAGCTTATTAAAAAGAGCCGAGCTCATCCCGCATTCGCCCCGCGCGCGTGAAAATGAGGCATGAAACAGCGTCGTCATGCTGAACAGAATTTTAATTACGGGCCCCACTCCTCCCTCTGCCGGCGCGAGCGCTCCCACTTGGTCTAAAATAACAGTGGGGGGAATAAAAGCGGAGAGCAAAAAATGACAGAAGAGGGAGGCAGACGGGGCTATTAGCACATGGCTGCTATCAGAGCGCGCGCTGAAAGGAGCCAGAGAGAAGAAGACGAAGAAGAAGAAGGATGGAGGAAAAAAAAAACAAGCTAACAGCTCGAGAGTTCAAGTTGCTGGGATTTGAAGCGAAGCTAAAGACTGACATTGATCTGAATAAACTTCCTTGATTAGCGTGCCCCCCTCTTGCTTACCGTCTGATGTGCAGCGGCCCCCACGCCGCTCCGCCAGGCTCCCTGACAGCTCGGGGAGCCCCACTAACTCATCTCAGGCCCCCGGAGCGCCGACGCCCGGCTTGTTTTATTTCCCACTCGCTAAATTGAGTCGTAAAGACTTGCTGGAAAATAACGACGCCAACGAAAAAGGCGGCCTCGTTCCCGTTTTCAGAGCTCATCTCCCCCCCCCCACCATCTCTTCCCTTTCCCACGAGTCCCAGGTGGGCCGTTTGTCGACCCAATTAAATGCCGTGACATGTAACCAGAGCGCGAGGATATTTACGGAACGCTGACCTCCGGCGCGGCTGAATCCAGGTAACCGTGTTTCCCCTGTTCAGTGGAGGCCGTGTGCTGTAAGAATTAGCGCCAACATCCTTTAGCACAGCCGCTAAAAGATGCGTCAAAAGGTTTTGAAGCAGGTGTGTCAAAGTCATTTTCGTTTTGGGCCAAATCAAGATCATGAAGGCTCTTAAAATATGTAGATAAAACCTAAAAGTAAATGCAACTGTTTATTTACTCGCTGTATAAATCATGGACTATAATCATACATCAACAACATTCTCAAGAAACTGGAGGGATTGATTGATATAAATTGGCTATAAACAGATAAAAACTGCATTGATATGATTGATAATATAATATTTAATCACACTTAGTGTTTAGTCTACACTGTAGAGGGCCACATAAAAAGCTACAGCGGGCCGGATTTGGCCCCCGGCCCTTGAGTTTGACACATGTGTCTGAAAGACCAAATCATTTTTCACTTTCAGGTTTCTGTAAAAATGCAGTGCTCTTTGAAATCTGATGTTTCAAATTGTTTGGTGACGCACCGTAACTTCCCACATCTCCCACATCATATTCCTCCCCTTCATCCCAGACCCGCCTCAGTCCGGGTCTGACTCGCACAACGTCGTCGTCTCAAGACCTTCCTCAAGACGTGATGACTGAACTTCTTCGTGCCTCGGGCCCAGATGCTCAATGGCAGCAACGAAAAATCCACGCAAAACAGGTTGTACAGACGAAAAGCTTGAATAACACTCATTTTCATACTGATAGCCAGAGAAGGGTTTCATTGATGGGCCTTCAACCAGTTGGCATTGAGATATTATGATCTGAAGTACAACCAGCGTAAAATACACCTCTGGCGTTTTTTAATTCTGCGTTATTCGAATCACCATGTCCTCCAGCGCTTCCCGTTTAGATGCGGAAGACTTAAGAGAATCGGCGCTCCGTCTCCTGTTATTCTCACGCCAAGAAACATCAGTCCGAGAAGACACGGATTACAGATTAAAGGTTCTTTGGGGCTCTGATGAACCCATAAAAGTAAAGCATAAACACCGAGATGCACCAATTGAGAATTTCATTTCCAGGATTTCGCAAGGTAGTTGCCAATAACGATTTTATTTAAAAAAAAAAAATTAATTAAAAAATTGAAACCACTGAATTAATGACTCCAATTAGCGTTTTCTTCTCTTCCAGTGTGAGATTTTACCATTAGCGCAAAAGATACATTATAAGTCTTTTTAAAAAAATTTTTTTGTACATTTTTACCATTAATTGTGCATGCCACAAAACTGAACCTCTGGATACGGTGAGACGGACTCCAGGCCTTCAGGAAAACAGCTGCCAGGATCACGGGGTTTATCTCAACTTAAGGCTCCTTTTTGGTCGCGCACACTACAAATTCCTTTTCTGGCCCCAAAACGGGTTCAATCCGTCATATTCTCCGTTTCTCGCCGCTTACTCATTAACCATTTCAGCATCGATTGCGGTTCCCGTGGCAGTTAACCCGTGTTTAACAAAGGCAGCGGAATGAAAGGGGTGTTAAATTCAGTGAGGAGCAATACAATTCATTAAGTGTAATTTGGTGGCTGTGTACCTCATAAATCATCTTCTGCTGGGTGGTAGATCTGCGCCGCTGCACCGTACGAGGCGGCACAGACACAATCTGCATCCTTTTTTTTTTTTTTTTTTTCCTTCTCCCCTGAAGCAGGCTATTGCTCTCAGAGACTGCTGCACAATAAAGCCGCAAAAAAAGGACAATGCAAGATATACGGCCCTGTTAATATGCATAAAGAGTGTGTGCATTAAAAAATGCATATGTCCTGCAGCAGTTAAAGGCGCCCTCACTGTAAATATTGCACACTGCTGTGGTTCCCCACTTGGAGGTGGGTTACAGTCTAGCACACATAAAATGGAAGCTCCAGGAACGAGAAGCTCCACCAGTGCGGTGTGAAGGAAGGAGCGCTCACTCTGATGAGACGTGTCCCTCTGAGGCCGGCCGAAAGACTGACGTCCGCACGCCGAGCTACTCGGGTTTTTGTGCGCGTTTGTGCACGGCGCGTCCGCGCTCGCGGATGTGCCCGTCCGCCCCGTCAGGTACCTCACACTTTTCATCACCCTTCTGGACTCGGCCATGTGTGAAGGAGGAACATGCCCAGCAGGCTGCAGATAAAAGCTTTACACGCCGCCGCCACCGCCGCCGCGTCACTGCAGATCTCCTGTCACTCATGGGCTCTGAGCAGCTGAACAAGTGACGGCGGTTTCTACTCCGAGGCTGGGCGATAGTCGCCGTCCTGCTTTTCCTGTCGTTATTCTCGGGGTTTTATCTGCGGCCCAGCTCGAAATTTGTGGGTGTGTATAGTTTTATTTAAAGGTAACGATGGATTATTATGCCGCAGTGCACCGCTTGCCAACAAGACTTGCGTAAAGGTCAAGAGAAAATGTGCTCTGAAGTGGATTTCAACTAACTTTTCATAAAATAAGTTACTTACCTTATTAGGATCTAATAACTTAAGCTTGTTCTTCCATGTCAGCGCCTTTATCCTTAGAACTGAAGACAGATATCTCTCCCATGTCGGGCAGATATGAAGCTTCAATGGTTAGTATGAGGCACATTCAGCCATTTTATATCACAATCAACCTCTACCTTCAGGTTTTACATATCAAACCTGACTTAAAAGGGAATTTGACTTCACAATTAGTGAAGTTTAAGAAGCTCCTAATCTTTCTGACGCTCACTTCAGAACGACAACACAACAACTTTCCTCCATTAAGCCTTTGACGTTGTCAGGCGCATTCACATGAAAAGTAGCGTCCGTGATAAGCTCAGGAGATGCGGAGTCCCAGCAGGTGTTGGGTAACTGCTGCTGCCGCTAGTCTGGAGGAGCTGAGTGGAGCAGGCGAAGCTCGGCTGGACTCTGCAGCTCCAAGGAGGAGGTTTGTCAGAGCAAGTGTTCAGGTGCCCTGCGAGGGTTCCCACAGGAGATTGAAGTATTTCTCAAACATGCATGAAAGAATATGACATATAAGGTAGTAGTCTGACGGCAGTTTTCAGCTGGACCTGAAATTATTATGCCACCGTTTAACGTTGCAACTCCAATTTGTGCGCCTGAAACAAGGTCGACGTGTCTACGTCTGTTGCCTCTTGTCGGTTTTGTCTCTCCAGCGAACACCAGCGGCACAGCACAAATCCTCGACGTCAATATTTGTCTAGGCTGCGGGAGCCAGCTACTCCGTTGCAAAGCTCTGAAGGGTGATCGGGATCAAAGAGATGACAACGGAGACAGCACCGTTTACCGTCAGGTGAAGCTGGAGTGTGTCAGGAGACGGAGCAACCACATCAGACTGCAGTGTCCTGTGGCAAAAGAAAAAAAAAAAAAAATCACATGAATGATTTTCAGGGTTTGTTCTTCTTCCATCCTAGATGCTCAATTATGCATACAATTCTCCTCTGGACCTTCAGCATGGCAGCTGACAGATTGGTTAGGCAGTTCTGTGGGACATTTAGAAGGCCTTGGAAGAAAGAAAAGACAGTGAGAAAGAAATACTGTCAGCACTCAAGCCATTCATTGGTCCCTCAGAGACAGAACTGCCTAACAGTTTTTGCCTCGGTGTATGAATAGGCCCGCGTCTGTTATCGTACGGCGGAGACACGAAGCACGCAGGCGTTACCTGGAAAAAGGAAACGGAGCGTCGTCCTGAACTCGAGGAACAGACGGTAATATTTTTGGCACTTGGAAAATCTTTGATTTAATCGGGAAGTAACTCTTTTTATCCTGTGTTTCCATGGAAACGAAGGAGGCCGGCGCAGGGAGAGAATAGGCGGGAGGTGTGATAAGGGAGAAGAGCATCTTTCAGAGGAGCTGGAGGAAGGGGATGGCGACGGAGGGGAAAAAAGGAATAGAAAGGCGTCCGTCCGGTAGCCTCGTCTCTCGCTCCAGTTCACAAACACCGTCCCATCACCTCCGTGTCCTTGGCAAGCCTAGCCTGCTCACAAAGGTATTTATCGGCCTTCGCTCTGTTAATTACCATCCAATTAGCTGCTCCCACAGTGGAACTGCAGCAGTCGTGCTCAGCGTCAAGTCAGTCCACTTAGCAAATCCTAACGCCTCTGTGTTCGCCGCTCTCTCTGCACTCAAACTGGTTAAGGGGCAGAATATTTTCTCAAAGGAGCCGTCATAGTGGTGACATGTTCATTTACAGTGCCCTGCAAAAAGTATTCATATCCCCCTTTACCCAGCGCCCCCTTGAGTCAGTACTTGGTAGAACCAAGTATTTTGGGAGAGGTCTGGACAGCTTTGCTCAAACTAGAGACTAGAAGTTTTGCACGTTTTGTCTTCACCAAGCAGCTCAAGCTTACTTACATTGGCCGGAGAACATCAGTTCAAGCCTCGTTATGGATTCTCCATTGGAGTCTGGACTTTAACAAAGCCATTCTAACTTCATTTGATTTGCTGTTCTTAGGACCATTGCCTCGCCGGAAGGTGAACCTCTGCATGAATCTTAAGTCTTTCGGAGCCTCTAACCGTCACGTCTGAGATGAACTGTGATTGAAACACGGGAAACATGGAGACTTTTAGAATAAAAGTTCAAATCATGAAGGCTTAGGGCTCCAACGCTTCAGATTGGCAATGGAACCTGGGAGGGAGAAACAGAATAGTGTCGCTCATGTGGGACCTGGAGGTTGATTGAATGTTTGGGTTTCTTCTTTTTATTGTAGGTTCGAGAAATGGCAGGGAGTTTAGCGGGAGACCCCGGGGTGGAGACGTCAACCGGGAACAGAGCTCCAGGTGAGAGTTTAGATAGATGAGAGTACGGCAGCTGGAGAGCACGCAAGCATGAATCACAGGTGAGTTAATCTTCATTTTCTCCTGCAGCTACTTCCAGGTGGATGAATGAGCGGGGCGACAAGTTGGGCGTTCCTCTTCTGACGTTCGTTTTGCAGGTAGGTTGTCATCCATGGCAGGGTTTCGTTTTGTTTTTTTTTTGTTTTTTGAATAAAGTCAGACATTTCTGTGGTGACACAGGTCACTATTCAAATGGGGTTCCAGACACTGGGGATTAGCAACATCTAGGAGGCAGGAATATTTGCTAAGAAGGTCTCTAGGAGAGAATTACCACAGCATCAACAGAGGATCATGACACAGACGCGTCGTTTCTCAACTCGCTACCCAGCCTGCGCAGTGTTGCAGTGCCACCGATTGGTCCGGCTCTGCATCCTCTCCGTGCGGACGCGTGTTTTTTTTCTTTTATCGTTTACGAAAATGTGTTTTGTTTTCATGTTGTGCGCTTAACATTAAACGCCTCTCTTTGCTAATTAAGTGATTCCTGAAGGTAGTTAGTTGCACTGAATTTTAATTTAAGGATTTCAGGACTAAACAGGTTCTGGAGACATATGCGGATCACAATAGTGGGATTTGTACTGAGACCAAACACTGCATAGTGTAGCTCTACTTTTTGCCGCACAAAATCCCCTTTAAAATCCACTGATGTTTGTTGTTGGAAGCTGAAAAAAAAAAAAAAATCCCAAAAACTTCAAAGGATGTGAAAAAGAAGAAAAAAAAATTGCATTAATCTCCTTTTTAAATATGTAGTGATTCAATTTGTTGGACAGTTTCGTCACTAAATAGCCGTTTTGGCTAATAGGCGACGCAGCTTAGCCTTGTCTGCTTCATGTCACTCGCCAGGCGTCTTTCATGTCAGCAATGCAGGCTTATTAATGCGACGCGCCTTCACACCCCTCACAGACCTCTTCCATTCAAAAGCCTCTGAGGGGGGAAGAAAAGTTTAGAGTGACTTTTCTTGGGGTTGCGGGGGGGCTGACAGACCCAGAGTGAGGCTGGCTAATTGGTTTGCTTTGAGGCTGCCCTACCCGGCTGTGGGCAAGGACAAGCATGTGGCATCGCTGACTTGTTAGCATGGAATTAGCCTCCGAGAGCGAATTAGAGGATGCGCCTCCAGCCACTAGCCGTCGCACGAGTGTATTACGCCAGAAGAGAGCTCTCCCATCTTTCCAAGTGCAAAACAAACACGCATTTGCATGTCGCACGGGTGCGTCTCGCACACGCACACGCGCACCAACGCAGCACACACAAACTTATCAAGCTCATAGCCAGACGCTAAATACCCCAAGAGCTCTTAGCTTTGTGCTTTGCATTCATAACAAATCAAATTGAAGTTTCTCATAACAGGCTTTCGCTCCCCCCCCCCCTCCGCCCCTCCCCTCCGTCCCCTCGCACCCACATCCCGATGAAAAAATGCCCGGCCTGTTGGGTAACAGGCGCATTTGCTGGATGAATGCAGACGGCGGGCATGTTAATGTGTGTACAGGCGGGTCAGTGACGAGGAGGCGTTTGTGTGTACGGGTTCCAGTGAGCTGAGAGGCTGAGTCTGCAGCACATCATCCCACACACCAAGCACAGCGCCTGAGGTTGTAGATGAGTTCTTTAGGCATGCTGTGTGGACATCTCCCCCCAGCCTTACACTCACACACACATGCAACCAGCCCGAAACCCCCATGGACCGGGAGTATGCTGACAGAGCAGCTGCTGAAATGGACTCACACACACACACACACACACACACACACACACACACTGAAGGTTGCCTTTTCCTTCTTTGATCTGGCAGGCGTACTGCAGAGAGTTTAGTCGACGGCAGAAGCTGTTGATGTTTAGAGGTGATTATGGACGCGTGTTAGAGCCAGACGTCTGTCAGCTGACATTCAGATATGGGTCAGTCGTGGCGGCGGTGTCAGTTTTATTCAACTTCAAATATGGGCATTTGGCGGATTAGCTCTAGCCTACTAGCATATAGTAAAAAAGAAAGAAAGAAAAAAAAAAAAAAAGAACTTCAGGCAGACTACGATTCTGAAACGGCGCCGAAAATCAACGTCGTTGTTCTCAATTTATCCTTCTCTTTGCTGATTGGTGTGGATAAAACTCTACCGGAGGAATCCACTTCAATGAGAGGAAGACCAGGCGGAGCACTGAAGGGAGATGAGAATCGAACCAGAAAGCGCTTGAACATGTGGCAATGTTTCTATGAAAAAGGGAAGACAGTAGATAAATAGACGTAGCCCTGTTTCCTCTGAAGGTATTGCTTGTATTGAATTTTGTTTAGGAGAATCACAGTGAAGGAGGCAGAATACCGATTCCCACTTTTCGGAATTTCAGTTGGAAAAGGACGCAAGAGCATGTTTTTCTCCGCGGTCGGTTTATGCCGATCCTCCACATAAAATCACAGCAAAATACATTTTATTAAACGCTAAAAGGCTCAAAAGGGAGTCGTGATTACTTGGCAAGACACCGTAAACAGAATGAGCGGAAACTTCGGCCCGCTGGTAGTACTTGATGAAACGCAAGCAGACCAGGAGATTAATTTTGGGAATAATCTTCCGTGCTAAACTTTATAGTAACCTCTTCATGAGTTTGGAGGAAATGAGAACATCCAGTTCATTGCTGGCTGTAGATGAAAGGTCAGGGGAAAAGCAGTCAGATTGATCCTGTAGAGAACACAAAGGTCTGAACCAAATTTGGCTGCGTTTCTGCACAGAGCGTAGTGACCTCG
This sequence comes from Poeciliopsis gracilis, assembly GCA_911649635.1. Lineage (NCBI taxonomy): Eukaryota > Metazoa > Chordata > Actinopteri > Cyprinodontiformes > Poeciliidae > Poeciliopsis > Poeciliopsis gracilis. The sequence goes on along the minus strand of CAJVRI010001102.1, from coordinate 1,181,908 downwards.
CAACAAGAGGTCAGCCGAGGGTGCCGCTAAATGAAAAAGATCGGAAACTCCCCAGTTACCTTTCAGTAATAAAACGCAGTCAAACAAGGGCATGAATGTTTCGGCGCGTAAATCAAAAGTCGGAGGGACAGCTTGCTTGCGTGTGAGCAATATTTAAGTCGGCGCAAATTGCAGATGCAGTACATATAATGAAAAAGAAAATATACATAACTGCGCACAGGTAGATTTACGCATAATTCACTTCTGCACGTGGAGAGCTGACGCGAGCAGGAAAATTGCACGTTAGGCCAGAGTCGGGTTTCCATCCATTGCAAGAAAAAAAAAAAAAAAAAAAAACATTTGGTGGGGAAAATTAAATCAGGGAACTGGTTCTTAATAAATAAGGCATTATCTGAGGACTTTATGCACAAAGCCGTGTCAATCTCCACGTTTTCTGCTGATCCTGTATGAATTGCAGTGGCTCGCAAAAGACTTCGTGCCCCGTGAACTTTTTTTTATCTATACTTTGCCACATCACAACTACAGTTTATTTGCATTGTTTTATGGAATAAATCAACACAAGCAGGCACATAAACGTGAAGCAGAATTATTTGTATTCAGACGCCTTCACTCCAGTACCTCCGGGTAATATTCAGTGCAACAAACTGCCCGTCCTCTAATTAGTAGATAGTGTTTAATTTAATTTGAATATAAATCCATCTGGTCCGTTTGTTAGAACACATTAAACATTTTACATATCCGTAAAACGTTTAAAATTCATACTGCTCTTTTATTTCTTTATTTTCTTATATAACGCGCTACTTACAGAGTAATAAATATATTGCTTAGATGAGATTAAGCAATCATGAAATGTCATCGGTAAGGCAGTTCCTTGAGGAGAAACAGATACTTTTTATTCCCCATGGGAACTCTGGAGGAGCTGCAGAGATTCAAAATATGTTAAGGAGAGAGCCACTGCTAGAAGAAAGCCACAAAGCCTAACAGGGAACGCCACAATCATGTCATCTGATCAGATGAAGCCAAAATGCAACTTTTCAGCGTTGCTCGATGTCGCAGAAAACGAGGTTCAACAGGTTTGAATATTTTCAAAAGACTCGGCTTCAACGTCCGGCCTGCCGGACACGTTTGATGAACCGGGAAACGGCATCGGCGCGGCCGAACAAGTTCGAGTTCTGGTCGCAGAATGCGAAAGAAAGGTCATTAGTTGTCCTTAGATGTAAAGCCAAGCCCAGTGGAAGGCTCCACGCGCAAAAGAAACATGTTCTCAAAGGACTGATTACAGCCGTGACCTTTCATCTGATGGCTCACTAATTGAATCAGGTAGTAAATAGATGATGATAGTCGTGGCTGCAGATGACGAGGATAATAAAGAAAATGGCTTTTTCCTCCTCCCGACGCGTTGCGGAAGAGGTAATAGTAGTAATTGCCGATTTGAGTGGAGGGTTGCTGCGGAAAAAAGTCAAAGACACAAGGATGACATGAATAATACAAGAAGCAGCGAGATAAAACCAGAAGCCCTGAGCTTGCACTAAAATAGAACTAACCTCGCAATTATTACTGACACAGAGTGAAAATGATCATTATGGGGACCATATACAGACCGTTAGTAATTTGGAGTGAGCTACCGCGCTCAAAGGTAATAGCGCTCGCAGCAAGCAGAACATGAATTTTTAAAAAGTTTTCTACTGTAAAAAACAGAGACTATACCTCAAACAGCCATCAGACACGTGAGTTGGGGGGTAGAGGAGGGAAGGGGCTGCTAAGCCGAAGCTGCTGTTATTTGATGGCACATGGAGCAGAGAGCGAAATGATTGACATAATCAGAATCATAATAATTGCCACGGAAATAACGCTGCCAATCAGGCAATCATGTTGGTGCGCGGCGCTATGGTAATTGGAAAACATGGTGACTGACAGTATCAGTTGCGAGCCGTCCCCACCGACACCTGCTAAACCGCGGCTGGCGCGGCGGCGGCGCAGACAGAGGACGGCGTTGAGTCATGAGAGAGAGAGAGACAGATGGACGAGCCGCTTCGCGAGCACTCCGAGCAAAAGCGCCAGCCCGCTTCCCCGGGACGGTTCAGTAGCCGGCCCGCCTTTGAACGAGGGTGTCGAGTCAGGGGTTGCCGCACAGACACGAGGATCTTCTCTTTGATTTGACTCTCCTGACGCTGCCGCGGGACGTGAGAGTTGCGAGCCGCCCGCGCATCTGTGTTTACCCCATCCATTTGGATGCATAAAAGAAGGTTTAAAACCAGGGAAACATGCCTGCAGTGGAGCCATCTGACACCCACATCCCAGGTGTATTAACCCCGCAGCAGTTTGACGCATCTGCTTCTAACAGATGGGTCCGTTATTGCTGTCTTGACATCATTTGTGTCAAAGCTGGTACTGTCTCTGGCAAATCCTTGAAGCACGCTCCAGAGGCTCCACCCGCCGGAATATTTGACACTGAGATGAAAAAAAAATAAATAAATTGAACTGCAATAATAAGCGACAATTTGTAGATGGAGATGCACTGATTGGACTCTTAGTCTGCGTTCAGATTGCAGCCTGAAGTGACCCAATTCCGATTTGGTGTCAAATTGGATTTTTTTTCTTTTTTCTTTTTGCTGGGGCCGTTCGCACTTCCAAACACATGCGACTCGTATGTGTTCTGCAGTGTGAACGTCAACGACCTGCATGCGGAGTCGAGGGCTCAAACGCGTCAGCGCTCTCAGTGTTCTGCCAACCGCCATAAAGAGAAGCAGTGCTCAGTGTTTGCGGAAGTAAACATGGAGGCTGACGGCGGAGCACATTTGAAGTTGTTGTCCGACCGGAGCCAGCATATTAACAACTTAATCCTTAAATATAGTCCGTCATACCTGTTGTTTTTCTTCCCACTTGCGCGTGTCGGGACGCAGAGTAGTGAGATTTGTTGAGTTGCCAATGACGTTCAGTTTGGATGAATGCGACCTGCACATCAGGTCGCATTTGAATCGGATACGTATCGGATATGCGTGCGGCCTGGGTCGCATTCTAAAAGGATCCGACCTGTGCTGTTCGGACTGTCATGAAAAAAAAAAAATCGGATACAGGTCGCATTACGTCAAAAAAAAAAATCGGAATTGGGTCACTTCAGGTTGCTGTGTGAACGCAGCCTTAATGCTTCATACCAATATAGGGAATCAAGGAGGTAGAAGGCTTGAACTGTAGATGTTTGTAGTCTTCTCTCTTTCTGCAGGTGTAGAATCAAACTAATGTTGACTTGAATTCCATCTGTGTTTTGTTTTCATCTCCTCTGCTCTCATTTCCTTTCCTTTTAAACATCACTTTTCTCCCTTTCTATTCTCCTTTCTTTTTCATCTCCGCCTGCATTACGTTTTAAATAAACCCGAAGCAATTTCTAATAAAGTTCCATGTGGAGGATCTTGGCGAAAGCCGTAATGCTCCACTTGTGACAGTAAATCTGTTGGGCCTCACCTTCATGCTCAGTAAATGCTGTGCTTTGATGTGTTTAAGGACTGAAAACTTTGGGAATTCTTAGTTTCGATGTTTTTTTTTTCCCTTTCATATTCAGTTGATTAGTTCAGCTCTGTTGCTCGGAGCCAGGGCAGATTATGGGTCTATAATTAACCAAGTTTTTGTAATCCGTAGATCTTTCACTGATTTCACTTTCAGACTTTCAGTTTTGTCTTAGTTCCCCTTTTCTACTGCACGGTTTACATCCGTTCTGTTCTGTTCGTGTGATGCCACTGTTTCTCTAGTGTCACTTCCATTTCCTGTCTTGAGCGCTCTGACGAGCGACTTCGGTTCCCTTTTTGACTATTTAAAGTAACCAGACCCAAAATGTCCGAATTAACATAATCATCTGTTTTCAGTCAGTTCCTTTAAAAGCTGCGACAGTTTATTACTCAAACTGAGATTAATATGTAAAAGCTGCCATTTTGCAGAAATGTAAAATCCGGCTAATAACGCATTTTTTTTTTTTTTTTGAAATGCTGCAGCTTGCATTCTCGATGCATCTACAATTGGCTAAAATTAAGAACTAAACGGAAATCAGAGTAAATGTGCAAAGTGTCTGTGTTCATTGCCCCTACATGTACAGTTGGGTAGAATTATTATTATTATTTTTTTTTTTTTTTACAATAGAATACTGTGAAAAAAAAAAAAATCTCATGCTCAAAAATTTTTGAAAAGTCCAAACTTTATGTTGACATAAATTTAGTAGGTACGTTTCCATCCGATTGTCACCTGACTTTTGAGTGAACTTTTAAAATGTAACAAAAAAAGCGAATTAGCTGTGTACTGGTCTGGAGCAAATAACAAACAGGAAGTAAAGGTTGTAAACTAGCACGGACCACACAGCTCACAAAAACGTTGTGTCTGGTGAAGACTGTGTTGTTTTGGCCATACGCTTCAGATCGTTCTACCGAAAGCCCCAATGATGCATCATTTTAAGTTTAGTAGTAGAGGCTGTATTTATTTTATTTTATTATTTTCATTTTTTTCTGTTTTTTCACGACTTAGTGATATCAAGCCCCTTTAAAAGGAGAACAGGCCCACAGCGTCACAAATCCACAGTCATACTTAACTGTCCGAATGTGGGAAGTTCAAGTCACATTTGGCAAACTCCACACACTCGCTGCCTCTTAAACATTCACCAGGGATCCGCAAAGGGAAACGAGTCGTTGATTCCGCACTAAAACTTCCTTCAGCCTCCGAAATGTTACGTTTAAATAAAATACGGCTTCATTTTCCTTTTATTTTACAGGCGTTGTGAAGGGCGCTAATAACGGTTTCTCTTGTTGATTTTTGAGGTTTGCTCCTCTACGTCAATGTGCTCAAACTAAAGGATGGATTTCACTCCAGATTTCGCTGTTCAGATTTCACTGCTGCAGTAGAGCATGCATTTGTTTTAAGTTTCTTTTTTTTTTCATCTATTTTTAGAGGAGCCAATGTTATGAGTCAGAGTTGGAAACTTGCGTATTAAGAGAGGGCTGTTATTTTTCTCAATTACCCAAAGTAATAAGTCATATGAAGGGCCTTCCTAAATCATCACAATATTTGGGGGGAAATTAAAGGAATACGGTTGTTGGCAGCGTCTATGTTTTTTTTTCTTTTTCCTTTTTTAAATCACACAACAAAATCACTGGCTTTGAAGCAGTTCCCTTTTTTTTATTACAGCGATGATTAAAACAGTTCCGAGGGGATTTTTAAATTTTTTCTTTTTTTTCTCTCCCCCCATTTGTTTAATCGCTGTTTTAGAATAACATGAAATAATATCCACATTTTGCCATGTCACAACCGCAAGCTTTAATGGCTTTTCTTGGGATTTGGGGAAATGATTCATAGCATTCAAGATTTATTTACAAAATAAATATGAAAGGGCTGCTGGCTGTTTGCGTTCTGATCCTTCGTGAAGACGCATTCATGGCTGTTGCCACCAGCACTTTCCTGCGCAGGAATGCTGCGTTCGGGGCGCAGCAGTAGTTTTCTGTCCTTAAAGACCTCAGAAGTTTGTTGGAGAACATTGCTGAGCAAACAGCAAAAAAAAAAAAAAAGGAAGAGATAAAGTTATGGAGAAAGTCAAACTGGAGTTGGGGTATAAAACTGCACGCTATATTTCGCACATCTCATGACAGCCATGTTCTCTACTAATCCATTCTTTGAGAAAGCAGAGCGAACAAAGGGAAAAAAAAAACAAAACACCCGTCTTGTAAGAAAATTTTATTTAAAGAGAAGAGCTAAGTTTTCTCTCTGCGTCCCTTTAGCTGGAGTATTTCATCACAAAGTGTGCTATTGCTTTTAACAGACGCACATTTGTAACCTCGTGTCTTATTGCAACACCTTGGCAGATAACACAAAGACTCCGTGCATCTTCATGTGGCCTCTTCCACCCAGCACATTGAAGAAAATAGCACAACAAAGCACTTGGGGGAGTGAAGCAGGAAACATGAGCAAATATCACTCCCTATTGATCTGACCACTGCTATAAATACAACTAATGTTTAGTGGAGGATCTCCTGTTCAGATACAGGGTGTTTTGCTGTAATGCCTCGTCCTTCATGAAGTTATCTTTTTAGGATTCATGTTCTCTGGCCTTAGTATTAAATTTCCCCAAATCAATTATTTAGTGGCTTAAAGTGGCTATCACTAGCCTCTGAGTTAGCTTTATACCTGCAGTGGGCCGACACCGTCCAACTGAGGAAGCTTTCGAGACGATCTGACGAGTTTGGAGCAAAGAAGCATTCAGGATAAATAGGAAACAAATAATTAATCGTTATTTAGTGCATGTCAAAAACATACAGTACATACAGTGAAATGAAGTGCTTAGATATAACCTGTCTGATGACATGAATTAGGCTGGAAAATCTCTAAAGGCAACGCATCACGCTCCATCAATATGGAAATGGTGACGGTCATTTCTAAAGCTTTAGGTTTCCGGTAAACCATCAGTTAGAGGCGTCTAGTATTACAACCATTGTTCCAAACTCTCACCATGATTATACCAAAGAATACCAACAATATACAAATAGTATTCTCTTATGAGACATAATTAAAATGTTTCAAATTGCGTATTAGGGTGAATTTACACCAGGCCTATTGGTTTGGGAAGGTGTTACTTTACAATCGAGCTGTTGTCCGCTTACAAACCTAGGTTTTGGTTCGGTCCAGGTGAACTCTGCTGCTGTTCAAATCCACATGTGAAGGCCAAGCGGACCGGAGATCGCTCCAAAAGCAGGGAGCGGACTGCAGCGCAGGGCATTCTGGGTAAATACAACCCAGAGAGTCTATATGTGTCTGGCGCTGGCAGGAGAAATTCCTGGTGGTCTTCAGAAAAAGACAAACGATAAAATCCGACGCCACTCCATATTCATTTACATTTTGTGAAGAAGGAAGTCTTCTGGTCTTCTTCAGACGTTTCCATGTTGCTTCCTCCAGTAGTTCTTGGTGCAGCGCCGCCACAGGCGAGGGCGGGTGGGGTCAGGTTTTTCAAAGGGTTTTGGATCGCTTGACACGTTGCAGGGAGAAAGCGAAGCGCACCAGCTGAAAATGTAACTGGTGTTGCTCTTTTGGTCCCCAGTCAAACTGAGGACCCTTCTTCGCTTCATGAGTGAGCGTGACAGACTCGAGCCCCTCTGAATTCAGAGAATATCGTCCATTACTCCCACCTAGTGTTGTGGATGTTCCTTTAAACTGACAACAAGGATGTCCTCATTTGGTTTCAGCTGGTCTGAGAAACACTGTAGTCTGTGAAACCTCTGCAGGTTTCACAGACTACAGTGGCGAATGAAAGTGGGTTTGGCTGTATAGACATCAAATCACTACATTTGAAATCGATTCACATAGAAAACAACCATCTACTTTAACCTCTATATGTCTTGGAAGTTATTCCGTTTCGGTGACACTAAAAATGCTGCTGCTTTAGCTTGTAATCACATCTATGAGCCACATGTGAACCTTTTGCAAGGTTGCTTTTTTTTTTCCCCTGCTGTGATATTTTAATAATGTATTTCTCCATTTTCTGAATTGAATTACACATCTCACGGCCTGCCTGTTGTCACCTGCCCCGCTCAATATATATATATATATATATATATATATATATATATATATATATATATATATATATATATATATATATATATGGAAAAACGCTTTGCTTGAAATCTCCACAACAGCTTATTGTGGCCTCAGGTTGACTCAACCTTAAGTTCACCCCTCTTTACACAGCGCGATTTCCTCGCCACACTAATCTCTCGGGTGCATTTTACTGCACACGGCTCGTTGTTTGTCTCGGGCTTCAACTTCCAACCCCGGGGCAGGTAGCAGTAATGGGCTATACAGGAAACAACATTGAAGCAGCGCCCTGCAGTGTGGATCCTAATGAGAACAGGAACAAACACACACACACACACACACACACACAGACACAGACAGACAGAGGCAAGCATATTTCTTTCTTGGAGGAATTAGATTCTTAAAAGTGGTGGTGGTGCAGTGACATCCGTTGAGTCTCTGGGCTTTTTATGGAAGGTTCTGCTCCCCGCCCACCGTCTGAATGTACAGTGCCGTGCAAAAGTGTTCAATCAACTGGACGTCTCTTGAGGTACGTCTTGAGCAGGTTTGCATTTCCATGATGTTGCCACTCTTGTGTTTTACTGTGATTATGGTGTGTTTAGGGTCTGGATATGCAAGAGGGGTTGCTGTCGTGTTGCAAGGTGATGCTCCATCCGACGCTCGAGTCTTTTGAAGCCTCTACCACATACCCATCCAGAATTAGTCAGGAAATAACTCACTCTTCTCCTCGTCTCTGACCAGATTCCCCATCTTTGTTAAAGAAGAGTAGTCCTTCAGCTTGATGGTACAGTGAAAGGGTACAGTTATTTATAGTGTTTAAGCGCCAAAACACTCAAGTACTGTACGTATTTTTGTATCCGCGCGAACTCCATCCACATCGTCTGCAGACCGTTGAGATTTCATAGTCAAGCATATTGACCACCAGCATTTCTGATGACAAATTCCTTCATTTCCCTCTATCTGAATAGTTTCTATCAAGTTGATGAGCAAGCTGGACACCTTACACCGTTTCTTCTCCGCCAGGGCAGCCATCACACACAGGTTAATGTGGTACGGAGTGGCAGTCTGGCCGTGACCTGGCAACCGTTTGTGCCAACTCACATACAAATAGGTCCATGGGAACACTGTTTCCTGCCAAACGGGTTTCTGCACAACACAGAGTATGCAGTCATAAAGACTTTCCTTTGCACAGACGTGTCCAGTGAACGTCCTGAGGAGGAGTGGACCTTCGCGGAGTGAGATGTATACCTGAGCATGAGAGGGCCTGTAGTTCTCGAAAAGGTCAAAACGTTTCGTTCTGTTCAGCCTTATTCTTGCTGTGTTCCTGTGTAGCTCACTGCAAGCTTGGTTTTTTTATTTTTGACAATAACTTCGGTCTCGTCATTTTTCTACAAAGGTGGGGCTGGTAGAGTACAAGACTTGCAATTGTCCTGCCGACAGGAGCTGCAGCTTCCGGGCAGGGCTTGCAGCCCAGCCAGAGGTTTTTCTGCATGGAGTTTGAGGGTTCGCTCCAGGACCTACTTTAAACGACAGCCTGCAGCACAGGCGACAACCCACATGCTGTCGCTCGCTGTTGTAACACGACGACAAAAGGAACTAACTCAAGACACAGGGTTGGATTTTTGCCTTGACCGAAGTGATGGCCAAATGTTAAGCATTCTTCTTTTGTGTGTTAACTGCGTCATTCGGTAGATCGTAACTGCAATTTAATCCGCTAAGGATGCAAGTTGTCCTGCAGCCCCTTTTATTGGCTCACACAGATTTCAAACACTTTCTCATATTCCAGGCAGGTACTTGTAGCCACAATGTAAGTGGCTCTATTTGCTGTGACAGGCCTTAAGTCAGTGTGAGCATGTGAATGTGGAGGTGACTCAGGGCAATGCGTGTGTGCATGTTGGCTAATATTCCTGCCCAGGCAATGGAGCGCGCTCGCCGCAGTCTGTCATCGCTTGCTTTCATGGCTTTGTGAGCTCCTGCAGAAACCCACAGTTCTTCCACTCTGCATTTTCTTGCACGCACTCACACCGACATGTGCGTGCGTCGTTCTGATCGAGGCAGCTCACCGATGGGATTGTGTGCGTTTCACCGCAGCGAGCGCACCCCTTTACTCTGATACTCCTGATTAAAATCCAATGCTACCAGCTGTCGTCAGAAGTTTACCTGATTAGTTAAACGGAGACGACCGGCGTGCAATTTAATCTGTCTAAATTTCTTTCTGCGAAGGCCTCAGAGGTTTGATATTTGCAAACAAAGTGTCACGCTGGTGGAAGATCAGAGATCCAGATCTCAGAATATTGTTGCCAATAGAACTTTTTATGCAGATTTACAAGAAGAAATACCATCCAGGAAGGAAGCTGGAAGGTAGCCACAGGGACACTGGCAGCTCAGATCAAATAATGTTCATAAGTTGGATTGGCCTAGTCAAAGTCCAGACTTAAATTGAACTGTGAAACTGTGGAAAGAATTGGAAATTGATGTTGTATTTGCTTTAAAGGGTGGCTGGATAGAAATGCACACCGGACTTTTCCGATTGATTTTATGATTTTTAATTTTTTTTTTTTTGCACTACTTTATATTTTTCTATTATGTAACAGAATTAGTCGTGGCATGCAATTAAAACATTTTATCAAGTTAATTGCAGGGTCTGTCCTTGATTGATCAAAATGAACCGCATTTCAATCAAAAAAGCGTGAAAAATGTTCATTTCAAAAATCCTTTTAGCTGCTAAATTATTGAATTAATAGGAATATAACCTCAAAAACAAATATTTATTGTTTTGTATCCTATTCTGGTTATCCAAAGTGCAATTACACCGAGTATTTCAGGAACCAAACCCAATTATCCGTGGAACTGCTTTGAAAAAGACTCGTCTTCAGAAATGTGGACTGATGTTAGTTTTACACGCGTACCGGAAATGTGTGCATACAAAGGTTCTGGCTTGGGATCAGAAAAAAAAAACAAAACAAACCCCCAAAAATGAGTAATTGAATAACATTTTTTAGTGCCTTAAAATCTGTTATCAATTAATGAAAATTTAAATGTGCAAGTCCCGGCCATGTTACAGGGTATAATACTCATTTGATTTTATTAATAGTAGATCTAAGATTTTGAGAGTTTCTTTACTGATCGTGTCTCGATTGGTTTCATCTGAATCAAGGTAGTGGGACGAGTTACTAATGTTCCTCCATTACAGCACTGGAAGCGAAAGGAGCGACGTCGTGTCTGTTTTCATTATTCCTTTTTACACGGGCTAACAGCCATAAATTGAATAATACAAAGTTGTGCATTATTCTAGCGTTGCGTGCTTCACTTTCTCACCCATCTGCTGTTTTATTTCTCCAACATTACCCCTATTGTATTGTCTAGGTAAGAGGAAATGGTGTAAAAATGAAATATCAGCGTGCCTAGTTCTCATTAATGTGCATTCTCTATTGTTTTAATGACCAGTTGATGCCTCTGACACCGTATTTTGTTAACGGGACAAACACAGTCCTTAAGGCTCCAACACCGACATGTTCGCGTGTGTTCATTTTCCGCCACGAAGCCACGACATCGAGCTGCCTGTAAATACCGAAGGCAAGAAAAAGTTTTGAGAGAGTTCATGCAGATGCTTCGGCGCAGCAGGACTGTGAAAAAATAAACAGCACAAACACAAATTAGGTGCAGATTAAATTCACCACAGAATCCTCTTAGTTTTTTGTTGTTTTTTTTTTTTAAACATTTTTTTCAGTGATCTGTGGCCTAAAATTAATTTATGTGAATAATTACAGATAATCGCATTCAATTATGCAATTAATGCTAATATGACTAATAATGCAGTCTAATTAAGACAGCCTTGACAATTTACAATTTACCAAAGTAGGCCACTTTTTTTTTTTTTTTTTTTCTTTGCAATTAAAATTTCAGCTTAACGTTGAAAGTGGGAAAAGGAAAAGAAAAAAACCCTTGCTGAGGATTTCCCATGGAGCTGGTAGACGGCGCCATGTAAATACAGGTGACGGAGAGGGTAATAACACACTTATATGTTATTACCATAAATATTGATGTTGCGGTATAACCCACATACATTTCAGCATCACAAAAAGGTCACATCGTACCACACTATCAAGTCCAGCATGAAACTGATCATCACCGGCACCTCGTCACATGTCGAACACATCATTATGCGCGGGGACGCCCCCCCCCCGCCCCCTCCGGATGCAACGCGCCGGGTTCTGATCTTCCACGGGGGGCCCGTTTCGTTTTGTCACCGGCGGGCGGACGGTCAATCCAACGAGCGGTGATTGGTGGAAATGTAAAACGTGACCTTTCCGAAAGGAGAGCCGGCACCATTAACTAAAGGTCAGAGCAGACAACACATTTAACACCGGCCACCGCTCCGCCGGCGCCGACACGGAGCCGTTCATGACAACAGAACCCGCCACCGGTCACGCAGCAAGTGGATTCGTCTTCCGCGTGCTTCCCCACAGTGAGGAGACCTGGCGGGGCTGGAGGCCTGTAAGCCATGTGGGTGACACATTGTGCACTTTAATGAAGCACATCAGCTGCTCTGTAATGCTCAGAAAAGGCATTCGCCCCCATACACAGATCAGACCAATATGAGAGCTGCGCAAATGTTGTGTATTCAGGGAAAGAAGCTATCCCAGCCAACTCGAGACGATGCGGAAAAGTAGTTGCTTAACTTGTCATCAAGCTAGGAGTAAACTACCATTTAACGTATTTTTGGAAAGTTTCACCCATCGGTCAATCGCTTAAACAAAACCTTTCTGACAACTTGAAGTAGAGTCAAAGGTCTCAAAAACCAACACTGATCACATGTGAAACAGCGTGATTGGTCAACCCGCCAATGGTTTCACAGATGGAAATGAGCCGCTCGGTCATAATCTCGTGTATTTACATGTTCATTAAAGGGGAAGTATGATGTAAAAATGACTTTTTTTTAGCTTTACATTGTTATAATGTTATTCCCTTGAGTACAGGTGTCAAACTTCAGTTCTCGAGGGCCACTGCCATGCAACCTTTAGATGTGCCTCAGCCGCACCACACCTGAATAGAATAATTAGGTTATTAGCAAGAGTCTGGAGAACTGATCTACACAAGAAGATAACTGCCCTAAAGTGTTGCTTTGACTCTTTCATGGAGGTTTGAGGAATCCTTGAATCACCCGATGATCGGGAACCTTTTCCTAATATTTTAAATATAAATTATTTACATTTCTTCCTGACCTGAAGTACGCCCCACTTTTTAATTATTTCACAGCTTCTCACCAGATACAGACACAGACAAACTTTTCTGTGTAACGCGTACCTTCTAAGGTTTCTGATTATATTTCACCCCTTAACGATAACGTCCTTCTGTTTCACTGGAAATCCTTTGAATGATTCTGTAATTGATGAAAGCATGAATTATGCTCTGTACCAGAAAGTTATGCAGGGCAATTACGCGGAAGGCGGTGCTGAAGTCAGAGTTGATGGGAAGACGGATGGAGCTAGTTAAAGGCATGAAAAGCCGAAAGAGGCTGCAAAAGACGCGGGACTGCGGCGCCTGAGACGCCTCTCGGCAAGACCGTAAACACACAGCGAGCGCAACTCCGGAATGATTTAGAGCGAAGCATATTTATGTGTAAGAATGACCCAGTCAAAGCCCGGACCTAGATTAATTCTAGAATTTGTGGCAGAGCTTCAGAGTTATGGCTTGCCGAAGCTGTCCATCGCAGTGGCTCGAGCTATTCTGCTACAAATAAGTACAACTAGTCATTTGTGTTGGTATCTGAATAAAATGTTCATGAAATCAGTAAATGAAAATAGTTGGATTGTGACAAAATATGATAAAAATACTTTTAAGAGGCATTTTTTAGCTACATTAGCTCTATGGCTTATACATACATTTAAACATGCAGAACACACATCATATCTAACAGAGGTAGTGATGTATTTATTGACCAATAACTGTGTTTTTATTGTTTGTACCCGCTAGCAAGCTATCTTAAAGCTATTAGTTGGCTTTTCTTGCTAGGGTTTGATGGCTTTTTAAAAAAAAAAAAAAAAACCCTGCTAGCGATACGCTAATAGCAATAGATTAATATCCCAAATTGCCCCATTTTCTTCTATTAAAATTGCAGAATCTGCATGAATTATAAACTTCTGAATCGTCAGTGTTTCTGACAGCCAGAGAACTCCTCTGAAGTGTCGGTGGAGTTCTCTGTCTGGGTGGTTTGTGACCCGAAGGCCCCGTTGACACTCATGACATTGGCATGCCCAGACTGCGGCGGATAATGGAGCGGACGGGCGACCTTTATGATGAATTAATAATTGATAGAGTAATTGGGTTGGCCTCTTACTGAGGCCGAAGGAGGCGACGGTTTTTGCCTGGCGCAGCTCAAAGAGAGCCATTATTCTGCACCGTGTGGCCGGCAAAGGGCAAACAGCAGATCAAATATTCACCATGGAGAACACACACACAATTATCCCTGACTTAATGGGGGCTGACTTCACAAAAAAAAAAAAAAAGAAAAAAGTCTTTGCTAAATGCAGCCGACTGGGGCTGACCACGGTTACTGGGGGTCACCTTGCAGGATTCGGTCAACACTGGAGCTAATATGACCGGTAGAAGCGACGGTGGCGGAAATGATCTTCATCCGGCTTTGTCAACAGAATATCAAGGATATGATTAAATATAAAAAGGTTGGGGCACGGGGGAGGAGGAGGGGAGGGGGTATTTTCACAGCAATTAGTCTAAGATAGCACTCGCTCCACAATTGCTTTATGAGGGATGGTCTTTCAAAGAGGGGAACCGATCACATCCCAGAGCGTTCACTCCTCCATCTGTCCTCCCCTCTCTTGGTCTTTCTTTGACGTGGAAATAAATGCGTCCTGCCATGTCTGCTTAAACGCCGCCTCGGTCCTGCATATCAATTTTTTGACAGCGTGGCTTCGCCGTCCATTAAGGCGTAATTACGTTAAAGATCCTCCATCTATTATTTGATGCTTAGCTGTGCACGCAAATCGCGCCGAGGTCAAACTCCAATCGAAGTCTTTCCGTTTAGTGACTCTTGAGTGCCTCGTAGGTTTTTCTAATTGGGCCTTTTGAGCACTAATGGCACGTCACGACTGATGATTCCCCCTCCACCCTCCCAGCCGCCCCCGGTTTTGAGGTCCGACATATGCTTTTTGCCAAACGCGGGGCAGACATTAAAGAGAGCGGACGGGCGGGGACGGAGGGGGTGGGGGGAGACGTTTCAGCTTGCTGACTATGAGCAGATCGCTCGTCATTACCGACTCATTTGTATTCTCTTGATGAAATCCTTTTTTTTTTTTTCTTTTTTTTTCCCCTCCATCTATTTGGTGTGAAAATGGAAAGTTGCGGGTAAGTTGAGGGGGAGAGTCAGAAGGGGAGAGCTTAACAGAGAGGTGGGTTCACAGGGTTCGCTCAAGCATCAGGGGTGAGACGCCCTGCCTGACTTATGGAAAGCGGCTGTACATTAACCAACTTCAGCTCGCAGAATGCAGCACGAATAACTAATAATTCTCATTTGTGTTGACTGCGGTGTGCTCCCCGTCTGCCTAACCCTTATATATCATAGTGCTTTATTAAACTATTCATGCCGCATGGATTTCTTTTTTTTCTTTTTATTTTTTTTTTACATTAAACTTCAAAGTATTCTGTTGGAACTTTATGTGATAGTCCAATACATAGTTGATAACGGTACATTAGAGGGGAAAGTGATTCGCGGTTTTCACTTTATATTCACGGATTGACCCATTTGAGAATTTTTTTCCCTGTGGAATGTAACTCCTGATTATTTATTAAAAACCAGCCATGTTGTGGATTTTTTTCATTTTTTTTTATTTTTCGTAACACACGTGTGAAATATTCGAAAGAAAATGCGGCTTTGGAAGTCGAGACACACGGCACGACAAGGTATCGCCAACGCAGGAGCGCCGTTTCGTTCCCGTGGCGTTGATTGGCTGCACCGCCGCGAGTGAGAACATCAGCTTCTCCCACAGTGCTCAGATGGTTTCCACTGGGCATGTTGCCGTGTAATATCGGAGTATATTTGGTGTTTAAACTACTAAGAGGCAGTTGTAGGCATTTTTACTGGCCGTTTCAAGTATTTGTATTCTTGCGAAACTTTGCTCTACACAGCCTCCACGTTCCCTGCAGCTCCCGTCTGTAAAGACGCTTCACTGCACAGGATTTTATTTACGGGTACATTACAAATGCACGCCGCAATTTTCTATATCTTTAATAGAAACCTTTAAGAGCAACGCAGCCCTCTCCTTTCGCTTCACGATGGTGGAGAGCTTTGTGTTGCACTTATGCAAAATCCAAACATGTGCTGGGGTTTGTGATTCCACTGTGAGTTCATGTGACAAAGTTCAAGGGGAATGCATACTTTTTCAAGGCACCGTATTTGTTTTGGTATTATCCCCCCCGCCACCCCCAAGACGTGAGCGTACTCGCCACCTCACCTCCCGAGACACAGAGACAAAGAGGCGTTTTACATGTTTGCAGGTGAACAAGAGGCGACTGCCTTTGTTTCAGTATTTAAATATTTATCAAAAGGGTGGTAAAAGAAACACCCACCTCCTTTATTATGTTTTTTTTTCTCTCTCTTTTTTTTTTTTTTACGTCTTAACTAAACCTGGAATAACAGCTAAAAATGGATCGCTTTTAACAAAAAGCGTACCCAGAGAGCCTCGCAGCGCAGACTCGCTCTTTGAAGTGCGCTTCCTGCAGCTCGGAGCGATGGAGGTGCAGCCCGTCACCTCCTGAATACTCTCTCGACAACATGACAAGCCGCTTAAACAGATGAGCAGCGACGAGTCCACCATTTACCAAAAAGGATGTTTTGTTGTCTCAGTCCCTCCTCCTCCTCCTCCTCCTCCTCCCCCCCCTCCCTCCCTCATTGGGACTGCAGTTGTAAAGCGTGGGGAGTGACGCGCACAGCAGGTGCCTGCAAACTCGACTGAAGCTCAGTTAAACACACCAGAACAGCTCCCTTCTCCCCTCCGTCTGCGCTGACGAGGGATCAAACGCAAGAATGCTGACACGAGCAAAATAAACCCAAGAACACGGGCGAGGCTTGATGACGAGATCAAGTGGAATTCTTGAACGTCCCGGGATATGGCGTCGAGCGTCCCGCGCTGGATGCCTGGAAGCGGCCTCATTAGCTATTCCAGACCACATCGGAGACGGCGCTCGCGGGCAGGTGGTCCGCGAGGGGGCCGCCCGGATCCCCCCCTCCACCAGCGCGATGAAAGGCATCTGCTTGTCACGCAGATTTGACTGGTCCGGCGTTTAATCGCCGGACTCTGGTTCGGACGGGGCCGTCGGCTCGCTGTAGCCAAAGCCGGGCCCGGGTGAGCTGGACGTGGGCGCGTATATCAGCTTAAAGCAAAGAGGACGTCGAACACGTGGCAGGGGGTCGGCAATAAAGAAGATTTGTGCGGTGGAAGGGCTTTCGGCTTCCCAAAGAGCATCCTCTGTTTACCGCGCCTTGACAGGCAATCACATCCCCACGACCATTTCATAGTCTGGTTCGCAGCTCTGCAGGAAAACAGATTCGTGAGGGATCACAAAGCAAAATTATTAAAAGGAGCCAAGAAACAATTGACTAATCCGGTGCAAACCCAAGTATTGGGTCTTATTGACTTACTGTCAGCGTAATCCATATCTTATCCATCTGCTCCAGTGCTGTAAAACACCAAAAGCATATTAGTTGTTTGTCTCCTGCGAGGGTTTTAGCTGACAGTAGCCTGAAGGGCTCTGTGGAGTCATTTGGAAGAGTACCTGTAAAGCCACGCTCTGTGAATCCTAATTCTGCTGTTGTGTGTGCTTGTGGTGAAAGCTCAATAGCTTTCTTGCCTGGGTTAACACAGGAGCACTCCACAGTGAGCACTGCAGGAGTGTTATGCCTTCACACTGACATGGAATAAAGTCTTCGGAGACACATCTCCGTCTTTTCGTGTGAGCGAGCGAGCGTGCGTGCGTGCTGCTGGGTTGCGCTTTACAGCAAATATTTTCTTTTAAATAATTCACGAGAAGCAAACAGTTTTCCGGAGAACGTTATAGAAGCATTATCTTGTCTGACTAGAGGTGAAGCGGTGCATTCAGACGACGACCGTTGGGTCCACAAGAATAAGACGGGGTTTAAGGGATATTTGAGGCTGGGGGGTTATGGAAAGGCAACTGCAGCCGTTCCTCCTTTTGGGTTGCCACGTTTGCGGCCTTGTGTGCACACCAATGCGGGCTACTATTGCCAGAAGGTTTGAGTTGCCGTGGTTGATTTTTAATTGTTTCTTTTGAAATTGTCATGAGTTTCTTAGAAATTGCTTTGGGTTTGCTTTAAATCAAACGTGGGGATGGACAAGACAGGGAAAAATAAAAAGAAAGAGATTGGGGGAAGACGATAAAAAGATAAAGCTGCGGTAAGAAGAAGGAAAAGACGTTACAAGACCGTATCCCAGAAGTCTGCTTCTACACCTGCAGAAAGAGAGAAAAAACGAGCAGACAAACCACAGTGATATTGCATTTAGAACAATAACAAAAATTCAGTTTCTTGGTACTCTTTGCTACTTTTATCCAGCTGCATAAATTTATTTTAACTAAATTTAAATATAAAGTGTGTGTTTCTCTAATCCCAGTTTAAGGGATTATATCTTGAATTACCATCACTAGTATCAGTATCAAACTAAACATACAATAAATTTCTTTTGACTTGTTTTTTTGAGCTTTGTGTCATGTTACAATGTTATTCCCTCATCAAAAACATTCCTGGAGGGTTGCTTTCATTCATGCATGAATGTTTGAGGAATGCTTGAATCTCTCATGGCTGCCATCCCTGCAATGTGCCGCACATTTACCCAAAGCCGAGCTCCAGCCAGAGCAGGCCTCCACCGCCCGTTGCCCACGTAGCTCCACCGGACTAGCAGCAGGAGCAAATGGCAAACACCTGGTGGAACTGCAACGCTCCTAAGAGCAAGTGCAAAACAGCATCGATGGACGGCAAGGGGAACCACGACGACATGCTGACGGAGATGCATTGGAGAAGGTCGGAGGTCAATTTCAAGGCGTCAGATAAGACTATGATTCAAGGCCAAGTTTTGCAGTCATTTTATATTTCCGTGAGGCCTGAAGGTAACATAAGCTTCGTTCCCATTTACCTTAAAGTTGCACAAATTGAAATTAGGAAAATGAATTTGCTTCATGGAAACGCGACAATTTCCAAACACGTTTTTGGCGCTGGGAGGGTGATGGCGTGGCATGCTTTTTAAAAACGTATAAAGAGAACAAACTTATTC
Source organism: Poeciliopsis gracilis (assembly GCA_911649635.1). Taxonomy (NCBI): domain Eukaryota; kingdom Metazoa; phylum Chordata; class Actinopteri; order Cyprinodontiformes; family Poeciliidae; genus Poeciliopsis; species Poeciliopsis gracilis. The sequence goes on along the minus strand of CAJVRI010001102.1, from coordinate 1,163,042 downwards.
ACATGTGACTTTAGCTACATTTGTTACTTAATGGAAACACCGCAATTGCAAAGTTGCGTTTTTTTCGACATTTGCGAAATATCAACAAAGTTTGTCCATTTGTAATGCCAACATATATGGTATACGTCGTAGCGCCTCTTTCTTACACTCTGTGGCCGTCCTCGTTTGCATTCGCTTTTAGTTGACTTTGCTTCACGACGGAGCGTAAAGGAACCTCTTCCTTCCCACTTCAAGATAAGAGCCTTAGCACAGATACAGCAGGAAGTGGAGCTTATAGCACTCAACTTCATATCCTGGGTACGCAATAATGGCTTACCTCACCAGACAAACTCACATCCTGACAGCAACTGAATATTGCTTTCCAAGAAAGAATTTGATAACAAGTGGTGGCGTTTTAATATTGCGAGACCTCATGTCATAAATCTTGTTACAGCCTTCCATCTGGCAGCATTTTGTGATTTCCTGAGAATTGGGCTGTGTCTGTTTACGTCGTTCTCGTTCATAATAAACTGCCCAACCGAGATCCAGTGGAGGCCAGTGTGTCGTAAACTCCCAGTGACCGAAACTGTAATAACCTTCTGAGGGCTAAAACACACAGAGGTCATTTTCTGTCGACCACTGAATACGCACCCCGTATTCGGTGCTTCCCAGAATCGCCAGAGCCATCCAAACAACCTGACACGACCCTGCTCTGAGGTTTTAATGAAACCCGCCCAGCTCCCATTTCCGCTGTGACCCGGGCAGGGGCAAAAAAAAAAAAGAAATGGCCGGGGTAATGAGGTTGTCTGTGGCCTTGACGGTGACTCCCCGTTTCAGCCCAGAAACCCTGCAGATTCCCAACTCGTGCGCTTGCTTTCATCAAGCTCTCAGCAGAAGGTTCCTGACTGTGGCTGCTTGTGCTCGGCGGGGTTGAACGAGGAGAGCAGTGATAGGTAGGCAGCCCTAATCTTGGCTTTGTCACTAAATATCAAGAAGACAGCAGGGATAACGGGGTGTGACAATGCAGGATAAAGCGCACCAGAGGGCTGTTCATTGCACGGCTTGCTCCGCTTCCCCCGCCTCGCTCTCGCTCGCGCTCTCTCTCTTCCTCTGATCCCGCGTCTCACTTCTCTCAGTCTTGCTCGCGACCCTTTCTTGTTACAGTGTGTTATCCGAGGTCTGATCCCTGTTCGTACTTTTAATATCTTTCTCTCTGCCAGGTGAGTCACGGAAAATGAAATGCTGTGAGCAAGCTGAAGACTGCGTGTGTGAGAGCGCGCGCGCGTGTGTGTGTGTGTTCGGATGTGCCTCCCTGGGCTGTAGTCTGAACTGCCCCGACTGATGAGTCAATACAGGCAGTAGAATCCGTAGCTTTTAGCAGAAAACCAATATGCTGTCTTATCGACTTGTCTAAAGATAAAACAACGCTATATTTTGGTGGCTTGAGCATCTTAAAAGCTGTAAATAGTGTCAGGTCCACGGGGAGAAGAGAATGGCGTGAAGAGAAAAGCAAGATGTTACACTGCCTTTTCTTGGCACATGTAGGCCAAGGATTTCCGATGATTTATTGACCAGGAGAAATCGCAGTTCTATGGGAGGCACTGACACTGTAAGTATGTCGAAGGAAATGTCCTTAAAACTGCGTTCAAATGTTTCATTCTTTGTTTTGGCAGCGTCAAAAAAAACCCCAGATAACCAAATAGTTCACCAGAGGGCAATGAAACGGCTTTCATTACTATCTCATTACCCGAAAATTTAACCCTATGGTTGACCCGACTAGATTAGAACACCCTAGTAATACTAGCGTTTCAATTGATAGTAATCCTATCTAAGCCCAGCCATAACTCTTTGCTTATTAAATATTAAATATTTGCCTTGTGAAATTGCCAAGCTTCAGATAATTTAGTATAAATACAAAAGTTCACCTGACGTTTATGGCAGGCAGATAGATTTGATGGATGGATGGACAATCAAATTGTGTTGCGCAAGTGTAAAACAAGTGACTGATGGATGAATAAAACCACGTTTCCATACTTACCCAGAATCTCGGAAATACTGTACCATAATCAAATTCCAGCCACTTTCAGACCATGTAGCTAACCTAGTGTGTTTAAAGCCTAAAGTTCAACTTCAGGTTAGACACACATTCAGATGAGCATGCATTGGGTTAGTTGCAGCCTTAAGCCCTCAAAGGGGAATTAATTTGTTTCTTTAAAAGGAGAGAGAGAGAGAGAGAGAGAAAAAAACAGAAGCCTGTGGAGTTAAAGAGAGATGATCATCGCGCTGTCCAGAAACATATGGAGAAGGACCCTGAGAGACCTGCAGAATGAAGATAAAGCTGTTTTCCAGCTGCTCTGAAGACTTGCATTATCGGGTTAGCTAGACAAATGAACAACACCTCTGGCGAGTGGCATACAGGGCTCAGCTTATAAATAAAAAGTTAAGAGGGATCTTCTTTGTTGTGAGTCATTATAGATTGGCTCAATCAGCAACCCCTCACCCAACCCACCCGCTATCAATCTCCCCGCCGCTACATAAATGCCAGGAGCCGATAATTAATGATAGATCAGCGGCTAATGAAGGCGGCGTAAGTGATCCTAGGCAATCAGACGGCGTGTTCCGAGTCTTCGGAGGCTCGACAGGCAAAGGTACATCAATTCCACCCTGGAGACGGGTGTGCCGGAACAGCCCGCTGGTCAGAGAAGCAATGACAGCTGCGGGTGAGTTTTACGAAGAAGGAGAGACGAGGTGTCCGCGCGAACCCGCGTGTCACCCCGGTCGCCCGGCTGTGACACGCGGCAGAAGGCGGCCCAGTCGACCGGGAGCGACCTCGTGACGAGACAGACAGCCGTTTAACCTCGAGACCTCCTCAGGCACATCAGAGAGAGGGGAGGCGGGGGAGGAACCGGCGGGGACCTCAGAGACGAACGCTCCTGACAAAATATTTAATTCCGACTTAAAAGGTTATTTCACAATAACACACAGTCCCTCTTGGCTCTTTTTTTTTTTTTTCCCCACCTCTGTCCCCTTCCCCTCCACGGCATTCAATTTATTTCCTTCAGGCGCACGCTTCGCTGGCTACTCTAGTCGACTCCATCGCTCACTACAACTGCTGGTTTATTAAGTTTCCATGGCAACTTGCCGCATCCACTTGTGTTTTATTCCAGCCTGTCGGGACCCCACAGGGTAAATCTTTAAGCCGGAACACCGGGAAGCGATAGGTTTAGACGGAGGGGGGGGAGTACAACCTGCGGCAGCACAGAGGAGAGGGATTGTTGGAGAATTGCTCGTTGCCCTCCGCTCCATTTAACCCGCTATGAGGCAGTGGAGCTGAAGCATTGTTTTTTTTTTGTTTTTTCTTCTTTCGTTTTTTTTTTTTTTTAATGCCACTGTGTTGCCTTGCATCAGGCCAAATTTGAAAACGTATTGACAAAACCACTACCGGCGAGGGAGGCATTCATCTTTTGTTTCATTGTAAAATAAGTGCCAACAAAGGAGCTCCGCATTTAAATTGTTTTAAAGGACACTTTGCTTCGCTTCGCCTTGCTGTGTCAGGTTGAAGGTTTTCGCCACGGTAGCTGCACGGCTCCAGGCATGGCAAAGTCAGCCTTTTGTCGAGACACAAAAGTAGTCAAGATCCACCTTCGCAGGGCGCAATAGAGTTTGTGTAATTCTCCGTGCTCCCCGGAGGACAAACTAACAAAAAAAACTTTCTGCACTTGGTACTTGAGGGCACAAATGTTGCTGGCTTGCTGGTACACTGACAGACTTCGGTCTACCTTTGTAATTTCCCCAGATGTTTCTTCTCCCTGGAAAGTTCACTAAAGTTTCAGAACGATCTTGAGTAAGGCCTGAATCTGAAAGACAATCTAGACGGTGAAAGACTTGGAGCTCATCACCAAAACCATAAAGATATTAGTGGAAGCTGAAATTTCCCACTGACTATCAGATTCTTTCCTATGGAAAGGTTGGTACATCAGGGAAGATGTACAAACCAGATCTGCACATCTTTCCAGATGTGTAATAAGAGAAGTTTGATCCCGTTAGTGGTAACAAAAGCTTTTCAGTTAATTATATTGAAGGGTAGACATATGTTTTGACAACCCTGTTGCAAAGAAACCTTTCACTAAGGACAACCACTTAAAGTTTAAGGCGGAAGAGACATTTTCCCTTGACGGTAACAGCCAGGTGTGTACCTTTGTGGGCAGACCTATACACCTGCATCCAATCGCTATAAACCTTTTGTTTGAACTAAATCGTGAAAAGACAGAAGTCACCAAAACATCATAGTCATGAATAGTGGTCCTACCTTGCAAGTGAGGTTTTGATCTGTTCAATAAAGGTTATTATTACTATTATTATCACATGCATCCTTCTTTTCCCTGGATTTCCATAGTGTCCATTTCTTTTTCCAATTCAAGATTCATTGCAGGCCAGATGAAAGATATTTGCTCTTGCAACAATTAATTAATCAAATTGAAAATAAGGATTAAATAAGGTAAAAAGAAAACTTGTGCAAAACTGTGTGCAGTTTTCAAAACTGCACACAGTTTTGTAATTATATCTGTTACCTCTGAGAACCTGTGGCATTCCTAAAAAAAAAAAAAATCTCTTTATTCTCAAACTGACTGCTTTAGCACTAGGACAACTAAAAATCTTCTCTGTTTCAGGCTTAAAAGCTGATTTCAGTCCAAAACACAAACCGTGTTAGTAACTCAGTTTGGGGGGCCCCCCGTTCGTCTGGAGGCCCTGTAGCTCCAGACCTGGTAAAGCCTGCAGAGTGGCTGCTGCGGTACTTTTCCCTGTCACCGATTCAATCTCGCATTTTTCCTTCTACCACTTAATCACCGGCTCAACTCTCTGGGACCTTCTGAGAGCAAATAGATGTAATCTGCCACATAATAACTTAATGACGTCGATTTTATTTTACAGTCCCACATTTCACATGCATACTAAGGACCTTGTTAAGATTCTTACCAAAAAGCCATAATTAATAACTTTATTTGCAAGATGAGAAATTGCCTTATCTTTAAATTACTCTTCAAGGTATTACACCAGATTTGGGATTCCAGCTCTAATTGGACGCTCGTTCTTTAAAGGCATCCGCGCCCACATTACTGTCTTCATTAAGTGCCAGCCCTATCAGAGTCGGCAGTTTTTCATTAGCGGAGACTCCACACAATCAAGACCCCTTTGAAAGTGATCCCCTTTGCAATGTGTGCTCAGGGCGGGCAGAGAGGAGGGGATCTTTACTCAAACTGCACACGTTTTAAGTCATTTCATTGACAAATTGCCGTTAAATGCACTCTGACCACACGCGGCCGCAGTGAGGGAACTGAGCGAAAGGTCAAGTTCAGTGGAAAGTGGCACTAAAAGGCGATTAGATGAGCCCCTAACTGCCCTAGTTAAATAATATTGATGGCTATCGCTCACGGCGTGGTGCAAAAAGTCGACGACAATGGTGGCAAAGAGACTTGGGTTTAAAAAGGAAGAAAAGAAAAATACAGACAGATGCCATGCCTCTGTGTTGTGAGGATTTGGCTCGTTTAGCCGCCAGACTTATGAAAACGTTTAATCTGCGAGCAGAAAGGATAATTGGAGACAATGAATATGTCCCCTGCTAATTGTTTGTGCTTCGGACAGCGTGAAACCATTAACAAACACTACTCAGAGCCATCAATTTGTCTTCCTCATGACAGGAGAATTAAATACGACCTCATCGCGTTGCTAAAAGTCAATGAATAGAAATGCGCCGGGGTGGGGTGGGGGGGGGCCGAGTGCGTCACATGGTACTGGAATGACACGGCGCCCCGCGAAAAAATATTAACGCCCTTTTAAACGTTCCGCGTTTTGTCATGCCGGATCACACACCCCAAAGCATTTTAAAGGAGCAGCATTAAGTATTTTTGTATTTATGGTGCTGTAAATCTCAAAACAAGTTTGACTTTGTGATTTAACGCCTTGGAGATGGAGCTCCAAGGCACAAACACAAGATTTGCAACAAACACTTTCAAAAAGGTAAGAATATGAACATTCGTATGCAGTCAAATATTGCGTTCTGATGAAGATTTCTGGAGAAAATGTCCCACCGTCTTGTAGCTTAGCACGTACGAGCCCCAACCAGGTGAGCTACTTCCACCGGCTAATTAGACTTTTACAAAAAGTACAAGTCTGTTTGTACTTCTTGTTCAAGAAGTTCTTGAAAAAGAAGCACAATATATATATATGAAAGCACAATATCTTAAAATCACTTTAGAAAGCAGTCGCTCCTTTCACTTCTGTTGCAAAAGACAACGAATCGATGTGACACACGTTGATGTCGCGCAAAATCCCAGCGGCATAAATAGAAGTTTGCTGTCATGTTCTGGCAAAAATGCAAAAAAAAAAAAAAGTTTAAGGGGCGTGAATACCTTTGCTGCACTTCACTGTAAAAACGTCCTCCTCTGCTCTTTACCATGTGGGGCTGAGGATTTAAATTTTAAAGACCACTGCAGGGATGCGAGCTCTTTAAGCCAGCTCAGATTTAAGAGTGAAGGCCACAGGGGGCCAGATAGTAGATCATGAATGGTTCCACTGTGTCTCGGTCTGGAGCTGGACCCCAGTGGACCCATACACACACACACACTGGCACCCACCGCACACTCCACTGGTTCAATCTTTTCATTGCCCTGGTGTCACTATGGAAACCCTCTCCTCCCTTCCTACCCCCCCTTTCCGTCATACCGTCACTCCCACAAACTGTCCCTGCCTCGGTAATCCTCTGGGCTGTGAGGAACCGATACTTAAGGCAACGGATGGCCGGGTTGGTCTGATCGAAGGCTGTTGGGAGGGTATTAAAAGGTTTGGACATGTGCGCCCACCTCATCCGTCCTGCCACACCTGAGTGAAGGCGTTAGTTCGAGAGGGTGCCGAGTGAAAACAGGCCGCCGAGTCGGCCAGGAAGGCATTCTGGCGGAGGCACCTTTGGGAGGACAGGCCGTGATTAAGCAGCAGTTTATCACAAGCCGCGGCGTAAATACCACATGTATCACATTCGCAGCCTCCCAACAAGCTCTGGGACAAAGGGATCATTCTGTTAGCCTGGTGATCTCACCGCAGAGCTATCTCACGCTCTCCGTTATAGTGCCACGGACTGAATCAGAGCGTTGCCAGCTCCTCTTTCTTTCCTTTTCCCTTTTATCGCTTTTTCGCTTGCCCGGTTAAAAATCAAGAGTCGGAATTTCCTTTGGTGCACTTCCTGATAAGTGATCTCTGTTTTCGCCGTTGCTTCCCAGCCTCTCGGAGAGACGGGGCCGCTGATGCATTAGAGATATGCGGCTGACTCGGTTTTGGAAGAAAGAATGATACACTGCAAAAACAACAACAACAACAAAAAAAGGAATTGTGGAGAGCATAAAATATTACAGTCTGTTTCAATTATTTAAATTTCAATTAGATGAGTTTGTGGATTCAATATTCAGCTATGTTTACATGGGTCTCAGACACGAGGAAACGAAGTCACGTCTTTAATGCGTGAGACGTCACAGTCCCACCAAACCGTCAGTTCCCGAAACAACACACACACAAAATGACCTCATAAAAGCGCACGCGGGGTCAGTTCAACCCGGCCGGACCGCGCACAGGGTAAAATTAGATCACTATCTTCTAAGAACGGTTAAAAGTATTGGGCTAATTGGTCATTTTGTAACTGAGTGCAGTTCACCAAACTCACTTTATTTATGTTTGTTTATCATGACAATTTAATGAACTTCACAAATAAACTTAATTTGATTACTTGTGACCAATTAATGCAGTTTTTGTCTCTTAAGTTGGAGCTGTATTCTTTTTATCAGTGTATACTGGGATCAAAGGTGTGACATTCACAGTGTTTGGCTGAGTCAAGACGTTTACTTTGACGTCACCGTCTCGTTGTGTTTACATATTTTTTCTTATTTAAAAACAGAAATGAAAACGTTTCTATGAACCGAGTTAAAAACAATTTCTGAAGCAGTAATTATGATTTTATTACCCAAATCAGAATCATAGTTTGAGAAAAACCAATAAAATTAGCTGTAACAATTTTTTTATTTTCTTAAGTTGATTCACAGAAGCATTTATTCAGATTGTAGGCCCGAGCCTATGCAAGATAAACATAGACATCAAATGGATGGATGAATGCATGGACGTGTTATTAATATATTAAAAGTTGTGGCAGTTAATCAGACTAATTGTCCATATTTCACAATAGAGATATTTTGCGACCAGGCACATTTGGTGATCAGATGAAGAATGTGTAGAAATGCAGCGCTGCAAAAAGCAGATATTAGAACATGATTTACTTTGCTTACTAACAGAGAATGGAAAGGTTCATATGGGTAAAAATTAACAGACTCTTTCAAATTTTTAGTCATGGAGAGCAAACCTGATGACCAAAATGACATTTTTATTCAATGAAACAAGACAGTGAGGGGAACTCAAAACAAACGCAGACTACGTAACTACTGCGGCCGCATAGGTACGTTTGAAAAGGTTGTTGGAGTTGAACCCGCAGTCTTTTTGCTGAACTTCCTTCTTCGAAACAGCGGTTCAACTCTACCCTATGAAAAACAGCTGCAGAAACGTTACTGGTGGAATTGCAACAGATTGTTTTTTGGGGGGGGTTTCAGCGTAAGGGTGAGGAGGAGCGACGGGGAGAACCCCGGATCCACAAGGGGGACGGAAGGGAGCGTAGGATGAGACGATGGGGAGGGTCAGATAACGGAGGCAAGGGAAGGACGAAGAGGGAGACAAGATGATGGCAATAGAGGTGTGTGTGTGTGTGTGTGTGTGTGTGTGTGTGTGTGTGTGGGCGGCAGGGAGGAGGAGGGCTGATAAAGACAGAGAGGGGCGGTAAGAAGTCCCTCCTCCAATCTGATGTTGAACAGGGCTAGTAGCAGAGCACACATTCCATTAGGCAGTAAATATTGACTCAGCAGCGAACAACTGGTTTCTATTGCATAGCAAACAAAGCTATTGTGTGCCTGGCAGCCCTGAAAGGCCTCTGTTTGCACATCACGCTCACAGCTGATAAGTAGGCAGTCTCATTCACTGTGGGGGTCTTATACATCTCCCTTATACCTCTGAGTTTTTCTCTTTTTTCCTTCTTTTTTTTTTCTCTTCACGCCTCCTCCTCCTCCTCTCTCTCGCTCTCTACATTTCTCTATCTGTCTCCCATCGTTGGCCTGCAGCCGCCGGGCCAGCAACCTTGACTGTAATCCCTCTCCACGCCGTGTTTTCAAGTAGCAGCTGAGTGTGCGGCTGAATTAATCACGGGCATTCCCGTCTCAAATGACGGGGGTCCAGACGCGGGAGCACGGCAACAAGCGCTGGGCCCCGGGGGGCGACCCGCCCGCTCCCGGCCCATCAGCATTTTATGAGATTGCGACCCGTCATGAGGCGCGGCGGCCGCGGCGTTTACCCCCCGATGACTGCGGCGCAGGGCAGGGCGTGTTCGTCCGCAGATTACGCTCTACATTTACATGCTGACCTCTGAACCCGGCGCAGCGGCTCTGCGGGGCGCGGCTCGGGACCAGAACCCGGGTGCCCGCGCCCACTTGCGCATTAGTTTCGTTGGAGATTTGCGCACACTCCTTACCGTTGCATCATGGCGGCTGACTCATGGTTTATAAAGGATTGGGCAAGGTTACTGTTGTGCTATTGTGTTGCGATTGCAGGTGTGTTCAGCATGAGCTTAACAAGGGAGGGATTTTTACTGCAGCCTGCAAGACAGGAGGAGAGACAGAGAGAGAGAGGTAAACTGAAGTGGGTGTGAACTGAAACGTAGGTGGAAGCTGAGCTCAGCAAATTTTAGATGTAAATAAACTGGGAATATTTGTTAGATTGTGATTTGAGTGGCTTTTTCTTGATAATACTAAAAATAATAAATATAGATTTTATTTGTTTAGCGCTTAGATACTTTACAAGAATCAAGTACAAACATAATCATAAAATGTGAACGTACACACCACCTTAAAACAAATAACTACAAATAAAAAAATTCATAAATCGTAATTGTGTTTCATAGGTAATGAAACATTCGTATAACCTTGTCAAAACGCTGCGTAACATCACCGTTTTAGAAAAGACCATTTATGGATTTATGCAACGACCTTTTCACAGTTCGATCTCCGGCTAAGCCATCCAGCCACGTGTGCATCACTGTGTAAGAACTGATGTAAGTGCCGGTCAAATGTTGCAGCAACGACCCAATAATAGGATTACTTCATCTTGTTATGCTACTCTAAACAGATTCTCTGTCTGCGCTGATGAAGATGAACTCACCTCAGCATGCTGGCTGCCTCCAGGAGCTCCAACCGGTGGAAGAGGCAGCTCATATATTCAAAACACTTAACTCCCATTTGTTTTTCTTCATTTAATGAAAAGCAAATGTTAAACGATTGATATTTTTAGCTCTGAGGTTGAAATTTAGCCTAAAAAAAAAAAAAGCAACAGAAGACGTGTTATCCGTCAGAATTACACATTTGTGTTTAGTATCAATTTTGTGTGTAAATACATTATATTATTTTGGAGTATTACACATTGCAAGTTTGTTTTGTATGCTGCGGTGTCTCCAGGACGATTCATTCTTCCATCGCTATTTCATTTCATACCCTGGAAAAATGACAGAACATCTGAAGTACAATGTGATTACGTCTGAATGGAGCCGGGAGCTGGTCACGTCCTGTGCAAATATGTTTGCATTGAGTCATGCATCTCTGCGTCGAGATCGGTTGCTTCATAGTACAAACGTGCCTTCATTGAGAAAACATAGTGCCATCAACAATTGCAAAAGTGTACTTGGCTCCTTGTCAAGAATGTTCCATTCTATCCCGGCCCTGGGAGCGTGCCAACCGCTGTGCTCTCAAAGTACACATCGAGTTCAAACCGCAGCTGAAATACCTCCTAAATTAGAAATTGTCTGCTTCTACATACCGAACAGATCATTAGAGCAACCTGTAAATAAATCAGCGGAGCAGGAAACAGACCTTCACAGACTTTCCAGACGTCTGAATGTTACCAGTGCAAACAGTTAATTGCCGGGGGACTCGAGTGGAGGCGTTGCCCTACTTGGGTGTCGCTGGAAATGTTGCAGATAGAGGATGTTGCAACTTGGCACTACGTGTCATAAGTCCCAGACAGCCAGGAACAAACTGTACACAGGTGTGCCAATTATGATGAAACTGGCAATTGCTTCATGTGGGATGGTTCAGAGATTTAAGGACAAGAGCTCGGGTTTTACAATATGTACCCAGTGGAAGTCAGAAAACCTGAGAATTCCCTTGGATTTCCATGCACAGAGACAAACACCGGAAACACGAAGAATACGGCTCACGTGGTTCTAAATTACTTAAGTTTTTAATTTGTTTATTGAGGGGTTGTTGGTGATAGCTGCTGTCGTAAAACCTTGACTTACCTTAATTCAGGTAAGGGAGGTTTCCTACCTGAAACAATGACCGTCTTGCTCATGCACACTGTTGGTGTGTCCAGTTGTGTAACAGAATCCTGCATGTGTGCTAACATGATCCAGGTCACCTGGACGCAAAAGACTGCGCTGTAACTTTACAGCTCGACATGAAAAGCCTGACCAGCAGTCACTTGTAATTTTGCATTCTCCAAAAGAAACACATCTTCCCCCTCCACCCACACACACACACACACACACACACACACACACACACACACACACACACACACACACACACGCACGCACACACACAACCCCTCACACCTCACTCAAGACTGACTGTTCGCCTGCCAAAGTGGCACCTACTTTAAAGAACCCCTACAAGGTCCTGTGTGGTCGCTAGGTGTAAGGCGGCGCATTATAATTACACTGCTTTTGTCACTGTGTGATACTCCGACAGATGTTCGGAGAGGAAGTGCCCCGGAAGGCGCAGCGCTGTTTATCACAATCTGCCGCGAGACCTGTAATACCAGGCACAGATTGAAGACTTTAATACTGCTCCTCCACAGCAAAGAAAAACGGCAGTAAAAATGAAAGCCAACCCATCAAAGTACAATATGTCCAGGCGACAGCTTTGCAGAATGTTTCGCCGCTTCCTCTCCTACCCTCCCCTTCCTCGCTCCTCTATGTCTTACTCTTACTCCTCTCCTTTCCTCATCTGTTTCCCTCCTTTGTCACCGTCTCTCTCGGCTCTTTCCTTCCCGTCGGACCGCCACCTCCAGCCTCCTGCAACCGGATGATCTCCTCGATAAGAAGGGTTTCACCATGACCAGGACCCCTTCGGAATCAAGCAGTGCCAAAGTCTGTGGGACTCTGCCATGGTATTCTGGGACTTTTGATCCCAGTGATCCTGAGAGAGACGGATGACAAACAATCATGATAGGGGGCAATAAATCAATCTTCACCATTTTTTTTTTTTTTTTTTTTTTTTTTTAGGAGGCAGTGCTTTGGTGAAGTATGAAACGGTGACTCACAGGACGTGACTAATTTGTAGTCATTGTTAGAATAACTCAAATGCTCAGTTGAGTGCTTGATGACCTGAATAGGTATCTGTTGGAAAGTCTTTTGTTTTCACGTACAACAGGAAGTAGTTCTTGAATTGTGGCCCTGTTGCGTTGAGTTTGCTATCACTAATAGCAAACCCTATTAACTCTCCCACGGCCTCCGCGCGAAGCTCAGAAGGAGCGCAGCAGATGTCACGGTCAGACTGCGGGGAAGCGGTGGGGGGTTGGTTGGCCCCATCAGACTGTCTGTTCCCGAAACCACACACACACACACACACACACACACACACACACACACACACACACACACACACACACACACACACACACACACACACACACAAAACTTGGTAAAAGTGCACGCTGGGTCTGTGTCACCCCGCTACATCCCACACAACATACCCTGTCTCTTAAGACTGCCAGAGAATTAAAGATGTTGTTGGGCAAGGAAACTCCACCACTTCAAGTACTTTAGGTAATTTAAGCGTTCAGAAGAAAATTAAATGGTGACAGATCATTTCTGTGAGTAACACAGTGACAATTGCATCATGAAAAAAATTATATTTAGTTCAACTACCTTACTGAAACGGATTTCGGGAATTGTTGATTTGCGACACCCAATGGCTTCCTGACCTGAACTTTGGTAACATCAGCTTTAGAACACAACTTGTGATTCTGAACTCTTTATTATGGTTAGTTAGGATTTTTAATTCACCTCAAAATTATACTAAGCTGAGTATATGAGTATATGAGTTGTGCTTTACTAAAATCTCTGGAGAAGAGTTCTTTTCTTCTTTCTTTTCGTGAAGCACAAACAGTGGAGCGTCATTTGAATAATGTTTCATGAGCGTCTCCGCTCCTCCATCCCCCTGCATCGCTCCCCCATCGGCTCATCCTCACGTCCCACCCGGGGAGGAATCTGTTACGATTTACTACAACGCGCACACACAAACCACACTTATGTCATCCTCATGCAGGCGCACATTCCCACATAAACCAGAGATCACCATAATGCCTAGCAAGTTGAGGGAAAGTAGATTTTTTTTTTTTTTATGATTTTTCTTTTTTTTTTTACTGGGGTGGATTTCAAAGGGAACATCGATTGAATTCCCCCCTCTGTTTCCCTCTGTGATATAGTGTGTCCTAATATAGTGCATCTGGAATGAAAATGGATGGTATTGCATGGAAAAAGATTATTTCAAAGGCCACTGCTGCTATTTTGTCTGAATATCAATGTTACTCCCAGATTTTGATCCCATACAGCACAACCGCATGGGTTTGATATCAGAGAACAAAGGTTATAGCTTAAGGCGAGGTTTGATGCGAGCCTGTAATCCCATGCGAATGCAAGGGGACATCTATCCACAAGACGTGCTGCGACTACTCTCGGGTTTTTGCACAGCTTGAAGTCCTCCCCCCACCCCCCCGGCATCCTCTCCTCCTCCCCGCCTTTTCTTCCCTCCCATTTCATCTGTTTTAGCATGTTATGGTGGAGAAAAGGAAAAAAAAAAAAAAGATTCCTCTTAGTTATTAACCAGTGGATTGGTGCCACTGGTTCCCCTGGCCCAAATGTCTGGGTAAAAATAACTACACTTCATAGCTTGATGTAGTCACATAAGATCAAATCCTAATTAATTAGGAAAAAAAAAAGAAAAAAAAAATCATGCAAATGTGATACTTTGGTGTTCTTCCGTGTTCCCTTAGTAGATTAAATTAACACACATATATAAGAACGAATATATCGACAAAATCCCAGATGGTGGATAAACACGACGCTCGCAGAAAGTGCTGTAAAACTAAACAAGCGTAAACTTTAATATGCTTTTAAAATAGCACTGGCAAACATTGTTAAGTGACAATTAACATTATACTGAGGCCTATAAATTATTTTAACGCTCCGCTCGCAAATACACAGTGCTAAACCAATGTGGTGGTGGAGGATTTATTTGTTTATTTATTTATTTATTTTGCGTCTGCAGGTTCATTTTTACAGACTGTTTACGCGCTAGCTAAGAGATCCGAGATTATTTATCCTGTCGGCTCGTCCCCCGCTCAGCGTTAACGTCGGCATTCCGCCACCCGCTGAGGTCCTGCCACGTTTTCAGGTGAAACATTAAAGGCCTCCTCCATTTCATGCCTAATATTTTATGATATGATTGGAATGGAAATGAAGATCCAGCTGTGCTCCTGGGTTTGAGTCCTGAAACCTCTGCAAAGTGTACATGTGTATGTTCTTTCTACAAACTCGAGCGCTTTCTCGCACTCTCTTTACCCTTCTTCTCTTTCCCTTTCGGCTTTTTGACTTTATTTTTATTCTTTTTCTTAAAAATAAAATCGTTGGGCCTCTCCTTGGGAACTGGACAGCGGTTTTTTGTTACTACACTGCTTGGACAGGACATAATGTGCAGCAGAAAGAAATAAAAAATTGACACAAAGTAAAAGAAGGTGTGATTTGGTGCTGCCCCTCTGTCCTTTCGCATCACTTTTCTGCTAAAATGCGAAATGGGTATGAAATGCAGTCCCTGCAGGGTTTCGTGATTGTTTTTGTGATTTTCTTTTATTTAGGAAAACAATTTAAATAGAACGTATCAGCATCAGTATCGACATCAATATCAATATCGATGGTCGTGTATTGACTTGGTATCGTGCCACCAAAATTTGCAGTGCCTCTACATCAGTATTTCTATCAAAAATGTGTTTTTTGATTAAGCAAATGTGCAGAAGCTCCATCGACGCCTCTGCATATCCCCATCTGCAATAGTGTGAGGAGCTCCGTGTGTCTGTGTGTCCATTGGCAAAAAACTCTGGAATTTAGCGCCTACTTCTTTAAAACATCAATCATTTATAACTAGAGGTGATGAGTTAAAAACTCTTTGCTAAAAAAAAACGAAAAAAATTTTTTAAAATGGCAGACAGGTCTGAAACTTTAATGTCATTCAGAATTCAGGTGTGTGCCGGCGGGTCGGCAGGGTCCCTTTGTCTTGTCATGTTCAAACTCCTCTGCGACTTCTAATGAGCTCCTCTTCCTCCTTTTGTGTTCCACTTTTTAAATCTTTCATTCTTTTCACCCCCGGACCGTCCCTTCGGGGAATCCTCGCAGGACAACTTCCACGGTGGGAGACTCATTAGAGATGGTCTGCTGTACTCAGCCGCTGTCACCGGGTTATTTGCGATATTATCCGGTTTAAGTGTGCGACAGATTCATTGTAAAGCTGTTATAAATCAAATCAAGTCAGGCATTGGAGAGGGAAGGGGTTGGGGAAACACGAGGAGGAAGAGAAAGTGTGTGGGGGGGGGGGGGGGGGAAGTTTATGTTGCTGGCTGGAAAACTAAAGAGGGGAGCCATTATCGGGATATTGCCTAGTTAGAGGGAAAGGTCATAAAAGTTTCCAGGTAAGGAATCTAATCACCTGAGAAGACGCGAGAGAGTTTTTAGTGTCCGTTAAAAGAAAAGTACCTGCACAGGCTGCTGCTCCTTGCCTCATTCACTTCATCACTTCACTTGGTTGTTATAAGTTCGACGCGAGCGATGAGTGATGGCCGGGGAGACAATCGCTCAACTCACATATAATAAAGTCGCATTTCCCTGAGGGAATGCTGAATCCCGCCCGCATTACACCCAAAGTTTCCCTCTCTTCGTCGCCGAGACCCGATTGGATTTAACGACCACTTCATGTTCATGCTAATACCATCGAGAGGCGGTAAAAATATTACTGCACCTTAAAAGACGACAGAGTGGGGGGGTTCCCCGAAGCCCCCCACTCAATCCAGCAAAGGAGTGTTAGGGATCAGTGGCAAATGTCAGTACATACAGAACAAATGATGGGACTGACAGAGCTGCAAAGAGTCAGGTACGACCTTAAAATGATCAAAGAACCATATAAGACACTCTGTATCTGAACTAGCATACGTAAGCGCCTCCATCCGTTGGTGTGGAATCACAGACAGCTGATATAGGAGGTTTAAGATCTAAGTGGCTCTCTTATTCCCGTCTTGTCTGTTATGTAACATGCAGACAGGTTTCCTTAAATAGCTGCTATGGGTGCGCAGATCTGTCTAAAACGTATATAGACACAAGACTTGGGCCATCGTTTGATTGCGGTAACAGTCTTCTGCTCCCTCACGCTCTGACACCCCAATGAAACTCAGTACAACCACCTGTGTGAGATTCAGGCCTAATATTGAGATGTCACAGGCTTATTAGAGAACATACATGGACAAACAGCATTATGAAGACTGAGGAGCAAAGCACAAAGGTAAAGGGAAACGTTGGTCTGCAACACGTCGAACACGGCTACCTCCCCAGAAGCGATTGGTCTTACGTAGGCCTCCGTCAATAACAAATTTTGCTAGACGATAAATTGTCGCAGAAGTTATTACGATAAACGACAATGTTTTTTTGAGTCCATTTTCAACTACAATATGCCACTGTTATTACTAACAGCCGTGTCCTCTTTGAAACCATCATGTTGCACCTCTGTAACCTCAATCTATGACGTCAAACTCCGACTCTCTTTCTACCCTCACAAATACCAAACATGGCGCCAGTCGGGTTTTTTTTTTGTGTCGTTCCCTGGCAATGTTACAGTGTCACCCATTGGCCTGCCATCGCCTATTGCAAAGTTTTCTGTGTTCTCCAGTTGTTTACACAAATATGTCGTAGTTGTCTACGTCTGCACAGGACCTTATTCAAAGTGTGTCACAGCAACAACTTGGAAGTAGGTTTCCTGGCTCAGTGAGAGCAGAACCGTGCTGGCACACAACACATGTCACGGCCAAGCGTTAGCAATGAGGTGAAATCGGATCCAATGGGTTCAGACTTCAACAGAATCCCACACACGCAGAAACAATTCAGTCGCCAATTACAGAATCCCCAGTCGAACCATCATGCATGCTCGTGGATAGTGGGAGGAAATACCAGACAGCCAGGGAGCTTCTACCTGTCTGCCATCTTCGCCGACAGTCTACCGCGCGGCTCATTTCCTGTAATGACGCACTTCGATAAATTACGTCCAAATTACAGCTCAAATACCGTCATTTACAACTTTGCGAATGGTTGTTGCCGGCAATAACGCAACGGATAAAATGTCACGGCGCATAAGCGTGGTATTTCCACTCAAACGGGAGGTTGTCGCTTCACTACCAAGTGGTACACATGGGAAAATTACACCTCATTATCCGCTCTCCCACACAGTGACCCTTCCCTTCAGCTAAATGCCCACAGCTTCCAAAGTCAGCCATGTCGCTACGTAATGATGGGTTATCATGCTCGTGCTTCGAAAGACGTCAAAGTAGCCAAGACGCAGCAATTACATGATAATTCTGTAAATGTTAGCTGCAAAGGCACGTCGGAACAGAAGCGGCATCTTGCATCTGAAACCCCCCCCCTCCCCCGCTCACCCAGAACCGCGTGGCCACGGTCAGCAAGTTTAAGCACCGAGAGAATTTAAAATCCACTACTTCTTCTCTTTTTTTCCTCTCCCTGTGTGTTAACCGATGCGGTAAAGGAGGAGGGGAGCGCGATTACTATTCAAAGCCTTTAAATGAATTTTAAAAACAGTTACTTTAGTGCATTTGCAATTCAATCGCCACGTCTCGGATTAATGCAGAAAATGCCATTTGCATTCCTGCTCCGAGTCGAGTCGAGCCGAGCCGGGCGCCCGCTCGCTCGCTCGCTCGCTGATCCACGCCGAGGATCACAGGAGCAGCTAATTTATGTGTTCGCCTGCAGAATTATCATTCATGATCACCTGTACGGGCTCGCAACGTTTGCAGCGGAGCACCGCCCCGACCCTCGCTCCCTTCCGATCCCGGCAGAGACTCTGCTCGGTGTACGCGGCCTCACGGCGTGGAGAACCTCAGCCGCCGGCGTGTACGGAGCAGCGGGGTGCGACGGTTTGATGCCGCCGTTGAGCCCCTCCTGCTGTTTTGACACTTCCCTCCGAGGATGCAGCGTGTTTTCATGATGCAACATGCATGGCAGCTGGGAGACTTAGCGGAGCCCCGTCTGCTCCCAAGTTGCAGAACCGGCATGAGCCCTAAAATTTTGTGACTGGAATTTTGATCATTAAAAACAACTCTTGTTTTATCTGCTCTTCCTTATTTTTTCGCTCCTCTCTCTCTCTCTCTCCCTCTCGCCGTCTGCGTCAGCCGCAGAATAATGAGTTTCTCATCCTCCCGCGCAGAGCCGCACTCGCTGCCGTTACCCGAGACCTCGTTTGATACGGGTTCAGCTTACATCAGTTACATCACTTATTGTTGGAATCCCTTGATTTTTCATCCTCTCATTAAAAACCAGTCATCGTTGAGAATCTTAAGTTCATTTTGCCCCCCCCCCTTCTTCTTCTTCTTCTGTTTTTTTTTTTTTTAACCTGTGGAGCAAAAGAGCCTTTTCAGACAAAAACTCTGATCAGAAGAATGTAAGACTCCTGGAGATCAAAGCAAGTGGCGTGTATCGCTCACGGTTCCGTGTGCGATGGTACGGGAGTTGGGCAATTATCGTATCGTTTTACCGTTTATCGTCATCAGTTTCTTGGGATAAAGTTTTTATTTCATCAATGCCAGTAAATGTTAACAAAAAAGCATCACTAAATATCAGCATATTTTGAAATACGATGAAGCCAAATTTCTATATGCAGTTGGATGATGTGTATTTCAAATAGAAATCTTTTTCTAGAGCAACATTCTGTGTCATGCAGTCACTTAAAAAAAAAAAAAAAAAATTACTGGATGGTTTTAAGCATAATTTCTATCATTATCACGATAGTCCTACAGAATATTGTGGTAAAATTCAAAGTCCATGTTGCCCGAGGGACGTCACCTTTGCTAAATGGGGAAACAAGGAGATCTGCATCTGCACAATGTCTCCTGTTCGGTGCTGAAGCCGTAACTTGGAAATGGCCCTGTGCGGATTCGCCCTCCGGTTCTGCCTCCGTAGTAACAGAGATTAAATTAGCACTGCACTGAAACGAAGGTATGATGTCTGGTATGCAGGCTTCAATATCCTGTTTGCTCTCAGCCACTTGCTCTGACTTCATATGCTGCTGGTAAACAGAGGAACTCTCCTCGCAAACTTATTTTTGGTGACTTTTGCGAGATATGACTTTTGGTGTCGCTCGCTGCGATCTGCTGATCCATATCTCCCTTATAACTTTTGGAAAGCAAAGAGAATCGGGTGGGAATGCGCGAACAAATGGCTTGCCAAAGCATTCACTTTTCTCACGGCAGTCCTTTGGCCATTTAATGTGAACATATAGCAGATCGGTCACGTCTAACACCCCCTGTCGTTGCTCCCAGGTTGTGTTACTCCAGATGGGCCGGCTCTCGGTGACAGCCAGCAGGCTGCTAGAGGCATTGGAAAAGAAACCGTTTTGACCAAGAGTTACAAACGAAACATGCAGGAGGAGAAGGTCTGAAAATAATGGAAATGCATGCAAAGAAATGCTCAGATTAAAGGCCTTGACACACCGCAAGTCTTCAAACTCCAATCAAATTTTTTTTCTTGACGTACTTTAATCTCCGGGAATCCTATGTTTTCCCAACTCAGCAGCCCCTCTTTGCACCACCTGACTCGAGAGTATGTGCGTAAGAGTGTGTACTGGAAACCACCAGCGTAAACTCAAAGCTACTTGAACAAGCTCATACAAGATTTCTGTTTCACTCTTGATTTTTCTTTTCTTAGCTATTATGGGTAAGTACACTCCTTTTTTTCGTGAATGAAAGACTTTAATTTGTACTCCCCCCACCCCAAAGAGGATGTGTTTTGCTGTCCCTGTGTGTCTCACTTCCTGTCTCACTCATGACATTCCTGTCAGATTCCAACCAGAACAGACCTGAGCTCTATCAGTCGGAGACGCAGCTGCAGGGAATCGGCAGTGACCTGCAAGGCCTCGTGTGCTTTAACTTTCTATAATTGTGGCGTACATCTTCCGATACAATTTTCCATCGGATCGGATTCCAAAACGTATCCAGGTAGAGTGACGGTTAGGAAAGACTCCAGTGCCTATATGACTCTGGTGTACAGTGAAGGAGAAAACGGCATGAATGCAGGGATTGACATGTTAATGAAATCAAACACAGACGTCTATTAGTAACCGGTGTTGATCTCTTACTTAAGCCTGGTTAGATTTGTGTGTTTTTCAGAAACAGTCCTCGAGTTTCATTCCAGACCTACAATCATCTGGTTTTATTGGCTGACTACATGATCTGGACTTGAGTAGAAATGTTTCTTTGAATCATTGGGGATGTAAGATTTCACTTTGACTTCACCTTTAAAGTCGTGAGACTCAACTTGAGGTTTCACTTGAATTTCTTTCTGAAAACCAAACCAAGAGTTGAACTTGAGATGAAGGAATTGAAACTTGACTGTCTGTCACCTTCAAACACTTGGAAGTTGACATGGACTTCAGGTGACAGATCTGAGACCTGCCTGAAGACTTGATTTGGACTTAATCCTCAAAGACCGGTCTCTTAAAGACGTGACACTTGACTTGCCGCAAAAGAATTGAAACTTGACTCGATCTTGTCCTTCAAAGACTTGACTTTGACTTGTTCTTTAGATACTTGAGCCTTGACCTAACCCACTACCTGCTAGGCATTGGACTTGGCTACCAATAGCTGACCTGTGAACATCTTTTCCACCGATTCTTGCTTCTACTGAAGTACTTCATTGAATTGACTGCCATTATCCATATATTCAGATGCATATTCACCCTTTCCATTGATCCTATTCCTCACGTTAGTGTATCAACATTCCTGAGCAATAAACTATCCTGTAAGACCAAGTCTTGGCAAAAACTTACAAGAGATCAGTGTCCTTTTGTAAACTGTCACAGAAAGTAAAGTTTAACAGGCATACAGACAGGGGACAAGGCCACAAAGTCTAACTTATGCGTTATCTTATCAGCAAAAGCATAAAGTACCCGGAAAGTCTTACGCTGGTTGCCAGATGTCTTGGCGGTCCAGGCCGCAAATCTGATAGCAGGGTCATTTTTGCATGAGCGTGTTGCGATACAGACGCTCCTCACTCTCTGCTCTGTCTGCAGAGATGAAGACCAGGCAGTCTGCGGTTCATCAGCAGAATCATATGAAAATACACAGATGAGTAATATTAGCTTCTGCTGTTTGAGATACGGAGATTTGAAAGGGTGCGTGTGTGTGTGTGTGTGTGTGTGTGTGTGTGTGTGTGTGTGTGTGTGTGTGTGTGTGTGTGTGTGTTTGGGTTGGCCAGGAAGGGCTGGTAGAGAGCTCCATAGTGAAAGACGCGAACAAAAACATGGAAGCCGACCCCAGTATTTACAATAGCATCCCTGAACCACTGGAGCTTTACTTAGATTCAACAGGGACTTCTATAATCCTCGCAACAAATGCCAGTTATTTACATTAGATAAACTCAGGAGGCGAAATGATTGCAAACCATCTTTCCTCTTTAAGGAAGGAGAGGGAAAACACTGGGTGCCATTCCAGCAGTGATGAATGAGGCCTCGCCATTGAGCTTCCAAAATAAAGGAGTAAAATAACATGGGCGTGTGAGGAACTCTGTGTGAATGAATTGTTTTGGCTGCGATCCAGAGCGTTCCTCCGGCAGAGCCAGTTAAAACACAGATAGTGGCATGGCTCATTGTTATTTGTGTGTGTGTGTGTGGAGGGGAGGGGAGATCCGAGTTCTGCCCCAGAGCTCGGATTTGTGCTCGCAGTACAAAAGCAGGGAAATTAAATAGTAAAACAAGCTGGAATGGGAGTGAGGATGTGTCATCCTGCTTGGGCTGAGGCGATGTGATGTTGGGGTTACGCGGGGTTGGCGACATGTCCTTGGGGAGATGAGCTGAAATTTAATAAGGGCCTTCACAAGTTCAGGCAAGTACTGTAATCTGCACTGACTACAAAAACAGCGGAGTAAACCCCACTCCGCCCACACACGGCTTCACACACACACACACACACACACACACACACACACACACACACACACACACACACACACACACACACACACACTCTCCCCTCAACTCATGTCATGAAAAAAGCCTTGTTTACTACTACGGCTGCTGGGTTGGGGAACAATGTGTAACAGCGTGCAGTTTTCTGCTATTCTTTAAAAAGTGATGCAGACATTTGCAAAGTTGCAAAGCATCACTTCTTTAGGCTTCCATCACCTAATCAATGAACTGTCCCTTATGTTCCCAGATGTTTTAGTTTCACTGCTTTAACTAACCATTGGTTACCGTTGCACCAACTCTTGACAGGCCCAAAAGGCACCTTGTCAAGAGCTTCTGCTTGTTTTTTTTAGCTGTCGATGAAACTTGTCTTACGCCTACTGGCCCGTTAGGTGCATTTTGTTGCAGCAAGTAGAAGGTTGTACCTCCAGTTTCTTTGGATTTTGCTTTGAGACCGACTGGTAGAGGCTTACCGTTTGGCCTTTGAGTAGACACGGGTACAAGTTTGGATGGGATTGACTTCAACAACCTGGGTGTCGGACAGATTCTGGGCCTACATGAGTATCTTTGCTTATTTTAAGTGGGTGCGTGGAAATCCAAGAGATCTTAAAGTGATTTTATGCCGTATACCTGCTGGTCAAACCACACCACTGCAAACGATCTACCACTAGTGTCTTGCTGTATTGTGGGGAGCTGGGAGATTGTCTTTTCTTCTGAAAGAAAGTGAAGCCCAAATAAGCAACTTCATGTTCAAAAACAAGCAGGAAACAGCACAACCCAGCGACTCATTAGATTCAGAAACTTTAGAAACAACAAGCTCAAAGTTGTTCAGCGCATGTCTTCCCTCTCTCTCCTTACCCTCTTTTCTATCTAACCACTGTCAAATAAAGACTGCTTGAGCTAATAAATACTTTTAAAAAATGCACATCAGCTTGACCAGGAATTTCGAAATAAAGCACCAGCCATCCACGCGTTGTTGTGGATGAAAACGAATTAAATGATAAGCACGATTTCCATTCAGCAGATTCCACCGCCACTCATCCCACCCCGTTGCTGTTTCACAGTGAGCCCTCCAGAGATAAGCCTTCCCTTCATGCGCTGTGTCTCAGCACAGATTACACGACCGTGTGGGATTCCCCTCCGCTTGCCTCCTCAGCCCTAACGTTTCCTGGACATAAACAAGGAAGATGCTGGGAACAGCGAACAGGCGTCCACTGTGCTCTGTATCTTTGTAATCCCATACGGCACAGCTGTATATTGAATGGGCCCACCCATTCACTGAGTCTCAAATGGCTCAACAAGTGATGGAAATAGTCTTGCGAAGCTATTTTTTTTGTTGTTGTTTAATTTAATGAGAATGCAGATGAGTTGACACAGAATTTTATCCTCACACAATGCATGAGAAAGATGTGTGCAGAACATGCCATCACCTTCCCTTTATATCAAAATAACAAAAGCATTTGTGGTAAAATAGGCTGCAAATGTGTTTCTTAGTCGTACAAAGAGAGAAGAAGGCTAAATGGGAGAAATCACTCAAGCTCCAGATGTTTTCTGGGACAGAAACTTCTGAAAGGTCCAAAAGAAATCAAATGACATGCATGTACAGTCCAGAAATTGTCTTAAGAAATTGAAAAGTTGCCACCTTCTAACGGATGATAGAGGACTATTACATTGTAATTGGTGTCTGAATCATAAACAGTTCTTTCCTCTGTTTAGGATGGATGAGAGCGTCCTTCCTCTTGGATGCTCTCAGCCCAGCATCTGTGTTGTTTTACTCTTTCCATGTATCTGTGAAGTTTTGAATTCTATTTTTGTGTAATTGTTTTGTTTGCTTTTATATTTCAGTCAGCTTCTATGTTGTACTTTAAGTGCTTTAGAAATAAAGTGGTACATAGGGCATATGGGATGGCATGGCATGGTGTTGTATGGTATGGTATGGTACGGTAAAGGGGCCTATCCACAAAGACCTCACAATGTCCCTGCGGACTCATCCTCTCTCTGGCTTATTTTTGACACATTTTGAAGGCACCATAACCAGGAGCATAGTCAGAGTCAGATGGTCGTCTTTCTTTCCAGATTTCCTAAATCAAGTGCCTGTGGGGCTAACCAGGATGCCTTTTCTGGCATTTGCCAATGGATGATTTGTGCAAGTACAATTTCACTGCCTTGGAAATAGTTTGCTTTACCTGCTGGGTTTATTGAAGTGCTTTACTCTCTTTTTTTTATATATATATATCTATCTTTGGGGCTCTACAGAGGTAGAATCGCACCCCTCAGTCTCATCAGAGCTGCTAGATTTCCATGTTACAGTGAATTCTTCACAGCATGCACAGATTTCGTCTTTGCATATTGCAGCAGCTCTCCGGCAATACTCTGGTGAAAACCCTTCCTCCTCTTCTACCTCCTCCTCCTCCTCCTCCTCCTCATACTACTTGTCCTCAGATAACTGCCTCCAGCAGACAATGTCCTGTCGGCACCTGGCACCCAGGGGAGCCGAAACGCGTTATTCCCTACCTAATGCTCACACATGCGAGCATACGCCAAGTGAAGTGTGGGTGTCTGTGTTTGCATGCTGGCGTACGTGTGCAAAAGTAGCTGCCCACGCAACAGCGGTGCAGCATGCAGTGGTGTGAACGTGTGCCGTTGCGTGCACGCCGTGCCGGTGCCGAATTGTTATTGTGTGCCTGTGAGCTGGTGTTGTCTGTCAATCTCCCCCTCCGCTCCGCCACCCCCAAGTCCCAGTCTGCTCTGCCTGGTTTTATTGAAGCAACAGACAGCATGGGCACACACAAATACTCACACACACACGCACACACACGCAAACCCAGAGCAGCCATGATCCCAGGCTGATAGAGACAGAGACAGACTTGGTGAAGTTGAGAGAACAGCCTGAGGTTGTCTGCAGACCACGGGGAATACGCCCCCGAGTCATGAAAAATACGGAGTAAAAGCCAAAAAAAAACTCTGCTAAGACCTCACCCCTCCCCACCTCTATGCTAATGCTGCCGTTCAGCTCCCGTCTGTCACTCATCCCCGCAACTGCTCTAATCGTTCTCACTTTTATGCTCCGCATTCATCTACCGATCCCGGATTTTGTTTTGTTGCCTCTTGTCAAAACGCGTGCACCCGGTTGCTCCCTTTTGTTCAACGTTGCCATCAGTCTTGCGCGAGGAAAACCTTCGCATCAGCAGTGTAATTTTTGTAATCAGCGCGGCGAGGAATACAAATCAGATCGGAAGCACGGCCGTAATGCACGTAATCCATCAGAACGAGCGCGTCGCAGACAAATGATAAACACGCATTTTTGAGGTGATTAATAGTCTGATTAACAGATTGATCCGTCCAGAGTTTCCTTTTCTTTCCCTCTGAAGCATGTTGGTGGACTGGTGATTGTGGCTTCGGAGCCATATTTCCTGTTTGCTTTGTAAAGAAAAAACAAAAAACAAAAATCGATTTAAATACACTGACTGTTTAGGAATACGCATTGCACGACTGATGCATTTTTATTTCCCCTGCAGAGCCATTACGATATGTGTCTGATTGTAACATTTCATTTTGTTTATGGCCTTTCTTCATTTTAATGCTCTGTATTGTTGGTTAGTAGGTTTTATAAAGGACTGTAGAAGTGCTCGTTGGCTGCCTGCTCCCACTTCACCACCACCGGACAACACCGAAGAATATTGTCACAAAGAAACAAGCTCAGTAGAGACAGCAAAAACTCAATCACTTAATCAACCAACCACGTCACAGGAACTCGGTGCATCTAGATACCTTGATGTGGTGATGTTCAAGTTGAGCATCAGAATGTGGAAGAAAAGGCCTTTTGGTGATGTTTTCAATCCTGGTTGTTTGGTAAAAATTGTAACTTTTGTGACATTTTCTGATGGGGCTGTTTGCGTTCACACTCTGTCAAACGATTCAAACCAATTGAAAAACCCACTCCGACCTTTGACCTGTGGGGGCGCTGCCCCAAGAACCACTGAAGGGAATGAGAAGTACCTCTGAAGAAGAAATTGAGCGCAACTTCTTTCTTCACCTAACATAGATAAAAACAAGGAGCCGAATTTTAGCGGTTGCAGGATTTCTCTACTGTCACAAGTCATTCATACCGCTATTGATAGACTCATGTGATTGCTTTGGAAGTGTTTACCCACAATGCCCTGCGCTATAGGGCATTGTGGGTAAACACTTGGCAATGGAGTCTCCTCCATTGTTCCTTTTGTTTGTAAGTGGTCTCTGGTCCAAACCCAAATCTAGATTTTTAGGTTCTTCAGTCACAAGGGCCACAACCAACAGAACCCCTCTGAGATGTAGAGGGATGAATGAGTCACGTCAGGTGTGTCGACCTTAAGTGTAAATATGGATCAAAAGCTCAGGGGAGCGATTTTGACGCCCTGCTAAATCTTTGCCAAAAAGAATTACAGCGTCTCTGGAGACGTCCAACCTGGTTCTGCCAAGATGTGTTAGCAAGTGCACCCAACAAAGTGGCTGATGTGGAAATCTCCTCTGAGTCGTAATTCTGCAGCTTTGCCATTAGCTTCCATTTGAGTTAATATAACCCTTCGGTGGCCGAAGCGTCAAATGCGCTAGCGCCTTGGTCCGCGTTCACAGCACCTGACTTTAAAGCCATTGATTCATGGCCATTGATCGCCAATCCTATCAACTCCCACAGATATATGATGGTCATTTTGTGCAGCGGGGCACAGAGAATAATCATACTGATTGCTCTTTCACTCCAAGAGGCGTTTGTTCTTCTCTCTCCTGCATCACCAGCGGCGGCAGCGGCGGGGCCAAACACGAGACCAGAGCGATTGACATCGGTCCCCCTCCCCACCCGGCAGTCGAAATATTGGGCCCACGCCGCCTGGCCCCGGCTGTGGCTATCGCAATAAAAGATTGATGAGGCTCTTCAGGTGGATACAAAGCTAAGTGTCTTGTTTATTAATGTGCCGTGATTGGATCCATTAGCTGCCTGTGTAAACTAATCGCCTCATAATGTGTGTTGTCATTTCAGCCTAACTGCTCATAATGTATTCCTCCCCCGTCTTTGCAAATGCAGTTATTTTCTAATAGACTCGTAGAAAATAATGTCGTGTCAGGAGTAAGGATTTTCTCTCTTTTTTTTTTTTTCCCCCTTCCTTTTCATTCGGTCCAGTGAGCAATGAGCATGTTTCGCATTCACATTGATTACTGACTTTGCTATACGCTCCGTCCTGCTGTAATCTCTTATGAGCAGTCGTATGCATAGCCAGGGC
This sequence comes from Poeciliopsis gracilis, assembly GCA_911649635.1. Classification (NCBI taxonomy): domain Eukaryota; kingdom Metazoa; phylum Chordata; class Actinopteri; order Cyprinodontiformes; family Poeciliidae; genus Poeciliopsis; species Poeciliopsis gracilis. The sequence goes on along the minus strand of CAJVRI010001102.1, from coordinate 1,135,387 downwards.
AGCAGAGGACAGGCAGGCAGCTGTTTTTTTTTTTTGCAAATCGAGATGCGATGCAGACCCTTTTTTTTTTTTTTTTTCATTTAGCTAATTCTACCTGGTGGAGGAGTGAAGATTTTCTGACATACTGAGTCTTTAACTTGAAAACAAATTGGGTCAAATCTCAGTCGCATCCATGCGCTTTGATTGCAGACGACGTTTCCCTCTCGCTTGACACGACATCCAGAGACACTTTAGGCGCGGCAGCGGCACCCGGGATGAAGATTATTGACTCATAATGGCACATCTAATAGTACCGTTTTCACAAAAGGCTGAGGTAGGAAAAGAAGAAGAAGAAGAAGAAATTATTCAAAACCTGCCTGACAGAACCGTAACCGTATCATAACCACCTTGGCTGACACCCAGCTTGCCAACCTTGCGGGATCAATTTCTTCAAAGCATAATGTATCTCCTTTCTTCTGCATCTGAGATGCAGAGTTGGTGATCTCAAGGTGCGCCGTGAGACTTTGAAGTGCAAAAGAGTGCGGAGCGGGGGAGATGGAAGCCTGGCAGCCCCGGTTCCTCCCCACCCACCGAGGCGCTCTGACCTCAAGTGAACGGCGAGAATGCGAGCAAATTGAAAAGGTGTTAGTCGGACGCGCTGCCAGTTCGGCGTACACACCGGAAAACAAACCTCGTGTAACCACCTGTCAGAATCGATTCGCGACGCCGGCGAGTTTTAAAATCGTATCTTCGGCTGCGTGAACCGGCGCCCCTTTCTGGCGAGGTGCAGAGCCTGGCCAAGCGTCCTCGCCTCTTATTTTTGCAAGTGGTGCCGGATTGTGAGGTGGAAAGCGAACGGAGCACAGTTTTCCAACGTTTATTTCTTTTCTCCTTTTAAATAAAAGGTTTCTCAGTCCAAATGGCTCTGCACTTTGAGCTGCAAGTTGTTTGAGGTTCGGCAGCTCTAACCGCACATCTGCAAACTGAAGCCAGCTGTTTGAAGGAAAACTGGTGCAAATAATAAACACGACGTTGCAATCGCAGTGTTTCTATTCAATAAGAAAAACAGTTCAAATCACACACGAATAAGTTTGCTAATGCAATAAGTCATAAAAAAATGTAAAAAAATAAAATAAAATTGCCGGGCCGTCATTCTCCTACCACATCCTGTCATCTTGTCTGTCTTGTCCGCCAGTCGTAACGTCCGATTTGTGATCATGCGCAATGGGAAAAGTGTTTCTATTTTGCGTGACACTCAAATTTTGACAAATGTAAAAAAATAAAAAATAAAAAAAAAACCCCAGAAAACCTGGCGTTTCTACTAAGTACATTAATTTTCGTAATTCCACGTCGTAAAATAGCTGACGCTCAGTTGGATTGGGAGAGTTTGCATCAGTTTCAACATCAGTTTTCAAATCTCAATTAGATTTGTGTGAGAACTTTGACTGGGCCACTCTACTTGCTCTGTTACTCTCTTTGCTTATATGCTGATGTTTGCAAAAAATCTCTTTTTGTCGACTTGGATGTAAAAAGTGAGGGGATATTGTGAGACAGCCAGCATTTGCTAGGCTTTTTGATGCAAACACGTTCTGAATAATGTTCATGTATTGTGGAACGAGGGTGTGAAATTCAGAATTGTACTGTTTTATGTCCTTTTCCCCCCGTATTTTAAGGAGGAACAGATATATATTTCATTGCTGTGAGTGTCCACAAGTTGTCAAAGTAAGCGAAATGACTCAGAAAGTAGGTCAAACTGTCTGTCCAAGAAATATTCCTCACATGATAGTAATTGTCTCAATGCGTCTGTGAAGGTTCAGCTCTGAGTCCATCACTGCACTCTGATTTCGGACGTGATCCTTAGTTTCTAGTTGTGAGTCTAGATCGTTCTGCTTTCAGGCCAAAAATAATATCTTCAGTTTTTTGAAGGACGTTATGACACATCCACGCATCTACCAGACGCTGGTGTCACTTGGTGCCATCGTATCTTACGGAAGCTGACCTCATTTCTTGAGGTAGTGGACTATGAGGGGTCCAATGATTGGACCTTCAGGTACCCGACTTTTGACACGAAGAAATCCCTCGTTTTCAGGTAAGGCCTGATAAAGTCAAGTTCTGCACCAGAGAGTCCTATCCTGCTCTCCATTCGTTTCAGTGACATTGTCATGGTCAGCAGTGATGGACGGTCCACCAGAACCAGCACCGTGGCTCTTTCACAGCCCCTATTTATGTGGATGTCACTGAACACTTTGACCGGAACAGTCCGAGCACGAAAACCAGACTGAAAGACGTTAAAGTGCTTGGTTGTTGTCGGGAAGCTTTTCAACTGTTGTGACACGTTTTTTTTTAAATCACTTTAATTCTGCAAGTGATACTAGAAACTTGTTTTTCCTTCCACTTTGCAGCTGCATTGTGTCGGGCCGCTACACACTTTGGTTGTGGCAAAATACGATAAAAGTCCCAGAACCATACATAGCTCTGCAAAGCGCCGCGCATTTACTTTTCAGACGGCCGCTGCAGAAGACATTTGAATTAAAAAGAAATTACAAAACTACAGAGCGTTACTATTTTCATCCTCTCCCTGCTGATCCCTGCGTCACGTACAAAGTGACAGGTGTGCTTTGCTTTCATTTATTTTTTTTCTCCTTTTCTTTTCTTTCTGCTGCATGCACGCACACCTCTATAAATAAAACTAGCCCGCTCTCTTTTTTTTTTTTTTCTTTTTTTGCATCGGGGACTCCACTTCAGAAGGAGCAGCTCGACAAGCGCCACACATGCAGGAAATGAGCGAACAATGGCAAGAAACCGTGTCTCTCTGCCGTTCTTAGGGGCCAACACTCCACGCGCTGCGGCGCTACGCTGGCTGTGAGCGAGTCGACCTTTGAGATCGCCCGTGTTGTCGTTGACGGAGGCACCGTCAGCGACCTGGTCAGGAGCTAAATTCGCACGTTAAGCCTTTTTGGCACTTAAGCAGGACAAAGGCGTCAGATCGCTCTGATTTTATTCAAAGTACCTGAGCTGTGTCGGCCGTTTGTGTTCATGTAGTGTTTCTGGGAACCAAAAGGATGTACTTTAGGGGATATAATAGACTGAGGAAAGAAGGAAAAAAAAACAACAAAAAAAAATCGCACGCAAACACTCCTCCATCTGCTCCAAAAGAATAACAGCACACATTCACACATTTTCTTTGCTCTTTCTATTGTCCTGATTATAAACACACCTGCAGTTCCTTCCTTCCAGCAGCAAGGTTCCCACAAAACCAATCAGGCAGGCCTGAAAGCCAGAGCTACAATGATGTAATTACTCACCCTGCTTCCCAGGACATACAGAAAGGAAAGAGAGGAAGGGATGCGGGGGGGGGGGGGCGAACCCACAGCCGTGGCTAAACAGCAAAGCCGGTTTCAGCGCTCTTTCAAAAAAACAAAAAAAAAACCCCCAAAAAAAGAGACTTTGGTGTAAAGCGATTCCGGATTAACCTGATACATGAGTTAAAGGCGCATTCTGCATCGGTCCGGCCCACCAGAGCGCTCAGCACAAAGTAACAAAAGCAAACATGCGGATGTAGGATGTCTGGAAAACCAATCTGGAAAACCGATCTTTTTTTGTTTCTTGTTTTTTTTTTTTATTCTGTGTTAAAAACAAATTCAACTAGGTTAGATTGCTTAGCTTGGTGAGTCAAAAGTAGAATCAGGCACAAAAAAAAAAAGAAGAAAAAAAAAGAGAAAAGTGTTTAAAAGCATAAACCCTCTGGTGATTTTCTTGAACAATGTGACAAAGAGTGATATGTTGGACACATGATGCATGTAAATGTGTAGGACTAAAGAAACTTACAGTTTTCTGTTTACAGTAAATGTACAAAAAAAGTTCAGACTCCCAAAAAATTACATTTTTTAAAATTTATTCCAATATTGGAAAAATGAATGCTATAAGTGAAATACTCTGCCAGCGGAGCCAGTACTTCTTAATCCGTTTTAAGGAATTATCAATGTAAAACAAGCTGCCATATCTTGTTGAAATGTTAGTTGTAAGTTAGTTTTGTCTGATTTGAAGTGCAGTGAGATATTTGCACTAGAGACTAGACCAAAAACACTCGGTAAAGATTTTGTGTTTCTGCAGTGTATATGGTTTAGCTGCTACTCTGCCTCCCTTCCATGCTGTTGCAAAACCAGAACATCTTCGTCACCATAAAACAATCTGAGTCCGAAACATTTCAGCGTGACACTTTATAAATCTTTTGAACTTCGGTCAGCAGCCGGTTGCTCACTGGTTCCCGACACCATGTTGCTCAGCTGGATTGTCGCTCCAATTGAAACATGTATCGCAAAATGTAGCGCGGACCCATCTGATGCCCAATTCCAACCCCTGAAGCGAATGCCACATTGCTGATTTTCACAATGCATTTTACAGAGCCAGATTTGGCAATCCCGCTCACTCGCTGCTGACCTGAAAAACAAATCAGCTTGTCTGGAGTGAAATCGACCGAAAGTATCAGAATTACCCGACTTTCTCTCATTGTGTCATTTCACAGCCATAAACTCTGTGTAGTTTTAGATTTTGTCATTAATCCAAAATGCGTGACACACATTTGTGAAAAAGATGACTGTGACACCATCGTGCTGCGGGCTTATTTTTTTTTCCTTAGATAACATTACTGGAGCTAAATACACGTCTCCCCCGGAAAAAAGCAGAACATGTTTTGGAACACTCAACCAGAGCCGCGCTGATTTCATTTGAGACATATCTAAATGTAAATGATAATTGTTGGAGGCAGTTGATAACATTTCCAGAGGCTCGAGTTTGCGAAGGAGAAAGATAAGAAAAATTGAGCGTCCCGATGGTCAGTGCTTGTTGAAAATACATTAAAATTTGCGGGCAAAGTGTGGATACTTGCGCCTGATATTTCCCTGTTATTCGAGATGGACTGCCTCTCAGGCGTTGCTGATTGTGGACTATGATTTTTAAGGCTTATCTGTAAAGAGCAGGGTTTTATTGGCGGTTGCTTCCAATATGTCGCTTGTGTTTCTCCACTGCGCCTGTCAGATAAACCCCAAAATGGGGCCCTCTGTCCAGACGCTAGCTCTAGGGAAGAGCTAGCGTCTTCACTTTGGGACTCTTTTCACTTTCGGAGTGAAGAGTTGTTTACAAGCGACTCTGAGGATGAAGATTTCGTTACTTTTAGTGATTAGAGAGACACGGATGGTTTGGTAAACTTGTTAGCATGTTATTTATGCTATAGTTATCTGAATAACTCTTAATATGTTATGTTAACATACCAGGCACGTTCTCAGGTCGTTGTTCATGTGTCACGTAACGTTAGCATACCGTACTATTAGCTTCCATTCTATTTTTATTGGTTTTCAAGATGACATGTCTGTTCTTGGTGTTGGATTTTATCAAATAAATTTCCCTCAAAAATGCGACTTATACTCCGGTGTGTCTACAACGCTACCGTCCCAGCATAAACAACCTTTTGTGTTCAATAAAATCTTTTAACAGCTTTTTTTTTTTTTTTTATGTAAAAATGTACGAGTTACAGAGAGGTGTTTGATTTTCTTTCTGTTTGTAATGTACGCAGCTGTTATCTAGCAAAACTCGATGTTTGTGTATATTCACCTCTCATGACCCCGCTGCGGTACGCCCCGATGATTTCACACCGCCACCTTTTTTTTTTTCCGCTCACCTCCGATTAGCGAGTTACTGACTCCAGCCGCAACGCGTTGCTATCTGCTGAGTTTGTTATTTCCTTCTTAGGGCTGTTCTTGTGCCCTTTGAAACACCCGTGTAAACCAGCGCCATTAAAATCAGGGCCCGTTTGTAGTCGTCCTTGTGGCCACCGCGGCACTTCTTGAAAGAGAAAAGCTTTCTCAAGAGGATGCAGATGAAGACGAAATGTTTTATTGCCTCTGAAGTTGGAGTGGTTTCTAGTGCTTTTCAACGACGACCTTCACTGCGCTTGTTTTTATGCAGTCTGAAGTGCCTGGGGATTTGATTGCGAGTGAAAAAAAGGGGATCCTAAGTGGTGGAGTCACCAATCAAGAAGATATGGGGGGAAAAAAACACATCTATAGCTAAAGATATGTATGTCTATATGATTAAATGCGGACAGCAGAAAGTGGTAAATGTTGGTGATAATTTTGGACACAGGGAAAGCTTACAGTAGGTTAGTTGGATGAATCTTCAGCTGGAATCTTTTACCTGCTAAAGGGCTTGAAGAGAACTCAAGAAGTCGAGAGACACTTCAAAAAAGGCAGACGCTCGAGAGGCATTAAGCATCCCAGATTGCTAAAAAATTAACCCCTGGAAGCCCACATCGATTTCAAATGACTCGCACACGACAACGCCAGATATTAACACGTATTTTCACACCTTTTTATTCCTCCTGCATGAATAAGTCGTTCTCGGCAGCCTGCTTGGCTCCTGCGCCCTCAACTTTTTGGTGGTGGATGATTGGGAGGAAGTTGTGGTGGGGGACCGGAGGGGGAGGGGAGGGGGCGGCCACACTTGTAAAAGTGTGGGTTTTTGAACCCGTGCCATATTCTCTGAAGCTGGAAAACAAGCCCCATCAGTTTCTCATTTTGTATGGATGTGTTCGGATGCGGCAGCAGCTTTAGTCTCTTGCTCAGTGTGGTGCCTTGCTATAGGCACTTTGTGTTTGCTTCTGTCTTTCTCTTTTCCTTTTGATTTTACAGTTGCAGAGGAGGCTGTCGGGTAGCAAAGAGAGGGAAGTTGATGCTCATCTGTAAGTTTTTGTTACTTGTTTTTTTTTTTTTTAGGTGTCTGCCAAACCCCGGTCCCAGTTTGATACATTTGAGGACAAATGCAGTTAATGCTTAAAAGCCTTAAACCTTAAATAATAACAAAGCTCATCACGAGCACATGGTCCACATTAGTATTGTCAGTGTATTCAACTTAACTCACTGATTGTGGATCTGAGTCAATGGTTTTTGTGACTTGACACTTAATGTAAATCCACACGGTTGTGCCGGGCCAATCTGTGGCGCTGCAACAAGGCAATAAAATGACGCACACAGAAAAAAATATATATATAAACACCACCAATCTGTATTTTACTTGTGAGAGTAACAGAGCTGCAACGTCATCTTTTCAAAATAGACCCTTCTCGCATGCGCACCACCAAAACATGAAACTGCTGTTTTCACATTTTTCCTCTGGGACCCCTTTTCAGGAACGGATCATTTCCTGTCTCCCAGATCGCCGCATCCGCGCGGGCGAACATCCTGAACGACAACGAAACCTTTGCAGAAACGCCTAAACTCCTCTCCAAGTGGCCAGGGCTCAAAACAAGATAAGATTTCAACGCTAGCACACTTTGGCCGTACAAATCACAACCTGTGTTTCCAACAACCTTATGGCTTGCTGAGCTTTTAAGAGCTTGAGATTCGATGGCTGCTTAATTGTTTGCCTGTTTAAATCTGAGGTGGTCCTAATAGCGAAAAGCATTAAATTACTCAATTTCTGTGTTTTCAAAAAAAGTAGATCAAAGTTTTGATGAATCCCCAAGATTTTACCAAGGAAGCTTTTTAGAAAAGACGGAGGCTTCTTCAGTGATTATGTAACAAAGTGCTGTCAGCCAGCTTGATAAGGTCTTTGTAAGCAGACTCTGTCAACACATCAGGATCTCATGTTACAAGACCTCCTTACAACACTATTTCAGTTCTGTCCCAGTTGATAGTGTGATAAAACATGCAAAATGCCTCTCTTCTCTTTGTATATAAAGCGTTTTGCTGCGAATGTCATAAAAATTCAGTAGAGTTTAAATTGAGAGTGCTTTAGCTACTTTCCGTGTAACTATTCAAACCGAACGCCGCGTGGGAAAATCCAGACACCGTGACATGACCGTGAAAAGAGAGTCGCAACAGCCATTTCACATTAAATGACGTCTGATGTGAACGTCAAACGTCATTTGAATAAAATTAAAATTATGGTTAATTTTATTTTCCATAAAATCAACCAACTTTAATGTGTTACCATTAAGCATAAAATTGTGTAAATTGAAAGTCCAAAATTAATTTGCATAATAGAAACATGCCAGTTTAGAAATAAACTTATATTTTAGCTAAAGTTTTTCCACTAGGTTCAGCCATGTCAAAATAGATGTATTTGGCAAAACCGTAATGGAGACATTTTTTTTTTCAAATCACACAAGTCACTTGCTCAACAGCTGGATGTTACTACTGGCGGAAATGGCAAAGAAGACAACAGGAAGTGGCAGGAGGACGACTGTTTGTTTTTGTCGTTTTCAATGTGCAGCTGGCTCCACCAGAGCTCTCATGGCAACGCACAGTTCATAAAAAGTTGGAGGTCATTCGAACAATTTGAATCCATGGATCTTCTGTACAATCGGCGACTATAATTTCCTCAAAATATAGCTGCTCCTAAGTAGGCGGGGCTTGTCGCTGCGACGCCTGAATAAGACGCCAACGTCTCCTCTGACGACTGATAGCTGATGAGCGCTAGCGCCACGGCTAATTATGAATGTATCTCACGTAACTGTTTACATCCACTGACAACGATTTTAAATGATTTATTGCCTGCTCAAGCTCATTCACTTGTTATTTTGATTTAATTTCTTAATTAATGGAAACGCCACAATTGCAAAATTGTGTTCTTTTGACATTGGCATGAAATAAATAAATAAAGATGTGCATACATTTGTGATGAAAACGCAGCTACTGTTGCTGGGTAGAGAAAACCCTGACTTGATAGATCTACAAAGTAATTAGCCTCTTGTTCTCAGCTGTTTTTAAATCTTTGCTAAGCAAATTGCGATTGCGGAACTCGCGTGGCGGCGTGGTTGGCATAAATTCACATGCAAGAGACCACAGAACAGGAGATTTGATTTTAGTTGTTAAATGCCATTGACAAAAAGGGAGAGTGGCGTTAATGATAAAACAGCAAAACATCATCCGCATACAAAAAACATCCTAAGACATCTGCAAAACTCCTGCTGCTGTTATGGGAATACATACAGATCAATTCAGCATGGGGTTCAACGGCCAAGGCGGTTGACATTTTGATCTCTGCTCTGTGGCTGTAAGTGGCTATCAAACTGCTGCTGTTCTCCAATTGAGCGTGTTTGAGTGAGCCGTGTTTTGCCTTGCGTGCGCGCGCGTGCCTGTGTGCATACAGGCTTTGGTCGGAGAGAGGGGGGTGGGTGGGAATGTCCTTGGGGAGTCATCAAATTCAAATCCCCCACAAAAGACACAAACAGGAAATAGGAAACAGTATGGGCAATTAATAGTGCATTTCCACTCAAAGGCTCGACATAAAAAGGGAGCCTAAAATAATTGAAAGTAAGCAAAAGCAAAAGCAAAAAAAAACAAAACGAAACAAGAATCCCTTTATAGCCAAAGTGCTTTTTTCCTTAAATTTGAGAGCGCTTTGTTTGGTTGGGTATTAGTGGCTAATTGAAAGAGTCCTGGGATAAGCTGTGGAAGAATGTAAGTTCAGTCCAAGCCATGCGAAGCCCCCACAGAGGCGGAGAAGAAAGGACCACATAGGAGGACAGATATCTGCTTTTTCTGCCTCATTCTTCCTATTTGCAACTTTCTAATTCCTACGAGGAGTCCACCTCACTGTACGGATAAATTTGAGCGAGGCGCAGAGGAAAATGTCTGAGCAGCTTTTTTTATTCTTGCTCCCCCCCCCCCTCAATCCCCCCAAAAGCCCTCTCTCCTTCTTCCTGATGAGCAAATCTCCTCCCAGCGCCGATACATCTTTTGTTCCATTCCCCCGATGGCTTGTTCGCTCGCTTCCCGTTTTGACGTTCATTTGTACCAACTTCAAAAAAACACGCTGGCACTGAATACACAGACAGATGTTAGCGATGAAATATTTATCCCGTAAATTGTAACCTGGATTCCCTCACTCGCCTTGTGAGCTTAGCCAACGTGTCTATTATTCATGATGAATGAGGCCCTTTTTTTTTGTTGTTGTTTTTTTTTACCTTTTTATTTTTCAGCTCTGTTTTGTAAAATAGCTGCACAAGAACTTTTTTTCGTACATTTTTTTTTTTTTTGCTTGTTTCTTTTTGATTGTTTTCGTGGCCGACAATGAGCGATGGGGGGGCCAGGAAACAGCAAGCTCAGGTCTGTTCTCGCCCGATGAATCTTCATCTGAAATCCATCTTTATCCACCCTCCAATGGTGATGACTGGCCATTTAAAGACACTCAGGCTGTCTGTTGAGACGGAGCCAGGAGCGTTTGAGCCGGAGCTGTGATCCAGGTTCCTCCCACCGCTTTGACACATAAATAAAAGGGAATAATAATGTTCGGCGCCGGCCTGCACAGCATGCTAATACGACTTAAAGCACCCTTTAACCAATGCGCCATATCAAAAGGTGGAAAATATGCCCCTTGGAGGCATCTTAGAGTCTGTGGAAAGCTGTAATCCTACACAACCGCGGCTGCTGCCTTATTTTATCTGTGGCTAAATAAAACCATTACGCTCTTAATGTCCACATCTGAGGCTGAGCGAACAGCAGAATCAATCTGTTTTTAACGGTGAAATCTCCAGGTGTAAGCTGTTTTTTGCCACATAAACGAAGCACAGTTTAGGAGACGTCTTTTTTTTTTCTCCCCCCCCCAGTAAGCTTTGACTAAACCAGTAACGGTGGGAAATTAAGTGGTGCAGATTAATTGGCATGCAAGTGGAGTAACTGTCCACAGTCTGCCGATCACAGGGCAAGCCAAGCATGACAAGCATAGCCTATCTTCTACTTTTCATTAGGCCGCGGACGGGGGGCCAGCCTCAAGCTTTATGCTAAACGGGGTTGATACGGCTGTGTCAGTCTCCCATAGACCTTTACACCCTCAAAACAAAACAACAGGATATGTACCAACAAAAGCAAACAATGCTGGAGGAAAAAGGCGGAAGGAGGGGGTCGGAGGGTTTGGAAATGACGGGTCTCGTATGAAGTCTGTCGTGCAAAACAAGCCAAGGATGAAAAGTTGGCAGAGACGTAAGGAGGAAGTGCCGTATCAAAAGTTGTCTTGATCAATGATTCTGGAAGCGTGCCTGCTCAATTTTCAAAATGTACATTTCATTTGTTGGGATCCATTAAGCGGGGCGTCTTGGCAGAGTTATAATTTCTGCATGCAACAGTGGCAAAGCAATTAAGATATAAACTGGGCTGTTGTTTTTAGTTGTCTGTTGCATCCATGACTTGAAAACTAACTGCAAGCAAACAAGGTAGGAATAGATGAAGAGTTTACCTGTGTGTGTGTGTGTGTGTGTGTGTGTGTGTGTGTGTGTGTGTGTGTGTGTGTGTGTGTGTGTTTGCATGCGCATGTGTGCGTGTACTTGTCTTTACAGCACAATGGCAACTGACACATTAACAAACAAATGGCCAATTGGACAAATAACTGGACGGACGGCCGTTATGAATTCCATTTTTCACACCTTGCCACAGATTCTCATTAGACTCGGGTTTGGGCTTTGACTAGCCCATTCCACCACGTTATTACAGTTTGAGTACATATCTGGGTACTGTATGTGTAGGTTTATGGACACCATATACGAATAAACTGTAATATATTAATTCACACGAATAGTATTCGTAAGTTCTTTGGCTCGTATTATGTAATTCTTGATAACCTTGCAGTGTTTTTATGTTATGATCTTGTTCTTACTTTATGTTTTAAAATACTTTGGTTTCGTTATATATTTTTTATACTTTTAAAACCTTTTTGTGAACCTACATGTCCCACAAATTTCAAAATGTGGGACAATAAAACATATTTTTATTTTCTTATATTCTTCAATCACAGAACATAATACAAAGCAAATGGTTACACTGGATTTTTATTATCGATATTTTAGCAAAGGACGCTGAATATTAACACTGCACCATTCATACTTTTCCTTCCACTTCACAATATTGTGTTTTCATTACTTAAAATCATTACTACTAATGTGGAAAGACCTGTTCCATTCAAAAGAAACAAGTTTGGAGGTTTAGTTGTGAAATCTGAACTCTGAAATCAGAAGCACATAATGGCAAATGTTGGACATTCATTACACTTGTTGTTAAGTTCCCACAAGGACCCACTTAAATTAAGTGCAATTATGCTTAGACATATCCAATTGGGTTTTACTCAATGGACACTTACAACTTGATGGAACAGCAAAGACAAAGAACTCTTAAGAACTTTAAAGTATTCCTACCAACCTGTATGGCGGGCTTCATATTAACATTCCTCTTTATCCGGTCAGAGGAAGTGACCTGACATTGACTGAGACTCAAAACAAGATCTGTCCCGATTATTATAGTCTTAACCTTCGCTGCTACAAACTACCTTTATCATTTAAATCATCTCTCCGTTGGAAAGAAGAATCCTCATAAACACAAGATAATTTCTAGAGACTCTCCCAGGTCGAGTGACACAAGGGCAGAGAGTGTTTTGACATTTAGTGTTGTCTCGGCTTCCTTCTCTGTTCAAAAACGGTAAAAGACGCTACAGGTTAGTGGTTTACACCGGAACTTAAGGGTAATTTTGAAAAACACCATTAGTAGCGTCTTGATGGTAAGAAGTACTCTGGAGAAGATTTAGTCATTTTCTTTGGATAAGTAATAATTCAATTTTGTCTAGACTAGGCATTCCCAGTGACTGAACCATGGAACAATATGGTTTGTGGATCAAATGGTCTAAAAAGATAATTTGATCAGCAGTCAAAATGATTGGCAATTACACTGCGCTGGAACTTATTTTCGTCTGGTCCTTTCAGTACTTTTGGTGTACTTGACCCAGATCCCTCAGCCAACTGACTTGATGGTTAGAGAGGGTTAGCGTCCAATGGACCAATCCATTGATTTGCATGTTTGCCCCATTCTAAACTGGACCAAGTGCCAAAAAAATCTTTGATTGGTATTAATATATTGTCCTTACCTTGTGTCTTTTTTGCATTTGTTGTACAGTAAATTTCCCCCAAAGAACATTCCTTGTTTTTTTGTTTTTTTTTATGTAAGATTGTTCTCAAAGTATCCTGGTCTGACTATGTCGAGGCTGCACTACAAAACGAAGAAAATGCAACATTGCTCCTAACACATATGTTAGCAGCTAACAGTTAGCCATGGCATTCTCACAGCGCTTACAAATCATTTGCAGTTTGTCTGTTTTTTCCATCACCATTAATTTATTTTTGCCTAAAATGTTCCCAGAGAAACAACTGTAAAGTTCTGGGAACTTCTTCAATGTTTTTGTGGGAAAATGTTTTGGCTAGCCTCTAGCTTGACGAAAAGTCTCCAGTAGTTGGGTTGGTAAACACAACGTGGCAACTCTCAAACTACATTCTTTCAAAATATAATTCGTCTCTTCAAAATAAGAGCCTCAAACATATCATCGGGCCTTAAAGGCTTGTGATAGTAGTTGAAACTTTCTTCACCAGGCAAGGTGAGATACTAAACAGGATGCAACACCAGCAAATCTGTTAGCACTGAGCTAGCGAACGTTCCACGGCCACAGCACGTTGTCGTCCTCTCCATTTTTTCTCCTGGCTGACATAATAAAGGTGGAGACCCGTTTCCTACAGGGCGTGTGGGAACGTATTATTTTGATAGCGGCTCCTCCCATTTTCACAGATGACAAAGAGCCTCCCCATTCTGCCGGAGTGTATTCTTTAGCCTGCCATGGGAAGCCTCATTCACAGTCAGCGAGTGTTAATAATGCGCCAAACAATTATGTCACAGTCTTTGGCCTCCCACGTGAGAAAGTTAGCCCTCCCTCCCCGTCTGTGTTACAGTATGCAAATGGGGAAGAAAAAAAAAGAAAAAGAAAAAAAAAAAGGGCTGAAGTCTGAGAACTGGATCTTATGGAGTGGGGCCAAAGTCCTGCGCTGGAGCAAAGTGAATGGCATCTGTGAGCTTTTATGGGACAGTGGTGTGAATTAGAGCAGACTTCCATGGGAAATAAATTGGTAATAAAGGCGGGACATTTTTTTATTTATTTTTTATTTTTATTGTTGTTGTTGTCCAGGGTAGCCGGGGTAGAGTTCGCGAGCATCCATAACAAATGTCTAGTTTCCCAAAACATGCTAGCTATGTAGCCTTTCACATGTTCGCCTGCCTGCAGCCCTTCCAAACAGCTCAGTGGGGATGAATTATGAGAGCAGCAGTAAATGGTGTTGGGTGACAGAAGCAAAAAACATTAGCAAGTTACAACCTCAGGTTTACTGTGGGAAATGTTCTCTTTAACAATTCCCATTAACTTTAGCAAGCAACTATTAAAAATGTTGAATACAACAACAACAACAAAAAAACAAACCCAAAAAAAGCAACCTTGAAGGATCTGAGGACAAATTTTTGGACTATTTGTTTCTGCTCTTTCCCACCCCACAGTCTCACGTCTCTGCATCATAAATTACTGCCAATACTTCCATCAGCAAAGGTTGCTGAGAGAATGTAAAAGCGGTGATGGGGTCAATGCATCCTCAGTGCTCTATAAATTGTGCGCCCGGGTGCATGTTTAATCACATGAAGCACAAGGCTAGCAGATGAAACCTGGCCTGACCTTCTGATAATTAAAATGCAAAGTAACCTGTTGCCCGTCTGCTGCAGTTATTGGATGTGATGCGGGGCAGACGCTCGCTCCTACTGCCGCAGGCACGCAAATCTGCTACCTTGCTGCCTTTTTGAAACTTGTCCTGCGCCGGATTAATACAGCTGTCAGGTTGGATGCGGCATTTCCTTTTTTTTTGTTTGTTTTTTCAGATTATGTACGTCCATTATTGTTTCCCACATTTTATCACATTACAACAGATTTTAATATTGTCACCTTCCTAAAAAATGCATTTATCTTTTTTTTTTTTTTTAGAATTTTTTTTTTTTAATCTCTTAGGAAAACAGAAGTAGCAATTTTTATTTATTTATTTATTTATTTTTTTTATTATTATTTATTTATTTATTTATTTATTTATTTTATTTTTTTTTTTTTGCCAAAGTCACTATTAGCAAAAAAAGTCTAATATTTTATGAAGGTGACAATATTAAAGTGATATATTTTACTGGGATTTTATGAATATAACAACGAAGTGCACAAAATTAAAATGATACACAATTTGCAACATTTTAATGTTTAAACAGAAATCTGAGAAGTGCGGCGCTGAAAAATGGAAAGGAAGCCATTTTTTAGCTGACCTGAAAAACCCTAAGCTATAACGATACCTTTTGATAACAATACCTATCGATAATGAGACCTATTGATATCGATACCTATTGCGATTAACAATATCAGTAGAAAATACATCCATTAAAGTTTCCATAATTTAACTGAACTCTGATCCAGAACCGCATGGCATTCTGGGAGATGTAAGCAGAGCAAACGCTCTCATGACCGAGCCAAGAAAGGTTGGAAGCTAACTAACTCGCTTCCTCTTTTGTAAGCTAGCAACAACATGCAACACGCACAGGAGCAATTTCATGTTGTCCCCAACATACTACGGCGTCTTTCACTCCTTGGAAATTTTCACTCAAGGCTGACATCTCCCACATCGCCATAATTTATGGCCACGGCCTCGTACTCGGGAGTACTCGCACAGGACACTGCGTGGCAGGAAACAGCGTTTGAACTGTCTCATGCGACACCAATATGGTATCTGTGCACAACCAGATGCAAGAATACGTATGAACCCATTGGGGTCTTGGCGGCATTACCCTATGGGAGAATAGATTGACCCAAACTAAGGTTGGTCCAGGAAAAGAAACTGAGCTGCAACAGACTTGAGACTTAAAGCAGAGGCCACCATCAACAGGAGTCGTTCACATTCATGTGATCGAATGGTCCAGTCAAAGTCTACAGCTAAATCCAACTGGAAAACTGTGGCAAGACCGAGGTGCAAAACTGATGACCAATTTGACCAATTCAGTTTGAGTGAGCGTGACCGTTCTGTGCTCAAAACAGACTTTTACATTCACATCACAGATCTGCTGTAACTGGAGCAAAAGGATAGAAAGACTATTGGCGGAGGGAGAGCTGGACATAAACGCAGATGTTCTTGTGTTAAAAAAAGACGCACGAACAAAACCTTGTATCATTTCACATGCGACCCAATCAACTTGGAATGACTTTCAACAAGAGTCTAAATTGACTCTCCAGTGAAAAAACAGCACAGCTGAAAGATTTGTGGATAAAAAAAGTTTCAACCCCGATTGCTTTTTATGCTTATGTTTTCTATTAGCATCTTTTTTTTTTTTTTTTTTTCATTTAACGCTAAACAAATTTATTTCTCTGGTTGAATCTAAATGTTAATAGTTGGAAGCGATGCTGCCGTCTTGCCCAGTCCCTCTTGGAAAAAGGGATTGTGGAGCTCAAGTTATTTTTTTTAAACATGTAAAATCCCATTAAAGATCCCACATGAATGTTTGCGGGTGTACCGTATCTGTCAAAAACCTCGTCCTCCTCGTGCGCTCTCTCCCCTCATCCCCCCCGCCCCTCTCCTGACCCTGCACCGTTGAATCCAGCGTTCACATAAGATTTGGTCAATTTCCACATGCAGCCATTCTAAAGGAATTCGCTCCGTCTATAAAAATAGCCTATTTAGGTTGTTTTTGTGCTTCACATTTTCCACGAAGGAAAAAAAAAAAAGAAAAAAAAAGAAGAAGAAGAAGAAAGAAAGCTGCATCAAAACCCCCCAAAATAGGAGAAGCGGGGATTCCACATAACCGCTGATTCATGTCTGTTCCCTGCATCAGCCTTTCCTCTGAACTGACTGCGGTTGGAGGGTTCATGCCTCCCCGCCGCTCCAGGGGTTACGGAACCTTCCAAGCATTCCGATGCCGCCGCCGCCGATGCCGACGGCTCCGAAGTGTTACAAATGGACACGCATGAGAGGTCGTTCACGGTCAGGAAATGTTTTTTTTTTGTTGTTGTTGTTCTTGTATATTACAACACGACCCCCTTGACCCTGAAGAATTAACTGGCAAAACAAAACAACCGCTTCAATAATCGGAGGACAGATGTCTTTTTTTTTTTTTGTTTCCCATGGGGAGCAGCAATTAGTCTTTGAAATATGCTAGATAATATGTCAGCTGGAAATGGAAAGTGCCTGCCCTTTCTGCCTGCGCACAGTGTGTCGTTGCCCACCCCACACACCCCCAGTGTTGCTGTGGCGACGGGTACGCACACATAACCCTCGGTTGGAAAAAAAAAAAAAAAAGAGCAAAGACTCTCCAAGATTACAGCGGGAGCAGCAGCATGACGTGGGAGATTTAAAACTGTAATATATATTTCCTGATAAAAACTGAGCAAACACAGGGCCGCCTCATAAACCCTTTATACACTGTTTTATGCCTTGTTCGTTGACTGACTGTAGTAATTTCTGTACGTTTTTTTAAAGTTGAGAATTAAGTAGCGTGACCAAAAATTAATTAAGGTCTAGTGCAAATAACATTGATGTGCGTAGCAAAAGAAGAAGAAGAAGAAAAAAAATGAATTCCTGAGATGTAGGTGGAGAGAAAAGGATTAAAACTGTACATGATTGTTCTGGTTCACTTGTAGCCCTGGGTTTTAATTGGATACAATGAAGTGAAATGTAAATATCAAAGTGTAAAAGCTAATGATTGACTTGCAGCGGCCACATTTACATATTTGCGGTAAAAAAAAAAAAAAAAAAAATAGAGGGCTTAGTGATTTATATACACAAAAAAAGGGAATTTGTGAAGTGCAGCTGGTGATGAATGGGCTGTTTCAGGACGCCGTGGCGACCTGAGTGCTGTTGGATTAATAATACACATCAACAAACCAACAGCAGATAAAATTCGCCGCCAGTTTGATTTTAGCCATGTTTTCGGGAGAAATAGTAATTTCACCAAATTCTGACATTTTACAAATAGACCTTTCCTTAAAAAGTCCTGCACTGTTTCTCGACAGCTTGGTTAAAAGGCAACAGTGTGCGTTTGCAGGATGGTCCCACGTTTGCACAAACTTTTTTTTCTAAATTTAGATTGACCTTTTTACCTCTGAGGTAGCATTGCGTAATAGATGTATATTTTTATGAAACCTTGCATGGAGCCGCGACCTGTTGCCACATCAGAACAGAAATCTGTTCTGGGGGGGGGAGGAGAGAGAGAGAGCGCACCTGGGTGCTGCAGGCTTTCAGAGGTGCTTTTGTCAGTAGAGGCACGTAGAGAGCCGTGTGCTGTCCTCGGTGCTGAAACATTTAAGCGCAACTCTCAATCCGTCTTCTCCCCCCCCGTCCCCTTCTCTTGAGCAAGCTTTCCAGACAAAGTGGCTCTACGACATGTGTTCCTCGCCACAGACTTCGCCGTGATCTTTGTGCTTCTGTTGAGCTCAGCTTTGTTGGGTTTGGGGCATTGCTGTTTTTTTTTTTTTTGTTTTGCAGATTATTCCCTCTGGTTAGAAATGCTCTGCAGCTGGAATAATTTTTGCTTTTTTTTTTTTTTTTTTTACTTTTGGACATTTTCTATGATGTGTAACCATGACAACAAGGCTTTTTTTTTTGTTTCTCTTTTAACCAGGAGCAGCTGATTATTACCTGAGAAGCACAGCTGATACCTGAGCAGACAGAGAAGCAGGAAGTTCAAAACATCTCTTCCGTTGGTCATAATGGGCCAGGATCATTCATTCAGAGAAGTAGCAAAAGCAAGAGG
Source organism: Poeciliopsis gracilis (assembly GCA_911649635.1). NCBI lineage: Eukaryota > Metazoa > Chordata > Actinopteri > Cyprinodontiformes > Poeciliidae > Poeciliopsis > Poeciliopsis gracilis. The sequence continues at coordinate 1,116,785 of CAJVRI010001102.1, read as the reverse complement.
TGTGGATCAGCAGCGCTTAACAACCGATGGTGTGACCCAGGTCAATAACAGATCTTGTCCTGGAAATTATCGCGATAAACGATAACATTGTCGTTTTTGAGGCCATTTTCAAGTAGAACGTTGATAATGATGTAACTTTGCAAATTAAGAGAGCAACACAGTTGAAGTTTGTACACTTAAAACCAAAAAACAGTCAATAGGACATAAGTAATAAAAAGACACACATGACCAAAACCATAAATAACTTGGATTTTATTTCAAAAAACATGAATTCAGCGTGTGATTAACTGATTAACTGCTAATTGCGACAAGCTTTTCCAGGACTTGTTGCTGTAGAATAATTGGAGTAAAAAAAAAAAAAAAAAAAGTAAATAAATTAATAATTGCTTTTGTTGCAATGCTAAAGTTGTGAACCAGCAACAGCAAAAACAGGCCCAAACGGCCAAAACATTTAAAGCGGAGTGTTTATGAATTCCTAAAGCGATTCGACCTCATCTTTTCTTGCACAACGATCACGGTGCGAGGAAAGCAGACAGCGTGCAACGCATGAGTTGAAAGCAGAACCATTTTCAAAGTGTGAAATTAAAATGCACGTTGTCACGAGGCTATCAGAATCTCTCCGCTGCTTTCTTTCTTTCTTTCTTTCCTCCTTTCTTTCTTTCTTCTTTTTTCTTTTTCACTGCCAGGTATAACACTCAGTCAGGAGGCAGTTGTCATGGTGATTAATGCAAATGCACTCTGTTAACCTGTACATGAGAAGACTTTTTTTTTTTTTCCAAAGCATCTCAGACCTTGACTTCAGCTAATAAGTGTCTCTCCTCACTACCTACGGTACACAATGGCGGCAGAAATTGAAAATCACGCCGGCTTTTATGACGGTTTGACATCTCGTTTAGCTGCTGTTAAATGAAATCCCCCCTCTCTCCCCCTGCTCTTCAGATTGCGGATCGGTGTCACGGTTTGACGACGGCGCGCCGTGAGCGGGACGCTCCTCCTCGAAACGGGAAGAAGTGACAAAGCAGTTGTTCTGCTGGAGGAACCCGACACGAGCGAGCATAGCAACCGGCGACAGCCAATGCCACGGCAGCGCCATAACAACTGGAATCATTAGCGTACATAAACCGGCAGAGTATTGCGTCGGCGCTCCTTGGAGCAACGTGACCCGCCTGGAATGCCTTAATGAGAGCGGGAAAGGGCAGAGACAAAGACGTCCTTCCATCAGGGAAGGACGTACTCGCCTGTCCTCGCTCCTTCTCGACCGCTCGACCCCCCCACCCCCCCACTCCACCCTCCCCCCGGGCTACAGGAGCTAACGCTGCGTCCCGGTCTATCCCCCATCGAGCACAGCCACTGCTGTCTGCTGGTCTGATGCAAGCCAGACACTCAGAGACCAAATCTAATTACAGACACAATTATGACTGCGACCCGGTTCAACCCGGATTTGTATCCAAATGGACTCATTTACCTTGTGTCCCGGAGACGCGTCTTCCGAGGACTGGACGTTGAGTCCAGAGGCTCGTCTCCCGCTCAGGTTCTTCATCTCTCTATTATAGGAGTCACGCGTGTGCGTCCTGCACTCAAACACTCCGCGTGTGTGATGATTGTTTGATTATTTCTTTGTTTCATTGTCACGAGGTTCTTCCTTACTCTCCGTCTGATTTGGATCACAAAGAAAGTGTTTGTCTGCGCAAGAATTGTTTTAGTTTCATTTTGACCCCACCGAATTAAAGGGGCATTTAGAGCACAATCAAGAAACTATGTGGCCTTCAGTTGTTATAAAGTTGCCATATATATATATGTCAAATGTGACTTAAACAAAATTGTACTTATGCCTTGAAATTAGGACTGTCTCTTTAAGAAGCTCCTTCTCTTTCTGAGGCTCCACCTTCAGGAAGTCGTCACAACATGGCTCCTCTATTAACCCTTTAATAAGGGTTTTTTTTTTTAACCAACGTTGCACTGAGAAGTAGCTCCTAAAATTAGCTCAGCAGATGCACACTTCCACCAAGCCTTTGCTAATTGCTGCCGGCTAGTCTGAAGGAGCTGTGAGGCGGAAGCTCTGAAGCCTGGGAACTCGCCGCGACCTCGAAGGTGGCGCTCGGTCCAACCAGCTGTTTTGCACAGCCGAACGGTTGCTACGGGAGATTAAACGGTTTCTCAAACATGCGTGAAAGCTCAAAAGCGTTGAAGTTTCATTTCATGTATTTTCAGTGTTTTCTGCAGAATCAACACAATCGCAACTCAGTCGCCTCGGGATGCCGGACGATTGAAACCTAAAGTTCCAGTCGAGTTTCTTTATTTCTGTTAGTTGTTTTGTGAATACGTGGGGAGGATTTTTGAACCATGTGGAGCATGTGTGATTCAATAAAATCAAACAGAAAACGAGCAAGTCGGTATGTCCCAGAAAGTAACAAACCCGGTGACAGCTTCTAAAAATCCTTCCGTCTATCACATACAAACTAAAATTAAAATGAACATTTAAGACAATCTTTAAATATGTTTTTCCAGAACACAAGGCTGCTTTCATCAGTTCTGGTTAAATGACATCCTGTCAGCACAAATGTGTTTCCAAAACGATTCCCTAGCTCCTTTCAATTAGACTCCCTTATTCTTATTTTGCCCGGTATGTTTTCGAATCGTGACAGTAATAGGACGGAGAAACTCCGCCGATACGAGAAGGCATTAAAATCATAATGCAGACCACTTACTGTCTCTGACAGTTCCCTGTCATCCAAGCTGCAGCGGAGTCTTGCCAAAGTCTGCAGGCAGAAGGCAAATTACAGGCTGAAAAGCTGACAGATTGTGATTTTTGCGACATAAATGATTCTGGCAAAGCCCGAAGCCCCCGGAATGCTCCGCTCAGTATTGTTCCGCGTTTTGGCGGCGGAGAGCCCTCGCAGCGAAAGTGCTCAGGGCAACAAGTACGTACGATAACTGGTAATAAACTCCGGTCACGACAAGTCGGTAGCAACCAGGTCGCGTCGTACTGAAGAGGTTGAGCGGCCGGCGTTGCTCAGGAGGGAAAACCACCCGTCATTCACAACCAGAAACAAAAGTGCTTCACACAGAATCCGGCTCTTTCCTGCACATGCAAGTGCAAATGGTTTGCAGCAGTGATTCTCAGCCGCAGCCAAACTCCACAAAACGACAGTTTTCATGTTGACGTCCATAAAATGCTCTCTAATGCAAACTGGAGTTGAGGCAAATGTAGCTTAGAGTAAATTTGGACGGATCCGACATCGCAATGAAAGACGACGCCAGTGGACACCAAGTGTTTTCGCTCCGTTTGTTGCATGTGAACAACAAGCTCTAAAAGGGGTTTATTCCAGATGCTTTTACACAAATTTATCCAAAACGAGAGACAAGAGAGAGAAAAACGACGTTTTTAGTAACATCTTGCAGAGTCCTCCCTCATTCAGCTCCTTCAGACTAGCCAGCAGCAGTTAGCAAAAACCTGGCTGGACTACGCTTCTGCTGAGTTACTTCCCAGTCCAAATAATGGTTCAAAACCACATTACGGAGGAGCATTGTCGTGAACACGTACCGAAGGGGGAACGTCAAAGCGCAGGAGTTTCTTAAAGGGACAGGGGCCGATTTCAAGGCGTCAGATACAGCTGCGATGCAAGGTCAAACCTCTTTTAAGTTGTTTTTGACACAAACAAGCATTTCCACGTCGACTGGCGGTAACATCAGCTGTTTCCTTTACATGTGTGCGCGAAGCTTTGTCAATATTCCGCTAATGTTGAGAAGACTCGCAAATTTTGCAACGAAGTAAGCAAAGCAATTAAACTTGCACAAGAATGTGTTCATATGTGTTGAAATTCTAAAACATCCACGTCTCACACCGTGTGTGCGCCTCGAATACAAGACGTAGCAGGAGCGGCGGGGAAACAAACGAATCCAGCTTTGTTGTGGGCAACGTTCTCCGCTCTTCTAATTCCAACATGCTAATTAGGTGCGGAATCCAATTTACTTTGGTGGTTCAGTTAAGGAAATATGCATTATTTAAGGAGGCGGGGCTGGAGGGAGGGGAGGGAGTGGGGGGGGGCTATAGGAGGGATTAATATTCGACTGGTGATGGAACAAAAGCGCCGCTCTTCCAGACGCTTCCAGACGACGTAAGCGAAGAGATATCAACGCGGCAGGCCATGATCAAGATAATGGCAAAGTGTTTTGTTTTGGGGGGTTTTTTTTGGGGGTTTTTTTTTGCCAACCGGCTCCTCGGGTGCCAAAAACATGAAGGAGGGGTCGCTGACCTCGGATCTCAGCGCCGTTCCCGCTACCGGCCAAATCATAATAGAGTCCATTAACAGAGGGAGAGGGAGAGAAAGCCCTGACTCTGGAGTAAAGTCTGCATATGTGATGACTTGCAGTCTGGCTGGCTGAATGAAGCAGGCTCAGAGCCTGATAACCTTCTCTTTCCTTATTATTTCCCCTCATTTAACTCACTCTGCGCCTCCATCACGGTCCATTTTCTTTGCGAGCGCGCGCGTCGCCGCGCGGCGCCCGGCCGTGGAAATCTCTCACTCCTGCGAGCGCGTCTGTTATTTCACAGCAATTTTGGATAATGATTTATTTTACAATCCACAATTGGAAGGCCTTCCGCTTGAAAGCGAACGATAAAATAGTAATCCCGTTGCAATTACGTCGTTAGAGATATAGTCACATGCATTGGGGATCAGGGATACAAACCGCCGCGGACCCGGCCGTGTTTTTTTTTTTGGAATTGCTCTGACAAACACGTCCCGTTAGCAAGAGTTGGCAAGAGGCCGCGTCTTTAAACTGCACTCTGCTGCAGTTGCTGTGGAGAGTTGATGCGCTGCCAAATAATAGAGATATTTATCGTCTTACCGTTTTTGTGCAATTGCCACTTATAGATTTGCAATTTTGAAAGCTCAAAAAAGTAAAAAAAAAAAAAAAATCAAAAGAGCAGATTTGCCACCAAGAAAACGTGCAGCCTACTAACTTGAGGAAAGATGTACTTAAACTTTTTTTTTTGTTTTTTTGGGAAGATTTCTGATATTTTATAGTCAGTTCCTGAGTTCAGAGGCAGAGCCGATCCAGGCACTTGTTGCCATTTTATAGGACAATCGCGTAACTATGGTAACTTCACTTCTTATAAAAATGTATATATAAAAAAAAATATATATATATATATATATATATATATATATATATATATATATATATTCAACTACATCAGCTTCCACTCCTAGAATTGAATTTTCCCTTCTAAGAATTAAAGTCCAAAACTTTCTAGTTCAATCAGAGGGTTTTGACCAAGAATGACGAGCCACTGTTGAAGCTTTTATTCACAAATTAGACGGGAAAATTTCGATTTCGGTGGTTATATTTTCTATTATTGAGATAAATGGGATGTATTTTAAAAAGCGTCTTCATATCGGAACATCCAGACACAAAAGTCGTCTTCATCCTAAACATACGACTTCAATTTGTCCTTTGTTTGTTTCACAAATGTTTCAAACCCCTGACTAGTTGTTTACCAAAAGTTAAATTTAGATTTTAAAGATTAAATTAGGGAACAAATATAACCAAACATCTTGTTTGAAGGGAATGGGGGGGAGAGGGTGAGGAGGGGTCTCACCAAGCTGAGAGTAGGGGTTAGAGAAATGCTTAATAACCCTGGGGAGGACGTAGCTTTTGAAACATATGGCTCAGCCCACCCTAATGAATTTTGCACAGTTCTTTCAAGTATCAAGTTCGGGCTGTTTCTCTGCAGAGACGCGTCCCCCCGTGGCTCGGGCTTTGGGGTTTTTAAACATGCAATTTGGGCTCGGAAAAATAACGACTCTTGAGTTGTAAAACCGGCGCTGCGGAGTGAACGCTAAAAACACTACCAACAGCAATTACTTTCGGCTGACGCGCTCGCACGATTTCTGTCGCCTCGTGACAAAAGCACATTTCCAAGCCCCCCTCCGCATTGTCATGGAACGCCGCGGCCCCCCCACCCCGAACCCACCTCGTCTCAAGACGAGACGGGTGACATCTAAAGATGATGGATTGTTCCCAGCCATCCTTTGGGGTTGAGTCTGTGTTACAATATCAATGTGGGAACGCTGACGCTGAATGGGAGAACCGGCTACATCAAAGGAGGAATGGAATCTTCGCGCCAGATTTATGAGGAACTTTATCCAAGACAGGCCACTTCAGAGAGGAGGCTGTTGCCTGGTGAGCAGAGACGGCTCGAGGTATCGGCCTCAAAAACGTCGACGCGGGACCCAAAGACGCCTTGCAAACGCCAGGCGAACGGGATTGCGGAAGCTCTCGAAGTCAACTGCAGAGGCCTTGAAATGTAAGGAAGAGGCAGAATGAGGCAAAAAGCCTGGAAAACACAAACAAAACACAAAAAGAAAAATGTGGAAGAGGAACGAAAACTTTTAGAAAGTGCAAAAATTCCCAAAACGGGGAAAAAAAAAAAGGATGGGTTTACGGTTGGGCAGAACGTTGGGAGTACAGTTGGAAGGAGGGTGGAAGGCGTCGATACGATGAGACGCAGCCGCAATGTCACGAATGATCCGAATGAGGTAAAAACTGAATGGCTGAAACAGCACAAAGTACGCAGAAGCAAAGTAGTGAAAAGTGTACAGAAAACCAGTGGAGGAACTCAAGCGGGTGAATACATTAATTAGGATCCATGGACGTGAAGGTGAGCGCCTTCATCGTTTTTTTTTTTTGTTTTTTTTTAAATCATAATTTAAATTTGAAACTCATTGATTAACTTTTATAGTTTGACAGTTTCAGCTTGTTGCATTAATTAGCAATTACTCATTTTTAGAAGCGTTCTGTACAGATTTTCATCACTGCTTGTTCAGTTCAGCGGCTCCTTCATCACTCTACGAACATCCTTGTTGCTACGGTTAGCGGGAGGAGGTCAGAACAGGAAGTGGGTCCCAAAATCACATTTTTATTTTTTTTTGCCCAAGGCCCCGTACAGCCTTGGACCGGCCCTGATGAAGGACCAAAAAAAAAAAAAAAGAAAAAAAAAAAGCCAAATACATTCATCACCACATGTCCAGCTCCGGATGAAGAGTTTGAAACCGAACGGGGTTCCTTTTTTTCTCTTCAGCTCAGGCGTTAGACGCGATATTGACAAATTACGCGAGGCAGCAGTTTGAGGAGATCAAGGAGCTGCGGTGTTCCGGGCAAAAACAACAACTCCTGAACACTCGAGCCGGGAGGCTTAATTACCAACTGGAGGGAAAAGCTTCGTTTAGAAAACCACAGGGCTCTTACTGGAAATCAGGGCCGGCCCATTCGAGGTCGACGGCATTCAGGAGTCTTTTTTTTTTTTCTTTTTCTTTCCTCCACCTTATGCTGATGTTAGTTTGTGTCTTAAAGTAGCCTCTTTGGTTTATCAACTGCTGTTTTTATGTCATTATCCATATCAAGTAGAGTAATTAGCTAACAAATGTATAAAGGCGGCTCTCGAATTAAAATGCCACGGGCGCTGAGAGATGGGAGATAAATTATTTATGCTGCTTTGATTAGCTCTAGAATTACTTGAAGAAATGAGCAGCCAAGACTTTTTTTCGATTTTTATATTCCGGCAGAATATTGCACCGAGAAAAGTTTTTTTTTTTTTTTAATTTAAAGAAAAGTTCAGTCAGTCGAGGAAATGAAGTGATTTTCCACTTGCTCACTAAATGACTCGCAGCCCCGCTTTACGTTTTGTCCCTTTCATGAACACAAATTCAATGCGTTTTATGGAGAATTTTAGGTTGCAGACCAACAAACCAGTGGAAAAACTCTGAAAACAGAAGAAAATTGATTTCGCTTCCTTCATCGATGTAAACCGTCGCGGTAACTCCGGAGTCGCTGTGCGGAGCCGCACTTCGTTTGGGGAAGGAAGACACAAGACAGTCTGCGTTTAGTTTGCAGCAAGCCACAAAAGAGACGCGGCGAGTCGAAAGAGGAGTTCTTCTAAGAGGCGCCCTAAAAAGGATGCAGAAAAGGCGATGGCACAGCACCCTGAACGCACCGTAGTGGTAAAGATGCTTCCATTAAAGATGAAAACCTGTCAGAGGCTGCAAAACAAGCCTAGGCTTACAGCAAGCAGTTCAAGGTCACACCATATTATGGCCCAGTCAAAGTCTAAATATTTGACTGGACCAAGGGAGAATCTGTGTGAAGGCTTTAAAAACGTTTATGCTGAAGAAATGGGAGAAAGTGTTAGACTGTGGTTGTGCACAGCTGGAATCGCTGGGCTGAACACAAAAGCACGCCGCACTTTTCAGATTACTCATGACATAACAACAAGCCAGCCTGTTTTGAAACCACTCGGTGCCGGTCTCTTGCATAACATTCCGATAAACCGCATCAAGATGCGAAAATATGCGAACGTTCGAAAAGGATATCTAACGTTTTGTTTGTTTTTGTTGTTTGTTTTTTTTTGCAAGGCGCGCTATACATCCTAACGTCTAATTCAGCCTGAGTACTGCAGAGCAGCATGCAAGGCGGCCATCCCCCCCCCGCCGCCGCCGCCGCCGCCAACTGTGCAAAACAAGCACTCACAGTAATAAAAATCCAAGTGAGCAGAATCAGCTGATGAGACAAAGGAAGCCAGCCAAGAAAAGTCAGATAAGAATTTCTTATTATTCCAATAAAAAATACATTCATACAGAAATATAACAATTTTGCAAAACAATTTCAAATAAAAATTTCATAAAGCATAAACATAACAATTTTACAAAAGTCTTTTTTTTTTTCTCTTATACAAAGATTCAGTTGAGAACAAAAGAGCTGTGTGTGTGTGTGTGTGTGTGTGTGTGATAGAGAGAGAGCAAGAGAGAGTGTGTTTTCTGTATGAGAGAGAACAGCTGGGTGAGTGGGATGAAAGAGAGATGATGATGATGATGATGTGGAAATAAATGCAAGCGAAATAAAAAATAAAATAAAATAAACGAAGCTCAATCAAGGCTCAATTATCACTGGAAGGATATCGGCGAGATGCTGCGGCTCTTTGCGGCAGCTTCCCCCCCCCCAAAATCTACCGCAGCAAGCAGTTTCAAAGCTTGAACTCATTCCCCCCCTTCACCCCCGTCTCCTGCGACTGATCCGAAATCCATACGTCCGGAGCGTGCCGCGGTCGCTGCGACATCGGAGGTCGCCGACCCCGGGTGAGAGCGAACAGATCGCCTCGTCCTGATCAGCTGATCTTCTCCCCTCCCCCACCTATCTTTCCACTCCACTGTCAATTCTTAATAATGTCTTCCCCCCCTTTCTGCCTAATTTCCTCATGCACCCCTCCTTCATTTCCCCTCTGCGTTACAGTTGCAGCTTTGGCTGAAACAACGCGCTCCAGACAGGTCAATAACCAACCTACACAGTCAGCAGTCTGTGACAGATTCCATGCCAACAAAGCCTTTAGCAATTCATTACCGAGAGGCAGTACAAGGCGAGGCCTGTCCGACTGCAGCCTGTTAATTACAATAAATCTTTAGCTTTTTTTTTTCTTCTTTTCTCCCCCCCCCCTTCAGTCCCACTTGGATGCGGGGACAGGAGATGGGAGAACCAGCAGAGGAGAGGAGAGGAAGGGTAACCGAGTTCAAGCCATGCTCGAGCTAAAGTTTCAGACAGCCCTCCCCCTGCTGCTCCGTCACTCGCCGCGGAAAAGAAAGTCGCTTTTTTTGTTGTTTTTTTGTCGTCTGTGCCGTCGTACGGTCGGACTCCCAGGGCCACGCTCGAAACGGAGCGTCGCCGACTTTTTATCATTTCAACATCTTGATCACTTTGTACCTTTGTGCTGCTGTGTGAGATGGACTCGAGTACATACTACACAGTAGTTGGCGCCTTTAATCAACGAATTTAAGTGCTCCCAGGGTGCAGCGTCGTCCTATTTACAAGTTAACTTCAATGCGGTAAACAGCTAATCCGCTGCTCCGTCTCAAAAAACAAAAAACACAAAAAATAAAGGCAAATCAACGGATAACAGGTACTTTGTGTGAAAGACCTAAAAACTCAATTAGTCATGGGGAAAATGTAACTATTGCAACCGTTTTGTAATTGAGCCTTGATAGAGCTTGTAAAAAAATTAAAAAATTAAATTATAAATCACCCAGTCGACAAACGTGACATCCCCAGGTGGGAGGCCACTTGCATAAGGCACCATTCAGGTCAACAGTGCATTATTAGATAGAAAGAAAAAAGAGTGCACACACACACACACACACACACACACACACACACATAAACAAAAGAAGTACTAAGCAGAAATTAGTCTTTGAGGCATCAGATGGATATGAGCAGCAGTGAAATCTCCAGGCAGATGAAAAACCACAATGAAGAGGAAACTTAAAAAACAAAACAAAACAAAAAAAAGGGGTGAGAGTAGAGATGAACCGATCAACCAGCCAGATGTCGAAATCGGCCAATTTTTTACCCCCCCCCCCGATCTGCATGGCAACATGCTGAGAAAAAAAAAAAAAGTTTTTTTTCTGGCGTTGAATGCATCAAAATGAAAAGTCCCCACTTTTTTCAAGTAACTTGATCCTTTTCCTTTTTTTTTTTGTTGTTGTTTAGTAATGATAAAAAAAGTTTTTGATTTATAGGAATCTGGTAAATGTCGGAGACGTACAACGAGATGCACAAAGGGGGACGAGTTATTCCTTCACTTGTGTTTGATTTAAAAAAAAAATATCTATAAAAAAAAACAAAAATAAATAAATAATCGGCATGGGCCGGTCAAGCCAGATCGGTGCATCTCCACCAAAAAACTAAACAAAAGGAGGAATTGTCGAGGCCTTTATGTACAATATTGTAACATCTAACCGTTTGCGTTTTTAGCTGCACTTTTCTTGAAACTATTTGCAGTCCTGATTACAGTGGGAAACTGGAAATGGAAACAATCCCTAGAACCATGCAACACCTGTCTATGATACTGAAGTTAATAGTATAGTTGTGTTATTACCTCTAAGCACACAGCTCATACAGTCGGTACTACAAATGGGTTTTGTAGCTTGTAGAAAAATTAAGAAACCAGGCTACATAACACATTGCACATTTAGTAGCTGCACCAAAAAATAAAAAAATAAAATAATAAAAAAAAAAAAAAGTAAAAAGAAAAACCACCAAAACAAGGCTTCTGTCATTCAGGGAAGAGGTGGTGGAGGCACAGACCAGAAGGCGTCGTGTCTATGTTCTGGTCGGACCCAAAGCCTGACGCGTTTCAGTTGAAGCGATCCGAACCCCCCTGACCCCCCAGCCCCTCCGGCCCCCGCCCCCTCGTTTGTAGAGTCTGGGAGCCAGACAGACGAGGCAGGCGTGACCCGGCCTCATCCTCACGCTGCCACCTGGGGAAGCAGCAGGAACGTCTCCCTGCCTCCGCCACAGAAACTCATTCAGTCCACAGCAACATTGGTACCAGCCCCGCACAGATCCGTCTCCTGTTCGATCCTCATCCTGGGCCGGTCAGCCAATCTCAGACATTCACAGTGCAGACATGCTAACCTCAGACAGGTTTGTAAAGTACCAGTGTATCTGCTGTCCGGGAGACGTTTCCCCCCCAAACATCATGCACCATACGTACAATTCATTCACTCGCCTTTTTCCTGTAAGCATTTTTTGTTTGTTTGTTTTTGTTTTTCCTCCCCCGTCCCCCTCCACTCCCCCTGGTCTTTTCTTAAAGTCCTCGATGGAAAAAACATTTCCTTCCCGCTCGCGTCCGCAATTTCGTCGTCCTGTTGCAACAGAGAACCATCAGAGCGTCCGTCTCCAAAAAAACAAAGAAAACAAAAAAAAGAAGAAACAAAGTGAGGTCCCCGGAGGCACTGGGTTATTTCGGTACGGTGCAAAACGGCATGCTTTGGCTGGGACACGCCTCCTCCTTCCGCCCCCGTCGCCCTCGCCGCTCTGCTCTCTGGGACAGTTCAACCAAGAGGCCAGGCGGGTAGATGGCGTGCGTTTGGATTTTTTAAATTTTTTTTTTTCCTCTCTCCATCAAAAAGAAAAAGAAAAAAAAAAAACAAGAAAAAAAAAAGAGGGGAAAAAAAAAAGTTTGAGAGAGAAAATTGAAGAGGATTTTCCCTTCGGTGCGTTGCCCGGTCGACGCTGGCCCTGCGTTAGACGTGCCTCTTCATGTGAAGGGCCAGGTGGTCGGACCTGGAGAAACATCTGAGGACAGAGGGAAAGAACCAGAGGTCAGTCGGTAACCAGGGAAACGGTTTACAAAGGTCAAGAGGAAGGACTGCGATCCATGATTAATCGATTGTGCTGACGATTAATCAGATGAAAAGACATTTTCAATTTAAATCACGTTACAAGATGCCGATATATGATTCTATTCTGTTTTAAATAAGGACCAAACATTGTTTCTACTATTAACATAGCATTCCTTTAATGTACACTTGATCATTTGTAGCAAAGGATGCATCTGCAGCAAATAAAAATAAAAGCATGAGAAGCTCGACTCTTTCTGCTGGACTTGACATCAGTGTATTGTAAGGCTGATCTGTTGATTCATTTTCAGATGAACCAATCAAAAATTGGAGAGCAAAACGTGGTGGTGTTTTTTTTTCCTCTACAAAATTTTTAAGTTTTAACTTCAACATTTGAAGCTAACAGTGCTAAAATGCTCCGACTGTGTCCTGTCATCGAATCATCCATTCAATAAACGATTGATCACGATTAATCGGTTCACATTTTGCAACATTTCGGGTCCGTTTGTCCGTTTCCTCAGAGTCTGGATCTACATAGTAGTATCGTCGTTGTCAATTAGCTCTGATTCAGCGTGTCACATTCCCACAGGATGATGCCACCACCACCACGTTTCTCTGAGTTCACAGCTGACTTTGACTAGGCCACAGCACAATGCTATAATGTGCAGAGTTACTGTTGTACCATACGTAGCGGAGTACATGTTGGCCAAAACTTGAACTTTCCTCTTTTCTGACCAGAGCGCCTGGTTCTGCTACTATGCTGCATTACTGGTGTGAACTCTAAGCTGCTTCTGGATTCTTCACGATGCCGGTTTTTTTTTTTGTTTGTTTGTTTTTTTGGGGTTTTTTTTCTCTCACCAGTGTTCTCTAAAAGAAAACCTCTGAGGCCTTCACGAAACATTCATGAAGCAGAAAACCTCTGAAGGTAGTTGGAGCCGAGGGGATGAACGTAAAATGCAAAACTTTTTGAGATGTTTATGTGGAAGAACAAAACTTTCGCCGCCTCCGCATCACAATAACTCACTTTTGTTTCGTCTGTCACATAAAACACAACCACATACTTTGTGTGTGTGTTGTGGTTTTTACTGTGAGAAAACACAAATCTTCTGAAGTGTTTTTTTTTTTTCTTCTTTTTTGTCTGTTTACTCGTCTAAATGCATCTGAAATAAAAACAACATAACTTACGAGCGACTTTCCTGCAAGACAGAGGAGCTCGTTCTGCAATTCCTTAATGTTAATCAAAAAGGTTTTGGCTTCGCTGGGATATTATTTCACTCATGACTTGTTCCCCAGGTTACAGAGTCAAATAATCTGACAATGGAAGCGGCGCAGCGGCCTTATCATGAGCGGCAGGACAAGCGGCTTACCTGTCACAGTGATTGCATTTGAATGGCTTGGCCCCTGTGTGCTTCCTGAAGTGTCTGGTCAGCTCGTCGCTCCGTGCAAAGCGCCACTCGCAGCCCTCCCACGAACACCTGTACGGTTTCTCACCTGCAGAGCAGACACACGGCGACGTGAGAGGGACGCCTGCGTTCTCAGCATAGTTATTTAAATTGCATTCAAATCGGCCGTGAGAGAGAGAGTGAGAGAGAGAGCGATGACGCAACTAAAACAACAACAACACACACACACACAAAAAAAAAAGCGACCGCAATCCGACGGAGACTGAAATTCCTACAGAGCCTGTTGGCTCGGGTTGGGATTCTGATGCGACCTGCAGCACGCCGGGAATGCAGACTAGTGCATCGTGGGACGGGGGGAGTCGAAGGGAGGGAGGGAAGGAGGGTGAGGGGGGACAGAAATAAACGAGTAAACTGAAACAACACAAGCAATTTCTCGCCACTAAATAAAAATAAAAGACATTTAAATGACCATTCGGAACCCAGCGGCCCCCCTTCGCTCCCCGCCCACTCAGCTCTTTCCCATGGCGAAACCCAATCTGTTTGGAGGTCCTTTCATCTCCCATGTGCCACCACCCCCCCCCCCTTCTCTCTCTCTCTCTCTCTCTCTCCCGCCCACCCATGGGTTCGCTCTCTGGCTCCGTCAGTCACATTCCACATAGATTAGGTCACAGTTTAGGTATCCAGCCATGCAGAGCTAATGCTCGCAGCGCTCCAGCTGAGGACATGGTGCAACGTGGGCCTTTAATTACATTACACAATGGCTGGACAATGCCATTAAGGTGGAGGACTGAATTAGCAGCACTTCCACGAGTCACTGGTAGTGATTTTTTTATTTATTTATTTATTCCCCCCTCTCTTGGTTTTCAAGCCACAGAGTGACCCTGCAGGAAGCTACGATAGCAACCGTTGATCGACAGTCGCTCGTCATTCACAAGTTTGGGTTTTTTTTGCGCGGACTTGCGAATTTCGCCGCCACTTTTGCACAAACGCGGCCCGGTCGTTTACTTCTTCTCTGACCGATCGCTGAACCTTGGTTGAATTCTGACCGATCCTCTCTGCCCCCGTTCTGACTTCACTTCCTGTTTCTCAATGTCTTTCAAAGGTCGAACCTGCAAGATGAAAGTGTATGATGCCAACATGCAACGCCAGCCTAGTTATTTATTTATTTATTTTCCGAAAATCATTTTCATAGGATTCTGTAGGAGTTCATGTTGACTTCAATGACCAACATGGAGTTCTTCTTTTTGCACTCTGACCCCTCCTCAGATCCTCACGACAAATGAATTAGTATCACGGATGTTACTTGAAAGTGTCATTTGGACTTTACGTACCAACATCCTCAGTATTACCTTCATTCATAGAAAAATAAAGCTTTGCAACTTTGGCTGCAATCTTTAAAAAAAAAACTGCAGCAGAAATCAGTCATTTCAGGCCACAAGAACAAAACAAAACAAACAAAAAAATAAAAAAAATCTTGACTGCTTGGAGATGAGCTGGTTTTTCTTGAATGGAGCAGCCCCTCCTGCTCCGCTTACACACAGATCACATGACCTCCCCCTCCCACTGAAACTCACCTGTGTGAGTGCGCTGGTGTGCCTTCAGGTGCGAGCTCTTCGTGTAAACCTTGCGACAGCCGTTGAAGTGACACCTGTGTACCCGCCTCCGGGCGTCCGGGGACGCGTCTCCGCAGGGGAGTCCAGTCTTTTCCGTGGCCTTCGCCACCGCCGCGCCTCCTACTCCCACGCCGCCACTGCCGCCGGTCCTGATTTTGACGGGCAGGCTGAGCCCGGCGTGCGTCGCCACCCAGCCGTTGACGGCGGCGGCCGTGCCCGCGGCGGCCTCCGGCGAGGACGGCGGCGTGCTGATGACGGAGGGGCTAAAAGGTCCAGAGCCGACCAACGTCGACCCCAACGGGTTGGAGGTAAAGCTGTGCGTGGGCGAGAGCTCCTCGAAACTGTCCGAAGCCTCGCTGCTGGCGTCAGAGTTGACGCTGTTGCTGTCCAAGAGCTGGCCGTCCTGATTGTCCTCGTCGTGGGCCGGCGCCAGGGCCAGGTTCGGGTCGGCCTTGGCCTTGTCCCCGCAAGCCAGGATCAGCTTGCTCCAGAGGTCCTCCTGGCCGCCGAACTTCAGCTCGGTCGTGGAGACGTACGGCTCGCTCTGCAGGTAGCGCTCCAACTCCAAGCAAGTCTGCCGGGGAAAAAAAAAACAAAAAAACAGAGGGGAAAAGAAGCTAAATTATTGCAACAGCTTTTCCTGAAGAGAAGCAGCTAAACACCTCAATGAGGGAAATCCTCGTGAATCATGCATGCACGCGTCCCCCAAAACGCTTTTTTTTGGCAGCGTCATGTTTGCTTACAACAGGAAGCGCAAAACCAGGAAACCAAAGCTACTCCTGCACTTTCAGGGATCAGCTTCAGGAATGTAAGCAGGAAGAAAAAATGAAATAAATCATGGATTTGGTAGCGACCGGGTTCTCTAGTCTTGGTGAGCATGCGGCAGAAGTGTTTAAATATTATCTCTGCAGACCTGAATGATTCATTGGGAAAACGTCACACTCCACGTCTTGGGCTCCAACCCAACGTGACCCTTCGCCGGTGGAAGCCTCCAGCTGCAAAATGTGCACCGTCATTTCAGCGCCGATGACTCACTGAGCAAACTTTAGAGTCCTTAAAAGGAAGACGCTCAACTTCCCCCAGCCTCCCCCCCACCATCAAAGAGGCGTTCAGTTCGCTTTCCCTCCGTTGACATGCAATCCCATCCTCCCCTCAGCAACCAGCAAGTCCAGTAAAACACGCACCGTGGCTCCCAGTTTACTTAAGACGTACACGGGGAGGCCGTGAAAAATCGGAGGCGTTCCGTTAAGACGGTGCGGGAATAAAAAAAAAAAATTAAAAAAACATTCACACCCCCCTCCCTCCATCTGGCTCCAGGTGCACCCACTTTAAATCTGACAATCTTCTCACCGCTTCCTCACAGTCATACAGCTTGCGTATAATGTTTTTTTTTTTTTTTATGATTATTAAAATGGATTTAAATTTAGCGCTTATGTATGTTTTATTCATTCACTTGTTCATTTGCATGTGGAGGAGCAGCAGTCAGGCTTCACCTGGGCTGACCTGCCAATTCCAATTTTGACAGACTCCCTTTCCTCCCCCCACCCCCCACCACCCACCCGCCTCCAACTGCTTTTCTACAAGAACCGTCACCCATAAACGAACCAAAACATAGATGTAGGCTCTTTGACAAAATGAGATCATCGGTCATTTATATATCAAATAAACTAATGAAAATGAATGAAAAGCAGAGCCGTTGGTTCTTGATGGTGGGATGTCTTGGTTTTCTAAAACGATGCATTTGTGCGTAAAGCGTTCAATTTCCCACGGTAAACACCTGAAAACGGACTCTTCCCGCCCCCTGTGTGTATGACAGAGTAACATAGCAATGCCCCTTCCCCACATGTTGCTGTGCACTGCCGGTCAGCTGACGGGGAAAAAGTCACTTTGAAATCAAAACAAACAAACAAATAATCGTGATAGCCAGCATGTGTAAACCAAAAGAGCGCCACCTGTCACCCATATTAAGCCAATGCAGTTTTAAAGCCCAAATATACTCAAATGTTACTGATATAAATTATAAGCATCATTAATGTTGTTGCTTGTGTTGTCATAAGCAACAAGACTGATAACTATATGCTTCTGTGTGACATTTTTGGCATAAAGTGCTGTAGTTAGTCAAGGTTTTCAGCGACGACAGAATAATAAAACTCCTCAGATTATTTTTCCGCTTTTGTTTTTGCCACCTCATGTTAATCCATAACAGCCCCCCCCCCGCCACCAATCGTAAACTTTCTGGAAGCGCCCCTGCAAGCCTTCGCCAAACCTCCTCCAAGCCGAGCTGCTCTGCTGCCTCTACTCATGCGCGAACGAATTGACATTTCACCGCGTCACGTCGAGGAGTCCATTCAAATCTCAGGGTGAATGCAGGTGAGCGGCCACGAGCAGGAGGAAAACACTGTCAAAACCCAGCGCGTGCGTGAAGGGGGAGGCGGGGGGAATCGTCGTCATCTCGTGAATGAGTTCAAACATCCACTTCCTCCTGCATCATCCGTTGTTTTCTCTTAAAGGCAGCGAAAGTAGCTCCCCCACGATAAAAAAAAAAAAAAAACACAAAAAAAAATAGAAAAAGAAGAAGCGGTAAAGCTTGTGTTTATATATACATTTGACAACGCCGTTAAAAATAAAACTCGCTCGTGTCGGAGAAGGAGAGAAGCTCTCCTCCATTCATTCTGAACGCAGCGCGGCCAAAACAACGACGAGACCCTGCGTGAAGCTGTCAGTGTCAAAGTGAGCCGCCTCGGCAGCGGCGGCGGCGGCGGCGACGTGCCAACACAACTTCACAGCGAAACCGAGACCGAAACAAGCGGCGGGGCACCGTGTGTCCGCCACCATTGCAGCGACAATCTCACCGACAACTTCTGACGCGGCTCCGGTCGGCGGCGTTTGATCTGACAGGAGGCGCGTGAAAGCTGCTCAGTTCCGCTTAGCTCGACCAGCTGAGAGTAGATTTGAAAAAGGAAAGAGAAGAAGAAGAAGAAGAAAAAAAAAAAAGTTATATTCACCTGCTGCCAGTACTCCTCCAGAGACGGTAAGGCTGAGAAATAGCCCGTGTCGTGAACTATTTGAAGTTCTTGAAAAATACTACACATCGGTAAAACATCCATTTTTCTTCCCCGCACTTAATTGTCGAGGGGAGGGGGGTGGGAAAAAATAATAATAATAATAATAATAATAGCAATGGTAATAATAATAATAATTAAAAAAAAAACAATCTAAACACCCGCGTTTTAAATAAAAAATGTCTGTGAAAGGAATAAAGAACGATCCCCTCTGCGATGCAAGCGAAGGTTTGTTTGTAGCAGCAGTCCGTCCGTCGGTGCTCCACTTCCTTCTCCCCTCGCCCTTCGCAGCGCTCAGCTCAGGATATTTGCAAACAGCACACTAGACTGGCTGCCGGACAACTGCGCTCTGCAAACTTCCCCTATTCAAACCTGGACCCCGGCCTCCTCCCCTCCTGGTGGCTGCCGCGCATGTCCAATCAGCTTCGAGCAGCGTACGCGGCGGCGAATGACATCACAGCCGGCCAATCGACGCGCTTCTGGTTTGGCCATCTCCCCGCCCCGATTGGCTGGCTTCATAAGTTGCTCGCGGCCGATTGGGCGGTTATTTTTGGCGTGTGTATATAAGCGAGTGATGAGCTCTCTTTCCCCGTAGTCTTGACTGTCGGCTGCGCGTTTCGCCAGAGACAGCGTATGTGAGCCGAAATAGCCCGATGTGGAAAACAGAACTGCAACTTTGACACGAGTAACAGTTGCAACAGCGCTGCTCAGAAGGGCTGAGTTCGAGCTGTAGCTGTAGTGAGGAGAATGTGTTGACACCAACCTCAGAAAAGACTCGGTGACCATGAGTTGACAGGCTATTATTATGTTATCAGGACACACATGAGCTAAGAGGAAACATTTGTTCTCTTTCTCTATGATTGACTTCATCACCTTTAAAGCAAACTTCTGCTTTCTATTTTTTTTTTTTTTTTGCCAGCCGCAAGACTGAAAATATCAAAATGTGCACTGTCCCTAAAAGCAGAAGTTTGACTATATTGGTTGGGGGAAAAAAAAAACAAAACTTCTTTTAATAACCTAATTTGCATTTAAAAGAGATTTAAAATGAAGGATTAATATTCAAGAGCAGTTCCTGAAAGTTAAGGAGTTTGTTTTACCCCGGTTTAGATGTTATGATACATGGGGGGGATCTGTATAAATTAACTCAGAGTTATTCCAAAGATTGTTATAGACAAAAATAAGGAGTCCACGCTATCGTTGTATGGTTTTAACAAGCTCATGAAAACTAGTTCTCTGGCTTTATTTTGCTGCACTACATGTTACGAGTTTTTATGAATTGTGCAGAGTTGCATTTATACAACTTTATGTTTACTCACAACAGTCAAATGTGTAGTTCTTTTTTCCAAGGAGATTCTCAAAGCCTGCAATGTTCAAAGATTTTTCATGAAAATGTGACATGCTCTGACTTATTTATGGTGTTACTACAGCTGCGTACATTAGCACATTTGGGTACTTATTGCTCACAATGTAACTGTTTTAGCTTCCATTAACAGTTAGCGAACACAGGCGGGGGTTTCCTCCTGGAGGTAGGGGCACCTGGGCAATTCACCATGTTTTTGTGTTGAAAAATGTCAAAAAGTTACAAATATTCTGTGGCGTACAAGCAGGCATGATCATTTAGAAGCCTGCGCAACTGGTAAAATGTGTCAGCTATAAACCTAGCTTAATCTGTCTTTATTGTCACTGTTACCGGTGTTTAAAAACCCTATCTAAAGTAAACAAACAACTCTCAGCCTGGTGGGAAGGGAAGAAATAAAGTCTGGAGGCCCGCCAGGCTTATTATAACCTGGGGGGAAACCTCGACAGATCCTAATTTACTCAAAACTAGTTTAAAAAACAAATACCTGTTACTTTTTATGTGAGTAGCCAGTAGTCCTTGTCAGAATTTATCACAACAGCGAACTTTCATGACATTACACAAATGGATTTCCTTCCATTTAACTTCCTATGGTTATGTCCACATCCTCTCTCCCGGGTTACAATGTTTTGATACTCACTGCTTCATACATCAGCATGCGGTGGATTCCTTTACTCTAAATAATGCTTGCAAACAATTTCCCCACAATTTTCTGTTGAAAATGATGTGTACGGACACATTGGATGAATTATCGGAACAATCTGATTGGTGAGTAAAATCTGCAGTCAGCTGCCACACTCATAGTGTGGCGCCAGAGCAGCGTTACCCTAAAAAGATCACGCTAACAGCTGAATTAGTCGAATTCAGTGGTCTTAGAGGCAGCGATGCACTTTAAACAGCCAGGAAAACCTTTGGTGAATCTTCAAGGTTCAGTGAGATCTTGTGGTTCTAAAACGTTCTGTGAGTAAAGCTCATCTTGCTTTTGTACCATTCCGGAAACAAAAAGGAAGATTTTCCCTTTTCCAATAAACCTTTCTCCCCAAATTTTGATGCATCATTCGTCCGGTACAGTGGGCCTATTTTACATATTTCTCACCAATTCCAAGAAGATTGAGTAATGCTTTTATTATTTGAGGCTGTGAACATGATCACAGACCTTGTGGTGGAAAATTCCCTGTTATCGTTTTCACTCCTCGAAACAGTCACTGTACTTAGCTTTTTAGTTTTGAAATAGATCCGGGTTGACATAACAACGTGAATCAACAAATACAAAAAGAAAAAAAAAAAAAGACAAGAAATACAAGTACAATGCTTACAGGTGGTTATTTAAACCTCCAACTCTGAATGCAAATGCAACAAAAGACTGAATAAAACAAGTGAACTCAAAGACTGTTAGAACATGACTCGCATCTCTGATGTTCATCAAAGCAAAACCGGGAACATTTTTACACCGAAGTTTGTTTGCAACGCCCAGAATTCCTTCGTTGTTCGGCAACCACGCCGACGCATTCTCCCGCATGTGACGTTTCATTCCTGTAGCAGTCCGAGCACACATTTCAGTTTGGTCCTTACATCACCCCGTCTCATTCTTATCATTTCCTCTCTGCTGAAAACAGTCGTGTGTGGGCGTGCACGTGCGCGCGCGTGTGCCACGGCGGCATTTCTCTTCCGGCAGCTATTTCATAGGCGCAGAGCCGCGCCGCAGCCTGGCACGCCATTCGCTCATGAGATAAACAACGCTTCGACACAGGCGCTTCATTGTCTTTCTGAGTGGCAGTGTGTTTTGCTGTTGCCTGGCTGAGCAGACAACTGAGCGGCCTTTGTGCTGCTCCCAGTTGCAAGGTCATATTGGTCACCCTTAGCATCTGATTTGATCATATGGCAGTGGGATGTCTTTTGAAGCCCAGAGCAGCCCTGGAAAGAAATTCTTGCGCTAGTTTTTGGGAGTTTATTTTGTTTTGTTTTGTTTTTTTACGTTACAGACGGAGCCCCCCCCCCCCCGTCCATTATGTCCACCCTGGACCCAGTGGGTGTAAAACGTCCACATAGAAGAGCGGTTCAAATGTCTTTCGTCGCTATGTTGAAATGTCATCACGCGACAACATGCCCACACGTTGTTCATCCCTTTCCAGAGCGTGCCAGGGCTTACACAGTGTGGGTTTTGATGAATAACAGACTGACTGGTCCAGTCCCGGCGGAGCATTAGCGGGCAGCTCCACAATAATCACTTCCTTCAGAAGACCTCTCAGAAGAAGCATCTGGAGAACGCGCACGGCCCCGCATGGCAGCTTTTATCTTGGAAGGCCAGGTCCCCCAGCTTCATCATCGTTATGTAATTCCAGCTCGGCCAGTAGCCACAGGAAAGAACAATTACAGGATGACCCATTTGAATGCATCACTGTCAAGCCAATCAGTGACTTGCTCTAAAAAAGAAAAAAAAAGGGGATTTCTGGTTAGCAAGGAATCACTTTTTTTTTTTTTTTTTTTTAACATGGGCTTTAGATGAGGATGCTTCCTTGCCTTAGACACATTAATGTTTGGAGAAATTATGTGGACTAATTAATTATTTAAAACAGTAATATTTCAATGGTTATGTGCAATGTCTGGCTTAAACTAAAGCAGGCACCGTGGAGTTAAAAGCCTTCACGTCCCTTTGATAAGGCAAGGATTTTGTAATGATTAATCCGTTCCCAACTTTTATTTTACTTCATTTTTTTTTTCCCCACATTTGAATTCAACTGCAAAACAAACAACTCTGTTTGAGTGGGAAACATGAAAAGCCACATCGCTGTGAAACGCTAAACTTAACACTTCCGTCGATCCACCTTTTTTGATTAAATTCCGGCGTTAGCTTTCAAGGGCGCGGCGAGGGAAATCCACATGCGTACCGCCATCCAAGCAGGCTTAGACGAAATGCTTTACAAGAGAACAAAAGAAGAAAGATAAGATACATCAAGAACACCAAAATATGTAAAAAAAAAAAACAAACAAAAAAAAACTAAAAAAACCAAAAAAACAACATAATGCATCATATGAAAGGAAAGAAGCTTGAAATGATCCACTTTAGCAAATAAAAACCTCAAGTACGTTGTAAACGAACGGACGTCATTCATCTTCGTGGATAAGCTTGCAGTAAAAGGGAACGTTTTCTCTGGTCATGACCTGAAGAAGCCAACGGCTTCTCCTCATCTCGTGTTTAGTTTCAGAAACTAAAAGCTGCGACTCGCTGTTCTGGTCCTTGGAACGCAGCCTGAAGAGCTCTCAGACCACCTGAGAGGAGCACGCTGCACACTCGCTTAGCCTTAAAACAGACGATGCAGAAGGACAAATAAAATGTGCAAACATAAAGTAGGCGTCCACTAATTGAGTAGCTTTTTGCACTTGGCTTAAGAGTTGTGGTATTAAAATACCGGCGTGTTTATTAGAAGTAAGATGGAGTTTCATCTGGTTTTTCCATGCCATGACTGTATGGGTTTTTGTTTTGTTTTTTCTCAGAGCTGATTTGTCATTCTTGTGAGTGAGAGAAATGTGTGGAAGGCTTGTTTCAGCCAGCTGAACAGCAGTGCTTGGCAACAGGAGTCTTATTCAACAGGCTTTAATGCTGTGATATAGCTACAACATGAATTGTAGCTATATCCATTCCATCATATAAACCCCCCACATTGTATGCATTGAAATATGCAAAAAAAAAAAAGTAATATTTTACCACCTGAAACTTCTTCGGCTCTTGCTAACATAGTTAGTGAGTGTTAGCTAAGCTAACTAGAAACCTTAGCTTCATTTTTTTGTGTCAAATGTCTTCATGGCACGATTACATGACGATGTAAATTAGTTTTCAAGTTACCGTCGGCTGTTGTACTATTAAATAGAAGCCTTTACTCTAAGTTAAAGTCTGCTATATAACTAGTAGCATCAAACTAACCTATCATTAGAGACGAATGATGAAAAAAAAAAGTCTTCCTTAGCATGTAGTGCAGAGTCAATCTCCGAAATTGATTAAAGATCCCTCCATTAAAACAACAGGAACGGTCACAGAAACAAACAAAGATCTTGTTTACATTCAGTTTACTTCAGTGTCAAAGGGGAGGCTCAAGCAAACATGGCTGCCTCCGAAATGAATTAATTATTTGCCTGCTTACTACCAGAAGGCCAGTTAGTAATGAGGTACAGGCATATTGATAGAGATGCATTGCTCTCCGCCGGGGCCACTGAAAATTTGTCCAAGCTTAAATAAAATGAGAATAAAAATAATTGATTGATAATCAATACACATACATCATTCACTCCTTTGTTAAAAGGAGAATTGGAAGGAAAGAGAGGGAGAAGGGGGTGGGCCGTCCTGGAAAATCAATGTTCATTCGAATCATAAATCAGAATTGAGTCAGCGCTTGTGGGGCGGTGGGGGATAATCATTGGGCTGGTTTTGGATTACAAACGGCAAGCGGCGGAGACGCTGTCTGGCCCGAAGATACCTCGCCCCTCATCATCCGCCTTCTATCCGTCCTCGCACAGCATCATTGCGAGATCCTCTCATTGAAATGCACTGACGGTTTAGTTGCAAAACTGGCCTGTCAGCCCAGCGTCTGGGGGACAGATCAACATGTGTGCACAAGGGGTCGCGGCGTGTCAGAGCCATCAGGCCACCGGCGAGCGGGCTGCACTCCCCAACACATCTTGACCTTGCCGGGTGAAGAGAGTGTGTTTATGTGTGCGTTTCGGTCGAGCGGACATGCATGGGCCGCGGCAATCAGTCAGGATGCTCTTGTGATGCTCGGTGATGGAAGGCAGCGAATTGGTTTGTGCGCTCGCATTCAGAGACGGCCAATATATCAGTTTTGCTGATATACTGGGGCAAAGAAATCAATATTGTCCACCTCCAGCGTGATAGAGGCTCTTTACCGCTCACACTTGCACTCAAAAGCAGTCGAAACGGATTCATCTCGGACGCGCCGTAAAGGCCCCGCCGGAGCTTTTGAATATTTCCGACTCAGCTGGTGTTTGTTTTCCTCTTGTCGAAAGGGGACGGTTCACTTTAATTCTATGTAAATCCCCCACTGACCTTTGAAATTTGCTGAGGTTTGCTAAGTGGTTAATTTGCATTAATAATCCCAACGTAATTAAAAACACACATTTTGTAAAGACCTGCATAGTTGAGACAAGATGTAATAACACTTATCTCAGTGTTGTGCTTTCTTTTCTCTTTGATGATAGGAAGAAAGCGTTTACTTCTTAATAAAATGAAAAAGGTTTATTGGATGGGTTTGCAGTATGTGGTACTGTTGCCTTGCAGGGATCTTTCTGCATGAGTTTTGCATGTTCTTTCAGAGTACTCCGGCTTCCTCCCACAGCTCAAAACTATGTCTGTAATTGGGCTCCCTCTATGTCACCCTTTAGGTATGAGTGATTTCATGCATGGTTGTGCGCTCTTTATATCTATGTGTTACCCTGAGATGGTCTGCTGACCTGTCCCGAGTCACACCCCCACTTCCTCCCAATGAACGTTGGAGATAAGCACTTTCATTTGTTGTTTGCTTTGACTAGGCTGCCAGGCAAAGAAAACAATCGTTTGTACACCTGAAGAAAAAAAAGAAAAAAAACATATAATCTCCAAAGCTTTTGCAACTGCAAAAAGCACCACTAATCCTATCAAAAGAAGTTAAAAAAAACAGCAAAATGTATATAAAAAACAATGTTTCCATACATTAAAGCAACAGAACAGGTTACAGTAGAAACATCGACATTAATGATATTCATTGAATCTATGTAAGTTTTGAACAATTTTTCATGTAGCCTATTGCGGGGTTAGCCGCGGTTTTACAGGAAATAATATATCGGTACGTCAAAGACATATTACAAATTTGGGGCGTAGCAGTACGGTCAGGCTAGCTTGAGTATTTGTGACGTATTCGTCAGTGCAAACGAAACGAGAGCAATTTAAACCGATATCACTTTTGTTTTCGTTGTGAGCCGGCGCTTAAAATTAGGGCCCCGCCAAGAGCTTTTCGGAAAGTGCCGCAGGCTAAAACCCCGTGCATGTGAGCGGAGGGGCCCTGTGTGTGCTGGTGATGTTTTGACAACAGACAATTATCTGCGACCGTGGAGGCGGTGTCACACAGCCTTGAGGTTATCACTCAAATGAATAGCTACAGTTTCAGTGATTCCGAGACACTCTCGCTGTGCCCTCGGGAGCCTCTGAGCTCAAGTGAAACAAATAGTTTCCAGCAACATTTATCGAAAAGCAAGCCACACACATCCCTCCCCCCCTTAGCCCCCTGCGAACCGAGCCTCATTCACATCCACTAATGGACATTTGGCCGGCCGGAGATTTCAAGCGGTGCTTTGTTTGGACTTTGCCGTCACGCAGGGGAGAGATTTCGGGAGTAGATCTTTAAAAAAGCGCTGGAAAATCAGTGGGACAGTTCAATGGTCATTGTTTCACACGGGGTGGTGCATTCAGGGGCCGCAAATTGTTTTCCCCTCCACTCATGCCAGCTCTGCACTAAGAGCTACCACGATTATAGAGGGTGGAGGAATGTTGAGCATTTGATTTTGCCAACGTCTGTGGGAACCAGAACTCTGTTGACTGTTTGTGTGGTGGCATTTATTGAGGCAGGGGTACAAACACAGGTCCAACCCGCTGATTAGGGAGTCGGGATGCATTCATTGTCCACTTTCGGTTGTGGGAGAGGAAAGAACAAGGAGAGAATGGTTAAAAGACGGAGAAGGGGGCGGGGGGGTAAAACAGGGTGGTTGGTACGATCAGGTTACCCTGACCGTGAATGAGTTGGACTGAATGTGGTATTCTCAGACTTTTAAAAAAAATTATTATTTTTTTTTTTTACATCATCGTTCAAGTTGCAGAGAGCACGCATATGGATTCCTCATGCATGAATGGAAGCCACGCTGCCTGAGTCACAGTTTCAGAGCCGGTCGGACAGAAAAACAGCTGTAATCTGTTGGCCCTCGCTGTCACGGGAGCGTGATTGTTGTCTCAGTTGGCATGGATTCAATTATGTCTTCTCAGCTTCACGGAAAAATATGTTCGCGTCGGGCTGCTGGAAGCACTTTTCCGTAATGTGCCGACATGCGGATATGAAATTGTCCATGTGAGCAACAACGTGCCCTCAGGGTTTGACATGTGGAAATGTATATTTTGCAGCCAGAGGGGCATTGCCAAAACAAAATAAAGTTTCTCTTTACTCATTTTGTTTAAAACCAGGTATCTATTTCTAGCGCTAAAGCACTGAATAAAAGTCCTAATTAAACAAATCGTTTTTTGTTTTTTTTTACTAGAAAATAAAACGGTCCCGGATCCCCGGGGAATACGACCATCAGTCGTTTTCTTCCTCTGCTGTAGTCACTATTTGCACCGGCAGATCCATTAACACTTAACAACTGTTTGCTTAAAGGTACTTCCACCGCGGTGTAATTCCAATCCCAGCTGTGATCGGCTAAGGTTTTCTCACTCTCTCCTCACATCCACCGAAAACGACACCATGCGTGTTTCTTTTGCGCCGAGTCGTCAGGAAAACCAAGTCCATTAAACGCGGCATTTAAACTAACTGACCTTCTGATCACGTGGCAATCTCAAACTTTCATGTATTTTATAGGGATTTTATGCAAATCATCAGCAGCAGCAGCTTTATTAAAGACACAAATAGGTCCATAGAAAGATAAGTTAAGAAAATGAAAAGAAGAGAAGCAATCGCATAAAAAGACAATAAAGCACCAATATGATTGGCTCTGCTATTAACTTCAGAGGTAAACATGTCCCTCTTGTCTGAAACATATGATAAATACAGCTCACTGTAGAGATGGAAGTGAATTTCTCTTTGTAATGGCCCATGATTTAATTTTACTTAATAGGATCCATGATTTAAAATGTAACAAACTTTGGCTCTTTATGCTTTATGAAATATTTCATCCTTTTGGATTAATCCTCTGGATATTGCCACGTTCTACGAACAAAGGATGCAATATGTCCTGGGAGAAATGTAGAAAAACAGGTGGTTCTATTATTTTTTTTTGTCAGTGGGTCAGCTTAACGTCACATGGAGACTCGTTGCCATGCCAAGCAATAAACAACAGCCCCGGGAGCGCAGAGAGAAGATTATGTTCAAGTGCATCAGGAATTATTAACACTAAAAAAAACCCCACAAAAACATTTTCCACACAAAAAAGGACATAAAAACACAAACAGAACGTTCTGTCCGTTGCAGATTTATGCTTTTGAATTTCCATTTTGCGATTATTAGTGATGCCTGAACATTAGCGGTGGTTGATTAGCTAACTTAAACACCTGCACTTCCTTATTTTTTGTGCAAATTGAACCGAAATACTCCAAACTGTGCAGCAAGAGTATGTGCTAGGTTAAACTAGCATAACTAACCTAATCTCCACTTTCCTTATACATATTTTTTAATTATAGCTTTTTACTGATCTGTGAAATGTGATCCTTTTGAACCGTGTTATCTTGCTATTATAGAGTTCACAGTTAATATCAAAACTTTGCATCCTTCTCAGATTCTTTGCTTCATTGCGTCATTTCATCAACCACCGATGCCTATGCTTCACCCTGAAACACATCACCCTGACAATGAAGCATAACAGTGGCATTCTTAGAAACGCCACTAGATGGCAGAAAAGTGCATCCAAAACATTACTTGGTATGTGTACAATATGCATCAATAGGCATTTGTGGTGTTCGTAATGGCAATTAAAGGTAAATTACAGAGAGTGGTCCAAAAGAATTTAAAATTGGTAAGTGGTTTTGAAGAAAACACAAGCTAAATTTGTTTAACTTGAACCTCTTCAAGATCTTCTTCCAGGTAAAAATGATATCAGATGTATTGTAGAGTTAAAAGTATGGCCACTTTCTGGTATCAGTAGCTGTGCTTCCATTATAAATGTGCAGACA
The DNA here is from genome assembly GCA_911649635.1 of Poeciliopsis gracilis. Lineage (NCBI taxonomy): Eukaryota > Metazoa > Chordata > Actinopteri > Cyprinodontiformes > Poeciliidae > Poeciliopsis > Poeciliopsis gracilis. Next base: position 1,088,260 of record CAJVRI010001102.1, on the reverse strand, counting down.
TGAGACAGGCGTGAAGTTTCACCTTCCATCAGGGCAACCATCCTAAACATACAGTAAATCAAAGGGCATCCAAGTGTCAATGACCCAGTTAAAGTCCAGACCTAATTAAAACATTTTTGGCCAAGATTAAAAATTTAACTTTACATAGCTGTAAATCTGACTGAGTTAGAGATATAAGCAGAAAGGAAAAAATAGTTGCTTTGTCAGTCAGTGAAAATTTTAACAAGCAAAGGGTTGCGTCTGTTTTCTATGTTTTCCCATCCGTCACCCCGCTGTCTGTGCTTTTTGAGTTCATGTCTGCAAGCCACTGACCGGAGAGGCATTGTCCCTACTCGCCGGGATCGGTGCCCTCACCCGACTGTGAACAAAGTGGCTCCTCTCCTTGCTTAGCATACCAAATCCCATCTCTGATCTACCGCTTATTGCAGCAGATTTGGGTCACAGATCAGCTTCAGTCAGAGGCACCGGCCGTTTTTCCTGTGACCCTCGCCAACTAAACCAGCCGAAAACAAAAAGCGAGGGGCTTCTGTCTTCACGGGGCCCGCCGTGTGATGTTTGCACTGAGGTGAAAGACTTTTGAAAGAAAACTTTTGAGCGTCAGCAGCACTGCAGGATGAGTAAGTCTCTGGTCATCGAATTGGGATTCTGCTTCCTTGCCCAAGTCCCCCCCGCTCCCCTTCCCTGTGATAAGTGTCATGTAGCTAAAGTTTATGGCACAATAAAGAATGAACTTTGCAGAATCCTTATCCTCACTGTGAGGTGCTGCTTTATCATAATTGTGGTTTTGTCAGGGAAGCTGATCAGCAGCGGCTAATGCGGAGTGTGAACTTTAGTTGTCCGTGCTGTATAGGAAACACATCAGCTCCGCTGCACCTTTCGCTAAGGTCGTGACTTTTAAAGGTTGACTCCAAACACCGGCTTTGTTGACTCAGCGCCTGTCTGTACATTAGGACACAGATAGTGGGTGAGCTAACGGCCTGTTGTTGCCAGAGCAACAAATCCTGCCCACCATGACCTCACTCGCTGGTGTACACTGGTGAACTTTGGACGGCTATGTCATTTATTTGATGTGTGTGTCATCGGCATTTCCTTTCACAAGTTCCTCCCCTGGGTTGGCCTCCCTGTGCCCCCCCCAATCACACGTTTTCTTTCCCCATCAAAAGGAAATCCTATCCCGAATCGCCTTGTTTCCCTTCGTAACCTTTTATGCCTTTTGCTTTTGTTGGGTTCCATTGTGAGTTCTCTTTCGCATAGCCATTAACGACACAGCCCTTTTTTTTTTCCCCCTTTTTTTTCCCTCCCCAAGCTTACATAATGGATGTTATCTGAGGGTGAACACTTGAGTGAACGCTTTGATTTATCCTGACCAGGTTCAAATCGAATCCAACGATACCAAAGCTAATTGGTCAAAAAGCAAACAAGCAAGAAATCAAAAACAAAAACAAGGGTATAATCAAATCCCGTTCTGGATTCATCTCTGCTGGTTCTGGCAGATTCAATAAATAAGCATTAAGGTCGTTGTTTGTACATCAACATCATCTGGTTGCTGCAGCAATCAGATGATAATCACCATCATCGCTGGAGAAAGCCCTTCGCCCCACTTCCATCCATCCCCCCTCTCTCTGTCTCGCTCCCTCCTTCCGCTCAGCAGATACCTTTGTCCGGCTCAAAGTGACTCATTCATATCTCATGACTGCTTTCCAATGAAACGCGTTGTTCCGAGCGGCAGCTTCCGGGAAGGAGGCAGCGCGGTGAATTATACCATCACACCACAGCGGGCTCCAGGGACCGGGGCTGACATAAACAAATATACAGAGGGCCGACTGTACATACTAATGGCCTTAATTGCTTGTCAAACAGACGCGAAGGCAGTGCGACCGCCAGACATGTTTCTCTCTGAACCTGAGAGCGCTAAATATTCTTAAAAGACAAGAGACGGCGAATAAATCTGCCCGTGTTTTTAACCCGTGACACGATAAGAAGTATGACAGAAACTCTGTCCCTGGATCCCGCAATACACACATCGATTTGTCCTTGGATAATCTGCTGAAGCCCACATTCCTTCAAATGTGTGTGTGTGTGTGTGTGTGTGTGTGTGTGTGTGTGTGTGTGTGTGTTCGTGCTTTGAGTACAACTTCCTTTCCTTACTTGGTTTCTGTTACAGGCCGCATGTTGATCACTAACTTGGGATGATAAGGAGGAGTGGCTGGCTATTGTGTATAGATGATATCTGGTGGAACACATTGTGCCACCAGATATTTGCATTTCTTGTCACACTTTGTCACGTACATTGATGGCATAAGTGTTATTCTTTGGGGGCTTTAAAGGACAAATAAATAAATAAATAAATAAATAAATAAATAAAAAAAATCTGCTTCCCCCCAAAAATAATATATTTTGTTTAAATAAGCCAATACATCAACATTTTTGGGGGATTTTAACTGTTTAAGTGCCAGTATGTTTACAATTTTGTCCAATAATAAAGCCAGAAATTACAAATATAACTTCAATTAACTGCAGTTCAATAATTATTTCACCGTTATTATTATTATTATTATTCATTAGTTCTGAGATGGATCAACTGGCAGCAAAATGTAAATGCAACTTTTTTTTTTTTTCTTAAATCAGTCAAGGTCCTAATAAAAAAAATGTTAGCTTTGATAAGGCAAGTGACTAGCATGCCGAGGCTAGTCACCCCACTGGATTGCCTCCTTCCTATAGCTGGTCACTCATGACTCATACTTTCTTCATTAAAGGAAACTATATCAAGAAAACTGGTTGACATACAATATGTGTAACAACATACATTAGATGTGTTCTTTTGTCAGAGTTTGCTTTCATCTAAATGACACCAAGGACAAACATACAGCATCGTATGGAGCTGACGTTAGCTTCCAGGTGGCTAACGATATAAACTTGCTATTTTTGGTAATAATTTTGAGCTTAATTTGACATATCTATCGTTTCTGGTGTATCGCTAGATGTGAATCCACCTTGTACATGGCAATGTGTGTACCGTGATGATAATGATGTGGCCAAACAGTTTCATTATTGTGCCATCATTTTCTTGTTCTCAGTAGACTAGTGTGAGCCATGTCCGTTCCTGAACAGCCACACCAATTTCCTTTGACGGGAGGGTAGCAGTCTTTACTCTAGCCCTTGTAAAGTGCTGACACACTTTACAAGGTGTGTCAGCACACAACAATTGTTCACATGTTCACTTGCACATGTGAACAATTGTTTGAACATGAATTCTTCAGCTGTTTGGAAATGTCTTCAAAAACTTTCCCACCTTGTGTAAATTTACTATCACCTTCCGTGACCATTACATCAGTGGTTTTCTGCCTTCAGCTCTGTGGATTGTCCCTTCGTTCAGATTATTGCTCAATCTATCACGTGTTGTGAGAATGACAACCACTTAAAATTAGCATTTTAAAAGACACTCTAGGACTTTCAGGACATCTTCTTGAGTCTTCAGCGGTCGTTACTTTGAACCATTTGCTTTTTCATTTTCGAGCCATTTTGAGTGATTTTAATGAATATCACTCAAATTTGCTAAAAGATCATTCTGTTTTCTTTAATTACGTTTTTATATCGAGTTGTCATTTCAGTTTATTAAATTGACGTATAACGGTTAAGCTTCAAATAACATTTAAAAACTCACACATTTCTTCCTAAAAATGTGCCCAAAAAAGCCATCAAAAATAAAGTTTGATTTTTTTATTTTAGTTTACAACCATAATGTTAAACTTTCATTTTGGACATCCAGCTATCAATTTTATATTTTTATGTTTGTTTCACAGTGTGTGGTGTGTGTGAGAGAGTGTGTGTGTGTGTCTAACACATTTTGGGTAATTATTGGAAGCAAACATTTTTTTTATTAGGACCTTGACTGATTTATGGAAAAAAAAAAGTAGCATCAGTTGCTCAGTTACCAGTGCTAGCGCATCATTAATCACATCAATAGCTAGCTGTGGAAAGGATATAGCCTCCTGCTACAAGGAAGTAGTCAATAGTCTTAATTCTGACAATGAAACCACACCAGAGGTTTAAAGTAATCTTCTATATTTGCCAACAAGATTGAAACCAATATTGATGTTTGGGAGTGGCAGGCCAGAGACTTGACTTGAATGACATAGACAGCCTGTAGCTGGAGCTAAAGAATAAAGTTGATGGAAGGACGACATCCAGACCCAAAAGCCTTGGAGCTCAACCTGCTGAAATACCACTGGCATATTTCATGCTTTATTTAGTTCATTATTTCAAAGAGTGTAAATAATTTTCAACACACCTTTTTCGTCAGCCCACTCATGAGCGTGCGAGAACTGTATGCAGTTTGTTCTGGATCACAGATAGCAGTCCGCCAACATAACGTCAAGACCGTGAAGGGAAGCTACGCTTTCCCACAGGACGCATGCTTTCTTGGCCATCCTCCCCAAAATTTCAGCAACGTTAGCATAGCTAACTGATGACATGGTATTAAGCCGCTCCATGTGGCTTTTCAGCTGCTGGTCCTGTTGATGCTGATGATGTTGATCACGATGCAGACATCTCCTCATTTGGCAGAGAGCAGATCTAGAAAGATAAGGAAATTGTTTATAGCTGCGGGTCACATTTTTACGGTTACGGGTCACAACTCTATCATGTGACGTTGATCCTGCGCTACAGTAAACAGCAGTAAATTCAGAAAATTCAAAAACATTCTGTTTTATGTGGTCTGGTTAGGTTCAGGGCTATACGCACGTCTACTTACAGGTGTTTGCTTTGGCCGCTTTGCATGTAAACCACTTATTTGACAAATTAGGCCACAAATAGTGACTTCATGTGGGATTATATTTAACATGTTGAAAGGAAGTACAGTTCACCGGCTTGTTAGTGAAAATGTTCAGACAGCCCACAGTTTAGGGGCTGTCTACATTCGCCATGTTGTAATCATGAGCTCATAAGTTCCTTTTAGAGAAGCACTGAGCTTCTCATGCTTAGCGATTCCAGTCCTGTTGCGGCGTGGAAGGCAAAAAAGGAAAAAAAAAAGAAGAAGAAAACTTAGAGGGAGAAAATCCTGTAAAGAATAGATAACACTATCTATTCACTAAGCGTAAAGTCTCAGGATTGCAGACTTATTTTATACTGCCTCTTTACGTTTTCTGATGTTACATTTATTTATTTGGGATTTTATGTGACAGGCTAATATAATGTGCAGAGAAATCAGAAAGGATTTATAGTTTTTAAGGAATTTTACACATACAAATATGAAAACTCTGGAGTTTGTTGTGTTTGTCCAAATTCTCCTGTAAGTTTTAACAAAATAATTCAAAAGGAAAACCCACACAAACACCTCATGGTCAGAAGCTTGGTAATAGAACAAACTTAAATAATGGAAAAGAATCGGTATCAGTGTAGGTATCGATGATACCGGTCCAATATTTACTTGGCATCAGACTGAAACCACAAAACACAACATCAGACACCTCTACTTTGACGAAGCACTTGTTGCCACAGTTACAGCTGCGAGTCTTTTCAGACGGGTCCCATTCCCTCAATACCACAGTTTACCTCTGCCTTTACTAATACATTCTGTGCTTTTCAGATATTGAAAAAAAGTCTTGTATATGTTCCCTTCCATCTTCACTATAATGGCCTACTTTGAGTTGTTCTATCTCAAAATCCCAACATTACATATTTAAGTGCGTGTTTGTAACATGACAAAATGTAGAAAGGTTCAAAAGGGTGTGATTACTTGTATGTAGCTTATAATTATAAATGCCAATAAATTTTAAACGTCTCAAAAAAAAAATAAAATAAAAATGCTGCACGTTCAAACTGCCATTATCAACCTGCTGTCACTCCCGGAGCATCAAAGCTCCTCGCATCTTTGAGATATGCGCAAGGTGTCCTTCAGCATTGGGATGCGCCGGCCGTAGCAACATCAAATGCAGACGGCAAACATCGCTGTGAAGTGTTTACCGCATCCTGAGAAGACGGCTGGCAGGGCGATGGGGGAAGAATCACAGGACCTACACACAGAAAGCTTGAGTTTAAGACTGCCTTGGAACAAACAGCTTTGCACTTTTTCTTTCCTTTTTTTTTTTTTTCCAGCAACCTTTTTCTAGGAGTTAGGTCTGGGTTACAAAAATATTGATATATAGTGCTGCAGAAAGGTATTCATACTCGTGGTTCAGCCACAGAGTCTATTTTGTGCTAATTATGTTTTCGTCCTCAAAATAAAATCCAATACATTCCATGTACATTAATTAGTTAGTCTACTTTAGGGCTGTAAACAATTAATCGGATCAATTAGATTCCGATTAATCCAGATAATCTGATTAATCACGATGAACCGATTATCAAAATAATTGCCAACTAATGTAATAACCGATTAATTGTTAACTGGAGGAAAAAGATTTTTTTTAAAAAAGGCCATTTGCTGAAAGAACAAACTACTCAGAGTAACAATTTAGTCAAAGCTGCACAAAATATTGACACATTTTGCATTCAAGATGAAATGAAAAGCATTGTCTGTAAATGTTTTCAACTCAGAACTCCTCACGTGCCAAAGTTTCAGCCTCAGTCGGTCCTGTATTTTTACCGTCTAACTACTGATCGGTTTTTCCAAAAGTCAATCAATAGATCGGTTCCACATTCCATTGATGTTGAGTCAGACAGAAACGGTCGAGGCCACGTGTCGATGTCAGAAGCATGTTTCGTAGCTGCAGATGCATCCTTTGCAACAAATGTTCAAGAGTACTCTGAAGAAATGCTATGCTAACGATTTTAGGCAATGCAATATTTATTTTCTTATTTAGGAAAGGAACACACGTGTTTGTTCGTATGTCTTTTAATGTCATTCTAGTGTTGTATAAAAAGGCCTAAATGAAAATTCTGATCAATTTCCCCCATTGTATTTACCCGATTAATTGATTAATCGTCGGAATTATCGTTAGAATAATTAATGACTGTAATAACAGTTAGCTCCAGCACTACTCCAAATGACTTTCTGCCAGCAACAGGGTAAGCTGGCTTCTCCTCTTAGACTAGAACAAGTTGAGAACCACAACTTTATATTGTGCATTATCACTCAGTTTTCTCCGTGCTCTATCCATTGCAGGCTTTTTTATTTTTATTTTTTTGAAAGCGCGCCACGGAAGCAGGGTCTGGTTGGGTCAGCCTCATAAATCTAAGCTCTACTATAACTTCACCGCAAGTTCTCCAAAGTATTGACCCTGCGTACGAAAACTAATTTTCCATTTTTATTTTGCGAAAAGTGGTGAAAGGCATTCTCTGCTTTACATGTGTGCCCGGCTCTGTGCATCACATAAAATCCCCGTAAAGTACGCAGTTTGCGGTTGTACCGCAGTGTTATGTGAAAAGCGTCAAGAGGCATAGCTGCTCTTTAAAGACACAGTAAACCAAAAATAAATAAATAAATAAAAAATAAAATAAAATAATGCTGATGTAAAGCATAAGTGGAGCTACTTTGAGTGCAATCTGAAATCTTCCTCCATTTCTGACCTGCGACTACGGCGCGTTCAAGAGCCCCGTTTTGGAAAACCATTCTAACCCCGCCGCTGCTAACGAGAGCTCCGAGCGCAGCCGCGCTGGCATTCGTAATGAAAGAACACGAGACCCGGGCCGTGTGTGATGGGCGGACCGGTGTCGGGCTGAAGCAGAGGCAGCGAGGCCCGCCACACCGCAGCGGCAAGGTGACACGAGAAGACAGACAAGACTCGCCGGCAGACTAAAGCAGACAGGTAGACAGAGAGACAAGCAGGAACCGGGGGAGGAGGAATGCCCCCGAGAGCGATGACACGAGCCAGCGCCTCTCGGCCAAGGCTGAGCGGGCAGGAGACGGAGAGGGAGGCGGCGGTGGCGGCTTTGAAATGACTGAATATAGACACGGTGGATCCACCTCAAATACACAGCCTGTAATGACTGGAGACATGGCTGCCTTCCCCAAGGGAGGAAAACAAGAGTTTGTTGGGTGGAGGGGGGCGGATCTCAGCAACACCTCTTCCCCCCCCAACAAACCCTAATAGCTTGGGCTCAATAAACAACAGCAGCAGCAACAACAAGCTAAACAAGGCCTGACAGCTCGTGGGGTACCTGAGCAAGCTCCTAATTGATCGACCTCGGCTGAAACCCCCCCCCCACCAACTCTCCCTCCGAGGGCTTCCATCCAACACACGTGCCTTTTTCCTCATGCATGCATGCCACTCTCACGTTATTTGCATCGTGGCTATTCTCGGCGCCGGTGTTTGCTGTGCTGACGGTATTCAAAGCTCCGAAGCTTCAGCTGTAAACAGGATCCAGAAAAAATAAAAATAAAAACTGGCACTCAGACGGTATTCACGTCCCTCCAGCGTTCTTCGTTGTGTCGCTTTACAACCTTAAAGTTCAGTTCAGTGGGATTTAAAGCGGCAGTGCATAACTTTTACAAAAGTATTGTTCTTCCATATGTGTTAAAGATGTCACCAAGTTGTGGTAGTATAATGTGACACAGGTAATCTGTGAAAGAAACGATCGGCTACTGTAGCCGTCCCGGTCCAAGACAACCAATCAGAGCCCGGAGGAGGGTCTTAGTGCCATCAAGCAAAGCTGCTAAACGTGCTAATGGGTTTGTTTCAAGTGTTGTGAAGCAAAAAAAAAATTCAACCAGGGAAATTGAGCTCAATGGGAGAAATCACAGACTAAAGAGAGATGAGCATCAAGCGGAATTGCGTAAGCGAAGGCAATGGCCAGGCTAGCACTCTGTTTTGATCTAAGGTGGTCCAACTTGTTCTGATTACAAATATACACGTCTTTTGTATATCACATAAAATCTCAATGAAATACACAGAATTGTAGAACAAATTATCAAAAAGGTTCAAGGGTTATATGTACTTTTTCAAGGCTCTGTTTCCATATGAAGCTGTCAGGCAAGACTTATTTCTGGAGTCCAGCTCTCAACTGCGGGCCAACACCGACTTGCAGCCAAAGCATGTTCTACGCTCGCCCGAAGCCAGCCAACCTATTGTGAGAATTAATTAACAGCCCTGGCAGAATTTAGCACAGTTATTTGGGACTTTCTGGACGTAGGTGCGATACGTGGGGGATGGGAGGAAGCAAAGAGGCCCGGGCATCATGTCATCCCCACTGTATCGGCCGGCGACAGAGCAGCCTCAGTGCACGCGTTGATCCCCGTCTGGCGCAGTTAACGTTCCCCACCTCTGCGGTCGCCTAAGCCGGGAATTTTGACAACGCGGCCGACACTTCCAAAGCCGGCGGATCAAATTCTCTCGGTTGACGCTGCAGTAGCTCTGCCAGCTCTGCCAGTTCGCCCACAAAGCGGCAGAAATCCTCCCACCCCTCACGCTCTCGGAGCCATTCCCGCCCTCAGCCACACGCAACGCCGAGTAACAGAGGGTCGCTAATCGTGGGCTCCTCTTGTCTCTTCTTACTTTTTTTTTTTTTTTCTCCCTGCCTTTTAAAGCTTTTATATGTTTTTCATGTCCTCAGCCGGCTCACCTTTTGAAAATGAATTTAAGCCAGTCAAGATTGTCAGGTCTTTAACTTTGATTATGGCTCCTGACATTGAGGGGGAAGAACAGTGGTGGTATGGGGCGAGTTTGCACACCGGCTGTGAGGGGAACAAATCCAGGCCCATTATCGAGATGGGGGGGGGTAAGAACTGGACACATCCAGAAACGCAATTAGGCGACACAGCAGTTTGAGAGCAACGCAATTAGGGAGTGTCATTTTCAAGTTTTATTTTTCCAGCTTCACGTCCTCGCTTTTCACTCCAGACTATCGCAAGGTCAGATAGAAGAGATACCCGGCGCCTGTGTCGGAACCTGTCGGCCGCGTGAGGTAATTACTGGTGTCCTTTATATTTGATGTGGAATAGGGATGGTAACCTTTAGTGTTTGCCTGTTAGAGCACCCCCCGTACCACCTCCACCTCGCCCTCAATTGCTGCCACCTCCGTCCCCCTCCGCTCCTGGGAGCCTGAGTGGAAAACAGGAGGCACGCTTTGGAGGGAAATGTGAAGTGTGTTTGAGTGCCAGCTGGTGCCCAGGGATTGCTTAAACATCTATTGGCCAAATGGCGCCCTGTCATTGCTGTGAAGCCAGATGACACTGTTTGATGGGGGCCTGCTGTCCAGGGGGGTGCGGGGAAAGAGGGGAGGAAAGGGCGAAGGGCATTAGGATGCATGCCTTAGTCCTATTTATAACGCTGGTGCTACAGCTTTACAGTTCTGACGGTGGTATGTCGAAAGTACAGTAAAGCATTCACTGTAATCATGGAATCGTCAAACTTTATTTTATTCTGTTAGTATTTATGTGGGAGGGGAAAAAATAAAGTTGTCCGAAAACTATAAAGAGACGCATAATTTTCTATTTCTTTTTTTTTTCTCTTTTGCAAATGAAAACATGCTATGTTTCGATCAGTTTCATACACTCAGAGAGTAGAAACTGAATGAAAGGCATCTGTTATCATCAATTTTATATTTAGCATAAGTAACACTCCATCTGTATTAGTGTAGCTCTGTCTGCGATACTGCATATTTCGGCTTTGATCCGATGCCAAATGAGTACAGGGGTAATACTGCCGATGCCGATACTGATACTGATTTTTTTTGTTATTTAAGTTTGATATGTCAAATTTCTCACATTCAGGTGTTTTTGTTTGAATTTTACTGCATATGTGTCTCCACAATACATTAAACACATATTTTAACAAGTTAAACAGAAACAGCGAAGAAAGAAACAAACTATTCTGTGTGTTTTTGCTAAATAAACAAAGGGCAAATTTTGAGAGAAAATCAAAACAACATTTATAAGGTAGAGCAGAGGAACTACAATACCAAAATGAGGCAAAGGAACTGTTAGACATTGACACATTTCGAATGGAAAAAGACCCAGAATCCAGTCAAATGTACAAAACGATGTCACAATTACAAGGAGCAAAAGTAGCAAAGGCATTTAATACCAAAAATTGGTTTAAAATGATCTAATTCTATTAGAATTTGAACATGGAAGAAAATTACACTTTTAGAGAGAGAGAGAGAAACAAAACCTTGATTATTCAGCTTTTTTTTTTTTTTTTTTTCCCCTCTTCCAAATTTTAAATTATCTCCCTCTCTTCTTCCAAAAAATTAAATTCTGCTTTGGCTCTTTTGCTAATTGCAAATCTCATCAGAATTCATACATTTCAATTAACTTCGGGGAGAAATGAGCTAATACCGTGCGAATACTTCGTCTGAGATTTAAGGGCTGGCTGGAAAAATCTGATTAATCTTTAATTGTTCTTCTCCCCAGCTGCAAAATCTCTGGATTCTACTTGACAAAGGCCGACAAGAAGAATCAAATTCATTGTTAACAATTAGCCCACGGAAGAACAGTTCATGTTGTTAGCATTTAAACGCTAACTGGAGGGGTAATTGTCTCATAATGTAGCTCCTTACTAGGGAAAATATTGTATATCTCTGACATATTCTTTCTCTCACTATTTTGCAAACTAGAAATAATTTTGGTAATAAAAAAATTACACAAAACAAACTAGATTTAGTAGGATTTAACTCCGGATAATAAGGAGTAAATCCATATCTTTTTATTTCGTACTCTCAAACATAATGATCAATTTAAAAAAAAAAAAAAAAAAGTCTAACTCTTAGAGCCAGAGTGGTAAAAGTAAAAGAGAACCTGAAGGTCTGTGCTGAGACACAGTCGGTGCTGAATGTGCCTACAGCTCAGTTGTTGCTAGGCTACCAACATAACATCTCAGTGTTTTTGGGTGATCTTGAAGATGTCAACTTAACAGGAGTTTGTCTGCTGAACTATTTCATTCAACTAAACAGACTTACTGCATTTTTTTCCAACTTAGTCAACATTTTTAAAATCAAGATCTTTTGCAAAAACATTTCAATTTTGGGCGCAGTTTCATGTCACATTCTTTTAAAAGGTAGACATAAGCGCAGAATATTTTGGGAATCCAGGAAAGAGTGTAATTCCATTCATGTTGGAACTCTTTTGCAGAATTGCTTTGTTTTGTTCTGAACTATTACAGAAAAGAAGAAAGTAAAGAAAGAAAAAACCAACATAATGGTCTCTGCATAGATCAATATTCATTCACCTCAGCATGCTCAACGCTTGAATTGGCGCCAATGGGCGGCGCTATGACCTCATTTCTGGTCGATTTAGATACTATTCAGTAACATCTTACTCTGTCCTGACGCTGTTGGTTGTTGTGAAGTTCAAACCCTTCATCCCAATACTCATGTCCTGTTCACGTTAGTCTTATACTTAGCTGAGAAACTCAATGAGTTTAGTGATAGTTCTCATCACTAAGGACAAAGCAGGACAACGCTGCATGCAGCAGAATGACGAAGCGGCTAAGAACATGTGGTGGTTATAAGACAGCGCAGGGCTTTTGGCTTCAAAGCTGTGGTTAGATCGAGACTCTTGCATTAGCACATGGTATAAACCATGAACCTCAGCCGCTTCCAGCTGAGCAGTCTGCAGGCCTGTGTTACAACGCATTCAGCTCGCACAACTCAACCTGAGGTCAAGTTTTGCCAAGTGAAAAGTTTTGGAATTTCTACAACTTTTGTTATTTTTACTGTCTGAATTTTAACCCCGGCAGCTAGAGCCAGGGTTGCCAGATCTGACTGACAGTTTCCAGTCCAAAAACAACATAAAACCCGCTCAGCTCTATAAACCCGGGCTCAAATATCAACCTCTATTGAAATTCATCTTTATAGCACCAGATGGGATTCAGACTTGTGACAGTTCACGACGATTTCGGTCGTCCTTTATTATGTTCTGCCCAGAAATAGAACCTATTGCGACTTCAAAGGGCTTCCAACACAATGAGACTTGAAGGGTTTTTTTTGCCACTACGTCTTTTTAAATCATGACGTTGCCATGGGATTTATGTTTTACAGTCCTACAACAGAGTCACATTTGATTAACCGGTGACTAGCCACAGATGTCGTCGCGCTCAACAGATCGTACAGAGATTTTCAAAATAAATTCACTAAAAACACAGGTGAAATAACTCAGCGATTTGTTAAACGTTTTGTGCTTTCAAAGACTTTTCCTCTGAACACTTTCTAAAAACCCACCAGATGTTGTGAAAAGCAGCCAAAATGTTAGCAACCCGCCCAAAGTGTTTAAAGGCGGCCCAATCTGGCAACACTGGCCACAGCATTGTCAGGTTAGCCACCTCATGCATTGAGCTGGATGCAGCTCAACTTGGAGCCTGTTCTGGGATTCATCACGCACAGTAATTCTAAGTAATGAGCAGAATCACAGAATGAACACAATCTGGGGTTATCGGATTAAAAGACAATCGGATTCTGTAACGCGAGTCAGAAACAAAGGTTTGTGCGTCTGTAAGCTAAGACTCCGAGGTATGCCAACTTTCTCTTTCAGCAGATAAATAAAAAAAAGAAACATTTAAGCAAAAAAATAAATAAATAAATAAATAAAATAAAATACAGTCTTTGTAGTCGGGATTAAGCCCCAGCGCATTATCCAAACACCTTTCTTGAATGTAAGCGACTGTTTAACCAAAGCCTTGGATTATAAATGCATTTTGTCTACAAAAACACTGAAATAACACTCAGAGGGGGCGGGGGGAGAAAAGATTCAACAAAAAAAAAAAAAAAAAGATGTTTGTTAAGTAATACAGGATTCTTCAGAGGATTAGCAATCTGGACTTGTGATTACTTGCTCGTATGAAAGCTTTCCGCCAGAAGGCAGAGCGCTGAGACTCCAACATGGCCTCTGGCTGCTAATTAGACTAACAACGGTCCCACCATCAGTCTCTGATGAGCTGCTTTTAATTGGCAGAGCAACAACTGGGTGGGAAAAGAAAAAAAAAGAAGAAGAAGAAGAAGCCTTGTGGCCATTAGTGTAAGATCCACCTGCAATGGAGAGGCTCTCCAGCCGGCCGCCTTCACAGCCCAATCACACCCGGCTGCGTTTAATGTAAGCGCTGTAATGAAATAGCGATGCGCATCTGTCAGAGCTGCTCTTCCATCATGTCAGGACGTTGTGCAACAGTCTCCAGTATCCTATAGCAACCCCCCTCCACCCCCCCACCGTGTGAACACATTCAAGTGCGCCGTGTTGCAACTTGCCAGGTGTTTGACAAGCAGGCCGGTGTTTTAAATCTCTCCCGAGTGCCTACATCCAGTGTGTTATGCCACCCTCCACCCCCTCCACCTGCTCCACCCCCTTCATCCGGACTGCGCCGGCTTATATAACCTTGTGTTTACGTTCGGCGTTCCGTTCCCTCGGAGGTTCCCGTTCCAGCTGGAGCAGCGGCGCAAAAGGGCGGGGCGCAAACCTGCACAAAACCCCTGCATATTTCAGATGCCAGCCAGCAGTGATGTCCACAGTCAACACACACACACACACACACACACACACACACACACACACACACACACACACGCACACACACACACACACACGCTGGTCTCCGACAAACGTGGAGGAACTCCCGCCTTATTGCCTGCAAACGCAGCGCGGCAGGAGGGAAACACTCGGCCGGCCGATGGGATAAACTGGCGGCCCTGCAGAAAGTATTCCCACCATTTTAATTGTTGCACTTTTCTTTCTTTTTTTTTTTTTTTCTGTTCCAACCATAAAGCTCAATGTATTTTATTAAAACTGAATGTTTTTGGCTAACATAAAGTAGCAGATACTCACGCCGGGGTATCAGATTAAAACAGTCTTCATTTGTATGTCAAGGTTTTTGATGCGCTGGTTTGGGCCCACTTCCTGCATCGTCTTATGTTTGTCTTTCATATAAAATCAGACGAAAATCCATATTTCAAGGCTATAAAGAGACTAAATTTGAATAGGCTGATGGGGAACAGAGGCTTTTCTGCTCTTGTTAGCATAATTTGTATGTAAACATGTTTTAAGCAGGGGCTTGTCTTCATGCACAGGGTGCACCGGGGAAATCACATGATTACTCACTCCACTCATAGGAAATATAGAAGCTGCCTCAGTAAAAATATCACAACTGCAAGAGGCCATAATATTGCAATTACAATTGGTTAGGGAATCCAGCAGTAAAATGATAATGGCTTTCCATGGCAGCCGTGGCAATAAAGGCATTTGCAGCCACATTATCTACACATATTGATATTTTTTGTCATTACTTTCCCAGCTAATTTCATGTCAGCCTTTCCATGGGGCCGCAATCGATTTGGTGAGAAAACAGAAGTGGTATGAAGTGATACGGATGCGAAGGGAGCGGAGAATATGGGACGACGGGCTGAGGTCAGCAGCGGCAGCAGCGCCGTCGGTCCGGGCGCTCCGTCCCATTGTCCGTTGGCGGATCGCTGAATGGCAGCTTTTCTCTCGCCCCGATACACTTTCGACCTTAAAATATCTCGTCCCTGTGCAAACAGGCCGAACTTGATCGAGAGCTCTGGTCGCGGAAGGAAGGTGATGCAGCAGGCAGCATCCAGGGTTACATAAAGACGCCAAGACATTCGCTGGAACCAATGGTAAAGAGGGGATGCAGAAGTCGATTTCATTTTAAAACTCACAGATTCACCAAACAACATTAGATATATGGAACTTAATCAATTTGATTCTTCTTAAATTATGTAAGGATTATGTAAGAGCAACATTTTTGAGCTTTATGTCATGTTAAAATGTTATTGCTTCATCCAAGACATAGCTGGAGTGTTGCCTTTCATGCATGTTTAAGAAATCCTTTCATCTCCAACCATTCAGCTGACGCTGTAATGCCAGGGTGGACTTAGCCCCGCTTTCGAGGACAAAGCTCCTCCTTGTTTGATAGTCGACTCAGCAAATTCTGCACTGCAGAATCCGCAGCAGCATATCAGTAGAAATGTCTTATGCGCACATAAATGGGACACACTAAGGGTTTGGAACCTGCGGCCCGACCCTCCATTGTGACTCTTACATAACGAAAACGGAAATGTTTTTCACTATGGTTGAAATGTAACACAAAGTGATCATTTCAAGAGTTTTCTTGTGCGTTCTTATGCAAAATCTGCTTTTAATATGTCCGATAGAATATTAAAAAGTAACTGGCTTAGAAGAATGCTACCTATGTTTCTTTACTAAAAGCCTCTTATTTCTTAAGATGGGATTTTTTTTTCTCCCCTCGTAATAAAACACACTGAAAGTTAACGATACATTTTGTTTTGAACTTTTCAAACTGCTGCTACGATCACGACGGCGACCTTCACCAGGGGTCCCAACGAATTTGACTGCAGCCTGTAAAAAAAAAAGACGTGTGGAGAAAAGTTTGATAAAGTCGACCTGGCAAATTCTGCACTCGTGTCGCTTTTTTTTAATGGCCCTATTTCGAGAAACCAGGTCAATGCAGCTCTCCTTCCTCCCCAACCCAAAACACAACCCGTGCTGCTTCCTCCAGGTGAGCGTCGTTACCCTAAACCGAGCCGTGTCGGGGCACGCCGCTGAGCATTTGTCACAAGTTTGCTCAAGCAGCGTGTTTGCGTGCGTGTGTGTGTGTGCGTGCTTGGAGTTATTATTTATGGAGTCTCGTTATAGAACCTCATTGTTGACGTTCGCTCAGGGCACCTGCACGCGTTTTCATCACCTCCCCTATCTCTTCATCAGACCTCGTTAGCATCGGGTTGTGACCGATGTTCCTAAAATCTCTCTCCTCTCAGATCCTCTTTGAGGTGTTTTTTTTTTTTTTTCCCTTCCTTCCCTTTACTTTGGTGAAGTAAGAGCTTGAAGTGAGGGGTAGAAATTGACGGCAGCTTTCGGGGTTGTGTGTGTGTGTGTGTGTGGGGGGGGGGGAAGTGATTGCCACCTGCCACTTCATTCCGCCGCATTTTAATCTGGGGTGTCTGGAAGGAATCTCGTTTTCCGCAAATGACTTCGCCGGAGGAGTGTCGGAAAGCAGAGGAGATTCGGGGGCCGCCGATACCTCGTAACAAATCACCGGGATATGAACTATTCACTTTCTAATGGGAATCCATATTCATCTTCCTCTCCAAAAGCTCTCCTGTGGGGATGCAGATGTGGGACCGCTTTTATATCTCCTCCTTATCCACTTCCCCATCCATGTACCCTAATCAAAAGCCCCCACGTTTTTTAAGGCCCTACACCATCCACTCACTCATATTGGATTTCCATTGCTCCACCATTGAGTTTATGGACCATCTTGGGGGATTATTAATGACGCAGCACCGAGTTACACATATGAATATGGAGATCAGCCACGTTGTGCGTTCGCTTTCCTATATAACAGGATTGATCTAAATCCCTAATGTCTTTTTTGACTGATGGCACCACCCCTTCATCCTGCACACACTTCTCTTATTAATGTGTCCCCCTCGCTCCTATTATCTGTGTATTTAAAACCAGAGAGCCCCCATCCCGCCCCTTTTCTTAAAAGCAGCCATGAATGATAAGCCGAGCCCCACACAAACTCTCTTCAATTCAATCTGCGCTTCAGATAAAGGGGTCAACTTCATGCTACGAGGGACCAAATTGAGACGGTGACGGGTTTAGTTCTGGTGGTCCCCGCGCCCCCCATTTCTAGGTACAGAATTTGCGTTTTATTCAGGCAAACTTGAAGGGCACCTTCATGCGCCCCGTGATTTCGGGAGCGTGCCGCCTATGCTCCTGCGATACAGCGACGAGATATGTTGGATGAATTATTACTGTAAATGGATTTTATTTATTAACCGGCCCGTGGAAGTTGGGAGCGTCGCCAACTGTTGCTGCTCCATTCAGCGACGGATCATCCGTATTGTTGAAGGGCAGATAAATACTGTGTGGCTGTATTCATAGGGGAGAGATAATACACAGCCACACAGCCTGAATTCACATTAGAGGAGAATTAGTGTTGTGAAGGAGCTGGGATCTGGGGGCGATGGGTGGGGTAGGGGGGGCTACCTGTCCTCGGCAAAAATCTACACCCCTTTAACTTTTTCATATTTTTTGATGTGTCAAATTTTTGAAGAATTTCACGACATAGATTGACACATATTGTAGTCACCCCCCTTGAATATTTTAACTGCTTTTAGAAATGAGTCACAATCAACAAAATTTGGCATTTTTGACTAAATAAACTACAAAAAAAAAAACTCTCTAACCCTCCCCGTGATCTTAGCGCAGCACTCAGGAGGAGTCCAGTGTTTGTCTTGGTTGGACAGTGGAGACATGGACGGGTTGTCCCAGACCGTCTCTCAACGAATGGAATGGAGGTCACCTGAGCACAGTGACTGTGCCTCAAGTGATTGGAGTATAAAGACACCTGTGTCTGGAGGGTGCGGTCATTGGTTCATCGGTATGACTGGCTGACGTTACAGCAGAAAGACACAAAAAACACTCCTAGCAAATCAGGGACAAGGTTCTTAAAAACTATACGTCTACGGTGAAATGGGAAAAGGTTCAATCAGCTGGATGATCGATGAGCCAGGTCACCATGCAGAGAGACGGAGGTGGTTATTTGAAACCGTTGTATGTTAACGCTCCATAAACTGACTCAAATTGTTTGGTTTGAGATAATGCTGTGGCGACGAAATATGTTTTACACATCTACACCTTTAGGTGCTAGTCATGCAAAGGAACTGTCGCCTTTCTCAGTAGATCATGATGCTGTATATAAATGCAGGAGCATCAAGTCGAAATAAAGCAACTTTCATTGGCAAAGCGACCATTGTTAAGGCCTGAGTGGTGCGAATAATTCTGGGGAACACTGGACTCTTTGCTCTGTTTTTGACAAGCAGGGCTCATTGTGCGTCAGTCATGAGACGGAGCTGGTTAAAAGAGACCCGAGACAAAAGATAAAGAAGCCGTATATGAACAAGGTCCCTTGGGTTTCTGCTTTCTCTTGTCTTCAAACACAGATTTTCACCTCACACATAGTATTCACTTAAACAGAAAAGATAAATTGTAAATACTTCACTGGGAAAGAAACAATTACCTTTTTCTTCTTCTTTTTTTTCCCTCCACATCATCATGATCATCATCATCAACATCATCATCTTCTGGGATGGCATCTAAGGAACACTGGGATTAAACCCAGAGCTTTCCGAAGCAGAAGATGACAGATAAAAATCCGAATGGTGCATTTATGCCGAGGTGTCTTGCAGGAACGCATCGCATGGCAAAGCAACAATCAATATCCTAGCGTGTGCCATCAACTTGTTCAATATGATATTACGTGACAAGATTGCAAACTGCAACATCCTTCTTTGGGACCATTTACATACTTTAGTTTCCCCCATGGGAAATATCAAGGGTGGAAGGGAGGGAGAACATACTATTAAACTTTACAGTCATGCTTCTTAATGAACACACGCAGTCTATGAATTCTCAATTCACATCACCTTGCAGGTCTCGCCGACCCACCTATTGGCTTTTAATATAAGTTGAAGGTACAACAATACAAGAGAACACCGGCTTATGTACTGCTTTTTAATACTATTTTATTTTATTTTATTTTTTTGCTGATATTTGCCTTGCAAAGGTATTAATATGTCTTGCATTTTTTTTGTCACACTTGCATGTATTTCAGTACGTTACACCAGGGGTCTGCAACCTGGGGCTCCAGAGACACATGTGGCTCTTTGGCCCCTCCGCTGTCAGACCCACAAAACAACAAAAGCGAAATACCTTTGGAAATGGACGCGACAAGAAATGCAGAAATTTAGGATTTTTTTTTCTTTTTTTTTTTTTCTGTAAGTTCTTTTAATATCTAACAAACGCTTTGTGTCATTTTTGGCATTTTCCATTACAAGAAAATAATCTCAATAATAATTTCACCTGAGTTCAAAATATGAAGCCTATTGAGCAAATTGTTATTAACACTGAAATGGCAGTAAATCAGTCCTAAGGCCATAAACAGCACTGAACTTCCACTGCAGCACCTGACTATACTGAACTCATTCTGCTTGCTTAGTAAGATTATGTAACATTCAGGGAAAAGCAAGCATGACAGTTATGAGTGGCTTTTTTTTCCCCTTGCTTAATGCTTTCATTGCCCACACTTCCCCATTTCTATTGTTGTCATTTTCCGTGAGTCCGGCTTTCGGTGAGGGAAGCAAATTATTTCAATTAAGCACAACGAAGCCAGAGAGGTGTTGCTGTTGCTGTCGTCGTCGTCGTCCACGTCTTCCTGACCTGCGCTGGTAATGAGTGTCATCTGCTCATGCTTGTGGAGAACTGTTGCGATATCAGCTGATAGTCATGTTTGCTCAGGGTTGTTATGCAGCGGTTGAGAAACAGCCCGCGGTAAACAAGAGGAAACAGAGCGCCTACACATGAGACCGGCCTCTCCAGCAAATGACATCAAATTGCTCTCCTGATTTTGTGTTTTTTTCCCCTCCCCCCTCATTCACACTCTCTCTATTGGTTTTACAGTAAAGCGATGCTGCATCATCTAAACAACAATTTCTGAGGGGAAGAAAATGGCAGAGAGCAGCAGCTCCGAGTCCATGAGATAAATGTCCGCCATTCAGCATCCGAGCAAAGCCTTTCACTCGGGGGAGTTAGGTGGTGGTGCCGGGGGGGTAGAGAGGAGGAGGAGGTTCTCGGTCGTGTTTTTTATTCCCGAGCGGCGATTTCATCTCGCCGTTTTCACACTGGTCTGAGAAATCCAATAAAGATGACTGACTACATTTTATCACTGTGGGATTTATCTTTCAGGGAGATTTACAAGTCCAGCCTGATAATGTGGGGAGAAAAAAAAGAAAAAAAAAAAGAAAAGAAAAGAAACTATGCGCCCAGTGTGGTGACTGAGCCGACGCATGCGACTCGGTCGTTATTGCTGCGACAACCGAGCTGCTGGTTTGTGTTACCGCCTGGTAGGATTTGCTTCTGGTTTTTGCCTCGTTTCGGCTGCGGGCGCCGCCAGACCGGCTCCTTGGTCCAAGCGAAGTCAGGAAGAGCCCGTTTGACCCCCCCGCGACCTCTGTCGTCAGTCACCTCGCCGTGCGGACAATCAGGGGATCAAGGCTGGCCGGGAGAAATCCTGTCCCCAGACATAAAAGAGGATGCGAGCCGTGAACCCTCCTCCCCTCATTGCCAGGAATTCAATTTCACTCAGCTAACATCTGCCGGAGATAAGTGAAACATAAACAATGTCTCACACACACACACACACACCCCCACACACACACACACACACACACACACACACACACACACACACACACACACACACACACACACACACACCGAGTGATTTCAGGGCTTTTAACTGAACAGCACCGACACGTGTTCGAAATGCTACCGTGACATTTGGTGACCAGCAGTTTTCTCTCCTTCTGCTTTTTCCTTCTTTGATTCGTTGAAAATAAGGGTTAAAAAAAAAAAAAAAAAAAAACTGACATGATGTATGAACTAGACACTTTTGGCCCTTTTTCTGAGCAAGCACATCCAAAGGAAAAAATCCCCATGTCCAAACGTGTCTGGCTCGAGTTAGCCGACGTCATAGACGACGATCTGGTGAAGACTCAAGCAATACCAGACAACAAGGAGTGACTTCATTAACCAATAAGACTGGTTTCAATTAGGTCAAAAACCTGAAGGCTTCTTCAGCTGGAACTTTGGCAACAAACTGTAAAACATGCACAGATGTAAGATTGTAACTTTTCATGTTTCCTTGTTAAGAAAACGAGATTGATAATAAGGAGCAGCACCCAGAACAGCGCTAAGAATAAACACACACCAGTATCTGAGCTGTTGTGTATAAAAGGATGTTTTAGAATTAAGTTTCTTTTACATTGATGTATAAAAGAACCACAGTTGGTGATAAATGTCAACGTGCCATGATACACTATAAGATGACGGAGCAAAACTTTAATAAACATTTCCGTAGTTCATAATAGACAAAGTGGCCAAATAAAATCTCTGCAGTTTGTAACTTCATTTAAAAAATATATGTTTTTGTCAAAACATTTTAACAGTTTGACGGATAATCTATGAAAACATTTTATCTCCTGTGCTAAATTATTTTCACAGTTGTATGTCTTTATGTATTTACCAGAAATACACCACTCAGTCAGAAACAACCAACCAGAACCAGGAGGCGGGTCTTAGCGCTGTCAATCACTCCGGTGCTCTCCCAAAGTGTAGCTTGACACGAATGCTGCGGCTAGTTAAGCATATCCACCGAAGATGGCGGATGGACGGTTTTCCTGTGATGGTGAGCTGCCTTTCCACCATTAGCACATTCATAAACATGGACACAAGGATGATTGACAGCGCTAAGATCCTGTCTCTGACTGGTTGCTTCAAACTGGGAGTGGTGTGTTTCTCCGGACGACAGTAGTAGGTCATGGTGGAGGTGGATTAGCTTTTATTTTTGCACAGATTATCCGTCTCATTTTATACTGCAACGGCATTGGCGACAGTTTTAATGTGACTGGATGCGAAAAAAAACAAAAACAACTCACCAAGCTTTAGGGGGTTTGAATACTTCTGCCAGGAATGGATCCTCAAAACCACAACCAGCCTTGTATGGATGATGGTGGGTGTAACACTGCTGTACCTCTGCAGCCCGAAGGCTTCACTGTGCTTGAGAAGACGCAGACGGGTAGAGTCCTGGCATGGCCCTCGGGGGCCCACCTCTCATCACGTTAGGAAAAGCTGTTTACACTGTAAGAGCGATAGGAGACGCTCGGGTGCTAACTCGTGCCAGTGTGCAGTCAAACCGTACATCCACGTTGTTTTATACGCGTCTTAAAATTTTACAAGGGGTCATGTATCAGCTTCTGTCCTGGCAGCCGGCGCAGAAATCATCATAATGATCTACTGTGGGCTGAGGGGAAGATTGCAGGTTTGCCCCGACCGTGGAAAATGTTAACGGTTTTCCCCATTTTTTATTTTCATGCTGCTCCCTCATTCCTTCCTGGCTGCTCGAGCAGCAGAAGCCGATCAAAGTTTCCAAATCAAGGTTATTCAGAGAGTTCTATAATTGTGCCACCTATAAGGAAACCTTAAGAGATGAAGGATGTTGGATATTTGGAAGTGTTTTTTTTTGGTTTTCTTTTGGTAAATTACACTTCTATGCATGTTTAGAGAGGGCAGCTGAGCAGTTCTGGGAGGTTAAAAGCAGGTATTAACTTACATGGGAAATCATTATCTTAGCATATTTAGTTGATTAAAATGCTAATTCAACGAAGTGGATTTCTGCCATGATAAACATGGCAGAAATGAAGTGGAGGGACGTCATGGCGATTGGATGATCAAAGTGAGGTAAAGGTTAGCTAGATTCCAATTTCTGCTGGTTTGAGCCATTTAAAAGCACTAAAAAGTAATTTTCCAGGCACATCCTGCCATTTTATAGCAATTAATCAAGTAACTATGTTACTCTCAGTTCTAATATTGCTATAAATATCATTTATGACAAAGAAATGTTATCTTGTAATTTAACACCTTGAAATGGGGCCACTGTCTCTTTAAGACACTCCTGCTCTTTCAGAAACTCCATCTTCAGAAAGTCATAACATTACTTTTCTATTAACCCTTTAACAATGTTTTTATCAGCGTCTCACGGAGAAGTAGCCCGTGTTTGGTAGGTGTTTGCTAATTGCTGTTGGCTAGTCTAAAGGGGCTGATTGGGAGAGGGCTGCTCTGTGAGTCGGAAGCTCGAAAGTTTGAGAACTGCAGCTCCAAAGAGGGGCTTTGTCCATGAAGGCGGGGCTAGGTCCACTCAGGCGTTTTGGACAGCTCAGCAGTTGCCATGGAAAAGCAAAGGATTTCTCAAGCACGCATGAAAGAATCAAGGCAACACTGCAGGTA
This sequence comes from Poeciliopsis gracilis, assembly GCA_911649635.1. Lineage (NCBI taxonomy): Eukaryota > Metazoa > Chordata > Actinopteri > Cyprinodontiformes > Poeciliidae > Poeciliopsis > Poeciliopsis gracilis. The sequence continues at coordinate 1,064,505 of CAJVRI010001102.1, read as the reverse complement.
TGTTTTAGATGAGGAAATAACATTAAAGCAGGAAGTAAAGCTAAAATAAAGGTTGACTAAAAAAAGAAATTATTCATATACATTTTATGTAATTCTCCGATTCTCTCTGCCTTTTCTGACCCTTCAGTTTCGCCAGGCTCTCCGGTTTGAGCCGCTCATCCTCCGTCATAACACCAGCGTGACAGTCGGACCGTTTCACAGCTTGTCATCAATAAAACAATGATGTGCTCTACCTTTTGTGCGCCCCCTCCCTCCCTCCCTCCCTCCCAGCGCTTCGCCTTAAGATTTATGGCTTATTGAAGTATGTAAGGAACACATAATGCAATAACCTTATGCTGATAGAATAATATCATTTTCTCCTTACAGCCTCAAAGGGAAACACAGCCCTATGTTACTGCTAAGTATTCTCTGGAGGGGGGGCTGGGGGGGGGATCCAAACCCCCCGAAGGCGGTATTTGTGTTCTCGGTTTGCCAGACGCATTTGGAAACACCAGAGAGGATCAGCGTTCACGCAGACTTTGGTTATTTGGTGTGCAGACCTCATTATATTAGCATACCAGGAGGTAAACGACAAATAAATGCAGCACTCATCGCCGTCTCTATTTCTACTTGACAGCGCGTGTTCTGCATGAATGAATATTGATGCGCTGCTTTCCCTGGGAGTTAGGTTCCCCCCCCCCATTGCCCCCTCTCTTTTCTTTTCTTTTCTTTTTTTTTTTTTTTTTTTTGGGAGAGGGATGAGGTTACCAAAAAAAAAAAAAAAGGGAGGGGGATACAGCAACAGCAGCAAGGAGACATGTAACTAGCACACATTGTTAGCTCTAAAAGCGTTTCCTGCTGGTAGTCAATAAACAGGATGCTTGCTGTGTCATCCCAGACGTTTGAAGACAGATGCCGCATGGCAAAGAGGGAACAGCTTGGATTCCGTTACTTTGAGCCCGAAATCTATTTCTGGGATTTATCATCAGCCTTCTTTCCCTTTTTTTTTTCTTCTTTAAAAGGAGGGAAAGAAAAAAAAGTGGAGCCTTCCTTCCCTCCTCTCTTTGGCTGCCACAGCATGCTCCCACTTCTTCCCTTTAAGCTCCTTCCCCACGCTGCAAGCTTCACACACACCTGCTTTTTGTTCGACACAAAGCTGATTAGCCTTTTCAGCAGAGCTATTCCTCGAGAAAAAAAAAAAAAAAAAAGAAGGAAAAATAGGCGCTCTCAGGTAACTATGCAAACTCCACGTGGAACAGCTCTGTGCAGCTTGCGACTGTTCGCGCTGGCACGCTAGTTGCAAGTTAGCAGGGACCGTTGACGTTTTCTGTGAAGCTGCGGTTCCTCGCAAAAAGAGAGAACTGGTATCGTGGTGCAACAATGTTTGAAAAACTCCTTCATACCATTTGTGATAGATCGGGAGATACAAGACAAAGTAAAGAACTACATGAAGCAGCTGTTGCATTGCACTCTTGGTCAGCTAGCTAAAAGGAAGCTAAAGTTAGCATTACGTCTAAGAAATCAAGCTACATTTAAAGCTTAATAAACTTCTCAGGATGTTTTATGTGTACTATGTAAAGAGCAAAAGAGTAAAAAGGACATCATATTCTGCACAATATGTCTATTTTAGCATTATGCCATCGTTTTCATTGTCAGCGTATAGATGGTCCTGTGGGTGAAACAATCCCCAGTAAAGGAACCAAATTTCCGATAAGATTCACCTTTGACACCATATTCTGGTGAGTTACTCACCATTTCCTGATTACACAGTACTTGTAATCAGATTGCTCTGACCGTCATTCATCAACTGGTAAGAAGCTGATATTCATCTGCTACATTCTGATTATTGATTATATTCTGTTTAACTTGTGCTGTGGGGACCGTGGTGTTTTTGGGTCCGATTAAAACAATGATGCATGGACCGCAGCAATACCATTTTCCTTCGAGTTCACTGAAACCAATCAAGTCCGTTCCAATGTCTGAGACCAGGCCGTGAATTATTGAAACACTGGAAGAAGGTAAGCAAACTATGTCCAATTTTTCTACATAAATATACAATGGTAACCTTAGTAACCCAACTGTTGGAGGCATATTCCCAGTGCAACCCAGAAGGTCTCAGCTTGTCCTGCGTTTCGGTGGAACTCTGCAGATTTCAGCGTCGATCCAAGCCGTTCTAACTTAAGCCTTCTTTCATGGTGCCACTCATATGAGCTAACTCTGTTTATGGTTGAGCTGCGACCTCTCCTCTTTGTCTGACACTCAGTGGACAGATATGAGGCAAAGCTGGATAATCTTAGCGGTGAAATGTGTTTTTCAGCAGCTCCTTTATGGGGAAAAAGCAGGGAAAGTCTCTCTCTCACGCACCATCTGCTTAACGGGTTTAAGAGCTGCCCCCAGATTATTGTCGTACTGTAACGGAAAATTTGGTGGATCTGTGTTTTATTCCACATTATTCTGCAGAGGAAATCCTAAATAATAATAAAAGAAAGTCAACAGAACCGGCCACGGTTAGAATTTTCACATTTTTCGAAAGTCTCATCCTCTAGAGTGAGACAGAAAACAGGCACAGGGGCAGGGAGCAAAGTAATTTTGGACTTTTCCACAATTTTCACATGAGTTCCTGCTGTGTAGAAATCTAAAAGTGACAGTCAAATGTGTTTCACTTGAAGTCAGTGGCCAGCAGGTCAGAAAGTACATAACTAGTCTTGGCCAAAGACAAGAAAAGCAGCATCTGAATGGTGGAGGCAGTTTTTTGCTGACTAAAAAAGACAAATAAATCTTTGATATTTTCCAAAGATGAACATATTCAGTGCAATTCTGGGTCAAGTTATATGCATCACTGCCTAAAACTGCTGTAAAAACTGTTCCACAAAACAGAAAGACTAAACAGAGTGTAACAAAGTTGCTCTATTTTGTGACATTAAGATATCCATGCTTATTAAAATTGTCCCCATGTTGTGACATCATGGTATGTGGCAGATAATCTGTAAAAAAAAAAAAAAAAAGGGAACATTTTTAGCTCCTCTACTTTCTCCCAGTGGTAGTGTTGTGCAAAACTGCACAGCTCCCAGTCCAGAACAACCAATCAGATCCAGGAGGAGGGGCTTAGCGCTGTCAATCAGTGTGATAGTGGTGGAAAAACCACATGCCGTTGGAGGCGACACTAACTAGCTGTAGCAATGGTGGAAGGCTAAGTTGTGGTGAACCAGCTGCTGTTTAGCAAAGAGCTAGTGGGAGGTGGTGAACACGAGAGTGATTGACAGCATTAAGACCCTCCTCCTGGCTCTGATTGGTTGCTTCTAACTGTAAAAGTTACCAACTGCAGCTCCAAGACCACACAAACTGTAAAATTTGAAGAAATAAATGAATAAATAAAATTAAAGTAAATCTTAAACCCTGTTTTTTTGTGTTTTTTTTTTTCACTATTGTTCCCAAACAGAATTCAGAGATCGACACTCTACAACAAACCTCCCATAAGTTCATCTTTCGGCAGTAGCCTGGTTCCCAGGGAGGCAAGTGGAGGCATGTCATTGAAGTTCTGCTTACCGGAGAAAGATCACACCAAATGGGATGTGAGCCCGCGGCCCAGAGGTCGACAGGCGCCGGATTCTTTAAAACACAATCCGTCCGATCACCGTGTGCGCAACCAGGAAGACATGGAAGCGTTTCTTTCAAAGCTGTAAAACTTTGAAATGCAGACCCAGCCCGTGGATAACCCCAGTACCTCATCCTCCCCTGGAGAACAGCTTAACATCTGTCCTCCTGTCTTCCACGATCTCTTCACCACTCGCCACATCTCTTTGCTGTGCTCCACTCCATCTTATTATTCTTATACTGCCTTTACTTTACGGTGAGAGAATCTGCTGAGCCAAATCCCTAACCATCCACCCACTTTTTTCCCCACTTCCGATACCGATACCGATATCTGAGGTTTAGAATCGCCTGATACTAACATGGATGTAAATGTACTGGGTTATAAATGTATTACATAAACTTAGCAAGATATTGTGAAACATGTAAAAGCAACACAGTTATAATTTCATCAATCGATTAGGAATAATTAGGAGCATAATACCTGATGTAAAAAAAATGATTAATAAAGAAACTGAAATTGACAATAATAATAGGTTGACTATCTTGGTCAAACATGTAAGAAAATAAACTGCAACAAACCTTCCTTCAAACCGTTCAGAAAGTGCAGGTCGTAATTTCAAATATAATGTGAAATAAAGAGTAAAGCATCACAAGGAGCTTTTAAAAGTAACAAATTTGACAGAAAAATGCTCAAATTCGGAGATTAATCTCAGAAACTTTCTGGTAAAAACCTGGGACGAAAATGTCCAGCAATCAAAAATGTTCCGAGTGAGAGAGTCAGAGACATCCACTTTTTTTTTTTGTTTGAAAATTTCATGAAAAAATGTATTTTTTTTTTTCACTAGTTAACCTTTTGCACTTTCTAAACTCAGAAATTTTCAGATTGTTTTCTAGAGAATTTCAGTTTTTCGCCCGAAACGTTCTCACCCCCAGCGACCCCAACACGTCGTAGTCACCCCCAGTCTTCCTCGGAAGCCTTCGTCGGATTCCACGCGGACACACCTGCGGGTTTACCTCACTTCCTGTTGTCGCGACAGCTTGGCCTCCTCAGATTGCCTCTTTCTCTGCCCCTTTCTCTACTCCCCCCCCACAAATTGTTTTATTGGCTTACGTTTGTTTGGGAAACGCTGTAAAAACGTACCACCTTCCATAACTCCTGGCTCTCGGGCTTCAGTCAGACTTTAATCTGGGCTCACAGTCAACCTTGGCCGGGGTTTTCTCCCTGACCCAGGCCACCGTCTCAGCAAGTTCCAGGCATAAATCACACCCATCTCCCCACCCGCGTTGGAATCTTATAAATTCATTTATAACGTCCTTTGGGAGCTGTCATCTTTACAGCAACATAAACAAGACAACGCGTCAGCTTGACCTCTTTTTTTTTTTTTTTTTTTCTCTTTTAGGGATGAGAAGACGATACCGCGCACCGAGGGGTGTAAAAAAGGAAAAAATGAACTCTGATTCTTTATTTTTTTTGTTTGTTTCTGTCTCAACCCATTTCCTTTTAATTTCTTGCCATTACACGGCTTAGGAATTACTCTTATTGTTTATCGCTGCGGCAACTCTATTGAGTTAGGCGACTCAAAACAGGATGTTTTGCTGCGCAATTACCGCTCACTGGGAATGATGGAGGAACAAACAGGAGCTGAAGTCACAAGGAACAGCGATTTTCTTTTCTTTTTTCTTCTTCTTCTTCTGGGTGGAGGCGGCTCATTGTTTGGACTCTCTGGTTATTCTTCGCTCCGAACGCTTCCTGTTCCGACAGTCGGCCTGGACAGTCGGAAACGTTCCCCGCTTCCTGTTCCTCTTCACCGTCCTCCCGGCCCTTGTTCTCCTGGAATTCACAATCGAGGGTTTAGCGTCGACTTGAGACGCCCGAAGCGTCACCCGATGGTTTTACAGTTCTGATCGGGCGCTCGTTGTAACGTTACAAGCCAAATATGTTTCCAGAGGGAAGGAAATGTCTCGCAGCGTCGCAACCTGTTGACGTAATCTCAAAGGAAAGGAAACAGTCACTGACTTTTTAGGTTCGGTTGTTCTCTTTGTTGCTCCTTTGACGACGATTTGGACTTTTTTTTTTTTTATTATTTTTTACCAGAACCGTCTCTCTGTTCTGCCTTTGTTTCACTCCTAGGAAATCAGACAGAAATCGGTTAACTCTCCGCTACGTTTTGCCATTCAATCGAAGTTTTCAAACACAAAGAAATAACCGAAATCAAACGTCAACTGCAGACAAATCAATACGTATGGAATTCATTGCTAAAAACCCATGAGGTTAAAATTCTCCACTAATCTTACTAAAACGTTCCGATTTTGTTTTGTTTTTTTGTTTTTTTCACTACTTCTAATGCCAAATCTTGCAAAACGCTATTTATTACTCTTATTTTTGAATAAATCTGAGAGAGGCGTTGATGTTTTGTTCATGCGTACGTCCCCGTCATGAAAACCCGAGCGTCGCTGATACTCTGGATGACTCAGAATCGACCTCCTCGCCGCTGATTTAAACGGCTGTGTGAAACCGTTAATAGAACATCTCAGGCCTCGAGGCTGAAGCGCATCGATCCCACACAATGTTTTCACTGAGTCCAGATAGCCCAGTATTGATACACTGCGTATGGATTGGCCGTGTAATACTTTTCTTTGGAAGTGCAGATTCTTGACATTGAGCAAAGACCCGATCATGAGCAGCATGCATATGCGGACGTATTGCAGTTCGTCGGCTCTTCATCACTTTGACGTTCAGACGAAACGAGTCGCCCGATGCAAATATGACCACGACCCCCCCCACAACCCCCTTCATCTTGAATATCTGATGGCGGTTGGGGGGTGTGAGATGGATTGATTCGTCTGAGGCCTCCATGACGGACAAAACGTTTCATTACAACGATCAATATGAGCGTCTGGCTCAGTTTCATTATGAGCCCGGTGTTAATCTAAGGTTTTCATCTCACAACGTGCTTTTTTGGGGGGTTCATTAGAAAACACGGTCCGGGCGAATCAAAGAGGCGCTCCTCCACTCCCGACGTCGCTCAGCCCCCGGTGGTTGCCGAGGAACCAAAGAGCGAGGCGACAACCGGAAATGATTCCATCGCCTCCTTTCTTTTAATATGAAGCAGCAGAGGTGACGCGGCGCGACGTGAGCGACCAGAAGGGTTCAGAGGGACGACTGGATGAAAACATCACACGGTCACCGATAATGAAACAAGCCACAAACATTACATTTATAGGCTTACCTGTGAAGGCAGTAGCTGCGTTTCCATTACAAATGTGTGAAAGACTTTGTCCATATTCCACAAACACAATTTTTGCATTTGCAGTGTTTCTATGAAATAAGAAGAACATAAAATCGAACGTGGGTAACTTTGTTCACGTGATAAGTCAGTAAGACCCACCCTGCGCCCTGACCCCCTTTCCACTTCCTGTCGTCTTCTTCTTCATGGGTTTTTGTACCAGTGGCAACATCCAGGTTTTGATTTTGTAACTCATGTGATGCAAAAAAAAAAAAAAACTGTTTCCATTGCAGTTTTGCGGAAAACACCAATTTCAATATGACCAAAGTATCAAAAGAGTCAAAACTTTTTCTCCCCAAAGTTTTATTTATTTTTTTAATCTTTTTGCTTCCATGAAGCTAATTTCTTTTTAAAACGTCTAACAACTTTGTGGTCGATAGCAACGCAGCTACTGTTGCAGTAATCAAAGCAACTATATACAGTATATATATACTTAAAAAAATCTTGTTGGGACATTAGTCCTTTAATCCTTCTTCTGGTGATAGAAGACCGACTATGTAACTGTCTTTATGTGACTCTGAAGCTGTGTGTTGACTGCAGATTGTTCCTCTTTTGGTCCCAAAATAATCATTTCAGTTTTGTTTCTCTTTGGCTGAAACAAAACTTAGCTAGAAATGAACAATGTAAAAAAAAAAAAATTATACATAGATATGTGTGTGTGTGTGTGTGTGTGTGTGTGTGTGTGTGTGTGTGTGTGCGTGTGTGTGTGTGTGATGTCAGACGATCTTCATATATCTAAAAGGAAGATTTTTATAAATTGACTTTGTTGGCCCGCATTCAAACTGCTTCTTCTGATCAAATCCTTAAAAAAAATAATAAAAACACCGGTGAGGTATGTTGTGGAAAATCTAAACCATTTTGTCAACAAATTTTGATTTTCAAAACCATTTTCAAAAGCAAAGCATTTCATCTGGTTATCAAATATCTGGTTACGAGGAAACAAATGTCGTCATCCAGAGATAACGGGGAGAATCACCCTGCCACATGATAGCAGCTTTCGTTTTCTCGGGACGACGTCATTTTCTCAAGTGAAGAGCATTTAAAAGAAAAAAAAAAAAAAGCATTTACCTCAAACTTTCTTTGTGCAAAGTGGAGTTTAAGCAAAGTGACAGGAAACTAACAGGAAGCAAGACGATGGTCGGATCTGTGCCGCGAGCCGGCAGTTCGTTCTGCGTTCGCTTCCACAGTCAAACAATTTGTTTTAGGGTTAATAAAACAAAACATGTTCGACCTTCCCGGACTGGAACGCACGGCTGAGCTGAGCTGAGCTGAGCTGCGCCGCAATTCTGACGGGCCCCGAGTGCTGGGACAGCGTCCAAACCCTCCCACATCCCTTTAAATTTAATGAGTGATTCCATTCTAAATTACAATGTGTTCGTAAAAATGCACCGAGAGACGGAGCAGACCGACCCGACTCCCAGTGAGTGTGTGCAGCGAGATACTCGCTGTGTCCAACTAACCCAGACGACACACGCTCCTTCTAGACACGCAATCCTACCAAGCTCTTCTGGTCTACTTACTAATAAAAAGATCACTTTACACTTTGAATGAGACTAAACTAACTTTTAGCTACCATGTCTACAAGAAATAAGAGCTTTATTTAAGTCAGTGATTGCTTGATATTGATTGAAAAGTACTAGATCCACTTGCAGATTGTTTCACTTTTAACAAGACAGTTTTTCCTACTTATAAGTGAAAAAATCTTCCAGTGGATTTTTTTTTTAATCAATATTGAAGGGGCAGAGTCAGGTAAAACTGACATCTTGAGATTTACGTCACGTTATTATGCCGTTCCCTCATCGAAAACATACGTGGAGCGATGCCTTGATTCTTTCACTTGAGAAATCCTTAAATCTCCCGTGGCAACCATTCAGCTGAGCAAAATGCTTGGCGAAACGGAGTCCTTGGACCTGCAGTTTCCAAACTTCCGACCTTCAACCTCAGAGAGTCCGCCACTCAGCTCCTTTAGACTAGCCAACAGCAATTAGCAAACACCAGGCGGAACCGCGCGTCTGCTGAGCTCATTATGTGAGCAACATTTCGTTGCTTGTACAAGTGACAATGCAATGACAATAAAGTTGAATTCTATTCTATTCTATTCTATGCTTCTCAGTGCAAGTCTGGTGAAAACGTTAAAGTGCTAATAGAGGAGGGATGCCGTGATGACTATGTTTTTTAAAAAAAGAGCAGGGTTTTTTAAAGAGACAGAGGCCCAATTTCAAGGCGCTAAATGACAAAGTCGAATTTCTTCTAAGCCATATTTATAGCATTTTTGTAAGACAGACACTTGATTGTTCTGTAAAATCATTCTGTGTGACTGGAAAAGACATAATACTGCCTCTTTAAGGCAAAACATTTGCACAAGAAACTAGACAAAACTTAATAAATTTTTATCTTTGTAATTAAGATGTGATACTGTGATCGTTTATGTTATAAGGGCAGAAAAAAAAAAAAAGAAACAAGGAAACAGTTTGTGGCTTGATGGACGTAAATTCGAGCTCCTGCTTCCTGTTGCCACGCTGAGAGCCGGCCTAATGTGCGGTGGCAGCGATGGGAGTGCTCCTCCGAATGATGTGCACTTTCTTCATTAGAGGCCGGGAGCTCGGCGTCGGGAGGAGACTGACGGTTGCCAGGTCAGAGCCGGAAGGCTCCGTCTGGGCAGATAAGAGTGAACCATCCCAGAGCGGCCTCGGGCGGCCCTTCTCTGACATCTTCTCATGCTCGCTTGATTGAGCCGGGAGGAATGTAGTAGTGGATGCACCGAGCCGCCTGTCTATTAAAAGTGGGGGAGGGGGGATAAAAAAAGAAAGAATTTGGGCTCCTTAGACATCACAGCGAGGAATGTTACGAGTCAGAATTGCCTGTGTTTTGTCGTTTCTTGATTGAGCTGTGATTGAACGCTCTCACTCTCAGAGAAGACCACAAAACGTTTCGGGGCAGAAATCACCTCCGCGTGTCACTAATGGGAGGATTTTTTTTTTTTTCCTGCTTTTGATCCAAATTGATCGTGTTCCGTTGTTGAATATTCAACAGGCGACGCCGAGCGCCTGGCTGATGTAACGTTCTCGCCGACGCGCGCCTCTGAAACGTCCCCGCTGCGCCACACGTCTCCTCCATCAACAACCAGCCCAGTGGTACCTGTCGAGGGTTGAAACGAAGGACGTCCCTCAATGATCTGTTTGCTTTTTGGTGGTTTTTTTTTTTTCATTTTTATTCTGGCCATCCGGTCTCATGAAAGCACAACTTCTGCTTTCCCAGAAAAACGCACTGGAATTTCGCTCTGGGGGCTGATGGGTATCCCTTTCGACGAGCCCAGAGTGGAATGTGTTTGTAGGGGGGGGGAATCAGGTCGGGGGGGACGTGGCGTTGAAGGAGGAGGTGGTGAGGGTGTTTGAGCTGGAGCCAAACTCACCACAGCTCTCAGAGAGACGCAGAGAGTGATGTAAACACGTGGCGAGCTGATGAAGACGAGATTTTGAAGGTGGGCTGGAGGGTGGATGGTGGAGGGTGGAGGTGGGGGTCAGTGGGGGTCAGTGGGGGTCATCTGAGGCTGCGATGCCGCTGACGTCGCCGTTAACGCGCCGCGGCTCTGTGGGCTGATGAAGGGAAGCGGGGCTTTTGCGTTTCACGGTCTTAATTAGTGAACCGCTGCGGTGAGTAAACTGTGCGAAGAAATGAACAGAAACGACAGAAATCAAAGGAGTTGAGCTTTTAAAAGTTAAGCTCAAAAAGGAAAATTGTTCAATTACTTTTCCAAAAGAAAAACAAAACTAAAGCTTTCAATCACTAATTAGCAAATTACGTTCTTGTAAAAAAAATAAATATTCATGACTCTGTAAAATAACTTCTTCTTTTTTTTTGTTATTTATTTTGGGCTAATAACAGTTCCAAAACACACAATATGAGACGATAATCTGTCGTTCTTCCCACTACCAGTGTTGAGGCATCCAGAACTTCATTCTGAAGATTTAAGCTGTTTTTAATGAGATCCCAGAGAAACTGTCAAAAAAAAGGTGAGCGGACCAACCCAAATCATTGATAATATTGATACCAAGTCGTTGTCAGTATCGGATCGATATTTTAGCTTCAGATTCCCTCTTCAGTTTTTTTTTTCCTATTGGAGTTTCTCAACTCAACCATTAAGAAGATTTTACTTTGATTTGCTCTCTGGTTCCAATTTTTTTGCAGTTTATTTAGAAATCAGTTTACGATATGTTTTGAAGCTTATTTCTGATCTTTAACAAAACAATGTGCGCCGTACATCGACATTCAAGTCGTACTTGAGATAGTAATTTGGAGAAAAAACACAAACTAATAAATGACAAAACAGGAACCAAAAACGGAGGAAGGTACGCAAACAAAAAGCCAGCAATTGTTTCCATAGGTACGTGGATAAAAGGTAGATAACTAAAAAATAAGCAAACAGAGGTTGCAGAAAATAAACAAAATCTAAATTAAACAAACAAACAAAAAAAAAACAACTAAAGGGGAGCACTTAAAAGACAATCTATTCTGTGCAAAAGAAAACTGGATTTTATCCAGTTTCCTTTTGGACCAGTTTACACTGAACAATTCTGTGATTTGTTTTGTTCTTCTATCATTTCAGTATATCATGTAAATATGTTATTAAAATAAGTTTGTAGACACCTACAGACCTGATTTACATTCCATCCAAGGTTTCAAAAGAAATAATTGAAAAGAAAAACCACAAAAATACCTAAAAAAAAAAAAAAAAAAAGGGGTCAGAGGTTTGACGATAATATCGGTATCAGTATCTGCAATACTGGTACTGATAGCAATATCTCAAGTATCATACTGCATAAGGAAGCTATTACTAAATTCAGGTGTAATTTTGTTTTTTTATGTTATGCAACGTTTCCACGAAGGAAAAATCTTAACACCAGTCCAAATTCAGAACCTCTTCTCTCTCTCTCTCTCTTTTTCTCTCTCTCTTGCGTTTAAGTGAGATGAGAATTGTTAAGATGCCGAGCAACTTGAGCAACGCTTTTGAAAACATTTAATGCCGTGACCCTCTGCTGCTTACGTTTCAGGGTTACTGCAGCGAGAACGCTTGTTTACTTGGAGTAAAAAGAAGAGGAGCTGTGATAAACTGTTTGGCTGAGAGGAGACGGGTGATTGAGGGGCACTTAGAGAACCCAAACAAACCGAAGGAGCACGAGCCACTCAGCTTGATTGACAAGTGAGATTTCCTTTGCAACGGAATGAAAACCGACATGTACTGGACACATAAAAATGCGACATTACTCTGGATGGTAAATTTTGATTCCCTCATTAGCACAACCAGAGGCAAAAGCTGAACGCTGAAGGGTTACGCTGTGTTCCACGCTTCCTTGAGCGGAGACGTTTTCCAAATCCAGTCCAGTATCAATGAGGTGGATAAACATAAGAGGAAATACAGAAAAGAGTCTCTTTCCAAGCTGTGCTAACTGCGCTAATTGCTGGTTTACACGAGACAACTGTCTGTAAACTGGGAGTATGTTTGGATATTCATTGGGGGAAAGTTCAACGTTCAGACGGTACCACCAACACACCTTCAATTAGCTGCAGTTGCCATGCGAGGCCACTAGACGGGGCTGTGATCTTATCATGTTGTCAAACATGCATGTGCTTCTGACCGTTAGCTACCTCAGTTTGAAAAAACATATCTCTTAGCATTGTAACTCTTGTAAAACATATATATGTGTACATATTTTATCAGAAGTCGGGCTGACGACAACATTAGCGCAGCACAATGCTAGCTAAAAAGGCTCTGGTATTTGCAGAACACTGTCGAGGCTTTCTCCCGATTCCCCCAGAGACAATAGTGACATCACATTAAGTCAGCCAAGATTGGCTCTGCGTTTCATCTGCAAAGATATGCATTTCTAAACACCGTAAAAGCATTGTGCATTATTCATTGGAGCTATTAAACAAGGTGGACTTTGGGGTTATTGCAAATCAGAGGGACAAATATTAACCCATAAGATTAGCATGCGAATGAGCAAGCCGTCTTCTGAATGACTTACACGGGCTGGTTTAATAGAACATGCCCCAAACGTAAGCAGCGCGCCGCACCTAAAAAAAAAACAACAGAAGTTGGGATTAAAGCTGCATGATGACCCCTCGTAAACTGGAATGCTTGTTATGTTTGTGCTTAAACAGTTTCCTGTTGTCTATGCACAGATACACAGATCGGAACATAATGAATCCTGTCAGTGGAAGCTACTAGATTGTGCATCACTGATTTAGAAAGAAAGTCCTGTTGCTTTGCTTGTGTCGTGCGTTTCTTGCCCAGCCAGATTTTCACTGACCTTAGTCCCGATCTACAGGGCGCGCTCAGTCTGTAAAACTCATTAGCACGGGATTGCAGCGTCTCCCCTTTCTCGCCATTTCTTTTCTCGTGACAAAATAGAAATTCATGAGGATGAACTCAAACTGGACTCTCAGCCTCCTTTCCAGCTCTGCTGGGAGGCTGTAGCACAAACAGCCAATTGGACATGTGAATAGCTTCCAACTCGTCGGGGATCCACAGAAGCCACGAAGTTTAAAAATGGACCTCATACCGCTTCAGATGAATCTTCTCATTCGACAAAAATTCTTCTTCAGCTCATATGTGTCAATGGTGATCAGTTTGGCAGCCTCCCCACCTGTCTGTCGCAGCCTAAGCTCGTAGCGACTTGTCAAGAAAGTGACGCAAGCGGACTCATCTTTACTTGACCCGGTTGCATCACTTCACTGCCTCTCATCTCGCCGCGTTTGTCATAATTACGTTATTGGCAGAGTGTGAAGTTGGATGCATGTATGTTTAGAAAGCGAGAGGCTCCCATTGCTAATTAGTATTTAAAACAAAGTGATTTTGGGGGTGCAGTGTCTTTGGGGGAAAATTAGTTTCATAACTAATCTCTGCAACAATTTTTGAAATTTTGTTTTCTTATTTTGGACTTTTTGAGCCGTGTTGCCAACTCTTGCTGTCCTCATTGGATTCGGTTTTAAGAATGCAGGGGCTTTGTAGATACATCAATGAGGCAAGCACAACTTTTTTAGCTAAAAACAATTCAAGAAGTTCCAGCTCCTGTAGTTGGAAACACGGTTTGTGTAACTTTTGTGGAAAAAAAACCAAAAAACTGAACGGTTGCAGCAAATGTTGTTTTACTGGATTATATTGGTGGCAAGGTGGTTATCATGTTGCCTAGCAAATCAATTGTTGTTTCAGACCTCGACCGAAGTTTGTTGCTTCAGCTTTGGTCATTGGGAGTTAATGATGTTGAAACAGGACCGACATCCATGGCTTAGAGTTTAGCAACGTAAAGCAATTACATTGCTGTTTTGTCCCGCTAATGTTTTCCCCGCGGATAACTGGTTGGATTAGTTAAAGTACAATTCATACAGCATCTAAGCCCAAGACTGCTGTGTTTTTGTTTTTGATTGGCTCCCTCCCAACCTCTCTATAATACAGCAGGAGGTACCGGCAGGATGACGACATGTTTGACTTTTGTTAAGGTGCACTATCATTTCCTCCCACGATTCCACAATGGTAAATGGAATGAACTTATGCAGTGATTTTGTTGTTTTGTTTTATTTTACACCAGAGCCACATTCAGCGATTTACACTTGCACCTTTTTATACGGTGACACGCAGATCTGGAGGTAACTTGGGGTTGAGTGCCTTCCAATAGTTTCCCCAAAAGCACGCGCATTAGCCTCAAACCGTTTCTGGTTTGAAAGTACAGGAGGATAGTTGTGTGTCTTTGAGGGGTAAACTGACAACATGTCCAACATGTGGTCTGCCTCATCCCCATTGGATGCTGGGATAAAACCCAGCTTAGCAATTCTGAGCAACGTTGTTCCAAAGACGTTCTTTCTCTGCCTGTTGCTTCGGTTTCCTTCCCTAGGACACTCGACGCGTACACACCGTGTCTCAGAGTGTTTGTGACATAACCCGGGTGGTTCCTTCCGCCGCTCATCTAAGCACAGCTTCCTAATTACACATCCAGCCACAACAGAGCAGCAGAAGTTGACACTGAGTTGAAGCTACGGAGGAGCTTTTATGTGTGTTTCGATAATCCCAGCGGTATTTCTGATCCAGTTTTTTCGTGGCTGAGGCTGTAGACATTCAACCTTTCCCCAGCCAGACAGATCAGTAATGAGAAAAACTTGTTTCCCGTCTGAAAACATGGCTTTCAAAGGCCGGCAAGAACCCCACTTTGTTTGACTGTTATGGCCGGGTCTTAAGTGGGTCAGTCTTGGTAATGGGCCGCTCCATCGTCTTTCGTCTGGTAATTCGGGGCATTGATTGAACTTGGTCTCAACTCGCCGTTAACCTGTGCAGGGAAGCAGAAGACACGGTATCACTCAGGAGGAAACGGGACAACAGAGGTGATCGAAGGGAAAGACGGTGTTCTCGCATGCTTGACTTGGCCTGTAAAAGCAATGAGCATTTCCAAATATAGCAATGTGACCTTTAAGGACATGGTATTTAGCTCTCTATTGAGTCTGTAAAAGAGTGAGGTAAAATACAATTAGTCATTCAATATCTGTGCGATTTATCCTGTTTGCTCACTGAGGGAAACGTGAGAGCCACGTGCAAAACGCTTTTCTTCTCGACGTGTTTCACAGATTTCCCTTTCTCTGCTGAGTGATGCAAACCTTCACACCGTTTCTAAAAATGCATTTTTCTTTCGCTGCCGCTCTATATTTAGGTGCAAAATCGAGGACATTGTTGTTCCGATACCAATAATCTAGTTTTCATAATCAATGACGCCCGGGGGGGGGGGGCATGTGATGGATTGTAACGCCGCGCGAACACAGGCCGAGATTACAGATTCAGATTTACCAGCGAGCGGCCTTCATTGTTTGTCCTTTCCCGCATTTCAGCACATCTATTCTGCATTGAAAGCCATTCATCATTCCTCACTCAAACATGTTTCATGAGCGAACGCATAACGCGGTGGTAAAAAGATGGATGCCACGCCGCAGAAAAGGCAGTAGATAATAGGCCCCTCTTGGACTCGGGGATATTTGTCACTTTTGTTTGTACGCCGCAAAAAAGCTAAGTACATTAGCAAGGACAAGTGCAGTTTACATGAACCAGTGGCAGGCGGCCAAGCAAAGAGTAATAACAGACAGGGCCCGACAAAGGGAACCACCTTATATCATCTGAGGCGTTGAAGACCGGCAGGAGAGTGATGTAGACCGTATGTCTCACAAAGGAGTGTTTAAAGGGTTCAAAATGCAGTGCAGACTGCTGTAATGGCAATTTGAACCTCATCCATAATTATTTTGTCTGACAATTGCGCATTTATCGTGACTTAAGCTCTTGAGGTACTGCTTGGCGCCAGAACACATTCATTCGGGATTATGACAATTTCACGTGTCAAGGTGTTCGAGGCTTCAAAAAGTTTCAATTTAAAATCCCCCCCAAATTTTTCCCAATCATAATCCTTCTTATGGTTTAAAGTGTAAAGTGCTGGGGTGACTTCGACGATCTAATTAGAGAATGACAGTAACGATTTGATTTCGCAACTGGAATTGTTTCATTAAATAAGAATTGTTAAATAAGTTTGTTCATATTAAAATAAAAAAATAAAAACATGGCGATTTGTCAGAAGCTATCAGTGATGGTTTGTTGCCTAAAATTCAGACACACAGTGGAGCGTTTTAGCTCACTTTAACAACTGAAGAGAAACACGGTAAACTAGTTGTTGTTTTCTGGTGTTGAACAACCACAGTCCCATCGGCAGAGGTTGCAGTCTGCACTAATCTTCCCATATTTATTCATTTATTCAGTCGATGTCCACTCTGAAGGCCAAAACAAACATCTTCTGTTTTCTTGGCAGAAGACGTCTCAAGAAAAAGCGAGAAGAACTCCCAACCCGTTGGCCGCCGGAGCAGAATTACATTGTTCAGTCTTTGCGAGCCAGAAAGACGCAACTAATTCCTCTGCTCTTGCGCGGTCCGTCAGCATGCTCTAGAACAGTGCTGGCATCCTTTCTTCTCAGCCGTAGATTTGCTCGGCTGAGAGGCTCGGTAATATCTTGTTAAGTTAAGGCGAATGTGTCAAAAATAATACGTTTGGCTAATAATATATTATAACTGATTAGAATTGGGGTTTTTGTTTTTGCAGTAGTCAGCCTAATTTTCTTTTCTGTTTTAAACATTGTAAGTTTTTGCATGCATTTAAAAAAAATAAAATAAATGCTAAATTAACATAACATTTTTACAAACGGTTATATGAGAATTTCATACTAAGCCATGCCTGCCTTTTCTGTACTTTCTTCAAAATCTTTGTAAGCATGCCTATTGATTTACATCTATTACTAATCTTCTGCTGAGGATCTTACGACATTATTACCAGTATTCGGAGACGCCCCCTCCTTGCCCCCAAAGGGGACACCGTCATTCCGGAAAAATGACAATCCGCCGTCAGAACGGAAAAGTTTTGCCACAGGATAAAAGGTGATGACTCAGAACAACTTTGCATTGATTCGCAGTGACCTTTCCAATTGAGAGGACAAGAGAATCCAAACTTTGCCAATGAAAGTCGCCTGGGCCATATGCGAGTCAGTTCCCGTCGCTGCAGAGGTCAAGCGCTCCGTCCTTCCCTTCATTTGTCACCCATCTGTATACATCCGGCAGTAAGCTCGATTTTGACACAGAATGTCCTTTACAAATCACTGAGCATGGACCCTCTAATACTTTTTCCAATCGCAAGAAGTGAACAATGGTTTCAGAACGATACTAATAACTCCGCGGGCCGTTTCTTGCCCTTTTGAGGTCAACAGATAGACGCTTCACCTTCACACATTTTCATTTATTCCCTTTGACCGCCCGGCTTCCTCTCCACGCACTTTCTGACAGCGTTCTCGCTGCCCGAGCCAGATGGTATTTCTCAACACGAGTGAACGCTGCCGAAGAACGCGGGGGCCGTAGGAAAGCAGCGGCGGTCCGAGTACGACGCCTCTGAATAAATCATGGGCTTTGAGAACAAAGACTTCCTGCCGGTTGATCAGCAAAAGCCGGTTTAAATCTCTTTTTAATGCGCTAAGACCTGCAAAATGTATCAAACCTGGCAGCATTAAACTCAGCTTAACATTTACCATGATGGGGAACCTTGTCTGAAGGAGCTGTTAATTCCTCATTTATTCTCCGCAGAAGGACACTCTCCAAGGTGTGCTGAGTTAATCTCTATTAGTTGATGACACTGTGAGTTCTTCCCTCCATTTATCTGACTACAGGCTACAGATGCAGGTAAGTAACTGTGAGACTCCCCTCCTGGCTTTTACTATGCCTAAATATAGTAATATATTAGACTAAACAGTGAAGCATCGTAAGTATTACTGACCCAAAACACCCCAAAGATGATAAGTTAAGCGCTTAACAAATGGCTATATTGATTAGTGGAATATAAAAGAAATAAATACATTTCCCTCCAAAATTGTGTTCAGGACTTAAAAATCATTTTATTCTGAGAAAACCGATTAAGACTCTGGAGGTTGAAGCCAGTCTTATTTGTGTCTCATGTCTGGTGAAAACATTATTCCCCTTTATTTCTTCTCAGGGAACAATCCTGGTCTGGTTGTTTTTAATTTTCTAGCTTTGAATAATGTCACTGCCCAACCCATCCATTGTCTTCAGCTCATCCAAGATCGGGTCGAGAGAGTGACATGACAGCTATCAGAAAAAGTCAAACACTTTTCAGATTATTGTGAGGGATCTCAGGTCGGCCTCTTCTAACCCGGGTCCTTCTTGCTGCAAGGCATCAGTGCTAACAATTGGCGAAGTTAATTCAAAATAACTTGTGCAGTTTAGCTGTCCTGCATAATTTCAGCTTCAGACAGACTGTTGATGGGGGACGTTTGGCAGAAAAGAGATTGATGGAGTTGGCCTTCGTGTTTTTGAGAACTGCACGCTCCGCCATTTGCATCGACTTCTGTTTGATCAGCACTTTTCCGACAAAAAGGTCATCAGGGAAACATCCGGACCTGCATCTCAGTCATTAGCCCATTTGTGATCAGAAAGGCCTCATCCTAAGCAAAATTGTTGTTTTGTATTTTTTTTCGCCCTTATTTGTTGTTTTTTTTGCAGGCCAAGCCATTAACCTTTTCAAGAATTGAATCTGAGTTTGACAAAACTGCGGCCTGGGTTAATGCGCTCCATCCCCCAGCCAGGATAAACAACAACAACAACAACAACGACAACAACAAGAAAAAAAAAAAAACCTGGAGCACTTTATCAAGCTGAAAATCTGAAATAAGGCAGTCAGACAGTTTGAGGTAAACCAAAATCTGGGTCACTCCAGGAGACTATTACTGAACAACGCCATCCTCTCTTTCTTCGGCTCTGTGCTTCCTCCCTCCGCTCCCCCCTCCACCTCCACCTCCTCCCCCCCGTCGCTCTTCTCCAGCAGATCCGCTCTCATATTGACCACATGCATTACGGCGCTCGCGGAACACGGCAACAAAAGTCCTTCATTAGAAGTTTGGGTTTTCCGCGAGCGTTATGTAGGAGGAGGCGGGGTATCGATCCGCGCAAGATAGCTAACTGGAGAACGCTTCCCGTCGGAGCCGACTGGAGCTCATTTGGGAGGGAGCGAAATGCTGCTGGCAAGCTGGAGACTGCTCCACATCTGGTTATTGGACCCGAGGCGCTCCTGGGTACAGTATGTTTCTCCCGCAATCAAAAGACACTGGGAAATCTATGTGTGGTAATTACAAATTCATGCCACCACTGTGAAATTGAACACTTGGCATCATTATAAAGTAATGGGCACATTAGGAGGGGAGTTTGCCCGCGATGACTCCCCCTCTCGTGCGAGCATCATCAGCAGTGATCCACACGAAAAGCAATATTATCCTGTGGAATTGCACAACGGGTGCTGCTCAAGGAGAACCCACCACTGGGCTGCACTTTTCCTTCACATAAAAAAAAGGGGGAAAACGGCGTAAAATAAAATAAATAAATAAATAAATAAAATAGAAGGAAAAGACCGCATCAGAGACGGTTCTCCCCGGTTCACTGTAAATCCCTTACTTTGCTTACCAAGCTAATTTGGAGGCCATTATCTCAAGGGAGGGTTTTTATATCTCCACTACAATGGCCAATTTGTACATGAAAATGTACGCAATGGCTCGCATCCATTCTCCCCGCCTGTAATGTAATTTACCCCGCATGCTGTAACTCCCATAAATATTCAAATGTATCAAAACACAACTCAGAAGAGACACATTTCCTCCCCTCGCCTCAGCCGCCATCGAGCTGAAGCGTCACATGCGCCTTTATGGAAAGAAAATATCCCTTAGTCTTTTGATATTGGACAAGAATGGCTGCGCTTTGTCCAACGCTGACAGAGTAAAACAATACATATAGGTCATAAAGAATAGCGTCCACTTAAAAAGGGCTCATCAAGCTGGAAGGGAGCGTCCCTCCCTTTTTATTTATATATTTTTTTTTCTCCAGCGGTGCCGAGATGAAAGGCCACATCAGCTTTTATAGTCATCTCTCAAAAGAGCGTTTCCACAAATGTTATCCAGTCTACTTCACCGACGCTGACAGCCTTTAATCAATGCATTAAGATTGTCCCGTCTCGGCCATATCTGCCCTGTGAAAAGACGCTGAAAGAAAGTGCTGTTTTCCTTCATCATTAAGGATTTCTGTGCAGACTTTGTTTTCGAGGCATCAAAGCGTCCCTCGTCCTTCTGTAGCCGCTCGCATGCAAATGGAGATGATCTCAGATAAACATGTTGCCTTTTTACAAGACGGGGAACTGACGGTTATGGTCAGGCTTCACTGCGGTCAACGTGTCACAACTCAATTATGAGGCCGACTTAATAAGGGCGACGCGTCATTTTCAAGTTATCCAACCTTCCGGCAACGATGCCTAGCAAGAAATACAGTGTGTGGAAACCAATCGGCACTGAGATAAAACCGTCATGATCAAAGCGCCCCTTAAGTTTGCTGTTGGTCCTCCGTGTCCCCCGCAACAATGAATAAGAATTGTGGTTCAGTCATTTGGAAATGAGCAAAGAGGGAGGTGAATGGATGGAATTTGTTATGGCCATGCTCAATGAAGCTATTAATTGTCCTTCGCGAGTAAAACAAACCCTAAATGTCTCCTCCTTCTTAGTTGTACCACTGTGTTGTCTCTTTATTTACCCAAACCATCTCCACAGTGTGAGGGCATCCATCCATCCATCCATCCATCCATCCATCCATCCATCCATCCATCCATCCATCCATCCATCCATCCATCCATCCATCCATCCATCCATCATCTACACCCTCTTGTCCTTGCAGGGTCGCCAGGGGCTAGTGCTTCTTTGCGGCAGTCATTGGGGAAAAGGCAAGGCACACTGTGGACGGGTTGCTGGTCCATCACAAATTGTGATGAAGTTGATGAAACAAACCTCAGAGCAATGTACAACCTTCTGTACAACTTTTGACCTTTTTGCAGCTGAATATGCAGTGATATACAACAGTTCCCAATGGCTCTCTATTTGTGACAGGGCCCAAAAGGGTTGAGAGCGTGGAGAATTATCCTTTCTCCATTTAGGTCCTTGTATGTACGAGGTTCAAGAAGAGTCAGTGAATTGAATTCATGAATTCTATTTATCGAGACTAAAATACTGCGCTGGTCCACATTTCATGCTAACCCTACAGGCTAACACAGCAAAATGGCACCTAACAGTTTCTAGTTCCTTTTGTGGGCTTCTATCTCAGCTACGGCCCCAAAGAGGGCGTTCCTTAGTGTGTGTATATAATAGCATCCAAATAGCAAAAAGAGACAGAAGAAAACAGAAATATTTTTCCCCAACAAGAGCTACATGAGACAGACCCCAGTCTGATCTGTGGCCAAGAAGCTGGCTCCAGGGACGAGGAACGTTCAGATCAATGCCCACTTTTGGTTTTGGTTTGCAATGGCCCAGTCAAAGTCTGTGGATAGGCCTTCACTTTCAGCTGATGGTTTTCAGATGCCCTTCATCCACTCAGACTGAACATGATTTGATTTGGGGGTGCATGCAGATCAAAGCCGCAATATTCAGATTTTTCTGTTGCGAAACATTTTGAAAACTATGATATCATTTTGTGACATTTAAAAAATAGTTTGAGGTATATGAGCGAGCACCTTATGCTTCACAACCCTCGTGATCCAGTCAGAGTCTGGAAACTTGAGATTTAATAAAAGTTGTGAGTGAGGAATACAGATGGCCTCTTTTCGCTTTGCCAAACTTTACTCCGCTCTCTTAATTAAGCAAAGTCAGATCACTGTAGAGAGAATCGATGATCTAAAGGAACTGGTTCTTCTTGGTGCCGGATTGGCTCCTGAAACAGACATAACCTCAACGTGGTGACAGTTATCACTGATCGAGGCACGTTTACAGCCTCGGACAATCCATACATTTAAAAGACCCCGTCATACTCGGGATGAGATTTCTGCCAGAGCGCAAGCTTCTTGTAAATAAAGTAACAAATCACGTATACTGCTTCTGATTACTTTGTAGTTCTTCGGTTTTATTTGACTTGAATCGATGTTACAGTAATGTGGGCTTCGATGTTCCCGAGCTTTGCAAACCTGGGCGCATTTCGCCGAGAGCAACAGCTGGTCCCAACGAGTCGAGCTAACCTTGTGGAGGTTTTGCGTTTCACGAGTCAGCGTCACGCAGATTTGATTTGCAACCGGCAACGCTTTGATTGACATTTTTTCCTGTTCATTTTCAGGAAATGAACAGAAAGAAAATGAGACGCAAACACATAATGCTGCCTCTTCAGTGTGCTGTGCACTTATTTTCAACTACTCATGTACCTTCGTTTCATTTGTATCCATTTTCCAATATTTCTTAAGGTTAGCAAATTCTTTTAATTTTCATATTTTAGAAAATATGTGCTTTTGCATAATACTGTCACTGAATGTGAAAGTGGCAAAGGTTCCATCTTAATCAATCTGGTAATTTGTTAAAATAAGCAATCATTGGTTCAAATGATCATTCCTTCCTTATGTATTGGAAGGAATGATCATTCCTTACATTGGATTCAGTTCTTTGCTGCTCAGGCATCCTATCAAATCGTTAGTCGTGGCTTAAACATACCCAGCTGTTATACACAGCGACGCAAAGCAAAGCTGAAACGGACGTAAAACACAGAAAACACTCAATGCTTGCTGGCCGTTTTTCGTCTCTGAGGCACGACATCTGCAGGTGCAGCCCGCTTGCAGATCCGCTCCCGAATATTTTGGCTGCGGCCGTCGATTAATACTCACATATGGATTGCCACTTTAGGATGACAAGCACTAATGCACGGTGCGGCGAAAATGTATAAATCTGACGGAATCACCGGTGTCCTTCATTTTTCAGGCTAATAGCGGCAGCATTAACAGCTGCTAGTCCCTGTCTTAAAGTCATTTATTACCACCCATGTTATCCTAGTCTGCCATTTTACTACCATAACACCATAAATCAGGGGGGCAAGAAGAGGGCCGCCATCCCCGTTCATGCCTGCCTCAGGAGAGAAATATAGAGCGGTGAAGCCTGTGCTCCATAAGCCGCGGTGGATGTAACCTCCATATCTGAAAAGTAGCAATTAAAAGTCCGTCATCACATCTGCCTTGCCTCCTGGTCAAACATGTTGCAGCTAGCGCTTAGCTGCTATTCTGCCTCTTGAATTAGCCAACACGTCTGCTACGCAACATCATCAATCATTGCTTTAATGGGACGTTTTGAGGACTCTGTATTTAAGCCCGTTTTTTTCTTTCTTAAGAAAATAAATAAAATAAAATAAAATAACTAGCATGATTTAGCATTTCAGAAAGGTTGCGGGGCCTGGAAAAGACTAGCGGGGGGAATAAATGTTTGGGCCACAACAGCGCAATCCAATATATCCCTGACGGGCCTGTTTGCTCCTGTGCGGCACGGCAGCGCACCGCATTTAATTTACTAGTGGCTCCACTAAATGCGCCATGGGAGGCTCTCCATAATTCATGAAGGAAGAGAAAGAGAGAGGAAAACGAACATGATGAATCTACGGTTGCTATAATTCATGTATCCTCCCTCGTGAAATTTCAGCTGAATGTTAATGGCTGGAGACAAAAGTGGAAAAGAAAAAAACAGAAAGAAGAAAAACAACAAAACAAAACAAGGGGAGTACAGACACGGACAGAGATCTGAGTTTATGTGAACGAGTTGGATTTTTGTGGCTTATGCGTTTATGTGTGTTCATACAGCAGAGGCATGATTTAAAGCCAAATCCAGACCAGAAAGAAAAGTCCTCTCTGGTTTTATATTAATCGTTGCCTGTTTGGTGACTGACAGCTTTGTGTTTTTTTCCTTATCTCCCTTATTAAGTTATTAACAATTATTGGCTTGATAGCTTCGTGCTTGAGAGAAAACACAGGAGGAAAATAACAGCTCACCCTGGAGGATTCGGTAAAAATAAATACGAAATAAAGAAATAAATGAAACAATCTCTGCATAGTAATCAAAGATTAAAAGGTAATGACTAACGAAAGCGATGTTGGCTCGGCAAGGGCAGGCAGGAAACATTCTCACACTCTCATACACAAGCACGCTCCAACAAACACAACCTAATCTGAGAGATGAAAAATGACCGCAGGCGTTTTCACACACTCTACCCGCCAGCACCTGCGCTCACACACAACGTCACCCACCTATCCTGGAGCCTGACCTGTAAATCAGGACTTGACAGGGTGGAATTTATTGCAGATCTGCATTTTTTTTTTTTTTTTTTGCAGTTGCACATGGGAACGCTTTTAAATACTAATGCAGGCTGGTGATATACAACAGGGGGGGATCGTAACAATCTCTCACAACCGCTTCCAAAATACGAAGAAGAAGGAGGAGGAGGAAGAGGTGGTGAAAGATTGATGTTAGGTGAAATATGACTAAAATTATTTACAAGTGTGTTTGTTTCATGCAATTGTTACTTAGACACTAGGAAAACATTCACGATTGATTCGACTTCTCAGTGCTTCATTGCTCAGGGAGAAGGTTTCATTCTAACATTTCGCTCTAGTTCGCCAGTAGAGTTCGCTGCCAATGCCTTGCAAAACAAATTATTTTCTTCATTCACCTGCAGGTTAATTTAACCCAACAGGGTTCAGTTTTGCGCTAAATACCAACTACAAGGTTATGTTTTAGACCTTAAAATGGGTGAAAGTGACTAGTGTCTAATGTTAAAGCAGCAGTATTGTAGCTATTGTAAAAACATATATATATACTTTTTTGAATACTTTAATCTGTCACATGTTGTGACAGTATAATACGACACATAATTGTTAAAAATATGGAGCTCCTCCACCTTCTCCCAGTGCTAACTAGTAACAACCAATCAGAGCCAGGAGGCGGGTCTTAGTGCTGTCACTCACTCACCGTGTGGCGCTGCTCATTCCCTCCACCCCCTTTGATCTCTGCTATGCTGTAGCTAGCATTGACTGTTGTGAATGCTAATTCTAATTAGCATGGCCCAAATGATGGCGGAATAGTTTTCCTCTAAGCTCTCTGTCATTTGCACATTTAGCAGCGAATATATGACGTCGATTAAATGGTAAATGGGCTTTTCCAGTCATTTTGACCACTCAAAGCGCTTTACACTAGAGTCACGTCCTCCCGTTCGCACCCGCAAACGCGCACACAGTTATACACCGATACGCAGATCGGCAGGCAATTTGGGTTTAAGTGCCTTGCCCAGATGCACATCAACACGTGGCAGGAGGAAGTGGGAATGGAACCTGTGTCAAAGTGGCGCACCGGTCGCTGATTTTGTCCCAAGGGCCATAGAAGCGCTCAGTAAATTTTGACCATGCATGGCACATTTTAGAATCTCTAATCATTTTTCTGTCTCACTGTATGTGTGTTGGCATGTGCATTACGCCTTAACTAGCTAGTCTACTGGCGTGCACTACACATCCCCATTTCCCCCATGCGGGACGATAAAGAACTGAACTAAAACCGATTCCAAGAATGTCTATGTTCATTGAATCAAATGTGGCATCGCCGTTCTGACAAAGCCTGATTCCAGCTGCGTTTTTCAATTAGAATGTGAGGCCTGAACCCTTTATTTGTTGCAGCACCTTTTCAAACCTATAGGAAGCCGGGGTCACAATACTGACCCAATGTTTGCTTAAGAATACCAAACTAAAGTCCCAGCAGCACAAACTTTGCAACGGGTTTGAAAAGTAATAGATGTTCCTGTGTAAAACAAACAAACAGAAAAAAATCTCTGTTATATTTTGCGGTATGTTTTATTCAGGACAACACTTGAGTTAATATTCAGGCTCCTCTGCTGGTGTGAGAATCTGCCTGGACTGTAAGTTCTGGCACTCATCAGTTGGACAGCTATTAACTCTTACAGACATCCTCAGCGCTCTGGGTAATCTGTGCCAACCAGCTTTTATTTCCTCAAAGTCAAAATGTAAGTAAGACAGTCCAAGGAGAAAATTCCCAGAGCTTAACATCTGTCTCCACGAATATTTACAAAATATGCAAATATGTGCCTTTTAACACAATTTTGCGAGGAGGGGAAGGGATTTCGAACTTTCTGTTGAGTTTCCGAGTGCTGCTTACTCTTAAGGCTGTGTGTTAATTTCCTTTTTTTTTTTCTGTTGTCGTTTTTTACCATCTTGATATTTGTACCCCCCTCCCTTTAAAACGCTCGACCTTGACTTGCAAGGCTCCCATAAACGGTGGCTTCTTGGAAGCGTCAATCGTTTGCCATTTTTCTCTTTTGTCAGGCTGTGTTCAGTACCACACCAGTTCAGTTTATTGTAATTTACTGGATGTGATCTTATACACATCCATAAAAGTTAACAAGCTCACTGTTAAACCCAGGTTTGGACATTTATAAGGGCTTTGTGCCTCTCTGCTCTGCACCGGGAGGATACAGAGGACGGTTGTTCAGAGAGCCTCTGATGTATTGGCTGTTGGTGGGCTTTGGTAAATACATCGTTTCTTTGATCTGCTAAAGTTGTTTCCACTCGTTCGTCTGTTACTGGCTTACTCATTATGCTTTCCCCTGGGAGTAATAGACTCCTACCTTTCAACACAATAAGATGGGACACTCCATTATCAGAAGTCTCCTCGAGATTACAAGGACACATCAAGCCGTCCAACATCTGTGCCACCAAAACAGTTTCCCCCAGTATATTATAAGCCTGGCGGGCCACCAGGCTTTACTTGTGTCCCCGCCAGGCCTAGAGTTGTTTGTTTTATTATGGGTTTCCTGACACACCAGTCACAGTAATGGCAAAGACAGTTTAACATAGTATGGTCACACCTGATCTTGGTGTCAAAGTGTGGAAAGGCAGGAAGTCCTTTACTTGTCTACTTGTTTTTGCAGTGTATTACCTTTAGCACGGGGTTGAGCAAATTTTCTGGGGGAAACCTTGCAACGGGTTGACTGGTCCGTCTTCGTCTGGGTCATGAAACTGTATAACTTTTTTTTTTTTTTTAAAGGAAGAGATAACAGCGATGTGTGGGATAGTTAATCCCTCTGATTTGGAAGCCTTGTTCCAATCTGGCTCCAATCACCGTGTTGAGTTCCTGAGGCCACTGCTGATTTTCTCGCCTTGGTTGAGCAATCGCAGGGAGACGGGCGGACATGCGCTGCCAACCCCAGGATCGCAAGTGTTACAAAAAAAAGAAAAGAAAATATAATCTCACGTTGAAATGACCAACTGTGAGTATTGGCTCTGTGCTTTTCCTGCCAACTTTGGCGAAACCAAAAAAAAAAAAAAACGTTCCGGTTAGACTCCGGTATGAAATTTTTTCATACCCTTCCTCTGCATCAGAGAGGTGGTACTGACATTTTTCCAAACACACACGCACACACACACACTTTCAAGTTCCGTAACACTGTGATATCACGGTGTTTGGCGTTTGATGTGGGCGTCTGAAGAATCGTCTCGTAACTCGGCATAAAGCCGCCGCAGTCGGCGTAACAGCCCCGCCGCTCCCATTGAAGTGCGCCCGTCAATGGCGACCCGCTGGATCAAAATAACCGCAGAGAAACCCCTGTGGCTCGCGCACCTTTGTCGCTCCCTTTAGAAGGCACATTGTTAGGCATTCAAAAGGGATGTGGAAGAGGTTATTACTTTGTCAGAGAATATTTCCAGCTGACAAAAGATGAGAAATACTCTCCTTCTTCTCTCTATCGGCCTGCTCAAAAGCGTGCGCGCAAGAGAGTGTAACCTTGGCGGCTGGTTGGCGAGGCGCTGACCCGGGTCACTTTGTCTGATGTATGATGCACCGTCACAGGGCACACAGCACATTTATTAGACTGTGTAATGATAAAAAAGATAGTGAGGGGGTGCGGGGTGGAAATGGATGATAGCTGAATCGGGGGGCCCCACGCATGGAGACGAGGACGCCACTAGCAGTCTCCCGGCGGTAATATCATAAAGCAGACGAGAGGAGATGCTCCCCGCGAATACAAATGCCGCCTTTAAGTTGGAATCATGTGACCCGAGATACGCCACCATATTGAAACGGGGGAGCTGCGCGAGGCGGAGGGTGGGGGCGAGATTTAACTCTTGGGCCGATTAATCCTTGTCATCATCTTGGCATTGTGGAGAAGCAATTTAGATGGTAAATACAGTTTGCATTCCATATATCACTTGGTTGGCGCTGAAGTTTGGATGCACGTTTGGAGGCTAAGCAGGATTTATGCTAAATAAATGGTCCCATGTGTCATTGAGATTTTAGATTTCTTTTCATGGCAACAGGAGAGAGAGGTTTTTCTTTTTGCCAGGGCACATTTACATTTCATCACCTGTAGAAAAAGTTCAACTCGTAGGACAAACTGTTTTTGTGTATGAGGAGGAGGAGGAGGAGAAATGCGGGACTATAAATTACATTTGCCAACTAAGAGTAATGGAAGGACAGGGGTGGGAAAAAAAAAACAAAAAAAAAAAACGCTTCGCAATAACATAAGCCCAGGAAGGAATGCAGTTATGATGATAATGGGCTTTTTTCGCAGAATGCAAGAATATTCATGTGTTCTTACAAGAAATGACAAGAACTTACATAGACTTTCTTTACATGTGGATTATAATAAGAAACTAAAGTATAAACTTTTTCTCATTTGAATTCACCTTTTTTTTTTTTTTTTTTCCTCCTAAGAAACATTTGCTACAAACTACCAGCCAGTGCAACTAGCTCCACAGGAAAATGATCACCAGTGCCGAGCCGGTTGCCACCACGACCCAATCTGAGATAAATGACAGAGCACAGATTGACGGAGCTCAGCCTCGATTGTGGCGAATCTTTTGCATTCCTGCTTTGACATCCTGCTGCTGTTGTCCCGAGCAACAATACAGTCTGAATGTTCTGTGACCTTTAAAGAGCAAAGGTCGTCCAGGGATCTTGGCTTCAAGAACAACCTTCCTTTCGCGATAACACTGGAGATAACGACGGGGTCCGTCATTATCTCTGCTGATAAAAAAAAAAAAGATTTCTCTAATAACTAGTAGTTTCTTCAGTTAATATTAAGAAACACTTGGTAGAAAATCTATATGGTATATAAGATTTAAATTCAAATGAACATCACACCTATCGGATTGCTGCAGAAAAAAACTGCAGGTCAACTCAAAGGTTAGCGGGTTTTGTTTGAGGAAACGTTGCCAACATTCGCAAGTTGTGAAATGCTCCTCGCAGGGCACCGTAGAACAGATCAGCGACATCATTACACCTGAGAGTACATTTTTGCAGTGCGGCTGTCTACCTCAAACAAACGTTTGCACAAATGAACTGGAGCCTTCGCAGCGCCAAGCCGTGATGCCTATTAGTCTTTCAACATATGTCACAACTACCTTCACTAGAATCAGAACCGGGAGGATCTTGTTTTTTTTTTTTTGCTCTGCGCCACTACGCCCCGTCTGACTTTCCTCGCATCTTTACTTTTAATGAGCACAAAAAAAAAAATAACACTTTCGGAGGCCGTCCAAACACCCAACTCTATAGGAAGACGTGGAATCCGTAGAAAGCGAGCGAGGGGGGGGGGGGGGAAAGAAACCATAGCAAAGCACTGAAATCACGGCGCGGTTCCAGCACTCCCCCGACTGCGATGCAATGAGATCTACCGCCTTAATATCTCTGTTTAAAACCGTAAAGTGTGTCTCTTTATAAGTCCAGAGAAAAACTCCGCGGCGGCGGCGGCGGCTGCTCCACTCCTCTGGCGCGGCGACAAGAAGTGGCTTGATATGGAACGCGTGTTTCATATTCAGTAGTCAATGGGGTGAATAGTGAATTATGCTCCAGTCTGCCGCCGGAGCACACGCACCGCATGCTCTGCGTGCGCAACGAACGCAAGGCGGTTTTTACATATGGTATTGGTATGACATCTGGAGCTAATGGAAAATATATAAAACGTAGCTTCAGAGTGTGTGATTGAATTCTAAATTGTATGTTTCACATGGATGCCTCTCTGGGTGATCATTCGACCAGAGACGTGATTTTTTTTTTTTAATGGTAAACAGGGAGCTGGGTTTCATGTAAAAAAAAAAACAAAAAGGAGAAAAAGTGTAAACAGTAGAAATCAAGCCCTCTTTTGTGTTTTTTTTTTTTTTTTTGTCTACCTTGTGCCTACTCCTACGGAGAGGGGGGTCAAGGGGGGGATGATGTCATCCTGAGACGTTACACACACATTGACCCTGGATGTCTGTAGTCGAGCGAAACTCGTGGAGGGAGCACAGCTTCAGATAATTGACAGAGGAGCGGCTTTGAAATGCTGATTAGGCACAACCTGCCCTATAACCACCGCCACCCCCTTTCAGACGGATCGCTCTGCATGCGGAGGAGGAGGCTTTTTGACACGAGGAGAGATCCTTAAAAGGAAGCTCCTTCTGATGGAGTTACAGTATCACCGCGCATCTGAATTCCGAGGCGCTTCTCCAGAGATTCCCTCGTGGAAAAAAAAAAAAAAAAAAGAGATAGAGGGGAAAAAAAAATAAAAAATGGGGGAGATGTGAAAAGCCTTCATTAGGGCGTCAGAGCTTCATTAAAACCTCCTTTCTGGGCTAATATTTCCTGGGTAGATGCATGTGAGGTTCTGTCGCGCTGCCTCGGCCTCGTCGCCGCCGCTATCGGCGCTTCGTTACGCTCGGCGATAGCGCCACGTAGGGAGATTAGGATCGCGTTTGGAATTAAAATTTTAGGGGGTCGTTAATTTTAAAATCATCCTGAACACACCAGCGTGCGTTAACACGCCATGTTTTGTCTTTTTATATATATAGTGGATCTCCTTGATTAAGCCACAAGGCTTGGTAACATTTTTCAACGTTAGCATTCGGTCTTCTTCAGTTCGTGCCAAACATCGACTGTGATTCTGACAAACGCCCAACCCACAACGACACAAAGAAACGAATTGGACCCTTTCGGCCCACAATTTCAAAACCGTAAATCAGGTGACTGTGTTACCTTCAGCTGTTATAAAATTGCTGTTTAAATCGCCTATGGCTTAAGAAGCTTTAAAAAAAAAAACTACATAAGAGACACCCACATAATCTGATGGAGTCGTCAGATTTGGCAAATATTGAGTCAAGACCAGGTTTCCCCCAGAAAACTTGTTAAGTCCAGTGGGTGGGCGCTGGGGCGGTCATTCATCCAGTATGTGTTATTAAAAGATTGGAATATCTGAACACCAACTATAACGTCTTAAAACAATGCAAACATTCTAAAAAGACTTTAGAAAATAAGCAGTGCTTAGCCTGGTGGGGGCACAAGTAAAGCCTGGAGACCCGCCAGGCTTATAATACACTGGGGGAAACTGGATGCTTAAGTTAAAGTATTAGCTTAGGGTGTGTACACTAATGCAACGAGGTTGACACGTTTTAACAGATGTGTTGTTTTTTTTTGGGGGGGGGTTTCAGCTGACTTGTACATAATTTGTGACTCTTTAGTGGTGGGAAAGGCTTGGAGATGATTGCCATGATGTCATGTTTTACGTCTCGAAAACTTGCAATTTTAAGAGGGGTGCGTACAGTTGAGAGCCAGTGCATGTCTGTCATACCGAAAATTATAGCTTTATATCTTTAAGAGGAATGTAGTGTTTTTGTTCTTTCATTCAAAGCCTGGGATGTGCCGTCTGAACGTGAGCTAATCTCCACAGCAAGGTCATTGTTCCAGAGGACATTTGTCTCCCCTGTAATACGATGAGAAATATTGACCAAGAAGCTGCGAAGAACCCAGAAAGTGCCGTGGCACGACTTTGTCACACTGACATATAAGCGAGGCAGAACGGTGAGCGTGGATTAACAGACTTGATGGTGAGGAGAGACCTATCACTCAGGATGAAGGATTGAGGGGTTACCCAGGGGCTATTTGCGCTCACCCTTTTATTTATTTCTTTTTTTTTTTTCACGTTGTGCAGTCGCCGCAGACCGGAGGCCGGTACGTGGAGTCCCCCCCACCCCACCCCGACAAACGGGATGACTTACCCCCGTCGTCTCGCCGCGCTCGGGGTCTTGACAAATTTGTCCCCCGGGAGCAGAAAGACCTTCTAACATAACTCAGCACTTTGACCTTTCAACCCGAAAAACGAGGCCTTTTCCAGCTGTGATGGATGGCGGTTTTGTGCGAGTTTCGTGATATTTGGAGAACATCCCCACCACCCTCCCTCCACATCTCTTGTTTTCCCTCAGATACGTCGACTGTTGATTGAAACAGCTCTCCCCACCCTCATGTTCATCTATTCTTATCAATTAACATGTTGCCAGAGGATCCTGTGGCGCTTTACGCCGGATTACAGATGGATATGGTAATCTTGAGGGAGTCTCTCTCTCTCTCTCTCGCTGACGTCTCTTCAATGGGGCAATTTTTCACTTTTTTAATATCCAACTGCCAGAATGTGCATTTAATGGCTTCCCAGGGGCTATAAGCTCAAGTGCATTTTGTGTCAAAGTGCTGTACCTTGGAGTGTTATGGGAAACTCCCACGGTGATCCAACCTTTCCATTAGGGACATGAAAGCCTTTCTATCCATCTTTGTTTTTGACCCAAACCCCAAACCGTGAGTCTATAAAAACTCTTGCAGCATTCGAGAACCAACGGAAAGGAAAATGAGGGTGGGCTCAGGCGGAGGGTCAGCACAGAAACTCAACGTAGCGTCTCACCTTGTACGGCTTCGGTCAGGTCAGGGTTCAGCTCGAGCCGCGAATGCCCCGTTCACTTTTGCCTTTTTTTCTTGATGTATTGCTTCCCTTCTTTACGTTGAACACAATCGGACCTGTTCTATTATTTCCTGAAGCTGTTTCAGTCTGCAACCAGACCTGTGGTCAAATCAACCGTTAAGAGTTTACAAGAGCCTCGTAGCATGAAAAACAGCAAACATGCAGAGAACGGATCAGGATTCTGTCGCTTTCAGACGACAGAATGAAGAAGCAGCTTCTCACAGCTTCGCCTTACTTTTGTTTAAACTTAAACCCTTTACCCTGTGCTACAGTGAAATTGTTCATGGTCACAGCACTGCCAAACAAATAAAAAGGAAGAAAGGAAAAAAAAACAAACAAAAAAAACCCCACCTGATTTCCCAAGAGCCGTGACCTTTTCCTGGGATTCGACGCAAGAAACTGCACATCTGAATCCAACAGTTGACAGCGTGGGAGCTGACTTTTTGTGTTTACCCATGTGGATTACTCAAGCAAAAGCGAGTGTGGGCTAATTGATTCTTAAACCTCATGGTTACAATTGTATATGGTAGATAAGAGCATCAATTTTCTTTGGTTTGTTTTGTGCTTAACTTGAAGTATTCGGAACGACTGGTGCTCTAAGCCTCCGAAGCAGCCGGCGGACGACCCGCAGTCGGTGAGAAGACGCGCTCCTCTTCGGTCTCTTTTGCTTGAGCTCGCCTCTGTGTGTCCGACACGAGAACCTGGGCAGAAGAATTTCGGCCTCCCGAGTCCTGCCCGGTCTCGCCACGAAATCCATAGGCTGAGTGGTAAGAAAAAAAAACAAACAAAAAAAACCGGACAGGAGCGGAGCACGAAAACGGGGCGAAATATCTGTGTTACATAATAATAACCTGACAGGTCTGAGCAGTGCAAGCTGCTCCCTGCAGATCAGTGACCCAGAAATAAATGCAGCGGTTTCATGGCTCTTGCTATATTCCAAACAGCAGAGCTCTCACCCACGTCTGCTTAACGTATGGCAATGAGAGAGGCGGAGGGCCCCCGCCCCCTCTGTAATGATGTATGTGTTATATTCTATATAATAACGTCGCAGAAACATTTACATTTGGCCATATTTGAACCTTTCTTGCTTCTTCGGACGTCTCCAGTGCTCCAGTTTCCAGAGTTGCTGCAACTCACCAGAGAAATAAGCAACCAGGTCTGCAAAAAAAAAAGTCATCCCCCCCTGTGGCCTCATAATGCACTAGTTATTGAATATTTTTATGTGTAATAACTCAAACATTCCCCTTGATGTTGACGTTGAGTTTGGAAGTGTAGTTTGACTAGCAGGCGCTGAAAATGAAGTTAATGGGAAATTTATTGCAACATTAATTTCTTGATCATTAATCACTATATATAGTGTATAATCCTCATACACATATATAGTGTATAATCTTGGCTGGCTTAACACACGGAGGCTTCAGGTGAGTTTGGTCGCGTAACAATTTTACATGCTGCAAAAACGCCAAAAGCATTTTTGGTCTCCAATCTAGCACAGATATCTTAGTTTTGTCTAATTAACTTTTGAACAATATTCATTAGCTCGTTTTAAATCATTATACTCTGAATATTGATAAAAAATACTACTTCCACTAGTAGATTTGTTTTTTTTCCTCCACTGGTGACAACGTTAGTTTCCATAAGCGAAAAGAAAATATTCTAGCAAATTATCAATATTGAAGACATATTTACCTACAAGAAGCTATTATGTCTTTCTGAGAAGTTTATTGTAAGTTGTTTTGGTTTTCGTTCAGGTGGACTGAGAAATGGGCACCAGAATCTAGAGCAACAGTATTTGGGAAGACGTTATGTTTGTAGTGAACGGAGGAAAATATCGACTGCATCCATAAAACTTCCACCAAACACTAGAATCCAAGATCTCACAATATTGAATATTGAGGTCCGCTAGGGTTAGCATTAGCTCGTAAAACTTGATGGCATCAATTCGGATTGTGGGAAATGAAGGAATCTGTCCTGAGAAATGTGGGCCGTCGGCGTGCTCGACTATGAGCGCGTCTCAGAATGTGGGGTCGTTTAATGATGTTTTCTAACCGTTTGCCATGAAGCAGGCGTTTCCTCAACCTTTTGGACTCGTTGGGAGTTTGGGTCTCGTCGCCCCGCCTTCGTTTCAGAAATTCAATTTGTTCAAAATTGGTGTTTTCCAGCCGTGCTACGTTGAAATATTTCCGTCCCTCCCTTCCACTTCGCCGGCATCCCATCAACCATCCGAAGTGCCACGGGCGTGAGAATCGCGTCGAGTGTATCTTAAATAGAAAGGGATAATACAAAACACCTTTGGGGCGCACTCGAATTCATTTAAATCTCGCACAAAGCATCAGCGATTCCTTTCGGAAGTCCTCACTCCCTCCCTCCCTCCCAGCCAGCCAGCTGTGATGTTTACCGCCCCGGCTTGTCTATAGTTTATCCACACACACAAATCTGCTGCCTTCGCGCCGCTAATGGGTGTGTTGGGGTGGGGTGTGTTGGGGGGGTGGAAGACAGAGACGAGTGAGAAGAGGAAAGAAAAACAGAATAATTAGACAGATCAGAGGAAAAGATCCTTTGTTAGAGGTCATGCGACTGATAAACGACGGGCTCGCCTGCGACGCATGCTAAGTGAGCATCGGCGTAATTATCTGGGCTGCGGCGTCCGCACCAGTGTGTGTAATGTCACGGCCTTTCTTCCCCCAACCGCCCCCCTCGGGCGCTTCCCTTCCTTGTCTGATGCGGCACCGGCAGGGAGGGAAGGTTTACTTGACCAGAAGAAGAAGAAGAAGATGGAGGGCAAAAAAAAAAAAAAGGTCAAGGGCGGGACCGTGCCCACGCAGAACCGACCGGCCCACTGCCACTGAATGGGGGAATTTAATTAAGAACGAGAGTGACATTTTCTTCTTCCCGTCTCTTCGCTCCTGCCTCCCAGTGTGCGAGGTTGGGATTATCAATTTTTCTGAAAGAACAGCCACTTCAATCAAATGAGAACAGAGCCCCCCGAGGGGATTAATGAAGGTTTATGGGCTTATTTTCAGCGCTCTGCCTCATCTTTTTTTTAAGCAAGTAAAAACTTTCAGGAGAATCTCTTGACAGATTTTCTCCCTTTTTACCTAATAGTGGAATTTTGACGAGCTTGCGTGCGACGCAAAGCTTTGTTTTTTCCCAAACAAGTATCTTCATTATGACTTAAAAAAAAACAACAACAAAATAACACACAAACAGAAAAGAAAGAAAACTTCAGGAACAAGGCGCACCTAGTCCGTCTAGATGGAGAGGAGCTGGAGCCGTGACAATCTGTGCTTGCTTTGCAGATTCTCTGGAGCCGACGTGAGACCCGGCGCGATAAAAAAAAAAAAAAAGAAAGAACGAGCCCCTTCCTGAAGGTCTGGCGGTGCGTTTCCGTGGGCGACAACGATGGGGAAGATCAAGGCAGCGAGAGAAGTGACTGGGCAGGCCGCGAGGCGCCTCCCTCTCTGGGGGGGGGACTCCCTGCTTTAATCACAGCGCGGCCGAAGCAAAGTGATGCTGAACTCCGCGCGCCTTCAGTCTCCTTCATCTTTATCTCGGTTTTGTCTCCACGTCCTCACGCCGCCCGCTTCGTCTCCTCCTGCTCGCTCGCATCTTCAAACGGTGTTTGACGAGCGTTTGTTTGTTTATATCACAGTCAGGAAAGCGTGCCGTGTTGGAGAGATGTTAATAATGTAAAAAATAATAATAATAATAAAAAAAAAAACACACAAGGCAAAAGTAAGCATCCTCCTGCAGCTCTAATTGAGGAGAAACCATGTCCTCCACTCCGCCCCCCACCCTCCTCCCCATCGCTGAGCCTCCAGAGGCCAGCTGCCATAAAATCAGAGCTTGGAGCAGTCATTACCAGGCAGGGAAACATATGGTGTCAGGTAGCTTCACACCGAGGTGTCCGGCGGCTAGCTGAAGGAATAAAAGGCAGGGGTCGCTGGGGCTGACCATTATTGGCCATGCAGCGCCTTCGCTGCTGCAGGTCCTCTCTTCTCTCTCTCTGAGAAGCTGCAGCCCTGTGACAGCCTGGCCGCGCATCCATTTAGAAAAAAAAAAACAAAAAAAAATGGAAATAGGTCTTTAATATGTTAAGTCTTGACGGGTCTTGACTATTTGATCTATGTACGTCTAACTATATTCTTTTGGTTCGTGACACCTTTCAGTCAGGCAAAAGTTTAAGTCTGTCTATGACTGGAGGCCCAGCCGTCTGTCCGTCCATCCGTTTTCTAACAACCCCGCACCCCGTGACCCTGGACGGGTCACCAGTCTGTCGCAGAGCAACAGACACGGACATGACAAGCAACCATGCACACTCACACTTCGGGACAGTCTAGAGAGACCAATTAGCCTGACGGTTGTGTCACGCGCAGGGAGGAACAAGCAAACTCCATGCAGAAAGACCCCGGGCCGGGAATCGAACCCAGGACCTTCTTGCTACAAGGCAACAGTGCTACCCACTCTGATGGCCCCCGGCTCAAGGCCATACACAGTACAATCAAATCATAAATAAGTGTTATATATCTGTGGCTACCAGAAATAACTAGCTAGCTAGCAAAAGGCATGTTAGCTCGCTGGCTAAACAAGCTGCAGTGTGAGCCCAAAGCCAAATCTTTCATATAGTTTTCCATACAAACTGCAGTGAATGTAGAACTGCGCTGCACCAAGCTGAGCGCTGCTGGCGGGACGTTTCCAAGACATCCGAAAGAAGAACGCATCGCCCTGACGAACCGTCAACAATGTTCCCGTCATTTTCATCACAAAGAACTCCTGGTTCAACATATATACAACGAAACACCTATGATTGTGTTTACGTTTCCAGTGTCTAGTGGAACCGGCTTCCACTGAGGGAGGCTGCTTCCAGAGCTAAACCTGAAACTCTACTGTTATTGATCTTTGCGCGTTGAAGGGATGTCGTCCGCTTTGCCTTTGGTGAAAACCATCAGATCTGGAAGGGGAATCTAACCGGCATCCTAATAAATGAGCCTTAAAAGTGCATAAGGAATTCCACAGTGAATACAGCGGACCCCGGTACAGCTGATTATGAAAAATACTTGGGAAAAAAAGAAATAAAAAAGGTTATAACTTCCTGTTTGAACAGTTCAGACGCCAAATATACCTTAAACTGCATGGTGCACCACCACAGAAGCTAATATCCATAGCCTAGCCAATTAGCAACAAGGACAATAAATGACTCCAGATACCTCTGTACATGCAGCTTCTACTTTTCGTTGTAATAAACAGAAAAAAGTATTAAAAATGAATGTAAACACTGCTCAGTCTTATGCTTTTGCCTTTGTCGTGACGCTTTGTTGCACTCTGCGTCTGGAAAAGCTGAGAGTTTGACTGAACCACTCTGCAACCCAGTTCGACCCACCAATCCCGACTTCTAGTTTCTTCCCCCCCCGAGCAGCACAACTCCACACACAACTGCGGGCGTTTCAGTCTGCAGACCCCAAACTATTTTCCACTCCACAGCCGGAGTCTCTCACAGCGGGACGCCACGCTGCAGCCGCACTCCCGTCAAATTTAACTCGGAGCTTCTGACATCATCCCCGCATTCCCAGAACGCTTTCTCGAGGCGAAAACCCGGAACAGTGCGAGCGAGCCAGCAGTGGCGTGCACGTCTCTCCCAGAACAGCTCCTAGGAGTCTGGAGTCTGGAGTTGGAGTGCACACGCGAGTGCGTCCGTAAAGCTCTTTCTTTTTTATTATTGTGAGCGGCTAGGAAGGGGTGAGCCATTAGACTCTCAGCAGAGCCTGCGCTGTAAGATGATGCAGAGAAGTAAAGCTGTCAGAAAGTCCTTATCATGTCAATAATGTCTCTGTTGCTTGGCAGGCGTCAAAAACAAATGGCGTGTGCTACAGTGTGTGTGTGTGTGTGCGTGTGTGTGTGTGTGCGCGCCATTGAGGAGGAGAGAAAGAGGAGAGAAATGTTATTGAAGTTACTATGGTGATTCAATTTCAGTTTCCTCTACTCCCCCACCACCTCCCTCCCTTGTCTCACTTCCTCTGCTTCCTCTGCTTCACTTCCTCACCAGAACAAAACAGAGTAAATATTTCTGAGAGGAATTCCCTCGTATGTTGGAGCTGATCTGCGCGAGGTTCAGGTGAGAACGTGTTCCCCCCCCGCTGGGTGAGTCGCCGCTCAGACACGCATCCTCGCAAGACGTGCTTGAGCTGGAAAGTTGAACGGAGTGAAGAGAGAGAGAGAGAGAGAGAAAAAAAAAGAAAAGAAACCCCAGCAAAATAAACAATGAGGGTTTCTACAGCTTCTGAGTGTTTTCTGGGTGAAATTTTGAATCTGGAGAGTGGAAAGCAGGCTTTGTGCTGTTACAGAAAGGAGGCGACTGTTTAGGGTGTGTGGTGAACGTCAAGTTATGTGTGTTGAATGATGACCTCTCTGTTGTGTGGTCACAATTTAAAAAGTAATTGTCTTAAAATATGAGGCCTTATCAAGGAAAAGTCAGCATGAGTTGGTAAGAGCAATAAAAAAAAAAACAAACAAAAAAAAAAACAATTCTATTATAAATTGTTCCTTTAGTTTAACATCCTACAAGTCAGACCAGAGTTCACTGGTGCCCCTCCCTCACATCACACTGCCTGTCAGCTGGCTTAAAGAATACCAATTACATTCCGTCAGATTAGATGGAGAGAATCCAGGGACTGAAAGTTTAAAGTGTGGTGAGTTGCATAACTTTGACTAAGCCGTTCTAAAATTGGAGTATGGTTTCAAATGAGGATGCTGTAAAGAAGCTCTTCTCATTGCTCTCAGTAAGCTAAAGACTTTTCAAATTGTGTGAGTTTTCTCTGAACTTAATGTGTGCGCGCAGCGTCGATTCAACCCAAAGTCAAAGGTTGCTGCAAGAAAACCTCAAGACCAGAAGTCAGTGTTCAAAGTGCAGGAACGACCGTGGAAGTCAGGGAAACGTCGGCGACTCTGCCGCGTCTTCTCTGACTCCTTCTCCAAATAACAAG
Source organism: Poeciliopsis gracilis (assembly GCA_911649635.1). Classification (NCBI taxonomy): domain Eukaryota; kingdom Metazoa; phylum Chordata; class Actinopteri; order Cyprinodontiformes; family Poeciliidae; genus Poeciliopsis; species Poeciliopsis gracilis. Next base: position 1,024,496 of record CAJVRI010001102.1, on the reverse strand, counting down.
CTTTGGGACGGCTCGATTTCGACGTCGCGCGATTCGACGCAGCAGCCTCGTTACGCCCTCATCACATCGAGCAGCCGCAGCAGCGAGCGGCGCTGGATGTGTGAGCTTGTTAGCGGGGAGTTTTTATTTCACTTCTACTCTTCCCCGTCCACCGAGCGCCGTCCAACCGCCTCCTCACACATCCACACGCGCCGTCTCTCTCTCTCTCTCTCTCTCTCTCCCTCTCTTCAGTTTGAGCTGAAGCGCTTCCTCTGCACCGACTGCCTCACAGTCACCATCTGCCATGTTGGAAATGTGCCCTCAGCCCAAGAGCTGGAGGCCGACTGGGGAGCTGTATATATATATAGCTCGCCATATTTCACCTCTTTAAGAAGCACGAGGCGCCGGGGAGGTGGGGGAGATCTTGGTGGTTTGTAAATCAGAAATCACAAATCATAAACAATTTTACGCGTCTTCCAAAGCACCCCGGTCTCGCTGTGCTGGGAAGTAATATAGCCGTGTAACCCCATTCTGTGGTTTTCCTGCGTTGGGCCCTTTGCGGCTAAGTAATTAGAGCCGCCACATGTTCTGGGTGAGGTGGTGGTGGTGGTGGTGGTGGTGGTGGTGGTGGGGGGGGGGGGGGGGTTACCAGTCACCAGTTGGCGAGCAACGCAGGGAAAACCCCTCGGCGGTTGCCAGAGAAAAAGGTTGATGGTAATTCGCGTTCCCCCTGCGGCCGTCACTGGACTGAAAAGGGAATCCCTTCCTGTTTCTGCTCTGTTTTGTCAGAGCACCGCCACGGCAACCCCAGTGTTTACTGTGCCGGCCTCGCTAGCAGCTACATAGCAACGGGCGGATGACGTGTCAACACGGCAGTGCCTATTTATAAGTGTCAGCGGTGAGCCGTGTGTGCATGAGAGAGTAAATACAGGCTCAGCAACAGGTGGTGATTAAACAAGCTAGCAGTCAGCTGGTGAGCAACACAGGGTCGTATCCAGAAGAAGAATAGAAACGTGTGTGAATGTGGAGGTCTCCATAGCAACGAAAAGTGATAGCATTTTGAATGGAGGCGGATCTGGGGTTTTTTTTTTTAATCGTTTTACCGCAGTACATCCGTATGTAGTGCAGTGTACGTTATTCACAACTCAGCCCATTAAGAGCAACTCGCAAAAGTATTTATACTCCTGAAACTTTTCACGCTGTTTCATCCTGCAACCAAAGGAAACCACATCTGTCCGTTGCCGGGGGAACAGGACACACCCTGGACGGCTTGCAAGTCAATCCGTCTTCTCAACCATGCTCTTCAAAATGAAACATTACTCAAATCTTAAAAAAACAAAAAACAAAACAAAACAAAAAACACAGAAATGTGTAGCATGCATGTGCTTTTTAGTCAATACTTGGTTGACTGTAATCACAGCAGCAAGTCTTCTGATGTCGCCTCAAACATCTTTCCGCATTTAGTAGTAGATGTTTTTGGGAATTCGTCTTTGGCGAAATTACTTGAACGTGATAACATTTCATGGAAAAATACAGAGTTTTCAACTTCCTGATTAGATTTAGTTACAGAATTTGACCTGGACATTCATAAATGCACGGACCCTTGAGTTGGAAATCATTTCTTGTTGCGTATTATATGTGGTAGTTCGTCAGTTTGGAGACTTATGCAGCTTTGGAAGAGTTTTCTGCCACACGGTTCAGTAACATGCCTGCAAAACAAATAATATGGCCCCTTTAGCCCTTCAATGCTGAACGCAGCGCTGACAATTCACCCATTCGGGAGCCATTCTTTTAATGGATGGCAAATTGCAAAAATAGCTTGCTAGACATGGAAAGTTCACGTTGTTATGGGTAAACGGACAAATCCATTTACTCACAGGACATTTAAAGAACTGCATGCACTTAAAACAGGCCAAAATATTTGAAACTCAGGGCTCAAAGGGTTAAATGCTGAGTTACGACCGTCGCATCATGTGCACCTGATATGAAACACATTTAAATAGTGAGAGCTGAATTGTGATGCGAGCCAGCACAACTCCGAATCCGACAAAGTGGGTGTGAAAAAGAGACTTAACTTGTCGGTGGCAAAATATCAACACCCAGAAGGAGCTGTGTAAAGATGCAAAGTCAAAATGAACACTAAGAAAAAAAAAAAAAAAAAATATATATATATATATATATATATATATATATATATGATAATGAAAGAAATCCCTGCAAACAGTGAGTAGGACCACCGAACAGGACGCCTCTGTGGAGCTCAATTAGAAATCATCTCTATCATTAACTCAACCCAAAAACCATTAATGATCTCCAGTCATTTTTCATAATAAGGCTTCCAACATTTGAAAAATCCTCATTAGGGCCTAAATTAGGGCACCGTGGTGGATTGAAATTCGTCATATGTGGGTTTTTTTATTTTTTCAGTCCAAAATAAAGATTTTATGACATGTCTCCCTTCACTGTGATTTTTTTTTCCAGTCAATCTTTCTTTCTCGTCCCCCCAGCACTGCGGCGTGTGCTCTGTTAGACCGCGGATACCTCAGAAAGTAAAGCTTTGAAGTCAAAATGGGTCGTCCTTCGGCAGAAATTCACATGCTTCCCCACACAAACAGTAGAAATTGACGTGACGACCGTGTGCCTTTCAGCCCGTTATCCCCATCCCTCGAACTCAACGCGCGCGTATCGTTTCCTTCGGTCGCGTAATTCAACATGGAAAACACAATGACTTCACACTCCGCAAACACCTGACGACTCGGATTCCCTACCTGAAAGCGAGCGCGGATGTAGAAGAACGCGTCTGCGTGAAGGCCCCTGAGTTTTAAACAGCTCTATAGGAACCAAAATGAAAGCCATGTAAAAATTAATATTACATTTCCGTGACTTCCTATGTCGTTTAAAAAGTAATGAGTCTGAATAAAAAAGCACTCAAGTTAATAGCCTTGAAATATTGCGCCCCTGACATTTCATCTGCGCTACCAGGAAGCAGACAGTGTTCAAATTGTTGGCCATATAACCCATCTTTTACATAATGCCCGTGTCCATTTGATAACTTAATTGTTCGCTGCATTAGCGGGAAGCTTTTAAGGAGACTCTCTTTCGGCGAGCGGCTCGAGGACGACAGGGATCGTCTGAACGTTGACAAGTCTGGGCAAAAACATGGCTGAGCGGTGAGAAGTCTGGAGGATTTCTGCAGACGAGGGAGCCGCATACGCAGACGATCACACATCCCTGGGCGTGTTCTCTCTCCGTCCCGCCGCACAAACACACACACACACACACACACACACACACACACACACACACACACACACACACACACATTGACAACACTCCTTCATTCCTGCTGGGTGTGATCCGGTGGAGGGGACATCCCCCTATGGTTTTCTGAGAGGTTTGACTCAATGCCAGTCTGATTTTTTTTTATTCTTTATTTATTTTTTTCATTTCCACGAGAACATGCCGTCCTGTTTGCCGGTCCAGAAGAAGTCTGTTTTCATCCACAACACGGCTCGCGCGGGGTTTGCAGCCGGTGTTTTCAATAAAAAGTGGGCGTTGTTCTAAATGTGAGCACTTTGGAGCATCGCTTCGTACCTGCAGCAAACCCGTGCAGCTGTGTTTTTCCATCTGCAGGGATGTTTTTTTTTTTTTTATACAATAACAGAAATGTGTAAACTTCATGTTTGGATTTCTTTCACGGTCTTACCAAGTTGAGCAGCCAAAAAAAATCCAAGTGCATGTGTGTTCGTATCTACGCAGCAAGAAGAAAATACAATAAAGTCAAAATATTACAAGAATCAAGTCAAACTTATGAGAATAAATTCATATTTTGAGAATAAAGTCATAATATTACAAGAATGTGAGAATAAAATCAAAGTAAGGCAAGAATAAAGTTATAATAATCTGCGAATAAAGTTAATATTTTGAGTTCGTCTGAGGAGCTCTGGCCAATTACCATTCATTTGTTCATTTTGAACCAATTCCTCCTTCAGGGCAAGAAAGTGGCGACAGTGGAAGAGCAACAGGAAGTGATGCGTCACCAATGTTCGAAGTAACGAAGAGTAACTTTCTTGACCAATCGCGTGAATCGCTAAGCAGTGCTGCTGTGTCAGCTAGGATTGATGCACACTATACCTAAGATCCAAACTTGAATATATATATCCGTCTATATATTTATTACATTATTAAATCTCCAAACAGAGTGCAGGAAACATACAGTACAAAAATCTGTTTTACAAGCCAAAATATAAAAAGCGCCACGCTTATGTTTGGTTGTGGCGATGTCATCTGTAGTTATTTGAGCAAAAGGAAATAGAACCGTTTCCCTTTACACACATTAAAAAGCAGCGTCACGATGCGAAGGCTCCATGTGTTTTTGTGAGTCACTCATGTCTTTGTCAAGAATAACTCTGCCTGCTTTGCTCTTTACCTGCATGACGACAACAAAAAAAAAAACGACACCAACGCTGATGCCTCTTCGGGATCGAAACGGCAGCAGCTCCCGACGTCGAGCTCAACAGCTCCGAAACCCTGAACGCACACGCATTTTCACACCGAAATGCTTCTGCACACGTCCGAAATGTGAAAAGAAATTCTGCTCCCTGAAAAAAAAAAAATGTAAAAAGTCTAAGAGACCGAGTGTACTGAACTGGCTGAAACACAGCAGGAAGTACTAATCTGACTGCATGATCAAAGTCTTCTCATAGAATGCTATGTTCAGTGCTGACATCTTGCAGAAAAAATAATGTATTAACATAATTAAGGTTTTTAATACGGCCCTAAAACACGACTCAAAACTGCTAGTGGCATTATTTACCCTTCAGTTTTGTTAAACTTCCTCCAACTGGCAGTCTGCAGCCTATGAATGGGATTACGTATATCCTGCTTAAATGTACTGCCTACAGACAATCCTATGTCACTGGATGTTTTTCCGCTGCACTGTGGTAACGCAAACAAGCTAAAGGGCTGGGATTCGGTCATTCGGAACATCTGGATGCCATCTTTGAATCACAAACGCCACGACGTCTTTTTGGTCATTAGAGAGGGACATGAAGAGAAAAAAAAGAGAAATCAAAAAATGTGGATTATTGTCTTGTGGTCAGAGGACATTACATGTAACTGAAGCAGAAAAAAACAAAAATGAAATGGCTCTGTGAAGGTCTCTCGTCACCATCAATATGGAGGAATGTCACATCATTGTGGGATGTATTAGCTTGTTTCCATTACAAATGTGCACAAAACTTTATTGATATTCAGCTAATGTCGCGGAAAAAAATGCAATTGTGGTGTTTTCCAATTAAAATCACAAGTCAATCGATTGTTTAAAATGAGTTAAATTAGGCTATGTTAAGTGTGGAACTGTGGTATATCGTTTCATTGGAAAATCAATAAAGTTCTAGTCATAAATTTAAAAAAGTCAGACGTTAAGTTCAGTCTTGGGAGAAGTCATTGAAAAACATGTCGTGCCATCGTCCCTCCGACCACTTCCTGTCGCCTTCTTCGTCATTTCCGTCAGTGGTAACATCCGGCTGTTGACGGAAGCGCAGCTACAGAAGAGGAAAAGTCGCAGCCCCTCCCTCTGAGATTTGTAATGAGTTTGAGTTTATGTAACGGAAAAATGATGCCCAAGCCAGTCATACTCTTTATAAAATATGAATCATTCTTCCTCAATCACGGATTAACAGAATGTATCATTGAATCCAATATGTATATGAAAAAAAACCCTAAAAAGAGCTTGTCTGACAACATGAAATGGGCTAACATGTCTCAGAGAGTCAAGTCAAGTAAAGCTTTGTCGTCATCTCAGCCATCATTCAACATAATTCATGGAAAAAAAAAAAAAAATATATATATATATATATATATATATATATATATATATATTGCTCTCCTGAATTGAATGGATGACACACAATAGCATTACACTCAGACCGAACAACCAGAGGAAGATAGATATTACCACTATATTCAAGAAATTTACTAAAACAATTTTTTTAATAAACTACCCACCAACTGCTACCCTGATCCAAACAAATTTAACAAGAGATGGGAACTAAATTCCCTGACATGCATTTGCGGCAAATTCCTGAGGCCTGCGGATCCCGAGGGAGCCCACAGCGAGGAACATTATTCACAAAAGAGGAAAAACACGGCGGAACCTTCCCAGGAGTGACCGGCAATGTCAAAACGACTCCAGCGCCGCCAGCTCATCCGCGAGGTTACGAAGGAATCCGGGACAACATGTGAAGTGCCGCAAAACTCATGGGTTCAAGTTCAGTGTTCATGATTCAACAATGAGAAAATCAGGTTTTATGGGAGAGGACCAAGCCCAAAAAAACCACTGCTGACCAAAAATATAAGGCGTCTCACATTAGTCCATAAAACGGTTGTGATGAGTCACTTTTGGTACAAAGTGTTGTGTGGACCAGAGAGACAAAAGTAGAACTTTGGGTGTAAATTTGCTTAACGGACATGCGGCAATTTTGAAAAAAAAAAAAAGTTTTTAGATTGTGTTTTTTCATGCGACTGGTGTAGTAAAGAAACTGACTAAAAATGGAAATATTTCACAAGAGCGGTATTTGTGTTTGTGAGGTTATGACTGCTGTGTCACAATTTGACTCTCATAAAACCGTTTTAAGGTTTTAATAAAAGAAGGAGAAGCATGAAACAGGAATAGAAGTTCACAGAAAATTTGAAGCAATGTGCGAAAAAAAAAAAAAAAGAATAAAAAAAGAAAAGTGCATCACCTGCAGGTCTTGAACCAGGGCCACGCTCTTAAGGATTAAATTGCATCTGACAGCTGTGTAGCGCGAGAAAAGCAATACAGCGGGGATTAGAAAATGAAAATAAATGAGCTTTTAAAACCTAATGAAGGATTTAACCTAAATGAAGCACAGGTGGCTGGTAATAGGGTCTGCTTCTACGTCCAAGGCGGAACAGCCTGGAAGATTTCGAAGGATTTCAACTCGCTGTGACTCCCTCCGTCGTCTTGTGGACATGCCTCTGGTATTTACTCACGCTTTTCCCGGGGTCGCCGTGTCACCATGCATAGCTGATGGGAACGTGCCGTTTTCCAGTGTTTTCCCTGGCCGGGGCGGAGGGGCTGGGGGTGTAGAACATGGGAAACGAAGGCGGGGCATCCTCCGTCGTCCCACCCTGAACACAAGACCTGAGCGGAACCCCTCCCGCCTGCCACTGCGCCCCGCCGGCGTTGGTCAGAACACGTGAGGAAAGAATGATGTCAGAAATACGGGTCGTGACCTTTGCGGCCTCTCTTCATGGGAAGAACTTTAAACCAAAGTGACAAACTATCCTCCTGGGTAGAGAGAGCATGCGGAGGAATTTAGGCACTGATATCCATTACACTGAGAGTTCACAAACTGCTTTTGTTTTTGTTTTTTGTTTTTTTAACCCAGCATGTATTAGTCATCCTAAACACAAGCGGAGTAAACATGATTAACATTTAGGTGTGCTGAACAATAGCTTGAAATTTCTCCTCTGATAGATTAAAGAAAAGCACAACAAAAAGTAAAAAAAAAAAAAAAAACGTTTGTAAAAAAGAAGAAGAAGAAGAAAAAAACCGGGCTCATTTCATGATTAAACAGCTACAAGATCAAAATTAACCAGATCAAAGAAACTCCCAGAGTTAAAACTGAATAAAGAATTACTCAGTGGAATTAATTTATTTTCTATTTTCTCTGTTAACATGTAGTGCTTTGCATTCGGCATTAGGCAGCCACGGCGTTCGCAAATTGCTTTTCCCCTCCTCTCCGTTTTCCCACTCCGGCTCGGCGCGTGTGGGGATCCGCGGTGGAGCGGCGAGCGCCTCGGATGCTGCCGGGGTTGCGCGGACAGATCCCTGTCGCTTCCCACACTCGGAACTCGGGTCGTTTCTCGAAGCGGCGGACGAGAAACGCGTCACGTAACCGCATGCAGGAAGCGGCTGCGATTTAAACGACTGATGTAACTTTTATGCAGAGTGAAATTCATACTTCTTGTTTGGTTTTGGGGTTTTTTGTTTTTTTTTGCACTTTATGAGATTAAAGCCACAAACCTCAATGTCTTTATGGGTTAGACCAAATGTTCAAAGCTTGGGTTATAGTCTAATACTTTAACTTCGCTTTGACCTTTGGTCCTCATCTTGCTCTATGGAAACTTCTGAAGCCTTTGAAGATTGGCTGTATTTATATTAGCGCTGTCAATCAATTAAAACATGTGATCAGATTCATCACACTCTGGCGCTGTGATTAATCGCCACATAAGATTGAACCATAAATACGCATGCAGTTGTGTTTTTTTTTTTTTCAGGAATAGTGCTGCGAGTAAGCCCCGCCTTCTGCCGCAATCCAACCAATTAAAATGTAAGCAGCTAACAGTTTGTTTGGATTTTCTTTTTGCAGCGGGAAGCAGGTAGTGTCGTCTCCCAACCTCCTTTCTGATGCCGCCCTGGGCAGCCGCCCATATAAAACAGCCTCTGTATCCATGTTAAAACTAATATTGTTTTGCAAGGAGCTGGCAACTGCATCCGATTGAGCTAATTAGTTGAGAAAGATAATCATGAAAAATACAAAAAAAAAAAAAGACTATACCTCTAAACTACACTCAGACATATCTCAGTGTAAAATCAGTGTGATTAAAAGTGGGGGGGGGGAGCAGGGGGGGATCCATCTTATGCATTCTATAGGTCACTTTTAGTGTCTTTTTTTTTCACTCCTGCTTGTTAACAGTCTGGTATGCAGATTAAATTGGTTCATTTTTCTGTATTTGGTGTTTGCTTTGCTCTGACCTGTCTTCCTTTGTTTTTGTAATTCCCTCAATACATTTTAATTAAACCTCGAGCTTCAGGCTATTCATGCTTTGCCTGTGTGTAGAATACAGTGCATGTGTCAGAATTGGCTCCTTTCTTCCCAAGCACAGACAGCACTGCTGGCAGATTGAAACCCACTTATGAATACTTGTTAGAAGGTAATTCATTACCGTTTCTTGTTTTATGACAAATAAAAAGCGGGGGGAGGCGGAGGCGGAGGCGGAGGGGGTGGGGGGAGTTGCGGCATCAGAGCTGGTGGTTGTCGAGGAAACGAGGAAAGGCATGGTTCCTGTTGTGTCAGAACTCACACGGAATGTCACACGGGCATCAATTACACTCTTCCGATTCCAGCACTGCAGCGTGACCTTCCGACCTCTGGGATCTGCCTCCACGTCTCGGAAATAACAACCGAGAGGCTCGACAGCGAGGGCACACAGACGTAACACCGCCGGTACAGTAGATGCACCCGCAAAGGTGGAACCTGCCCCGTTCAAGTCGGGTCAGTTTCAGTTCATCTACGCGGCACCCTTCAGCGCCGAGGCCGAGCAAAGCAAAGCGCTTCACGTCGTAAAGACGACCGACATCAATTAGGAAGCAAGCGAATCAGTTTTGCAGTTTGTCAAAGGCCACCATCAAAATCACCAAGCAAATACACATCGAATCTGGTGAGGAATGTTCCACTTGCTCCATGGGTGGGCTTTGAGCTTTTAAGTCAGAGGCTCTCGGCGTTTCGGCTGCTTTGCGGTTTTCCGGAAAAGTTTGTTCCTCGTTTGTGCAGCGTCGAAGCCGAACGCTTCGCGCTTTGGACACGACCACGTCGCTCAGGATCTGCGTTAGCGCAAGCGACGCCAAATTCGGGTGTGAGGCAATCGATAAAGCAGTAATGGCTAACAGCACAACACGCGCCAGTAATCTAATGAATTTGGCCAATTTAAATGTTATAAAGCCAATAATCTAATAACTTGTCAATGATGTAATGACGTGTTTAAGCCAATTACATAACATCATTTTGCCAATTGTATAAAACGGTGCTAATAGGCAGCCAATAGGGTTTTATGCATGAAGGACTTTATGTGATGACAATGATTTCCTCTATGTTTAGTTTTTGAAGCACAAACTTAAGGAAAAATAACAACATTTTATTCACATTTTTATTATTATCACTACGTAATTCTGAGTAGACTGACTGAACCTCCTGAGGAAGCGTTGGGCTGTTTAACGAACATAAAAACACAGTAGTTGAAAAAGCATCTAACTTCCAAAACTGGCAAAAAAATAAATAAATAAATAAATAAATAAATAAATAAATAAAAAATGTTGCTTTAAACATTCATCCTTAAGAGACAGAGAAACAAGACAGCAAACTCTCGTCACAGATGTACAGATAAAGAAGGCGAGAGTCTAATCTGCAAAAGTCCTGTCACAAGCAGGACTTTAGAATAGTGTTTCTAAAACTCTTTCTTTTTAGCAGCTTCCCCCCCCAAAAAAACTTTTAAAGGAGTGGAGAATATACCAGCGGCTGTCCAATTTAAATCAAAGAAAGAAAGACAGTAACATGGAGGGGGCGGAAAAATGGAGCGGATGTGATACTGCAGTGTGTGAAACTCGCAGTTAAATACGGAGGCTGGAATATTCAGGCCCCAGGAAAAAGGGTTTCTACTCTGGAGTCGGACGTCTGCTGCAAATCAACATCGGGGTGCAGCTGGAAGGTGAGTCTTCGGAAGACAGTAATCGCGTCTCCATTGCTTATAAAGTTGCATTAAGTAGAAATCACAAAAAGAAATCTGCTTAATGTTCATTGCAGTGTTGTATAGTAACGAAGTAAAAATACTTCACTACTTTACTTAAGTATATTTTGGAGTACTTTATACTTTCCTCGAGTATGAAAATTTTTGATAACTTTCACTTTTACTTCACTACATTTCCGAACTTAATTGCATACTTTTACTCCGATACATTTTCAATGTTTAGTTACTCGTTACTGTGACGGAGGAGCGTCACGAGTTACGACCTAATTAAAGAGTCGCGTTAACACACAAACACACACAAACACACGCCAACACACACAAACATACACAATCGCTAACTTACGTTGTGTTGCAGTTTAAACTGGCGCGGTTCATCGTGGGTCACACGCGGTGTTCTCGCTTCACTTCACATTAATCCTTATCTGTCATTTTCAAACATTTTCCTGGCTTTATTTTCAATTAGCTTTATTGTTTCCGGATCGTGACGCACCGAGAGAGAGTTGCGCAATGTGGTGACGTCATCAGAACGTACTGAGTGTTGGCTGTTTCATGGATTATTGTATTTTTTTGGATTACAAGTTTATTTATTTTTTTTCTCTTATTAATTATTTAAACCTTGTGGTTTAGGTAAAGCTCCTAATGCTGCAGGTTTATCTATTAGCAGGTTTCATTTTGCCTGCACTTGGTTGTGTTCATTATTTTAAGTGTATTTTACAAGTTTACCAAAATATAAAAAATGTGATTCAAACTGCATTTGCCTTATTTTACTTTTTACTGATACTTTTCATTACATTACTTGAGTACATTCATTTTTACAGTACTTTCCATACTTAAGTACAAGACATTTCAGATACTTTAATACTTTAACTTAAGTAACATTTCAGTCAATGACTGTTACTTTTACCAAAGTCATATTTTGGAGCGGTACCGATACTTTTACTTGACTCCGAGATTTCAGTACTTGCCATGCCGATATTGTGAAAATGTAAGTTTTTTTTTTTTTATTTAAAAAAAAAAAAAAAAAGTTTTTGCACTGGGTTTTTTTCGGCCACGGGGAAATAGATGCGTTTGGGAAAACCACAAAGGAAACACTTTTTTGCATCACGATAGTCACGTGATAAAAAGCTTGATGTTACTACTGCTGAAGACGACGGCGCCGTCTTGTACAAATTGAAATAAAAAGAGAATTGGAAAAAAAACAAAAAAAACTCCTTTTTTAAAAAAAAAATACTTAAGCTGCTACCCCCGCGACCCGATCCCGGATAAGCGGCAGAAGATGGATGGATGGATGAACAACTCCTTTTTGAATAAAACGTTTTTGCGCTGGGATGACACTGAAATAGATGCATTTTGGAAAGCGTCAATGGAAACACCGGATGTTGCTTCTGGTGAAAATGACAACGAAGACGACAGGAAGTTGCAGAGGGACGACGGTTTGTTTTGTTGTTTTTTTTAGGTAACTCCACGCCCAAGTCTCTCACTGCCTCAGCTCTTAAAAAAATTGCGAACCATTCACACATTTTGAATCCATTTCATAAAATCTGCAACTACAATTTCCACAAATCACGGCTTGTCGCTCCGAACACCAGAATAAGACGCTGACATGTCCTCTGACGGCTGCAAGATGAGTGTCAGCATCGTGGCTGAATTATGAATTCATCTCACATAACTGTTAGCATCCATTGCTGCCATTCTTTTTAACGACTTATGGCGTTAAAAATAAGCTCATCCACATGGGATTTTTGTTGACTTTCTTATTTAATAGAAACAAGCACAATTGCTAAGTTGTGTTTGTTTGACATTAACAGGACATAGATAAAAGATTTGTGCACACTTGGAGAGTGATGCGGCTGGTGAGAGTCGCAGCCTTTCCTCCAAATGCTAATGAGGGACGGGAAAGAGAGTGACTTTAAAAACGCAACAGGAAGCGTCACAGGAAACAAAGTCAGATCATGCTAAGATAGTTCCGCCTCGCCGGGCAGCTAACGTTCTTGCAAGACTGCAAGGATCAAATAAGGCATCCTGCATGCCCTCTTGCTGATTGTCTGCTGCTAAAACACACAAGCTTAGCGCTAACCGTGATTATCTCTTGATTGGATCTGCTTGCAGCGTCGCATTGATCGAGCCTCCATTGAACTGTGTGGCTCCATGATTGATACGGTTAGTCCCACTGGATTGTGCAGATTACCCACTGAACTGCATTGAATAATAGTGAAATGGTGATGAATTTATGACTTTAATTCAATAATCTCTTTAGACCAAGAAGGGAGGCTGGAGGGGGGGAAGAAAGGCAGAATTTGAAGACACTTCTTTGGCTGGAGTGTATTTAAAAAAAAAAAAAAGAAAATAGAAAAAAATGTGCTGCAAGAGCTTAATGGCCCCCTTCTTCCTTTATAGAGCTGTATCATGGGTGTGGTGCAAAAGCCCAGCGGCTGCATACTGTGTGAGTGAATAATAAAATAAATTGTGTTTGAGGAGGCTTACATTAAAGATTAGTCATTCATGAATCATGAATAGGAGGGGAGAGAGTTCCTCTCTGCTCTCAGTTTTCTCCCGGCCTTTTATGGCTCACCACCAGTGCTTTAAACCAAACCCAGGCCTCTGCTCTTGGAACAGGCCTGGACCTTCCTCTGACTCACAGCATGACTTATTCACCACTCTCCGGAGTTTCTGGAGAGTGCAACGAGGAGCGCTGCAGAGCCGGGGCCTGCGCCTGGCAGGTGGCCGGGGGCCCCCCCCCCCGATTCGAGAACTCAAAAAGGGTTTCTTCGGATCGACGAGCCGCGTTCCGAACGGCGTCGCGTTCCGAAGTCGACCCGCCGCCGTCGTGGACGTCCCAGTGGAGGCTGTCTGTGGGTGGAGGGGGGCCAGGAGTTCCCAGTGAAGCACGTAGAGATTTAGTGGAGAACTTTTTGCAGCTGGCCGTTTCGCCTCCGCTTCGAGAACATCATGTTGGGAAAAAAAACAAAAATTAAATTAATTCATGAGAAAATTCACGGTTGGGCTTTTTGGAAGTTGCACAAAACAGAGGAGCCAAATAAAATGCTCATTGTTGGCGTAAGGCAATGCACAATTTGTTGCCTGGGAGCAATTTCAGCTCTACGCTACGGATCCTTACATAACAATGAATCTTTTTACATTTCAACCTCAAATCTACATGTATTTTATCAGGATTTTGCATGATAGACCAGCAAAGCAGCATATATAACACAATGGCTTGCAAAGGTATTCATACCTATTGAACTTTCCGTATTGTGTGACATTACAACCGCAAACATAAATATATATTCACTGGGATTTAATGGGAAAGTGGCGCAAAATTGGAAAGTAGAAAGAAAATTATTCAAAATATAGTTTTACAAATAAAACACGGAATAGTGTGGTGTGCAACATATTCAGCATCCTTTCTCTGAGTGCAACCAATTGCCTTCAGAAGTTGACTGATGATCGCTAATGACAAATTATGGGTGTGTAATCTAATCCCAGTGCAAATGCAGCTGTGCACAATAATTATTCGTATTTTGTTTGTTTTTGCATCTCCTCTCAGAATGGTGACGCTCACGAACTTACAGAACCGACCGACTCTTCAGCACGAGCTGAACCGAGCCAGAGTTTAGAGGCAGAGAACAGCGCGGCGCAAACGACCCGCACTCATTTCACAATGCAGATACTGCATGATGAGTCATGGCCACTGCAGCAAAAAAAAACAACAAAAAAAAATCAAATTATAAATCTGAGCCAAATGATACATAGCCACATCTGGATGGACCCTTTCAAATAACAAAATGATACGGGGAACTTTGCCAGAAATAACTTTTTCTAGTTTGAGTCAACAAATATTTTCAGGATGACCAAAAGAAAAGATGAGAGTGAGAAGTAGAGCCACATGTGTCGAATTCAATTGAAATTGATATTTCAGCACGTTAAACTTCCAGCAACACAATATTTATTGGGTGGGGATGTTCAGGTTTGAACAATTCCAATCCATAGCATACAGCAAACAGAACCAAGTACATATCAAATATGGCTTAAAAGAAATTTGACTTCCTGATTAAACGCCTTAAAATTGGGCCTCTGAAACTGAAGCTCTGAGGCGGAGCTTCGCCCTCAAAGGCGGAACTTCGCCCTCAAAGGCGGAGCTTCGCCCTTGAAGGCGGAGCCAGGTCCACCCAGGAGTTTAGCGCAGCTGAATGGTTGCAAGAGGACATTAAATGATTTCTCAAACATGCATGAAAGAACCAAGGCAGCACTCAAAGCATGTTTTCGATGACGGGATAACATTAGAACATTATGTAAAGCTTGAAAAATGTGATGTTACATAACACTCCCCCTTTAAGAACAGATTGGGTGGTGATCACAGCCTTTATCTACTGTAATCAGACGCTGAAAATAAAAAGTGGAGAAATCAGAAAGGCATTCAGGAAAAGCCTCGAGGTTAGGAGCTGAAACCCAGACAGCTACACTGAGACATATACGTCGTATATGTGGCGTCTTTGTCTCTTTAAAAGGAACAAATCCTTGAGATTCAGCTCCAGTTAAAGAGCCATAAAACCCATCTCTGGTCTCCTCACATCCAGTATTTTTTTCTTGTTTTTATTTTTTTTTAATAATGCCACAGATTCTCAATCGGATCTCGGACTGAACTTTGCCTAGGTCACCCTATCACATTGATATGGTTTCATTGAATCCATTCCACTGTAGCTCAGGCTGTACGCTTGGGGCTGTCCCCTCCCACTCGAAATGGATCTAAAAATGTGAGCGCGCGTGTGTGTGTGGGTGTGTGTGTGTGTGTGTGTGTGTGTGTGTGAATGTGGCTGGGAGCATAAAAACATCCTGAGTGAGACTAAATATGGCATCCACAGCGACGAGGCCCGTTTGCATTCAGACTCAAACAGACCTTCTTAATACATGAATTTACTTTTCAAAGCCACATAAGTGCATTTCTTTATGATTTAAATCCAAAGACATTAAACTGACTCATTTCCATTGATACCTATTATTAGCTGCACAGTCAAATGTCCCAGGAAATCATGTGTTTGTTGATGGAATTAGAGACACTGAGCTGGTACAAAGTGATGGTTTAAAGAATTATGTTTTATAGGGTTGGCAGACGATTCAAACGTAAAGCGTTATAATAGAGTTATAACAAGAGTTTTTGTCTGAGGCGTCTGTGTTTCAACATGCCGGGACTCTTCTTGCCGAGAAGCTGAACGGTGACTGAAGTAAGAAACCGACGCAGAAGGAATTAAAAGAAGAAAACAGAACGGAGTTTAGGTTCTGTGTGCAGAATCGGGACGTAAACAAGATCCCGCGGTCTGAGATCTTGTGATAATTCCTCATCAAAGTAAAGTCTGTCTAAGCAACCAAAGTCGCAGCGAACATGTGACTTTGGGTAAAGTGAGCATCAGCTGTTGTTATGCATCCTGGATATGAAGGCGTGTCCTTTTATAGGGATGGCTTGAGATTTTTTGAAGTGAAGTTTGGTTAAAGGTTGTGAGAAAGTTGCCGGCAGCAGACGGTAGTGGTTCAGGTTGATCTTATTTCATGATTTAAAACTATTTCCACAGAGCACGGAGAGCGTAAGAACCGGTAATAAAATCACTTTGAGATCCTTGTCAGTATCTTCTGGACTCTTTGACCGGGGCCTCCACCTGAACTTACTGGCAGACCGGCAGGAAGCGGGGAGACTTTCACCTTATCTCCTATCGATCTCCCTTTCTCAGCGGTGTCATTTATTCGCTGGCTGATATAAGTGGGAGTGATTAGAACAAGGGCCTTGATTGATTTGCGCACACACGCCGCGCGACAATCAGGGGGAAATCAGACTCGGCGGGGTGGGGAGGAGGGGTAGAGAGGACGTTCGTTGGAGGCTTGGCCGGCCCCCGTCATGCCGCCAAACATTATCCGTTGCGAGTGAGTGATTGCAGAACTCGCGAGTGCTTTAAATCAACCGGAAAAGCAAACAAATGCAAATTGCCTCCCAATTTGTTTACAAACAATGCCCTACACCCATTACCCTCTCACACACACACACACACACACACACACACACACACACACACACACACACACACACACACACACAATCAGATGATAGGATAAATGATGGTGTGGCCCTTTCCTATAGCACTTCCTCACTAGAGAGTCTTCTGATTGATTTGAGGCTGATGCTGACCCTGGCACTGACGCGCCATTACAAACATCTCCAATGTCCTTGTTTGTGCATTATGTATGGCTGAGTAACTCTAATAAGCATCTTTCGCTCGTCGTGTTAAAGGAACAGGGTGCGATCTGGCCTTCAGTCTCTCCCCCGATTGATTAAAGGAGCGGGCCTGAACGCCGAGCGTAAAGGCTCTCCTGCGCCGCGCGTCGGCAGCGTCTCGTGAGCCACGACCCTCGGGAGCCACGACCCTCGGGAGCCACGACACTCATGAGCCACGACCCTCGGGAGCCTCTGTCACCCCTCAACAGGTGGGCGAACACTTTGCTTTGCAGATCGGCACAAGCCGTTTCGCCGCACAAACATTTCGGCAGCAAGGCGGCGCAAAGTGCTTCGCATCATAAAAACATCACACGCTCATCAATTATGAAACCAGGCAATGAATGTTAGATCTTGTCAAATGCCAATGGCAACTCTGAAACAGATGGGCTTTCAGTTGTCATCTGAAGGGACTCGGTGTTCCGGCTGTTTTCGCAGTTTTCTGGACATTTGTTCCAGATTTGTGGTGCGGAGATGCTGGACGCTGCTTCTCCCAGGTGTGGTTCTGGTTCCAGAGCACATGAGTGATCTGCAAAGTTGATGCAACGGCAGCAGATCTTCACTGTGTCAGCCTTTCAGTGATTTATAAACTAACAGCAGAATCTTAACGTCTTTTCTTGCCAGTGTAAGGACTTTGTATCTGGTGATCTTTCGTCCAAGATTTAGTGAGAATGCATGCAGCAGCAGTCTGGATCATTAGCTGTCTGATTTTTTTATTTTTTTATTTTTTTATTTTACACAGACCCTATGAAGGCAGTGTTGGAGTAATCATTGTGACTAAAGAAAAATGCATGGATGAGTTTCTCTAGATCTTTTTTTAATCCTGGAAATGTTCTTCAGGTGATAGAAGGCTGATTTTGCAACCACCTTTATGTGACTCTGAATGTCACATCGCCACAACCAGACTTCAGGCATGATCACTAGTTCCTAGCTGTAATAAATGAAGCTCTATATCGATCTTTTGTAGGTCCAAAAATAATAACTTGAGTGCCGACTCAGCGAATCATCTATTTTCATTTTTTTCTCCATCGCTCCTTCACATAGAAGCCCAACAAAACCCACGTTTATGTTTTGTCAGATCACACGTAATGCAAATCCTTGTGCAAGACGCTGTAAGTTTGATCACGTCTTCCATGTCAAATTTACAGCCTTCGTCCTGGACGTTTTCTTTCTTTTTTTTTAAGTAAAATGTTTGTTTAATTAACTGGAGTTGAGCAGAAAGTCAAACCAATCTCCACTAATGATCCGGTCATGGTCAAACACTGCTGAGAGCCACACACAGGCTCCCAATTTTCTTAAAAGCAAAGCTTTTACTTGTAAACAGCAACGTTTCACAGAGGCGTTCCCTCAACGTTATGGCCTTCTTCATAAAAAATAAATAAATAAATAAAAAAAGTCAAAGAAACGGGAAATACTGGGGAAGATTTTATGAGAAAAGTCTCTCTCATGTCTGAGGAAAGCCGATGAGGGCATCCCACCACGACTCTCCGTTAACTACACCTTCCTTCACCCTGGAGACAAACCTTAGCTTTGTTCACATTGCAAACTCCGGCTGAGCTGAGGTTCGGACCGGTCCGCGGACCTACAGGGGGTCGGGGGGGGGCCGGCCTGCCTCCCGAGCAGCAGATGCTGTGATCATTAAATATCCGCTTGCGAGTGCGTCAGCTCGGTCCACTCTTCTAACTTTGCATTCCTGCTGCACGCGGAGACATCTGGAAATCACAAAGACGACTTTGGGTGTTTTGGTTACAAGCTCCGGGTGTTTTTCCTAAAAAAAAAAAATTCTGTGTATTTCACCAAGACTCAATATGGAGGAACTATTAGCATGCCGTTTAAATGGAATAAAGTCGGACAAATCTACAGGGTCTCAATTAGAGCAGAGCCGTTTTTATCTCGGCAGCGATGTGTCGTAATGAAGTCTGTTGGGGCGTATTTGTAACGTAAACGTTGCTCGATGCGCCTCTTAATTGATCGGCTTATTGTCTGGAGAGATTATTTATGAATCGGTGAGAATCGCCTCTCTGTGGCGTCGAGGCCTTCGGTGTCTGAATGTTCGCTATATTCACGATCTGCGCCTGAATATATAGAAACGTGTGAAAAGCATTTGCTGCTGACACGCCATCTTTCCGATATTAGCAGCTAGTCGGGTTTATTTATGCGTGCCTGTTTTAAGGATCTGTTTCCGAGCCCTTAGGAGAGAAAGTGACCAAGTACTTTAACGCGCAGTGCGTCACCGAGCTAAACTTTGCGGGGAAATTTGCAACTGGTTCAGGCATGCTCTTCCTTAACTGTGCTTGTTTTCAGCAGAAAATTAATTTAACGGTTTTAAAATGACTTTTTTTTGTGTGTCTTTATGGACCTATGGCTTTTTGAAACAAAGCCATAGGTTATACAGAATCTTCAAAAGATCCATTCAAATAAATGTACATTTTTCTAAGACCTAACAATTTTATCTGTAATATAGTTCTGTTTTGTTTTTGTGTTTACAAAAAAGTCGAATCATCTGCATTGAGTAAATAATGGCAGTGTGTCCTTGTAGAAAAAATATAAGCGTCGCATGCCAGGCGCGACACTCAGGAGGATCGCGGCAGGTCCCAGAGATTGTCCAGTCAGACCGTCAGTTCCCAGAACGACCCCCGGTGAACCTCACAGGGTAAAAAGCTTGTGGGTTCCAAATGACCCCACGTCTTAACATTGCAAGAGGGTAAAATGGAGGTCATATTAGACTCCACTTTGAAGAAAATGATTCAGTGAAAGCACTTTTGAAAAAAAGAAAGACAATTTGGACCGATGAATTAGAAGTTTAGCCGTGTTTTTAACTCATCCTAATGGCCAAATTCTGCTTTTCTCACTGTAATGAAATTACTTAGTCTGCATCTTCTCCCAGCAATTGATCTTGAATGTCCTTCCCCTTCGCAGAGAATTTGGTCTAAACCCTGTCCTTAATTCTTATCTATCTGCCTTCCTTTCTCCGTCTGTCTGTCTCTGTCCGCCTCGCTCGCTCACACTTCCCCTCCACATGCATATTAACGAAACATGCCGCGTTTCTCCTTGCCTGAAAGTCGTTTATCCTAATATGGGAGGAAGTTGCGGCCTTAACCGTCCTCCTCATGACTTATTCAGGGTAATGTGCGACGGTGACGCTCTAATGGCATCCTGCTGGAGAGCCACTAACAAATGGCAGGCCCGTAGCGTCCGCCCGGAGGCAGATTAATAAGTGGTGGCAATCGATAGAAGTGGCTCAACCCCTGGGGCGTTCTGTGGGAATGAAATCAGGAGGGACAATAGTACCTACAGAGAGTACATAATGGACCATATGTTTGACCAGCTGAATGCATGTTTGCTTCCTTCCTTCTCTGAACGCGCTTGAAGTCTCCAGGGCAACTCGTCCTGAAAGGAAGGACGTGATATAAGTTTCTTCCTTGAGGACGTGTCAGAGGATGTGAATGTAAAGTTTCCAGCGTTATGCTGCTCTTCTATTCACCGTCGCCTCAAGTCTGCAGACTGGAAGTGTTTGATCTGCCGTGTTTTTCTCGGCTCTTCCTTGGTCGACTGTTTCCTCTTAAACATATTGACCCTACAAGAAAAGGGGCTGTGTGTGTGTGGGGGGGGGGGTGTTGCACAAAGAAACGCAGCAATTTGGTGGTCGGCCAAAACGGAGAACAGCCATCGATAAAGCTACACAGGCAATACAGCGAGGGAGAACCAGCGCATCTCCGGAGCATTCCACTTTTTAACCGCAGCCCTTACAACCATCCTCCCCCCCTCCACCCACCAGAGTTAAGTTCTAAACGATGACAGGCCAATTAACCTGCATCATTAGTTCGGAAGGAAGCTCTTTTAGATGAAGCCGTGAGGCAGAAGTTTAGGGGAGGTTTTTGCATTATTGATCTGGTGTCAGAGCCGGAAGCAGCGGTTGTCATTGGGGAGTTGACGCAGGCTAGAGCGAATTACAGTAATGGCTATCTGTGCCATCTGAAAATCAGCTATCATTGTTAACCGCTAATGGGCTGTAACATACTGTTAGTGTGCGAGCTAATGCATTGCAGATCAGCTGGATTCAGTTTCCTGCCCCTCATCAGTTTCTTGTTGTTTTTCAAAGATTTTGAGGACGTTGCCTCTGTGTGGTTTGAGCAAGAGTAGAAATAGTTGAACTTTTGTTTTCAGCAACTCATCGTTTTAGGCTAAGGCCATAACATCCTTCCTGTAAACTACCTGGACGCCAACCTAGTGAATGCATATCCACAGCAAGCAAAGAGTAATGCTGGATAATTTAGGGTCTTTCAAGGAGTTTGGAGACTGCGAAGGAGAAAATTGCATTGTCACTGTTCTGGACCTTGTTACTGGACAATTCTTTATCCCAAGACTAAAACACACTGTCCTTGCCAACAAGGAGCTCGTGGTAATAGCTTTTATACAGGAATTTACAACATGACACAGTTGTTATAGTCTGCCTGGCTTTCTATGAACTTCCCATCTCCTCTTTTGCATTTCTAACTGAACAACCAAAGCATAAAGTATTTCTTCTTCGCATCTTACGGGACACTGTCACCCTAAAACTGTCATATCGATGTGTGCAAGTTTAAAAAGACAGCATTCACCCCCACAACAGGTGTGTGACACGTCTCTCTGCGTAACCCAAGTTCATGGAGTGGCAGATGTTTCCCTTTAAGGTCTCTTATGGTTCCCGTTCCGTGTCGTCCATGTCCTGAATGAGCAAGCCAGCCCCAGACCATCACACCACTACCGTCATACTTTGTTCCCTCTTAAACGGTATTAGATTTATGCGAGACGTAATAGGCTGGAACACTTCCAAAGGTTCAACGTCTGTTACCCAAAAGTCATGGCGATCCTCCAGGTATTCCTCCTAGTTAAATGGAAGACGTGCATTTTTGTTCGTTTGGTCAGCAGTGGTTTTTCTTTTTGTTGCCCAGTATTTCTGAGAGTTGAATCATGAACGCTGACTTTAGCTGAAACAAGCGAGGGGACCATTAAATCCTGTTCTTTTTGTAACTTCTTGAGTGAGTTGTTTATGAGCTATTGGAGTAAATTTGGTGAGGCGGTTTACGACCGCGACAAGTTTCCTTCATTTGTCAGTTGTGGTGGTTCACAGATGATACATGTCGATAAGTTGCTTTTTACAGTTTCCTGTTTCAGCCCGAGGTGTGTGAGGATGTGTGTGTGTGTGTGTGCGCGTGCGCCATGGTGACCTGTCTCATGTCGCCCTCTGATTGCTTTTGAACAGATTTGCGACAGAGACGGTGCGTACGCCACCTCTTGGACAGCGAGTGCTCCCATGACCGCGGTCGGTTGCAGAGAGCGAATGAGCGAAGCGAACGTTGAAAAGAAGTCGCTGTTCTCCTCTGTAATAAAACCTTTGAAACCGTTTCAGCAGGATAAATGGGATTTATTTATTTATTTATTTTTTTATTCAGGCCAGATCCTACCGTGTTACTTTGTAAACTCCATAATATATTTTTGATTTGATGTTTTGACTGTTGGCAATCATCTGGCTAATTTGCCAGTCCATTTTAAAATACAACTATAAAGAGACTGGCTTCTCTTATACTTTTGTTTTTTTTTTAACAAAATTGGCCTTTAGTGTGAGGATTAATATTCTTCTCTCCCTGCATTTGCAGGCACAAATTAGTAACTTTTGTTGTCTTCTAATGCTTTGAAAAAAGAGTGTTTCCTGATATACAACATGATTTTATTTTTTTTCATAATGATACAAAACCCGCATATCACATCACCACGTAGCATCACTTTGAACTATCCAGACATTCCCCTAACACTGAAGAATGTATGTCCTTCATGAACAGCTGAAACCAGATGTTTACCCACTCTATCAAAAGATTATTATTATTTTTACAATCTGACATCATGTCAGCTGAAATGCCTTCTTTTTGCCAAGTTCCAGACTAACGAGAGAGAGCTGGACTATTTTGTCTGAATTATTTGGCGGAATCGTTCCAGAAGTCGGAAGGTGGCGGCTGGTTCATCGGCTCACACATTAACGTTGAAGCATGAGCGCCGTGGAAACGTCCGGCCACCGCACTGTTTATGGAGGGGACGGGGGAAATGCGGTTTTTGTGTTAGGTGCTGGATGTCGTTCTGCAATGAGTCCTGTGTCGACAAGCCCACCAGGAGAGGAAGAAGCCATTACTCCCAACAGCAGCATAAAAGAAACAAGAGCAGAGTCTGCCAGTGCAATTAGAGACAAATAAATATTGAAAGCCATATCCTGTGGTTTAATAAAATTAAAATTGAGAGGTTTGGTCATGATGGATGCTTATAAGCCTGGGAACATCCTAACAACTGTTAAGTATGGGGTTAGCAGCACCATGTTTTATGGATGTTTTGTAGTGCCGGCACTGTGTGTACCTTGAGATTTTCCTTTGAATGGGGGGAATTCTTATTATCGTTAATAATAACTATAATAAACAAAATTGCCAAGAAAAAAAAAAATTGTATCCAAACATCCTGCATGTAGCCCACATCTGTTAGAGTCTGGACATGCGAGTCCTTAATCCTAACTTTTGTTTATTTTGTGACGTGGAGCCAGCTTGGCTATTGCCTTCCTGAGGGAGAAGTCGTAAACGTAAACGATGACGACAATTTTCTGCATCAGAGCAGAAGATTGCCTGTAAAGTTAGCAATGGCAGCAGAAGAAGCGAATGAAGCCGTCTGTGTGTTGGCCACACCTCTAAATGCTGAACTGACGTCAACAGCCTCTTCGTTCGGCGCGGCTCTTCTCTTTTCGCAGTGCAGGACGGTTCTTTACCACACAGGCTATTTCTGGTAAGCTTCATAGCGTCGAGCAGCCGCATTACACACGTCACGGGAAAACTCTGGCGATTGGGAAAAATTTCAAACTTCAACAGAGTCCACGCCTCCAGGAATGGACTGCAGCGCTTAGGTAGGTAGCAGGATGGGTTTGCAGCAGCTACACTTTAAAACAGGTTTTTTTTTTAGGTTTATAACATGTTATAGTGTTATTCCCTCGTCAATAATGTAACTGGAGTGTTGCTTTGATTTGAGAAATCCTTCGGTCTCCCATGGCAACCATTCAGTTGTGCAAAATGACTGGGTGGACCTAGCTCCGCCTTTGAAGACAAAGCTTCTTCTTAGATCTGCAGTGACCAAGTTTCCAAGCTTCCATCTCAATGAGCAATCAGCTCCTTCAGACTAGCCAGGAGCAATTAGCAAAGACCTGGTGAAGCTGCACATTTGTTTTATAAAAATATTATACTTAACAAAAACAATGTAAGAACAAATTTTAGTAATCCTAAGCGACTTAAAAGAGGCAAAACAAAACATGATTGGTCTTTTTAAACATGCAAAAAGACCAATCATGTCTTTGGAAATTATTGAAATTTGCAAAAATGCAAAATGTGTTCAAAATGGGAACTGGTCACTGAGGTTTAGTCTTTTTTTTTTTTTTTTTTTGCGTTTTACAGTTTGAGGGGAAAAGGCGTTTGGAGAAAACCTTGGTACATCATCCTCAGTTTTATGATTTACTGCATCCTCCGGGTCTGCCCAAGAGGCGATTAATATTGACCAGTACCACACATTTATATACAATAAATAAATGATTGGTGAAGTCTGAGCCTCCTTTCTTGCATACATTTTTTATCATCCCTTTATCATTTTTACTACCCCAAAAAAATCTGCCTAATAACCACTGAACTTTCACATTCTTCATCATATTGTGAAGGGTTTGGGGGATACAATAAAAGCCGCATTTTCTCACCTCATATGTATTATTAACTACCGAGAAAGAAGATTCTCTCATATCTCATTAGCCATAAAACAGCCAGTATAATAGCGTCTAAAATTGCTCGTTGCAGTGCGGCGTGGAAGCGCACTTTTTTAATAGGACAGAGACTAATATCGGGCTTTAATTCCGGTGTTAAAGATGTGAAATTCAGCGAGCGGACATATTGTTATGGAAGTCACGGAACCAGAGTGCAAAGTTTGCTCTATTTTTTTTTTTCTTCTTCGTCTTTCTTTTTTTTTTCTTCCTCCTCCACCTTCCTTCCTGCGCCCACATCCCTCGCTTCGAAAGGCATATGGTCTCGGTTAGGGGAGCACGATCCCGAACTTCATTAGAAATGTGCTACACGTGCCTTCGCAAAAGTGATATGTAAGCAGAAAAAAAAAAAAGAAGAAAAAAAAAAAAAGAAACCCCGGTCGAGAACGCGCCGCCGCCCGCTTCGCCGCGGCACTACTTTTTCTCTCTGCCTCTGCGTGCCACGAGCCAGCCTCATTACCTTCAAAGAGCATTTTCAAACAGCGTTTCGGGAACGCTTGCCAACGTTTCTCTTTCCTCTGGAATTTTTCAAAACAATTTTTGGTTTGCCATCTTTATTTTTGTGATTTGGGCTCTGAATAATTAATGCTCGCTCGTCTTTGCCTCGTCAAGCCTTCCCCCCCCCTCTCCGTCGCTGTTGGCTTGATTGAGAGAAAGGCGATAAATGTAAAGATATCACTGCACACAGGTGTGACGTTCCCGGATGAGGCCTGCGCGTAATTACCAATAAAGGGCAAGTCATTAGCCCCAAGCGGTCAGAAGTGCGAGAAATAACATATTGAGTGTCATTGACCGGATTAATCAATTTTACAGCTTCTTGCTTGTTTTTGTTTTATTTTGTTTTTAGGATCCCTCAGCTGCAGGACAGAATGAAGCATTCAGCACATTTTTGCAGATACATAAAAGTCCCGGGGTTATGCCTCTCAGTGGACTTTAAAATGAGCAGCGAGGCTGATGCTTCAGAAAAAGGAAGAAGAAGAAGAAGAAGAAGAAGAAAAAAAATGGAGCCAGAGTTAAAGATGAAACCAGACGGAATTCGGGTTTGTCGGAAGACGTGCTTGCAAGAGGAAAGTTTGCAAAAGCAAAAGCTCCACCGTGTCATTCTCCTCCGTTACATGAGGAGAATGTAAAGTCATGGGGGAAAACGCAGAGCCACCCCAAGATTGAATGGTTTCCGTGAAATGGGTTAAGGTCTGGACTTTGGGTCACTGCAGCCATTTGATCACTTTCTTTTAAAAATGAATTTTGCCAAGAATTTTTTTGAAATTTTCTATAAAAAAGATTGGAAACGTAAAAGAAAATGTGACTTTCTAAATAGCATGTTTTTTTTTTCAAGAAAATGTCTAAAATGAAAGTAAACTTCCGAGTTTAATTTTTTAAGCAAATTCTCCACTTTTCACTGTTTCTCTCAGGGATCTCACCCTGCATGCGTTTTATTACCAGGGTTTTTTGAGTGTGTGCTTTTCAGTTACATTTTGTGGTTTCAAAGAAGAAACTATGACATAACTTGAACGAAATAAAATGCATGTCACAAAGTGAAAAACAAAGTGAATGTCACAGCCGCAAACTGCATGGGCATTCCTTATGAGGTTCCTTTTCCAGCCACTGTATTTGTGTTTCCCCTGCAGCCGGGTGGACGGAGGGGACGTGTGAGTCCGGTGGACTGCGCGGGGATGAGCTCTGGAACTCATCCTGCTGCCTGTTGACTGATGGCTGCCCCGCAGGCACGACTCACCTGGCGACCCCTCACCTCTCCCACAGTAAAATCAAAGCCCTGCGATCCGCTCCACTCTGTCGGAAAACCTGCAAACGGATCTGGCACGGTCGCATTTTTGTTTCCGATCGGATGACTTGAGGTTTGGAGTCAGAAACCGTCAGACCCGAATTCAATGCCGATCGACCGGCGAGGTAAGACGGCAGACGTGATGTGAACCGTGGTAAGTCTCCTCCACTGCCTTACTCTTGCACGTCTCTCAGGGAGGTTTCTCCTCGCAGGATAGACTTTTCCGATTGCGAAACATATTTACTCGGCTGCGGTGTGGAGTGAGACTGAAGGTCTGAGCCATAAAACTCAATGGGGTGAAGATTACGGGCCTTGAACGACGCTGTGAAATATGAATTAAGTCGGCTGTTATTAGACTTGCAAAGGGACGGTTTGAGCTTCGCTTGGGCAAATTGGGAAACAAATGTACTCTTCACGCTTTGACGGTGGGGAAAAGGAAAAAAAAAAGAAGCAAAAAAAAACAACACAAAAACGCAGGGCTCTGCTTTCCAGGTTGCTGTCGTCATCAACCAGACAGACGCTCTTATCTGTTTTTTTTCTTTTCTTCCTGCATTCCCGGTCAAGTGTTTGAGGTCAAGCATGTTGACCCCTGTCCTGCAGCTCAGCAGCCACCGGAGATGGAGCGCTATCTGACAGATGTGGACTACATATCCCTTCTCCTGCTCGGCGTCCCTCTTAAGCTCTCTATCTCCAGCTGAGATGAAGAGAGCTGCACGGCGTCCCCCGGGGGACGGAATCAAAGTTGACCCGGCTACGGCCAGACGCGGAGGGGAAGGGAGGCAGGGGAGACACAAAGGGAGGGCCCGAAGGGGCCTTCCAGGTTCAAAGGCCTTTATCACCTCCAGAAGCTGACCACTGTCACCTCCAGTAGAGCCGGCTGCCTTTGATTGTCTCCTTGTTCCCTTGTATCTACCAGGGGTTATCCGCCTCCGCTGATGCATGCTACAGGCTGCTAGCTTTGATAGTGGGGCTCCGAAGAGGGGAAGCGGCAGATGTCGTGTCCGACAAATCCTGCCCAGTCGGGCTCCTTCCAACTTCTCTTCTGCTCGGTGAAGTTCTCATTTCTTTTAAAGTAGTGGATGACGAAAGAAAACAACAAAGATCCAGTAAGTCCGACACACCTTAAAAGAAGTCCACCTGTATGCAATTAGGTTCTGCGGAGACACAACCAAAACAAACGTGGGAGTTTAGCGATAACGGGAGAAATGAAATCATAAATCATACAACGGCTAAAATCTGATGCTACTCCATTTGTGCTTACAGTTTGTGAAGGAGGAAGTGGCTCTCAGCGTCTCCAGAGGTTTCAGTGTCGTCCTCTTCTGTAGTTCTTGGTCCAGCGCCCTCCACAGGTGAGGAGATAAACATGTTTCTCGAACGGTTTGGTTCATTTGACACAATGATCCAACCAAGCTGAAAATATGACAAATGTCGCAATTTTAGACCCCGATTGAGTCAAACACCCTTAATCTGAGAGGATCATTGGAGGAGACAGGTGAAGAGTATGCTCTCTGGTCTGGCGAGACCAAAGATGAAATTCTTGTACTATGTGCAAAATGCTAATGCAGCAAAAAAGCAAACCACGAGATTGGCATTAGCTAAACAGTTAGTTAACAAATAGTAAAAGAAACTAGCTAATCCAGCTTTTAAAAAATTTGTAACAATCAATCAACTTCTGCTTATCAAAGTAAATATATTAAGTCTAAGTTGTGTTAAACAAATGTAAATAAAGTCTGACGAACTTCGTTCGATTACATGTAAGAAATTAAATCAGCTTTTTTTAAGATCCCGTCTGAGCTACACTGGATAAGGTGGAACCGTATTTTAGTCGCGTAATGGCCTAGTTAAAGTTCAAAAATAGATCCAATTAAGAATTAGGAACTTTGACAAATCTCCAGATGTTAAAAAGCTCATAGATTAACCTCAAATTATGTCCTGCCTGTAATTGCAGCTCGAGGTGCTTTCAATAAGTATTAGGTGTTTGTGATGAATACTGATGAATGCCGCACTTTCCAGATTTCAGGATGAACAAACTGCAAGCTAAACCGATTGAAAAATATGACCAGCTGTGCTGATCTGACCACATGAACCCTGAAAACATTCAAAGAGAAAAAACCCCCCAAAAAACTCTTTTCCAGGATGCTACCTCTGCATCCCCTGTGAGCGCCGCCGTCGACGTCCTTCTTCTTCACCTGTCTGTTTGGGTCTTTTTACAGATTTAACTGAAATTTGCTGACACTGGCAATTTTATTGTATTTTTTTTTTTTTTTTTTTCTAGCCTTTGACTGAAACCCCATGTAAATCAAATTAATGGCAGCAGGCTCCAATGGCGTCGTTTTTTTTTTTTTCCTGTGCGCGTCTTTCTTCCCTCCGACAGTGCATCGCGTTGCGGCGGAGGCACGCGGAATGTATTCCGACGGTGTCGGAGGAGGGCAACGCGCCTCATTGGCTTTCCTGTGATGTCCTCGACGGCTTTGAAGATGTCCTCCAGCTCCGTTCACCTTTGAATTCTTATCACGGCCCAATAGATCAGTAGTGAAATATACCCTCAAAAGTTATGAATTCATGAATTTTACACAGGAATATCTCTCACCGAGGCGGCATCACCAAGGGTAAAGTTTTCCTGCTCTGAGGGTAAAGTTGCAGGCCTGTAAAAATAAATAAATAAATAAGAGAAGTCGACAGCAGCATCGGTATTCAGAGCTGACACCTGGATCATGTTACATAGAATTAACTTCATGTGAGGGATCGCCTGTGCTCATTTCATAGAAAGGTCACCTTTTTATGAGGCTGATAAAAGGCGGAAATCACACAGCATGGGAGGAAAAAAAAAAAAAAACGACGTCCTGCACTGCTTACGCCGTGCATCTTTAAAGGCTCGCGAAAAAAAAAGGAGTCACGCCCCTCGATCTGTTCCATGGTTTGCTGCATTTTAAGAGCTAGCTTCCGTGTATTTTATTGCGATTTTGTCCGAATGTGAAGTAGCGCTAAATGAAGCTGAGGAAGAAAAACTGCTAATATTTAAGAGGTGATGTTTGCAGGGAAATGCGAGTAAAACAAACCATTGATATCATAATTGAGTTGCAAAAAAAAACAAAAAAAAAGAAGCTATAAGCCTCATTAATAAGGTGGGATACCGTGAACCAACTGATAAACTCTTTATTCAAAGTGATACATTCAAATTTAAAGATATTGTTGATATACAAATACTGGAAATAATGTGTAAAGCCGTTGAACAAAATTTTCCTTCTCATATTCAGAAATTATTTAAGCTAAGAGACAATAAATATAATTTGCGAGGTTTGTTTATATTTGGATGTGCAACAGAGAAGAGTCAAATAGTTTAGACGTGTTTCAGTTGTTGGTCTGAAACTGTGAAATTATTTGAATTATGATTTTAAGTTGCGCTCTTTCTTGGTGAACTTGTATTTAATGTGGACAATTTACCAAAATAAAGAGATTGATGATGATGATGCTCTTCATCCAGTCTATTTGTGTGATTTGTTTACCTTTTCAAAACGTAGCCGTTTTTTTGCTGTTGTTTATTTTGACCCGACGTGGCACATTTGCGTTTACTGTTCATAAATCTGACTTTTTAAATAAAGTTCCGTGAGTTAAATTTCTTTATTTAATCTAATGAAAAACAACAACAAAAAAATTGAACCTTGACATTATGTAGCCCAGTTTGTCAACTGGTTCCATTACAGTCGGTTCTTTAAATGGGGACATAAAAATATATTTTAAAAAAAAATCAACAAAATCGTAGAACACTTGAAATTAATTCAAATTGAACTAAACTGGACCTGTTTTAAAAAAGCCGAACCCGATGAATTACGCCACAGAACGTCGTTTTTAACACCGCCAACCCATAGGGGGCAGTGATATACCTGTATCAGCCAATCACAACCCTTCAGAACAACCAGAACTTCCCGTTAGGAATTAAACATGGTGCCAGGAGGTTTATTTGCATCAACGGATATAAACTCCAACTTTGCTTGGAGTTTTTATTATTGATCGTATTTAGTGATTTAAGACTACGTTCAGATGTGGACGAAAGACCAAATTGCGTAAAAATCTCCTGGGTTTCCAGAATATCCAGATCCGTGCGGACAAGGCCTCAGAGCGTGTTGACTCAAAGGGAGTCACTGCACATAAAACACTTTCCGCCAAATAAAATTTTTGTATGCAAGAGATGATATAACAACGTATCACATTCCTTGCTGCAAAAATCCAAACAATCTGTCACGCAGCATCTTATATAATACATCGTAAAAAAACACCCGTGCTTCCTTCATGTTGTGCACGGCGAAGTCGGGGCGGGTTGACTACTTTTCGCGAGGCGCTGCAAGAAAGTGTAACTTCTCTGCCAGGACGTCCACATGTGCGTCTCGATCAGGTTCTGCCACGATAAATAAGACTTTGTTTCTGCTAATTACTGTGCCTTGTTAACAAAAGGAGAGTTCAGACATGCCCTGCTGCAGGTCGCTGTGTACTGTTCAATTCCAACTTGTGTTTGCAGCTCTCATAATAGCTCCAGCAGTGACTCATTCCTTCTTCACGTTTGCACTTGCAAACAATCACGAGTCCAACAAGCATGTGTTTTATCGGAGCTGATACGCGCGCACAAAGGTTCACGCAAACAGTGTATGGGAGATGCAGATAAACAGCTGTGATTTACTTCGCTTTTCCATCTCTGCTAACACCAAAGTGCCAGATTGCAGCGGGCTTACTCACATCCCTCCTGTTTCCTCCGCTCAAGAGTCTGCTGGGAGGGCACCGCTGCCTGGTACGCCGAGGCACGGTGCAGGTCAGCGGCGAGCAAGGCCCCCGGGTTGGCAGAGCGCCAGAGACGACGGAGTAAACAACCGTGATTTACTCCTGCCTTGTTCGGCGGCTCCGAACGGGGCGGAGGCGTCAGTCGCCGTGGCCTCCTCTCCTCGGAGAGGGCGACCCGGGCCAGAATGTCCCAGAGGTCGAGTGGGGGGGGGGAAGGGAAAAAAAAAAAGAAGGGAAGGGAAGCAGCTGGGAGTGTGAGAACACACAAATGGATTAACAATAGGAAATCACACACTTGCACAGA
Source organism: Poeciliopsis gracilis (assembly GCA_911649635.1). NCBI lineage: Eukaryota > Metazoa > Chordata > Actinopteri > Cyprinodontiformes > Poeciliidae > Poeciliopsis > Poeciliopsis gracilis. Next base: position 993,031 of record CAJVRI010001102.1, on the reverse strand, counting down.
AAAAGTAAAAAAAATAAAAATAAAAATGGCACACCACAGTATCACATCCTCTTGCTCTTATCGGGCCCACATCTGTTTCCTGGAGCTCTCGCCAGCTGACCAAACGCCGTGAAGCGGAGCGGGAGGAACAGGCTGCTGCTGCTGCTGCTGTTCATGAATGCTCATCTTCTCACAACCCTCCCCACCCCTGGACTCATTTATCTCTCGTCACCCCTCACAACTGTAAACACTTGGAGGATGTTCGCCGCGTCCTGGATCGGGCCTTCGGTAACAATAGGAGTGACCGCCGTCACAGACATGCTAGCATGGCTGTGGAGCGGATGCAGGACCCCGTCGCTACGAGTGAACTCGTTTGTTGTTTAAAATTCAACCAGCAGGAGAGAAAGGACTTTTTCTTTTTTTGTTTCTTTCCATTTTTAAACTCAGTTGAGAACTTTTCAAACCTGCATTCAATTCCACACATTGTGACCTGAGGGAAGCAACCTGGAGTAAAGTAGGATTCACCTGTTGTGTATTTTTCTTTTCTGTTTATCTCATCGCCTCTTCGTCCACCGGTTCCTCATCAACGTATAAGTGCGATGGTTCTAATGGTTCGCTCTTAGACTGCACCGAATATCCAGGTAAACTCCATCTTATGACTTTTAAGCTGGTACATAATTTGGCAGTACTACCTGCTGCCAGAGCTTTTTCCTGTTGAGCCTCGTGGATTATGTAACCGCTTCCTACTTGATGGCACCAAAACAGTAAGAAAAAAAATATTTCTCGTCGACATTTTCAGTATTCCATAGCTGTTTGTGAATGTGCAAATGACATCATCAGTGTAGAGTAACGTGTATGATCACATAGCTCTGTATACTATCAGTCTGCAGTTTGTCCTCTTGTTTGGTCTGGACTAAAATCTTGACTATGTTTTTTTGTTTGGTGCTGTTTGCGTTTACATTGTTCTTTCTTTGCAAGCAAATTATAATTTGCAAACAAAGCCACGCCGTTGATGATCATCGCTGCCGTTGGATTGAAACAATGGAGGCGGGAGAGAGCGATCGCATCTTAGAAGAGCGAAAGTAGGGCCTCCTGCACAACCAACAGGAACGTCAAGTCCACAACAAAACACTTCCCTTTCCCAGTCACCATTGGGAGTGCGGCAGACGTAACATCTCTCCGTTTTGGGGAAGCAAAACAACGCAAAAAGGTGTAAAGAAGTCGCGGGGTTCAACTGGTCGGTTTGGATCAGACAGATCCAAACGACTGATGAACTAGCTCAGATTTCTCTGCAGATGCGACCAGGAGGAATTTGTGAGGCTGTGCGTTCAGACCCCAGCGGGGTAACTGCTGCTAATTTAAGTGTAGCTGTTTAATTTCATTTATTGTGAGTCATTGGGGCCACAGTCAGTGGTTTGTGTCACTATGGAGAAAAAGTTTGATGCGTTTCTCTGCTCTATGTATGATGGGATCTGGATTCACGGTTCAACTAGGTGAATATTAACTAAACCGCATAAAAATACGGCTAAATAGCCCAATGTTAGTAAGATTATAATTGATGGGTAAAAATAGTACATGACCAATTTAAAAAAATTTTTTTTAATGTCGGTCGAAATGATGGAAAACAAAAAAAAGGTGACCTCAGGTGACCTCTGATGTACACACCGTCCTCCACTCATCCACCAACACTATTAAAATACAACACAGATCAGAATGCAGCTGAGCTTCACCAGAGTGGTGAGTGGGCAGATTAATAAGGTAAGATGGCATCTCAGTGGTGACCACAACACATGTGCATCACAGTCATGCACTCACTCACGCATGCAATAATGCAACCCAGGCAAGAGGGATTTATACGAAACAAGAGCTCAAAGGCTGAAGGAGAGACGGCCTTACAGGAAGAGACCAGTCACCAACTGCTGACAGAACAACCAATCCATCAGGGCACCACATTAAACACCAGGGCAGCTTGTTAACCAGTGACTCAAATTCATTTCTGTGATTTAAAGCAAGACATGCTGCCACAGCAGAAGCCTTCACAATATTAGTTGTTCTGCCATTAGCATACTATAGCATATTAGGGCTGTTGTAGATGGAAAAAAAAAACAAAACAAGAGTATGTTTCTGCCCCAAAAAATTCAGAAATTTTGATATTAGTCTCAGGAACACGTGAAGATTTCTGAGTTTGAAAAGTCAAAATTTGCAGAACCCCACCCCAACTCAAATTTAGAGCTTAATCTCGCAAAACTTTCAGACAGAACAATCTTCAAAAAAATGTCCTGTTTTCATAAGTTGCAGATTTTCGACTTTTGGAAATGTGGAGTTCCAACAATCCAAAATCGCCACCAGTGCAAGGAGACGACAACGCTGGAGGACGACGACGGCACGCCACGTTTCCTTCAATGTGAACGAACGTGAACAAACGTACACAAGTGATTTTAATCGTGTTTTTTTTTTACTGGAACCACTTCAATTGTGAAATTGTGTGTTTTTTTTAATAGACATTGATGGAAACGCAGCTAACAGTTTCAGGTTTGAAAAAAAAAAAATCAAAAACAGAAATATCTAAGGGTTTAAACAGATATATTTGTACCCTTAGATATACTCAACACTGCATATATAGAGGAAACTCATATCCGACTCAGGATGTATCACTCCCACGCAATTTTTTTTAACAGTGCTTTTTGTCTCATTATATACATTTTTTTTTGTTTTTTTTTTGGAAAGTTAACATTTACCTCGAGCGGAACAAAGGAAAACAGTAAGTGAGAGTGAGCAAAGGGCAATAATTTGTTCCATTGTGCTCGGAGCGTTTTAAACAGCGAAAGCGGAGCGCGGCTGCGCGTGATGGAGCGTCGTGTTTTTTTGCGCCCAGCATGGATGCGCCGCAGGATGTAAATGAGAGCCTGATTGCATTAGTAACCATTTTCCTCCTCCGATGCGCGGCACATGCAGATGTTAAGGATCTGCGAACCGCACACTGCCCTCGCCTCCCCCCAAGCCCACCCCCCTTTGAACCCGGCCTGCAGGGGTTAAGCGCGGCAAAACAGTGCAGCTGTAAGAGATTTGCCTCTCCACCCACCTCCTCCTCCAGATCTGCATTGCTTCATCTTCCCATCCCACACAATAGCATCGCTTGCCTCCAGCTGACCCGCGCTGCTAGGCCACTGCCACTTCTGTTGCCATAAGCCAGCTGGTTTCCTCCGTATGTGTGTGTGTGTGTGTGTGTGTGTGTGTGTGTGTGTGTGTGTGTGTGTGTGTGTGTGTGTGTGTGTGTGTGTGCTTTGATAAGCGTGGAAATACTCCGATTCAGCCCAACAAAGGCGGAAAATAAATAAATGAATTAAAAAGGGGTTTTGCTGCTGGTGGGCTTCCCTTCGCTTCTCAAAGCCTCGCACACAAACAAATCTCCTCCGGTGGAAAAGAAAAAAAAAAAGGTGTGAAAGAGGTTATGAATGAAAAGCGAGGCAGCGATAGTGAACAAAATGTCTGAGTCATTTCAAACTCATCATAATCCCTGAGTGCCCTCCCCCCGGAGACAATCTATCATCCCTGTAATTTATGTAATACTTCTGAATGGAGAAGCTAATAAGGCTACGTTCACACATGCTCACTCCATGCTCACTTCAGATTTTCTGCTGACATTTCTTTTATTTTTTCTTGCATTCATACTACTGAACGATCGAGCGTCTGTGTGAACACACAGCAGCGCACTGTATGACGCTGCTTGAACCTGCAAAATTCAAGGGAACTTTCTCAGTTTTGCAAATATGTTTTCAGGTGGTTTTTGGTTTTTCCACAGAAAAATTAAAGTAAATAAATAAATAAATAAGAGCCGATGCACTAACGGGGAGATGGAAACACATTTGCCGAATCCTACAACCGCTATTTTTTTGTTCGCGTTTCGTGAAGGAGGAAGCTCAGCTCCCGTTTTCCTGTCGTGTCCTTCAGAGGTTCCTGGTGCAGCAGCGCCACCACAGGCGAGGAGGTCAGCAGGTTTTTCAGAGGGTTTGGTTGGTTTGACAGTGCAGGGAGAAAGTGAACTGCGCCGGCTGAAACTGTAACGTATGTTGCAGTTTCGGTTTTTTTTCGTCACTCTTGGACGCATGATGTCCAATTTTGGCAATAATGTGGAAATGAAAACCAGAAACCTGTCCAGTATTGGATTTAAATGACATGTCCTAGTGAAACATAATACCCTGGTTCTTTTTATCACTACAGGAAGATTCAGTGCAAGCGTCTAAAAAAAGCGAAACGTTTTTCAAAGGCTCTGGTCTGAAGACGACAACTCTTGAAAGAGGAAATCAAAAACTCCGCATGGTTTTTATTCTTTCACTCTGTGTTTGAGTTGGGAAAGAATTAAAGGATGTACGATAACATTTGCAAGCTTCTGTTTTCATCCACAGGTCTAACAAGATCCCTGTTAGAACCCGATAGCTCTGGCTGATTTCTGCGCAGCGAGATATCTCTTAAAGACTTCTTATCTTTTAGTTTTTATGGCTCTGGCTCACCCACTTTTCCTCCTCCCTCTTGTGACCCCCTTAAAAAGAAAAAGGAAAAAAAAAAAACGCCTTCGCCTTCATCCCCTTTCGTCTCCCGGCTGCAAAGTGAAGCTAACTGCCCCAATAAGTCCATCCTTAAGCAATCTAAGCAAAACTGGGGCCCGTCTCAGAAGTACTATCAAGAGGCTGCCTTGCATATGCATTTCTGAGACGCCCACCCGCTCCCACCCCTCCTCTGCTCTCTCCCCATCTGTCTGCGGAGGCATCTCGGTGCCGCCGAGCCGAGCGAAGATCAATGGCCGGCTCCTGCCAGTTCGAGCCGGGAGACTTTTCGCCGTAATCTGTGCCACATCGACACTATAACCCACAAAACAGACAGGTTCTCTGCAGGTCGGGAAAGCGTTCCCCTTTTGCTTTATTTGTTTTGAACCGGCTGCTGCTTTTTTTGTTGTTTTTTTTTCCTGGCAGTTACCGCCTCATTCGGAGGAGCAAATGATTCATTCCTGTGGCTTTAATGTTATTCAATAAAGTATCTCCACAACTGGATGTCAACTCTAAGATGTTGGGGCCCTTGAGCTATAGACCATTTACAGAGGGACAGAAAAAAAAAAGAAAAAGAAAAAAAAAACGATTCCTTTTCTCCACAGGAGCGTTAGCAGACTGGCAAATTGAACATGAGACGGCAGCGAGAGCTGTCACTTTTCACCGCAGGAACGAGAAGAAGCGGCTCGGTCAACGCTGCTGCATACATAAAGGCCTGCCAGAAGCCACTTCAGACCAAGAACTGGATTCCAATACGCAATTCAAACAAGCAACGGGTATAATATGACAATTGCATACTTGTAGCGGTCTGCTTTGCCAAAAGCCCTCGCCGCTAATGACAGGAGATGGCAGTTAATCACGTTCTTATGCGGGGAAATGGCGGTGGAAAGGCACCGTGATCAAGACAGCGCAAGTACCTCTCGGCGAACCCGTCTGGGCGCGGTTCGGGAAAGTTCGGCCTAAAGCGTGCGATGAAGAAGAGTCTGCCGGTGAAGACGGGGGACGCCGTCATGCGGCACCATGGTGGTCAAAAGGGTCAAACGGGGGGAAAGGTTTCCATCTTTGCATCACATCCACTCAGGATCAGTTTATCTCCAGCTCCACGTTGTTGGAAACTGGAAGCAGTTCAGCCCCTCGCGTTCGAGAAGAGTTGATTATTTTTAGCTGAACAATCCAGGGTTTCCACACGAGCTGCAGAAGAAGGACATTTTCCACATCAGGACGAGTATAGAAAAAAAATGATGCAGTCTCAAATTTTGAAATTCCAGATTCAATATCCCAATGTCTACGCAAATCAATGAATAAGGGCAGTTTTGTTTACCGATACGTCAAAATCCATTTTATTTATGGATTTGGTTGTGTGTTTTTTAATTTGTTTCATTTACTGTTTTTGGTGGGGGTGTTTATTTTGGATATTTGAAGTCTCAGTTTCGTGTGCGTGCGTGTTTTTAAAAAAAATAAAAATTTTAAAGTTTACTAGTCTTTGAGGTTGCCAATTAGCATGGTTATGCTAAAAATGACCTCCAAACAACATACTGTTTATCCTCTATTCTAGTAAAATTTGTAATTGTGACGTCCCTATCACTGCAGCTTTAAAGTCCCTACGATGGCTCCCTGTAACTCCGAATAAACAAAATGTATTTTTGAAGTCTTATAAATCACTAAACTGTTAGCCTCAAAAGACATGTAGTTGTATCCAACTTCCAGACCTCTCAGGTCTTCTGGATCTGGATCTCATTTGATTTAGCAGATTCCGTACTTTAATCTCGACCGCAGTTAAAAAATATCTGCCACAAATTCATGTGACATCCTTGAAATTCATGGCTCTGTAAAAGCCAAAACGCAAATGAAAACTCTGGGGGGAAAAAAACGGAGCCACCATGGGAACGCAGGCGACCCGAGAGCCTGCAGCGTTCTGCCACCTCCGAATGGCTCGCCGCGTCCGACTCCGCGTCCTTAAATAGCCCAGGAAGCCGCCGTTGGTCAGGGCGATGCTCGTATCTGCTTCACGTGTCTCGTCCATATGGAAGCCAGACAAACACATGTTTGTGAGCGCATCCAGTTCACAGGATCAGCTGTCCTCTGTGACCAACATCTGCTGGCCTGGCGGCGCCCCAAGGCTGACAAATTTAGCGTGCAAAATGCAGACATGCAAGCGCGCACACACACACACACACACACACACTACGCCATATTAAGATAAATAAATAAATAAAAAGCAGCATCTAATGGCCAGATGCCCAGTGAAACTAAAACATTTTGGGATAAGGATGCATTTCTGTAATTGCATATAAAACTAAAGTGGCAGGAGAAAGGTGCCCTCAGACCTCAATCGTCTTGAACCGAAATAACCCCCATCATGTCCCGTCTAATCCCATTGCGCGGCCGTAACGGCTTTTACCCTAGTTAATTATTTCCCAAATCTTAAAACAAATACATAAGGTACAAGCCTTCAATTGGATTTCAATGTGCAAGTCAGGCCTCTGGAGGCTGGAGCCGCTGCTGTTCCATATCCATTTTTACTCAAGGTAATCAAATGACCGATAATGCTGGCTGTGTGTTCTCAGAGATGAGAGGAAATGCAGCATCTTACAAAGATAAGAAATCAGTTTCTGCTTTTCTTTCTTTTTCCCCTTTTTTTTTTCTCCCTGTGTTTGATTGGATTACATCTGGGAAGGGTAATCCTTCATAGTGCTCACTCTGGGAGTCCATGCACAGCAGAAAGCAAATGTGCGAGCGGGGAAAGATGTGCTGGTGCTGGTGGTGGTGGAGGGGGAAGAAGCGGGGAATCTGAATGGGAGAGGATTTGGAGTTTTGAATCCCTGAGAAAATCCGAGTTTGGGGGGGGGGTTGTGCGAAGGAGTGAATCAGTAACTCTGCTGCCTTATATCCCCTCGGTAACGGCTGATGAGGCATCCTGACAAGAGAATGGCCTCCTGAACTTGGTTTAAGTGACTCCTGCTTGATTTTTCTTTTTTTTTTTTCACAACTGACGCTGATGTGACTTTTTCTTTATTTACACAATAAATAAAGAAAATAGAAAATAATCAAAATATCCATTCACATCCACTTGTTTGTAATCCTACTTCCCAAAGTGAAGTAGGATTACAAAGGCGACGACCCCAGTAATAACTAAGTGTAATCAACTGTCAACAGTGGGATTATTGCTACTAGTTGGACAAATACTAGTAGCAAAATACATATATATTTTTTTTTTTTGTTGGGCAATAGTCAGACCAACTGAATATTTTCTTGCCCTAAAGTCTCTCTTCCCTCAGGACGGCAAATGCACCATTAAAATGGATACAAACACCAAACCCTGTATCTGATGCAGTAGAGGATTTCTCTGCCTCTATTCTCTGAACTGTCCTGCAGCAGGTCGGCATCGAGATCAACAGCTGGTTGCAAATATCACATAAGAAATTTGCGCTTGGGCTATTATTATTAACTGGCCACCATTAAAAGTAACGTTGGAAAAAGTGTTAGTTTCTTACAGAATCAGCATGAGGAGGGAAATGTGACTCAGGATAACAGATATTAGCAAATCCCTACTTTCCTGGAAAACAGAACAGTGCATACGTTTTCATTGTATTCACCCATGGATAAACATTCAGATAAACATTGGAAATGACATGAGTATGCAAGGCATAGGTAGTTAAATAAAAAATTTTAAAAAAGTTGCTGCTGGCCTGGACCGTCTCGACTCGACGTTTTTGCTTTCGTGTTAAAAAGGATGGAAATAAGACGTGCAATTATACAACCGTATATCTTTGAAAAGCAGAAGTGGAGCTTTCTGCACAACCAACAAGAATGGAGCGAGCTGTTTCTGAACGGTAAGTCAAGTGCAAGAAGCCGGTGAAGACTTATTGTCTTTACCAGCAGCCATTGCTGGTAAAGACAATAAGTCTTCACCAGCTCCGGTTTTACACATGGAGCGGTAAAACCGGCCAACCAAACGCGCTGGAGCTTCGCTTGGGGTTGCTAGGTGACGGGCAGAGCTTGCTGACTTGTGGCAATACATTCTGGAAGGTTTTGGAAACGGCTAATTTCACAAACACCAAAATATGTAACTTACTGCTAGAAGACAGCAGGGTAGTTGAAGCACCTCGGCTATTTTAAGAAGTCGTAGAAACCCACACAGAAGTATGAAAAAAAAAAATACAAATTGTGAATTGTTTTCAGCTAAATGGCTGGCACTGTATCTTCCCATACGAAGTGGTCAGGTCTGCTTGTGAAAACGGTCTGTAGGTGCTGTGGCCCCCAGGTCTGAATGTGTTTGGAGCATCTGTCTGGGGACATGACGTGGACTCTAACCGCTCAGATGGACACAAGCAGAGTGAAAGACATTAGCTGCTGCTGACAGATAGTCACCTTTCGAGTCTCCTGCCAAAAAAGACAGCTATCACTTTGCGTTAATGGCCGAGAGATCTGATCTTGAGCTGGAATAAACCTTTTTTTTTTCTCTCCCCCCTTCCCAAAATTGTCTTGTTTTTTCAGAACAGAGGGAACAAACAGGTCAAATCAAACTCAGAGGGAAAAAAAAAAACTATCCCCCAGGGCTACAACTACTTGATCTGAGAACAGATAAGATATTTTCCCTTGTCTGCTTAGTGTTTCCTGCTTTGTGCACACTTCCGTGAAGACATAAACACTCATCTGGAGGACAATAGGGCAGATTTAAAGTAATTGAGAGCTTGTGTACATTCTTTGAGACCTTGTCACAAAGGCCATCTGAGGTGAAGCGAGCCATGCTCGCCCACCGGCCTGCGATGGGGACGTCTTTGCGCTCTAAAGCCACTCGGTATGTGACCTGTGCAGACCTGCTCGCGGCCCCTCGCCAGGCGCCGACGTCGAAACGAATAGCCGCCTCGTACTTTCGCCGCGTCACCGCTGCTTTGGCAAAGACAAACATTTAATCTCGATGCATTGCCGCACGGAGCAAATTATCTCGGGTCTCGTTCTATCAGCTCCTAAATGAGATGATATTGAATTAGATTATGGCAGAAAATGAGGTGTTCACGCCAATTGAAAGTAATCAAGGTGGCGGTATCAAGGGATAATGGAAGCCTCCAGAGCTAATCCCAGCCAGCGGAGGAGTTTTCGGATTAATGGGGTAGGCTGTTTGTCAAGTGAATAAAGAGGAAAAAAAAAAACCATATATATATTTATGAAAAATAGCAGCAAGGCACAGTGAAGAGGTTAATAGCTTCATGTCACCGGGGTTGAAAACATCCATCAGAGGATCTATTGGCTAAATATTCATGCCGTCTACGGATAACCCGGACGGTGGTTTCACTGTACAAACCAATGACTGCAACTAATTTAATTTGGTCTGTGGAACTGTGCCAAGAATGGATGACAAGGCTGTAATAGAGGAAGTAAACCTGTATAATCAGCAGGTAAACAAGTGCATAATAAGTGTCAAACATCTCGTTTCGTTACAGTCCGTTCCAAATTATGTAGAACATGCCTCGGGAGAAATCACCTACCCGGTGTTGTTTTTATTGTCCTATAAAGATCTCACCCCGAACTCGAATGTCTCCAGCTTTTTGCCCTTCGGCTGAAACTGTGTTGCTTATCAGGTTTTGTGCAACGGTGTTGCGAGATCTTGTGGGATGTTAAAACACCAAAATATGAAGTGAAGTCTGCCAAAGTGCCAGCTATTTGCTGCAAGAGGTAAACCTTCCCCCAGTGAGGTAAGCGTAGGCTTTTTTTTATTTTTTTTTTCCGGAGTCCAAAGGCAACAAGAAGGTTGAGTGGTTTAGGCTTCAACCCCCGTTATATGTCATCAGTCGCGATCAATATTATTAATTAAACCTGCCACATGCAAAATACGTTTTCTTGGAGGAAATGTTTGCAGCAAACCGATCAGTCAAGAACGGTTGAAAATAAATGATGCGGTCTCTCCACACGAAATACCTCTTTTAATGGCTGTTGCATCGCCGACGTTTTTCACCCGCTTCCATGATGAGAATCTGAAGGACTTAGTAAAACAATCCTTTTGAGATCATGACTTGCCTCGAAAAAGATTCACTGTCCCTTCATCCATGTTAAGACGGTCATTATTCGGGAAAATAAGCGTTTGATGCACCTACACGGTATCAAACCTCTACTGTGAGAGCTTAAGGTTTCATGTCCAACGATACCAAGGTTACGACTGCAATGAGGAAGAGCCCACAAAATGTTTTCGTAAGGTAAGAGAAAATGGCGCCATACGCCTGGAAAATACATATTAATAGTATTCCTTTAAAGATCTCTTAGTTTGTAGATTGTGAAGTATTTATTTGACGGAAAAAAAATAGGATTTCTAATTTTACCAAAAAATATTTGGTAATATTTTGCCCCGTCAAGCAGCACATTACATTCCTAACATGTAATATGAGATTTGATCTCAACTTGCACAGACCTGTCGACAATTTAACTGCAGTATTTCCACAGTTTTATGTCCGCACGATCCCTTCTGAAGCGGGAAACGTTTTCACACCTGACCAACAAAACTTATCCCGTCAATACCAGGCACTCAAGGTGAGAGCCGGTCATTTTCTCTCATGTTTTGAAGTGAGTAGGCAGACCAAGGCGCCATGTAATTTAAAAAGTGTTGAGTTCAGAGAGAGCGAGAGGAGGGGAGAGGAAGGCTGGAGGGAAGGGAGGCGAGGTGAAAGCGCTGAAGACTCACTCCCACAACCAGAGTGATACAACGCCGAGCAAACGAGGAGGCAAAACACGACGGTGCCTGTGCACATTCCCAACGACGGCGCGCTGTGTAGTCGGGAGGCCATTTAAATCAATGGTGTTACATAAGACGAACTCCCAATGAAGATAAAATGCACAAGAAACGCTGCTTGCTTTAAAAAAACAGAAGAGTTTGGCTGCGTGACCAAAGTATGGCCCATTGACCGATAGCATCTCTTTATACGAGCCGTTTGGAGAGCCAGCTGCTTTATGTCTGCTTCTCCGTCAAACAGTCCACTCTGTTCCGCACGGGAAGGCGGCGGGCGGGGGGGGGGATAAATCAAGCTTCCAGACTGCTTTCCTAACTCATTCTGGCTTGCAGAGAGTGGTGTTTCAACAGCAACAACAAAAACACTTTAGCTGTTTACCACCATCCACTTCTTCAGCGTCTTATTTAGCTTCCTCCAAATTTGGCCTTTGTCGAAAGAAAAAAAAAAAAGAAAAAGATCGACCGCAGCCATCTCAGCCATCCCCGGAATCTACTCCAAATGATTGTTTTGCTACTCCTCTGCTGGCGTGTGTATTGCATTGTACATGTGCGTGTGTGTGAGACTGTGTGTGCTTAGCTGCAGGGTAAGGAGTGGTGAGGGAGTCCCCCCCTCCCTCACTCCCACATCTGCTCACCATAAGAGCTTGTTGACAGCAGCTCTTCTCTTTTAGCTCCCAGTTCACTCCTTCTTTGGATTCTGTTGTCGCCGCTCCTCATCCAAGATTGAGTGGAGCACGGCGTCGGCCCCGGCGCAAAGGGGCCCAACGTGAAGAAAAGTAGACGAGGCCCTCCGTGACGCACCTTGTCACGGAAAGCTTTTGTGAAGCCAAGTGGAATCGTCTCCATGTGATGCTTCTCATGACGGCCTCATGTTGTTCTCTGTTTAAAAATAGGGAGTAAATAGTTCTTAGTTCAGATGGAGTTAGTGGTGTGAACACAAATAAACTATATTGGATTGTGGCAGGGATGGAGTAAATAGAAAGTGTGTGATTTGTTTCCAAAGCAACACAAAAGTGAGTGTTTGGCAAGACACAAAGAGCAAGCGATCTGAAGTTAAGGCCCGTATTTTGTTTTGTTTTGGTTTTTTTTTCCGCGAGAGGATTGAAAGCCACCCAAGTATGTAATTGGGAAAAGGGCCATTTGGACCATCAGCGTTGTCCATTTGTTTTTAAATCGGGGAGGAAGCGATCGATGAGTAGCATTAAGAGATCTGCGAGAGATCTAAATGGTTCTGCGGGCCGAGTAATCTTTACTTCCTGCTCCAGAGATACGGGCCCCCGAACGATCGGGCAAGAGAAGTAAAGCCGTGAAGATGGGCCAGTCAGACAGGACCGCAGTCACGTACCGACACCTACGCATCGACCCCGGACTGCAATTCTTTTTTCTTTTTTCTTTTTTTTTAAAGGTGTTACAAGTTAAGATCCCATACCGTCCCTAAGACACATGCAGACAAATCAGCTGTAAGCAGGCACTCGGCTACCCCAGTTGCTTGTTTCAGCTTTGATTGCGGCGCTAATGAGCTTTGCTGTAATGACTTTTAGTGGAAAGGTGTAATTGAAGTTCTTGTGCTCAATTATAATCCCTATGGGTTGTGTTGGCATGACAAGGAAGGAGTCGGATTGAGTAATCTCACGTCTTTGTTCCCTCGAAGGCACTCGGGTTTTTTTTGTCCCCCCCCCCAACGCCTCAAAGAGCATCGATCTGCTCTCGCTCCGTTTACACGGGACGGTACCGGCAGGCCGAGACGCCGAGAAGACCTGAGGACGGGAACGGCTCAGCAGGAAACGGAAATTTCTGCCTCCAAAGCAGAAGACAAAATAGGGAGTCATGTTTGCTTTTAAAAATGCTCTCACTGTCGTGTTTTGGGTTCTTTTTTTCTTCTTTTTTACAGGTGAAAATCCCGCTAAGGACGCACACCTGCTCTAACATCCGAGAGACGGCCGACTTAAACTGCTGGAGCTGTACAAATGGGTCCTCTGAGGACTTCTCCTGCGTCTTCCCTCTCCTTCAGAGTGGAACGTTTTCCAACAGCTGGTAGGCGATAAAAAGTGAGTGCAGTCGGGCTGTGATTTTTAAAGAGGCTCAGAGAGATTTTATGGAAGGAGGTGGGGGTGGTGGAGGGGAAAAAAATAGAACCGTTGAGAAAAGGGTCGCCGTTCAGAGATGCGCAATCGGGTGACCCCGGCTCATGTGTGAAATCTTCTGCGTCGTTCCCACAAAGTCTTAATTAATTTCTTGTCACCCCTGGTTTTTATGACGGCTAAACACACAAGCCGTTCAGCGTATCTACAAAGTAGATGTCGTAGTTTGTGGTGGGATCCACCTTTTCCACAAGACGTAAAATAGCACCGCTGACAAGAAGCAGCTAAAAACCAAATGGGGCCCCCAAAAGGACATTTGGTACATATGAAGAAAAATGTAGGAGAGGCATCTGACTTGCCATCAGCTGGTGCCAACGCTTATTGTCCCGGGGAACATAAGTGATCCTGAGTGGACCGCATGGATGCTTGCCAGAGTCTACAATAGTCAATGAAAGCAGTAGACGGAGGATGTCCTTGCAGACACATTAGACGGCATTATCAACGTCCCGACGGAGCGTGGTACACGTCGTGTTTTTGGTCTTAAATTGGGCTGAGACTGCATCCTGCCGCTGCCCACCGCGCCGACGAGCATTGTTCACTGGCGTGTAGAGTTTACGTCCTCAGCACACCCCATCTCACCGGAAGGACGGAAATCAATTCCTTGTAAGATCTCCAAGATTTCCTTATCTGCTATAAGAGCAGCACTAGAATTGTGAAGCTGGCCCACCGGAGACTTCCCATCAGCATCCTCGGAATAGTTTACTGAGCTTTGGAGCACAGTGTGTTGAGGTCGTGCTTCTCAATGGCTGCATTTCCATTACAAATGTGCGCAATGTTCTATAGTCTGACGATGTCGAAAAATATTACCATTTTGCAATTGCGGCGTTTCCACCAAATAAGAAAGTAAATGAAAATAACATGCGATCGAGCTTGTTCACACCATAAGTTACGTTTCAGCCTTTGCTTGAGGTGGCTTTTGAATTTTGCGAAAAAGCACGAATGAGCAGAAAAGCGAGATGGAAGCACATTTGCTGATTTATTTGTAAATAGTTGAAAATATTGTACATTTGGCAGAAAAAGAAAGATATTTGTTTTGTGGTTTTAGTGGGGGTTTTTGAGGATGCAGGTACTTTCATCCTGGCGATTTCGTCCTACGCGACAAAAACGTTCCCACGTCACTGCATTAACGAACGGCAGCTTAGAGGATTATCATCCGTTTAGCAAGACTGCACCATGTAAACTTGAGATCTACTCAAGGTTAGGAAAAGAGTTGGACTGGCAAAAGAGTGTCGGAGGTTTGTTTGGAAAAGCTCGCGCGAATATGACAGCAGCTTCTGACGTTTTTCTGAGAACAAAAGATCAAGAGCGAGCAGCTGTTGGCAGTGGGACCTCTAACTGTGTCCTTGTGTTGCGCTGAAAATGACTTCAGCTCCAAGCGGCAAGAAATCCCACTGTTGCTGTTTGTGTCATGGCAACATGACAATTTGCTTTTACAAGTTTCAAAAAAACTGCTTTTGCACATTACGGCTCTGCCTGGCATTTGATTTATGCGAGAAAACGGGCTCCGTCCGTCGGCTGCGAGGACGAACATTCACACCTGCGAGCGGTTTACCTGAAGGAGTTGCACTGTCTGGAACCGTAAAATATTTTCATACAAGTGACGCAAGTACCACGTCGATAAATACTAGGTTTCTGCTGTAGCATCATCAGATCAGGAATAAAAGTGTGCGCTTGTGTATTTTTACTTCTTTTTTTGTTGTTGTTGTTGCTCAAAATACTAGCAGCTAGCCTTTTGAACCTTTTGTTGCTCAAAAGGCTCAAGCTCAAAATACAAAGAAATAGTTTTTGGGATATTTTTCTGTAGATGGTTAAAGCTGCAGTTCACAAAATATGCTTTTGCATGTTTACGAAAATTACCACTATGTGTTGACAGTTTGTACGTACTGTTCACATCTTGTTTACCACAACAGAGTCTGCCATGAATGCTAAGGCTCGACTGCACAAACAGTTTTGAGCCATTAGCACATTTAGCACCACGTACACAAGGTTGATTTGACAGCGCTAAGACCCTCCCCCTGGTTCTGATTGGTCGTTTTTGACTGGGAACGGTGCATTTTCTTTTCACAGAATATCTGTCTGATACTATATGCTCACAACATGGTGACAGTTTTAACAAATATGTAAAAAAAAAAACATGATTTTATAAAAATTACATGTTGTGGTTTCAACAAGTTCCACAAAACTCTTTAAGTCGTTTGCAGGCTCAGTCTCCTGACCAAGACTTTTTCAGTCTTTTGTTATGTTGTAAAAAAATGAACCAAATCCTATCCATTTCTACTTTGTGACTGTTTGAAGGGTAGTTTTATTATTGAAACTCTCAATTGTTAAAACATAGTAAGAGATTTCTCACTAAGAATGACATAAAAATTCAATATGGCTGCCAAGCAAAAAAAAGTTGTTTTTTTTTGTTTTGCTTTTTTTTTGCAAAACATTAAAAATAATGTTCAGATATTTTTCTCTCAATGAATCTATCACACATTAAGAACTATAAAGCACTTTTTTTTTCCTGAACATGCTGCAAGATTAACTTAAACTATAAAGAGTCTTTAGTCCATTTAGAAAAACCTTTAAACCTGGAAAACTTTGAACTGGAATGCCGTTGAGTTTTACGTCATTCCCAGATGTGAGTTTCCGTTTTATGTTTGTTGCCGTGTTGTCTGAACAACTCGCTGTGGGTTCTTGATGTCTTGTCGACTTGACTTCACATCAAAAGGTGCTTCTGTGGCTTGAAGATCTGGACTGTTTTGTCTTTTGTTTCCCGGTCACAGTTTCCCCATTATTGATAACTGGAACCAACATTTCTCCTGATAAACCTCCACAGGCAGCTCAAGTATCATCTTGAGAAGCACGACTCCTCCACGCCGCCTCTTCACGCCCATCCGCGAACACATATGGACGACTGAAACGGAAAGAATTTCCTTCTCAGCACTTTCCTTGACCTTATTTGCGATAGGAAACGATGAGATTCTTTTTGTGCTGGCTTCACTCCCAGACTTGTACGACTGAACAAAACAGTTCGTTTAGGCTTCAAGAATGAAAGCGCAACGGGGCCCAAAAAAAAAAAAAGAAAAAAAAAAAATCCACCTGAAGGTTTTCAGTCAAACAAAAAAAAAACTTTTACACATCATATAGAATTTTTTTTATTCCTTTCAGTGTGAATTCTTATGAATCTGTGCAGAGGGGCAAACTGAGCCTTTTTTAGTATTCTGTGCCCTTTTGGTCTTCAGCCTCGTGGCTATCCCCTGTCTTGAGACGAGTCTCTCTCTCTCTCTGTCTCTCTCTCTGTCTCTCTGTCTCTCTCTCTCTCCCTCCTCTCTGTCGAGTCTCTTTGTAGCCTCTAAAAGTGCTCGTCTCCCTCTGAACCCGCCACTGTTTGCCTCGGCTTTGATGTGAGTCGGGGAGAAGGCAGTGAGTTCTCACCTGTCAGCTTTCATGGCTCCCTGAAGGTTGACTTTGAGCCGGTGTCTGTTAAATTGGGATTGATCGCAACAACAGGAGTCACACATCCCACACACACATACACACACACACACACACACACACACACACACACACACACATATATATATTTATATATAAATATATGGAGTCACACGCACTATGGCGGGGAAAAACAAAACGCTGCATTTCCTGACAGTCGCACAGGGGTTGCTGCCGCACGCTTAAAAGTAACCGTTTTTCATGGCCGGCGAGGCAGTTTGATGTAGCCGTTTGCCATTGTTGTTTTCTTTTTTTTTTTTTTTTTCTTCCCCCTCCACCTTTCCACCGCGAAATGTCAGTCACAGGAGTGAGCCATCGCGCATAGGGGTTTGCTTAATTCGTTGTCAGTTATTTGCTAGAGTGGTTATTATGGAGAATTACGGTGAGGGAATAATATCCCTCATGTCATGCGGCGTCTCCGTCCCCAGCTTCCCGCCGAACTCTGAAGCCAGCAATGTCGCTCCTAAGTCCTGGCTCCTCTCTCAGGAACATGGAGGCTGAATAACAATTTTTAGACGTCATGTTGGAGCAGCTGAGCCTCATGTTCAGACTGAAAATTCAAACCAAACAACTAGAGATAGACAATTATCGTATTTATCGTGATAACTTTCTTGGTTTATTGATGTCACGATAAATTCCAAGCAATGTTAAAAATGGGACTAAAATGCTGTTCTGTCTTTCTTCCACCAGAGCGTCAATAAATATCAGTAAAATCAAAACTAAAGCACCTGGTTACTTCGCAAAACGTAACTTTAAATATTCATTTAATGTTTAATGAAGTATTTCAGTTGGTTAATATAGAAGATTTCTGCGTTGTAGCAAAAATTGCGGTGCAGTATCGAGTTTGAGCTATCTTAGCCACAGCGCTAATGCTAATGCCAAGCAAATAACTACAATATACAGCCTGTCTATTCGTGAATGAACCTGCTTGTGGATTTTTCTGTTGAATGTGATTCCCAAATATTTCCAGAAACTCGTTTATTAGCAGATTTTTGCTGACAAAATATTCAAAGGATGAGCCTAAATACCAACCTGCAATGCTAGTTGACATACTACCGGTTGATACTACCGACTTTGTTGCATAATCAAAAATTCATTCTTCTTTTTTTTGCTTTCATTTTTGGAACATGGAGGACAAACCAGATAACTTCATGACAGAAACAGCATTGAGGAGAAAAGGTTAATCAGATCCTCTACAATCCACAAAACACAAATGACAGCAGCTATGAAATCCTTCTGAAGTTTTTAGATTTAAATATATAGGAGGAACGATTAAGCTGCAAGAATCAGAACCGCTTCGGTTCTGATCTGTTGACGAGGAGATGTTTTTGTTCTCCATTTCATTTGATTAATAACAGGTATTCAATGAGATCTCGCAAATTTAAATATGAAGTATTTGTCTGTCTCGTAAAGTACCTATTGGCGTGTGACTGTCTGGCAGATTAATTACAAAGTTATTATTATGAGCTCACCAAGAACCACTGCAGGAAACGACAGTGAAACCTCCGATGACGTGAGCGCATCTTCCACCATCGCGAAATGTCAACAGAAGCGGTTGGATGATTTCTTTTTTGTCGTTGGTCAAAGACCACAGACCATTTCTCCTGCTAGCGCTAGACTCATACGTTTGCTTATGTTGAATTCACCCAGAATGCACTGCCATTCCGTACAATTCCTATAGTACAATTCCTGTTTTTGGAGCAGTCTCCGGTCCGCATGGCGTTCACATATGCATTTGAACCGCATCAGAGTTTGATAACGCATTCACACTTCCCAAACGAATCTGACTTTTCAGGCAAATGAACTAGATTGAGGCGGACTGAACAAGTGTAGCAGGCACCCTTAGTTTTCCCTAAAATATAGCTAGTATCTCATCCCGTCCTTTTCTTGTGAACCCCACATGACATATCATTTCTTCAGGATATAACGTCACACCCCTGGTGAGAGATGTAGTTCCACCCCGTGTGTTTCTGATTTCGGAGAAGACAAGAAGCAACTGTGACAGAGGTGAGTGTGTTGGCCAAAGGGAGACGACCAACGTAAACACACAGCTGGAGAAAAAAAAAGAAAAAGTTTTAAGGAGCATTGCCAAAGAAAAGAAAAACTCCCTCTATTCTTTGGACGACTTCAAAAGCCATCACTGATCAGGGAGAGAAATTTATTTGGCTGTGGAATCTCAAATAAAGCCTCCTTATCTGCGCTGATAAATGCGTAAGTGGGGAAGGGAGAGCAGGGAGGCAGGGGGGAGGAGAGAGTGCGGCCATTAAAGGAGGGGAAGGGAGGATACGAGAACCCCACCATGGATGCTACTGTCAGCTGTGGGAACCCAGATGAAAGTGGTGCAGTCAGATACCAGCGCCCTTTGATCGTTGCCTTTGTGTGATAAACATCGCGCCATGCCAGGCCCGCTCAATGCGCCGTGCCAGGCCGGCTGTGAAGGTGGAGGGCTTTGAGCGGAGGGGTAGGGGGCTGCAGGGGGGGGGGGCTTCCAGCTCAGCTCATTTTCAGTACCAGCACACGGATAAATTATAATTTATTTTTTTTAAAGTCACTACAGCAAATTGCTTTCTCTTTCTCTTTTCTGATTTTTATCTCTCCACGATCTCCCTGTAAGATTTCTCTCTCTCTCTTTTTTTTTTGTTTAAGATACTCGTTAAAGATGCCGTCTGGGTTGCACCGTTCCAGCCTTGGAGCTCGGGTCCCATTTGAACCAATAATCATCAAGTGTTTGGAATTAAAAGTGTGCTAGGAGAGCATGCTGCGTTCCTCCCCCACCCCCCACCACCACCCATTCCACCACGTGTTGTAATAGTAATACGGCCCATGAATATTTCATATCCGCCACTGCTTTGAAACACTCCAGGTTTGCAACGTTAAGTGTAACAGTGAAGGTATGAGGGAATTCTGCCAGAGTTCAGCCTCTGCATAAAATCCTCAACGCTTCTTACTTTCCACCTTTTCTTGTGCGTGTACGAAGCTGCGCGTGCCACTTCTTTTTCTCGGTGTAAAAGGAACGAGGTCTCTCGGCTCCCCGCTCGAGCGCCTACTGTAACAAAGCCACATGGTGATTTTTATTCGCTTAAAAGAAAAAGAGAGAGAAGATAGGGAGAAAAAAAAGAAAGAGGAACAGGATTACGCCGGCGTTTGGTGTCGGCGCGAAGCTAAAGCGTGCGTCGAGTTGGAGGTCGGGAGAAAGAAAATGCCAGGCGTGTGTGGGAAGTGGTTTTTGGCAGGGTTGGAAATTAATGATCTCAACATGTGCTGTATTTGGACGAGGGGAATCGTCAGGAAGAAAAGTGCAGACAAAAGCACTTGCAGTACAGCCGCGCAGAGGCCACAGATGGCGAAACCGCAACGGACAGAAGTTGCGAAGAGAACTCGTGATGGGAAATATGTTCTTTTGTTTCTGCAAAAAGACTTCCAACGGCGATTTCATTCAGAATCCCGAGTCGAGCGCCGTCAAACGGTCTCGACGCATCGCGGCGACGTCTTCCAGCCCGTCGTGCTACTTGCTCGACGCGACGTTGCCGAGGCGGCGCGCGCTTCACGCAGATGGCCGGTTTATGAATATGTGGCCTCGGGTTTCGGGTTGATGATGCGTGGTGGAGCAGAAATAAAAGGGCCCTCTGCCGGATAAACACAGAGACTTTATTGTCTTAAAGGGGTGGAGACAGCGATGGATTGTTCGCGTTGGAACAACTCGCGAACCCGCGCATGTAGCAAACGAGGAGGTCACGTCAAGGTGACGCATGTGGTCGCAATCTGTGCAACTCTGCATCGGAGGCAGTCGGAGGTTTAAAGTCGAGTGTTTTTCCATTCGTCAAAAATCTTTATACCGCAAATTGTGGAATTTTCTTATCGGGACTTTTTTCTCTCATTTTTACACCCAAAGAACTCAGACTCAACAGAGTGCGGCTTTAAAATGCATTTAATTAGAGATTGGACACGGTGACTTTTATTTGACAATTGGCTAACTCACAGCACAAAAGAGGAATTTCAACTCAATAATAATTTTTTTTTCTTTTTTTTAAAATGGAGCCGTTTTCTGTGTTTTACCGATAAAATAGACGTTTTTCAGAATAGGCGACACGCTGCTGATTGCTGAGATTACCATCACAAAAAAAGCTGCAAAGCATGAAAAAAGAATATAACTAAGTGGCAATTAAATTGATTAATGAGTCCTTAAAGGGACAGTACAGGAATTTTGAAGAGAGGCTCACTTAAAACTATGTAAATAAAACATAAGAGGAGATATTAAACATTTTCAGTTTTTGAGACTTCTCGAGTGTTTAAATAAACAGAGTTAAAGTTAAAAGCCAATGCACTACAGTAGGACTGTAGAGAAATACTTTGAGAAGTTTTTGCTGTTTTGAACATTTTTGGTTATTTTGTAACTTGTGTTTATAAAACCGTAAAAGTTTGGGCTCCCACTTCGTTGTCCAATTGTGTGAATGCTGATCACTTTGATCTATCCGAATGTTATCTGTTACAGACTGATTCATCGTCCAGAACTGTCTAACCTGGATGTAAGTTTAAAAGAAAAGACAGGAAAAGGTTTATCTATAAACTACAACGGCATGTAAGGTCCATTGTAGATAGAAAAAATTACATTTCCAAATCTCAGAAAATTTCCAAAAACGTCTAAAAAAAATTTGAAAAAAAAATTCTGAAATTTGGAGAATTAAGCTCAGAAATGTTCGAGAAAAAAAAACTTGGAAATTTGAGTCTTGAAAGTAAAAAAAAAAAAAAAGTACATTTTTGAAGCTGAAATTTTAGACTTTTCGTTTTTATTATAGGCATTTTTGTTCTTGAAAATTTCTGAGATGAATCCAAAAACTTCTGCACTTATTCTTTCTATGTACAGTCGTCCCAACCTGGCATCGTAAAAAACAAACAAAAACACTCCTAACTTAAAAACTGAACCTTTAATCTATCCCTGGATTTTTTTTTCTACACCTTGCAGCTTTAAAGGAACAATAAATCCACACGCCGCTGACATTCCACAAACATCTCTGCAATTGTACGCACCAATCAGAGCTCCTTTAAGACAATCGCAAAACACAGAAAGAGATATCAAGTGTGTCAAAGTTTGAAGGGGGTTTGGGTTGGGGGGGTTGGGGGGATGTCAGAGCACGCAGAGCGTATCCAACATTGTCATTGCGGCTCGCCTGTCTGCCTGTGGAGAACACGCGCTGTTGACAAGAGGTGAGCGCCGGCTCCTCTTCGCATCAGTTTTGGATCACTACTCTCAATCAAAGCCGGTGGGGCGGGGGCGAGCGTGGGGGGGGCATAGGGGCCCGCATAATGTGACAGAGCCTGTCTCTCTCTTTGGCTTTTGAAGCCTCGGGAAGGGCTCAACGAGAGCAACCCCTGTCAGAAACCTGCCCACAGGCCTAGACACAAAGAGATCCAGGAATGTAAGGAGGCAGATAAACAGCAAAAAAAAAAAAAAGAAAAGTTGGAGACACACCAGCAAACAAAAGAGTAGCAGTAACAGAGGGTGGGAAAGAGGAAAAAAAAAAAAAAAAAAGGGGGGACTGGGGGATGAGAAGAGGAGGACGGGGGAGAGGGGTGGGGGGGGTGGGGGGTTCGATAATCAGCGAAGGAGTGCCATGATGAAGCAGGTAGATGCACGAAAAGCTGCAAAATATCCAGCTTCCACGTGTGATAAGGCTGCACTTTTCATTAGGCGTCCTCTGTGGAACAGCTAAATGTATTTGCAAATAATGGCAGTCAGCTTTAATGACATTATGAGCCATTAAAGAGGAGGGGGGAAAAAAAAAAAAAAAAAAATCTAGTGACTGATCTTATCATCTTCTTGTTTCACATTGATTGCCAGATCTGATATCTTGTTTCATATCTCTGCCCATCTAATGCACTAACAGCTGTGGAAATCCGAGCCGATGTGCATTGTTAACTGTGTTTATTGTGGTTGTGTAATTACAAACTGTATAATGCGCAATCTAATTTATTAGATTAGTGGAAAGGGTTGTAAATCCGTAATTGTGAGACGGGAGGAGGTTCGGCCGCGCCGCTGCTGTTGTAAAACAGTGCCATCTAGTGCACTCCGGGCTGAGGGTGGAGGCGCCGAACAGCAGCTGGCAGCTCGGCGTGGAGGACATGAAGTCAGATCGTTTGCGTCTCCCACAAGCACAGATAAGCAGATTGGAATAATTTATACCGATAAATAATCCACAGAAGCAGCATGCTCAGTTGGGGAAAAAAAAAAATCGGAATCATTATATTTACATTGAAAGTCTAGAAGCAGTTTTTTTTTTTCCTACTATTATTTTGACCTGTAACCCCGACACCATGACTGTTTTGGGGTTTTTTTTGTTTGGACGATGTGCAGCTGCATCTCACGGCATTGCACAGTTCATGATAAGTTGATTGTCACTCAAACATGTTGAATACATATTACTTCTACAATTTGCTGATTTGAAAATCGCCACAAAAAGTTAATGGAGCCAGGTATATTTCATTTTTAACTTTTAATCCTTAAAGATTTCAGATTGTTTTTCTGTATCGGTCACATGTCACACAAAACGTTCCTGAAAGAAAAATGCTTTGTGTCTTTTATTTTTATGATTTGCAAAAGCTGCATTGCAACCTGCTGCTTACGGTTTTGAAAACATTTACCGAAACAGAAAGAAATGATTTTTCCACTTATGCGAAACAACATCAGGACCCAGACAGAGTCATCTGAGGACGCGCTCGAGGAAAGGATGCAGGGACGTCGGAAAAGACTGCACATGTCGCCGCCGCACATTCCTTCGCTTTTACACCACGGAAAAGAAAGCATCGCTCCAGATTCGCCACCGAATCGTACCAAAGATAGAAGCTGGAACATAATCGCAGCCACAATCTGAAAATAAACCCCCTTAAACCGGACCCAGGCTGGACCTCCTTAAGCTCTTTCCTTTTCTGTCGTGGCAAAACGACAAGGAAAATATTAGTCAAACTGGCCGCATGTGTGTAAATGAGATCAAAATGGATTAGGAGCGCTGAAACCTGTTTGAGGCCTTCTGTTCTGAACTTTGCGAGTTTTTCACCCAGAGTCCCAGATGTGAGAGGCAGAACCGGGGAAACTTTGAATCCGATTTCCTCTCTTAAGCCTTTAGCGTAGGTAAAGGCATTACAGGCGATCAAACCTCTTAGCCTCGTCTACTTGCGGGATTTGATGTGCATTACTGACAATGAGAAACGGTCTGCCTGAAACACAATATCTCACATCGCCGAGAGATGGAGGGCGGGGAGGCAGCGCAAAGAGGATATGGAATGACAAGACGGACATTTTGAAATCGTAGTTAATGCGCCCTTCGGGGGATGGGAAGAAAAAAGTTTGTAGCAATTCAATAGAAAAATTACATTTATGGGGAGGGAGGGAAGAACTGTGGTTGAAGGAGTCAAAGGAATGAGAGTACTGACTAAACTCAAGGTACTTGAAACATGATGAACATCTCTTGTTAAAGTAGCATAATTTCTCCCTGAAATTACAAAAATAAGCAAACTTCAGTTTGAGTACATTTAATGAGCAGAGATGAAAATGACT
Organism: Poeciliopsis gracilis; assembly: GCA_911649635.1. Classification (NCBI taxonomy): domain Eukaryota; kingdom Metazoa; phylum Chordata; class Actinopteri; order Cyprinodontiformes; family Poeciliidae; genus Poeciliopsis; species Poeciliopsis gracilis. The sequence goes on along the minus strand of CAJVRI010001102.1, from coordinate 968,614 downwards.
ATAACTCACAATCAGCTGTTACAGTTATATGTTTTGCCTAAACGTGTCTATATGTATGAAATCAACCAGAAGTTGGAGAAATATCCCAAATTGTATCGTGCCACTAGGAGGATGAGAAAGGAGATGAAAAAGTTACCCAAAGTTCACCCCAAGTGACTTAGTCCATGCTTTTATAGAAACAAATTTTTCTTGCATTAAAGAAAATCTGCCTCTAATCTGCATGTGCAGGATCCTGAGTGTATCGAAATCTTGTCCAGAGCGTCTCCAACAACTGGAGTTCATATTTTCTCTGACACTGCATAGTGTTTCCTTTCAAGCCATTAACGTCTTCAGCTCACACTTTAAGTTTAATGGAAAGAGTCGTGACAAAGTGAGCCAGAAGTGGAAAACCACCATAGAAACGGCTCCATTACTCTCATGCTTTCCAATATAGAGCGCTAATAGACACACTCAAAATGAATCTATTTAATGTCCTTTTTTTTTTTTAAGTAATCTATTGAGACCCAGTGGATATGCATACGCTACGGCTTATCAGAAACTTTACGAAACATATTAGTTTCACACCAAAGGTTTTTGTGATCACTGGAGGAAAACGTAGGAAAAAATATTTTTTGGGGGGTAAGTGGTCAGGGAATTAGTAGCGTGGGAAAAACTATCACCTTGTTTTACGCTTTGTGTCGTTCAGAGGGTCTGGTCTCTCAGCCATTGAATAGCAATTGCTCCCTTAATTTTGTTGAGGTTTTAAATTTTACCCAATCACTTTCATTTGGCTGTGATGTGCGAAACGCAGCAGCAGTTCTACTCTCTGAAGCTCACCGGAAACGGCCCGAGCTGCAAACAGCCATTCCCCACTGCGAGGACAGAAGTACTGAGCCAAATCAGGTGGCTGTCAATGTAAATTCCATATTAATATTGAATGGGAAACGTGGCCAACATGGACGGAACGTCTTCGTTCACTTCCCTTGCTGCCGTTGCTAAAACTACAGTCTGATTGTAATTCTAAAACAGCGCAGAGAATCAATGTCATCCTTCACAATTCTCCATTAGCTGATTTGCCTGGTATGAAATCTGCTGGGGGAATCCAAGTAGATGGGAGAAAGTCCAGTCTGTCTGTAAAGCGCGAACTTATGCAGGAAAGCAGTGGCCAGGGAATTAAAGAAATGAAGCAAAGTGTGATTTGTTTGTGTTGTTGAATATTCACAACAACAGATTTTACAGGTTTGGTGTACAAATTTACCACTGATGCTTTTGAAAAAATGCTGTTACAGTTTATTTCTAATTATTTTCCTCTTTTACTAAATGAGAATTTTGAATTGCTGAAAGTGATTTAAAACATTTTTTTAGCTAAAAATACATTACCAATAAATTTGACAAGCAAAAATAAAAGAAAAAGAAAAGTTGACTTAAGTATTTAGATCAATACATTGCAAATGTACAAATAAATACAAAACAGCTAATTCAAAGTTAGATCAGCATTGAATTACGCTAGAATTAGTCTAATATTAGCATAACATATCAACACAAGTTTTACCAAAGTGCTTTGGTTGAAAGTGGCAAGTCATAGGTAAAACCTTTTCGATTCAAAGACTAATAGAGTTCATTAATGAATAAACCCAAAATACAAGGAAAACACATTCTGTCATTATTTGGTTTGCTTGACAAAAATAGAGACATGTTGATTTATTTTTGATATATGCGATAGATCAACATTGTTGACTGCTCTGTGTTTATTTATTGTGTCACTGATGAGTTTGACATTATCCATTCGTATTTATGACTTAGATAATGTGGCACCACCACGTCTAGCAACTTTAAAACCAGTCCAAGCTGTTCAAAAAAGATTCAAAGTGACTTTTCTGGACAGATAAAGGAGTAAACGCAATATATAGGGAAAGTGTTTTGTAAAAAAATATCTTTCATTTAGCTGCATGTTATACTTCACAACATAACCTTCGAGGGTACAGAGCGGACTGCATCCACACGGCTAACGCAATAAATCATTTGATTCGTTTGCCAGAGATGCGCTTTGGAGATATTCCTACGATGGTTTGATCTGTTTTGATTCAAAAAGTCAAATCTGCCGCTGAGTCATCACTTCCCACTTTCCTCTTTGAAACGACGTTAGATTTTTTTCAGCTGAACCCTGGTACAGTAACTGTATTGATATATTTCTAAAGAGCCTTAAATGAAAAGCGAATGGGTGGGGAAGGGTCTGGGGGGGGGGTTGATGTGACTCCGCTGGCCGACACGCTCCGAGACGGAAAGGAAGAAAGATGAACTGAAGCCCGTATTGAGGCGGCTCTCCTGCAATAGACATTTTCACCTCGCCGCATTCAGTCCGCCCTGACTTATCCGTGCCCTTGCTCCCCCCCCCTCCAGTGACATAATTGAGCTTTTCAAAGTGGCGGCACGTTAAAGGCCTTGCGTATTGATATACGCGTTTGAGAGTGACTAAAATTGAAGGCTTTTATTAACAAAAAAGTGGCTCAATTTTTTCTAATCAGGGCAAAGTTAGCGGAGCCGAAAGAAAGCAGATGTTTCCCCCGGACCGGCTTTTCACCTTGTCGGAGGACGTGCCGCCTCCGACATATGGATACGGAACGTGGAAAATGTGTCTCAGAGTCGGGGTGTCAAAGTCAGCTGGGCTACACTTCCTTTCTTTAAATAAACTTTCCTACTGGGACTTCCTTCTCCAAAACGTTGTTTACTTCAAGCCCTGTCTTCTTCCAACCACTTCCTCTTCCTCCCGCTGTGCAGCTGCATGGGTACAACATGTTTTATCTCCGCCTTAGCATCCCAAGCTCGTGCATGCGTCTTTGACCTCCGAGTTACTGATTCCTCGGTAACTCAGGCCGCGTTTGACACCAGACAGATGTTCATCCGGCCAGCCGACATCTGTGACCTCTCTCGCTAAACTAAAACATGCAGTGGATGAAGAACCATCCCCCTGAAAAGTCCTTTTCTTTGTCCCGCCCTCTCCACAGGAAATGTCCTGAGACAGTGGAGACAGGATGTGCCGCGGGGGCAGAACGCTACCAGCTGAGATCAGAGTCTCAGAACGTCCGTATGGATAATCTGTGTTGGGTGCACCGCTTGCCGTCCGAATCAATATCCATCCGTCCTGCACATCTGTTCACGGGGATGCAGGTTACATGGTCGTAAGACTCAAGCTTTTAATTTACTGAAAAAAAAAAAGTGCCAGAAAAAAAAATTGTTACTGTAACATCAGGGATTTTTGTGGTTATGTTTTATTAAAAGGAAAAGAAAAAAGTAGAAGAATATCAGTGCAAAGTTACTTTATTTATGCCCCCATAGACTCATTGCATGTCACTGTTAAGGTGTGTGAATTTCATGCATGTGCACAACGCCGGGGGGGAAAAAAGTCGATTCTTTTACTTGTCATCTACAGCCATGCTGCCGCGGTGCAACTATTCTGTTAACAAAATTAAACCTTGAAATGTACACCTCATTAATTTATTCTGGCTCGCCACGGCAAAGGGAAAAATAACAGAAAGATTGTTAAAGAACAACTTGAGCACTCTCTCTTAGTTTCTTATTCAATGTACCAGCTGCGCTGCAGGTAGACTCGTTACCATGTCAACTGACAACAACGCCACCAATGCATCAGGATTCAACGCCAGGAAACGCAAACATTTCCCACGCAAAGAACAGAACATTCAGACTGTTACAGTTTTATATTTTCAGCCTGGATTATTATTTTGGGATTATTAATAAGAGTGGATTAGCTACTATTGTATAGCCGGCTAAATTAAATGCTCACATTACATTTCAATTACTACAAATACAACAATACCTTAATGGAACATTGTTATTACTGCATTAACATTTGAACCTCGTTGACAGTTATCTATTTTTCTTTTTAAAGAAAATGATTTATGTTATTCTGTTTTTGACATGTTGTCATTTCCACAGATTTATAGTAGGAGTTGATGGGAATTAATTTGATCTAAAGTCATTAAAGTGTCAAATTATGTGCGCCTGGACAGCTATTTTACTCCAAAATTGTATTTTTTCTATTACAAATGAAGGGAAATCGCTAATGTTCGTAAATCATTTTTGATTCTCATTTAATGTCTCCATTTGTTCAGCAGCTTTCAGGTCAGGACAAACCCTCCCCATCTGTTAGCAGCCTGGCTCAGATTGCACTATAAATACTTGGTGCCAAAATAAGTTCCAACTATCAGTGTAATTATGCTTGGATGTCATTAAAAAGAAACAGAGAGAGCATGCTTTAATGCTTTTATTGCTTCCTCACAGGTCTGTTTTTTTATGTGCTGCGAAATTAGGAGTGTGTAAATAGTAAAAATAATTGTTCAGAGTGACGCGATGGCTTGTCTGACGGAGCTACTTTTCCCTCTCGACCTCTGGAGTCCAGAGGTTAATGAGATCATTAGCATTCTGCCGGGGCTTGCCCGCCGTCTCTTTCCCGGCAGGATTTGGACTCTGCTCTGAGGCTGACTAAGCCAAGGACTTAACACCGGGCAAGGCTGAGCACAGTGTGTGTAAGAGAGAGAGAGAGAGAGGTGGGTGTTTGTGTAGTCATCCCGAAAGTCTTAGATGATACTGGTACTGTGAGTCAGATGCTGAGAGTGAAGGGAATAGGATGAGAAAAGCAGATCGGACACTGGAGGGGAGCGGTGGTAAGGCAGGACGTGTTAAGTGGTGACTGGATCCGTTACTCAGAGGGAGAGTCCATTACCAAGGGACATGTGCACACAAACACATTACGTTTCTCTGTCTTTACCATGACTTCCATTTATTTGTACAGCTGAACCCTAAGCATAACCTAAAGTAAATTCATACTTTAATCCTAACCTTTAACCCAAAAACATTTCTTCAGCATTAGGTCCTTAAAATGTATTATTGTGTATCAAAATTGTTAGAATGTATCAAATACAAAACCACACACACACACACGTCTGTTTTTCTACTCATTTTAGGACTTTCATTCATGTTAGTAACTTCATGCTTAACCAAGACATGTTCCTTTACCGTCACCATTACTAAGGTCAGGGTTATCTATTAACAACCCTAACCAAAATCTAATTCACACCATTCCTCTAAACATAACCAACCATAAGCAAGAGTTTTTAGGGTTTTTAGCACCAGGCTTCGGTCCCCATAAGGTTCACTGGTGTTCTGATGGTTAGTAAATGTTGCAGAAATGGCCCTGAATAGCTAAACAAGCACACATATGCAGAGACTAAAGACTGAATGCACATGTCTTTCAACAGTTTGTGAACTTTGGCACAGACCCGATTCCAGAACTACATCTGGAATTGTTATCTCAAGAGCAATCGGGTTGTAAAATGACTCTTCATGTCTTCAGTCAGTAAGCAAAAAACTGGTCAAATATTAAAATGAGTGTATGATATGGTAAATCAAAGGAAAAGCCAGGAAATCAAACATAAATCAGCATAAACACCTGCAAAAGTATTCATACTACGCTTAGGGTTTTAAATTTGCCCGCATTGGAGTTGGAAATGTAATTTTACTTAGTGATTTTATATGATGAAACAACACTAAACAGTGCATAAAAAAATTATAGAATGAATTTTTGTTCATTCTAACCAACCAACAGGTAAAAATATACAGGAACCAGATATTCATATATTATGTATAAATATCTGGTTTCAACAGCATTCCCTTAATACAAGCGCTTAAGATTACATTACATCTAAGCTTTGTCATATCAAACGCTGGTTTTTGCCTCTCTGCAGTTTTGCAACGATGCTGTTTCACCAGTTTCCCAAGAAGTCTCTAAATGTTTTAGGAACTAGACACTCCTTCCAGTGTGGTTTCAGATCTATCTTGGTGTAAATAAACAGTGCGCAGCGGGCTAGCTGTTCTCTGAAGGGCGCTCCACTGACTCAGTGTTATTCTGCTGCTGTTGCTATAGTTGCAGAAACTCCTAGCACTGATGGAAACAGCAGTCTACAGCCTCCTGCTCCCTGTCATTTCCCTTGCCCTAATTGCTTTCAGTTGCTGTTTTGTTTTTGTGTGTGTTTGTGTGTTCTTCCAAAGCAGCAGAGGCAAAAAAAACCCAGTTATGTAACCATGGCTATAGCTTTGTGTCCAGGGCCGGATTTGAAAGGATGTGGGTTCTTGGGATGGAGCCAGTTTTGATGCCCTTTCCACTAAGAAAACAAATTCCTTTACTAATACAAATTACACAACATTAATAGGTGTTGCATAATCGGCCTGTAGTAGAGGAGAGTGAATTGATCTGGTACTGATACCAGATCAGTATCGGATCGATACTATGTGATCAGCTTGATGCTTAAGTTTCAGACTATATCTTGAAATATCTTTCTTTTCTTTTTATTATTGTAATTTCTCAACTCTACCAAAAAAAGATTGACTTTTGATTTGCTCTAAAATGATAGCTTTTTTGGACTTTGGAATAATTTTTGCTTTTCTGCCATTAATGCTTTTCATGTTAACGTGCTATAAAAATAAATAAATAAATAAATAAATAAAAATTGTGGATTGTAGACAATAAAGTCTGGCCTAATTCTCATGTTTGAATAAAATAATGAAAAAGGACTTCACAATACCCCCTCATAAAAATCACAAAATAATACAACTCAAATCATTTTGGCATATGAATTTTATACAACGTAAAATGCTTGCAAAACACCTTCATCAAAAAAAAAAAAAAAAAGAAAGAAAAAATGTTTTTTTTGTAGGACTACAGCCCTTAAGTCTGGCCCAGCTTGTGAATCAATAATCAACTCTCACTTCTTATAAGTGCCTAAGTACTTATAAGATAGAAGTACTTAAGTATATTTAATACATATCGGTGAGCAGCTTCCAGGATCTTAGAGGGAACGAGGGAAAACACCAGAAGCTAATCTCTTGGTCTGTTGTCATATGTCTGGAAAAAGAACAGACTCTGTGACTCAGGAGCCCCCGCCCCTCTCCCCCTTTAAACAGATGACTCTGTTGGTAATGTCAACACCTTAACTGGGCAGTAGAGGAAGAGGAGTGTGGCAGCGGGAGTTTTGGGGGCTAGGGGGGCTGTGGAAGTGATTTTCCACGTGGGTGAGTCGCACTTCAGACATGGACTGAAATTCAAGGTGGCAGAGTGCAAGCTGAGGCGCTCGCAGCAGCGCGCCACTTCTTGCACAATGTGAGTATGTCACACCTCTGTGCCAGAATGTTGGGCTGACCCAAATATAACATGCTGGGTTCCCCACCTCTCCGATGCTGAGTGTTAACACAGAAGTAATCTGACTGGAACCGGGTCAAGGGAAATGTAGAGGGGAGAGAGAGAGAGAGAGAGAGAAAAAGAAAAAGGGAAAATCAAACATCTTGAACAAAAGAGAAAGAAGAAGAAGAAAGTTGTTATAAATGTTTCATTTAGATCTGCAAATGGTCTCTGGCTAACCCTTCATTTTGAATTTGCAATAAGTGAAAAGGCACGCGTTACTTTTGTGCGATTTCAGTCTGGTTCGGGCCGAGGCGCTCGATGCTCGTATTAATTTCCATGTCAAGTTGATAAAAGCATTCAGGAAGAAAAGTGACAGCGAAGTCTGCAGCATTAATGTGATCTCATGTCGCAAAGGATCTTGTGAGAACCTGTCCAAAGAGAGACAATACAGCCCTTATAAAAAGTATTCACCCCCTTTAGATGTTTTACCATCTTTATTGTTTTCATAAACCAATCACGATCAACGCAATGTGGCTTTTTTGACTAAACAGCCAAAAAATAAATAAATAAATAATACTAATACAAAAAAAATTGTGCCTTATAGTCCAAGTAAGAACTCATTTCTGCAAACTAACCTTTAGTTTTTACATGAAACTCCCTTCAAGTCAGTGTCAGCACTTGCATGGTAAAATCAATATTGTAGTTTTGCTTTGTAGATTCTCAACTCAAAAATATCTTTAATAATTTCCGGTCAAATGTCTTTTTTTATTTTATTTTATTGTTTGTCATGTTAATATATTATTAAAATATTTTACAGATGCATATAAACTTTGTCAATTTTTTTAACAAATTAATTTAAAGAAGAAATAACAAAAAAAAAAAAACCCCAAAAGACACACCTAATGATTTGTCAAACGTAAATAAAAGGCATCAATATCGGTATCAGTATCGGTGATACGATACGCTATGTTTATTCGGTATTGGATTGGTAGATCGACAACTTCAAAAGAGATAAAGTATCTAAGTGAATTTAAAAAAATCTGCTTCTGGAATAACTTCTGTCTTTGAAAGATATTATATATAACCAGGAATATCTAAATCAAAATGTCAACACTTGCACCTTTGAAAATTCTCTTCACGTCAGTCCAGTGACAGACAGGTACTCGGCTGTAGCTAATATTAACGCGACCAGTCAATGTCATTCATCCACTCTCTGCAGATAAAAGTCTCTCTTACTTTCCAAAGACTCGTATTCCAACTGCAGCTAAAGACGGCCTCTTGCTTATTTTAATTAGCTTCATGCTTGTAAGGCATGAGCAGTAGCGACAACAAACGAGCTGTACCTGTGTTTTTGGTAAACTGCCGTCTCCTGGTGATTAACATGGAGGTTAATATGCAGCTCTGCACGGAGACAAGCTGCTTACCGTTCACTGCTTTTGCTGACGTGGCTTTTGTTTGGGTGGTTACAGGAATGGACATGATCCAGAGGAAAAACAATAGTGCCAGAGCATCTCACAAAGCGTTCGACGCTGCTGAATACGTAACCCGATCACTGTGTGGAAAAAATCCCCCAAAACAAATAAGGGCCGCAATATCCACATGTCATGTACACCACACATATTGCACCAAGCAATATTGCGCCGTCAAAGCAAATAAAATTCATCTGACAGAGAAATGACCCAATAACATTCCTATCAATCGCAGGCCGTGCTACGCGAACGCTTTAATCACAAAAATTAAAAGGAGAACTTGATGGCCCTCATAAAGCAATGCAATTTCATTTCTAAATGCTCAGTTGATCCTTTCATACGTGAAAAACGATGAAAGAAAGCGGGGACAAGCTAAAAGTAACAGCCCCAGTTATGATGCAGCAGAATACTGTGAAACCTACACCCCCAGTCCCAGGATGCAAGCACTGTTCAGAATGGAAACACACATAATGCAAAGACATGAATTTGCAAAATCCCCATATTTCTTCATGTCTAGACCTAAATAACTTGTTTGGAAGTGCATGGGTTTATGGTGGAAGTTACCAAACAGTTTGACACATTTTTACTTGAGATTATACTGAAAATCTTGAAACACACATTCAAAGCTTTAGCCGCTTTGCCCTGCTCTTTTATGCCACCACTGAGGCAAAATTAATTATAGCAACGCTTACCAGGTAGAATTAAACATGTGGTGCTCATCACCCTACTTTTTTATTCATATGAAGATGAAATATGTGGTTTGCACACATAATGAAAAATTGAATGAAAAATCCATCCAATTAATTGAGGTGTCTTGATTTGTAGCATGTCTTAGCATAGCGTAGCGTAGCTACGAGCAAGGTTAAGCCTCAATATCATTAGCTTGATTTTTTTTATTATTTAAGAAAAAAAAACCTGGCATTAAGTCTTTCACACATCTTGAAAATATTCAAGCACTTTCCTGTCTGGTAAAGAAAGTTTTTAATTGGCTCCTGCTTGATTTTCTTTTTTTTTTTTTTTTTTTTTTTTGGTAGCTGGTGAGAGCTGCGTGTAGCAGCTGTGTTCTCAGCTTTCAGAGCTGATAATTGTCTGTCTCTGCTTGAGAAATTTTCCAACCCATCTGAAAGCTTAAGGAGCATGAAAATCTGTTTCGCAAAAATGCATCTAATAAAGGTGCAGTAACACAATCGATGTGCTGTGTGAAGCAAATTTGAGGGAAAACTATAATATAAAAGGGTTAGGGTTAGTTAGGGAAGTTAATGGAAAAAAAAAACAGCTTAGGCTATAATTATTGCTTCCAAAAACGTTTTTAATACATATTATGTAATCCACAATAGCCGATCCAATACCAATATGTGTATCGGCCTCGATATTGGGAAAAAAAAATCTAGATTGGTTGGATCTATTCAGTTTAAAGCTATACTTTGTGCTCTGAGCAACATCTGGCATGATTATTGATTTCACATTACATTTAAAATTTCTAATCACGCTTTCTGAACCGTTTGAATGGCTTATTGTAGTTTTTTTTTTATTGTTGTTTTTTGTCTGAACAATTTAAAGTTGTTTATACATGTTTGACCAAGCTTAAGAAACTATTGGTGTATTTAAATGTGTTGTACTTGTGCAGGGTTGTCAAATACATTTGTAATTCAGTAGATATATAGATATGTGTTTACAAAAAAAAGGAAATATTTCAAGTCAGTTCAGGATTGTTTTTCTGTATCGGATCGGCATTGGCCGATCCCAAACCTCAGATATGTGTATCGGCAGTGAAATAAAGTGGATCGGTGCAGGCCAGTTGCACAACTCTGAGGGAAGTATAAAAGAAAAGGATTTCATGGGATCCAAATTGCTTATTAGAAAGTGTAGAAAGCATCGGGTGATTAAGTGAAAAATTGAAAACTGCGCCTCCACCGTCTCTTATTAATACCTATTTACCCTCGGCAAACAAAACCGAATCCCGAGCTGCTCTCAGGAAGCAGAGGCATGGAGCAATAATTAGCTGTGGTGCGCGGGGAGAATTTCCCTACGCCGCAGAGATGATCTATAAATGTCCCAAAGATGGCGTCTTCATTAAGGCCCAGGCTTCTGAAAGCACATGCAACCCGGGTGGCCGAGGATCACACTGTTTCCTCTCTGGTGTCTCCCTGATCCTCCATCACTCTCCAATAGTGTCTCTAAATAAAGATTAAAAAGAGATGACACATCCAGCAGGGTGTTTCTTTTTTTTTTTTTCTTGGTCTGTAGGAGTGTTTGTATGTGTGTCCCTGCATGTGAGCCTTCCAATAAACCCACAACCAGCCTCTAGTGAGCTCATCTGATGCAATGGCTTGGACTCATCTTGGACATGGTACTAAATTGAAATTCCTCCATGAGCTCACAGCTCATCTGGACCTGTTTTAGCTCTTGAAGGAAACCCTCCAATTGCTAGAAGGTAATGAAACCGTTCCATACAAAATTATATGCGTCTTAACGAACAGGAAAAGTAATAACAGACCTTGGAATTTTCACATGTCGTCGCTTTACAGCCACAAACCTAAATGTGTTTTATTGGCATTTATTGTTATTGGATGGAAAGTGATGCATTATTGGGAAGAGAAAGAAGAATGTGTTGTTTTCAGTTTTTTGTTGTTTTTTTTTGTTGTTGTTTTTGAAAAATGTGGTGTGCTTTTCAATTCTTGGAAAAAAGATTTTTTTCAGGGTTTTTTTTTTTTATCTGAAAAGTGTGGTGTGCTTTTGAATAATTGGGATGAAAAAAAACATAACCACAACCATATATTTTTCTCTCTTCCCGAAATAATATGAAAAGTGTGACATGCTTTTGAATTTCGTTCATCGCCATGCATAACTGGAAAGAGGAAAATAAATGGAGGTGATTGAAGTGGGGTTTTTTTTGTTTGTTTGTTTTTTTGAGAAAATTTTACGTCTTGTCAAAACGGATCCCATGAATCTCGGTTTAAGTTCGATTCGAGCTACAGACACAACAAACGTAGGATACCGCACATGAGGGAGAAAGTGTTTTTACCATAAGAGACCGTGGCTAAACCTTTGACCTACTCATCAAGTGTAATGGAAGAGCAGCACTGCAAAACCTCACCACAGTAAAACATAGCTGGGAACAAATGCAGGCTTTGCTTTTCAGGATTTTAATAGTGGTGCCGCTTGCCTCTTGCAACACAAGAGGTATCGTTATCGCTCCATCGCATAACGATAGCGTATATTAAAGTTTGTCCTTGTAATGAGAAAAAAAAAAGTTTGTTTTTTTTAAATCATGCCGCTTGAATACCAGCAGTTCCACATGACAGCCTCCTTGCGTTTTACAGAACGCAAAGCTTTCTATAAATAAAAGCCAATTAGTAATGTAAAAAAAAAAAAAACAGAAAACAAAGTGGCGCAACCGTTTAGGGATGTCTAAACGGTTGCGTAGTTTAGACATTTCTGTTTTAATTGATTTAAGCTTTGCAGTAAAATAAAAAGAAAAAAGAAAGAAAAAGTGGGACAGTTCTGTTTTGCAGCAAAAGAACTTAAGCAGAGAGAGTGAGGAAAAAAAGTGGCACTCAGCCTTTTACCTGTCAAGACAATTGAGTTTCACTAATGATGTCATGTGAAAGGATGCAGGGACAAAGCACGGCTGTTTCTGTGTCTGCATCTATGCGAGTGCGCGCGTTTGAGGTGGGAAGTGTTTTTGGGGTTTGCTTTCAAAGAGGACTGGGAGACAATTTGCATAGGATTGATGCACAGCGCAGTCCCAACAGGGGCAATAAAATTCAGTGGTTAAAGCCATGTTTGAGTCCTTTGTAAGCGTTTCACAGTGACGCGCTGTTTCCTCTAAACATCCGCTGCGGCGCTCCCAGCTTGATAGGTGACTGCTTAATACTGGAATAATAGGATGTGCTCCATCGCGCAAAGCAGATACCGGCTCGGGAAGCCCAGTATTTATCAGCATTTGTAGCCAATATCCTTTCGCAAGTCGTGTCTGGTCCTCGCTGGATGCGTTTTTCCACCCTGAGCTGCAGAAGGGCATCCTGTCTGCTTTATTTACTTTGTTTCCTCGACTTTGGCCGACCCTGCAGCATCCTGGCTGCCCAGGAAGCAAGGAGCCTCGAGAATTAGATTAAGATACTGTGTGAAACACTGGTTCATTCCATAATGCCGCATCGACATTGGCAGCTGCCAATAAAATTTATGACATCTTCATCATCATCCCGAGTGGAATGAACAGCCCTGTCAGCTCGCACGGCGGGTGGGGGCGGAGGAGCAGGCGTGGAAACGGGCGGAGGCATGTGCGCCGGCAGTAAATCTTTATTCATAATGCGCGTTCGGCGCAGGAAGCTCTTCGGTTGGGGTTTGGATTAAGGGTGAGTTCACACCATCCCTGTTTAGTCCGCTTTAATCGAACTCTGGTGGGTTCGTCAAGAAAGTCCGCTTCATTTGCGGAGGTGTGAACGCCCAATCGAAGTCTGTTGTCACATGACTCTCGTGATGCAATGAACGTGTTTCCGTTTTGCAAAATACGTTCATTTTGATATGGCTGAAAAGCAAACCTCCTCCTGGAGCAGAAATGTTTTATCGAACACTGGTGTGGTTCCATTGGGCAAGTTTATTTTCTGAATTGCAATTGAATAAATATATGTGGGAATGTTGCTGGTCTTCTTTATAGGTTTTTGTGCCGTTTCCCTCAGTAGTTCATGGTGCAGCGCCACCACAGGTGAGGAGATGATCATGTTTTTCGAACAGTTGTGTAAAAGCGAACCGCAAAAGCTTAAGATGCAACAAATGTCGCAGTTTTGCTCTACCAGACGAGCTTGAGCGAACCAGACTGCCAGGTACGAAAATACCCCAAAAAGCAGCAGTGATGCATATTCCGAGCGAATGCCTCTTGCAGACGTGTCGCCGTGGGAGACAGGGCCACTTCATGACCGACCCCCCTCCCCTCTAAGCTTCGGATCTGCAGAATAGCTTTACATATCCACTCGACCCGTCCGTCTGACACGACCCCAGGGCAAGCCGAGCGAGGACACACAGGCGGGCGGGCTTAACCAAATCTCACGCTGCCTGCCAGAAAAATAGCTGTGCAGGTAATGTGGCCTGCATTCTTTCCACATACACACAGACACACACACACACACACACACCTGCGGACATGCGCAGATACACACACACGCATGCACACACTTTCATCCCGGGTGAATTCCATGGATTTAACAGGGACACTTTGAATCCAGCCAGGGCTCAGATGAAAACAATCTGAGAACATGGCTGCCTGATTATGTACGGTCGGCGAGGGGGAGATTCTCATTCATGTATGCATCTCAGCACGCGCTCTTCTTCATTATATGAGTCTGCCGCTCACTTCCACGCAGACTTCTGAGGAGAGTCTGCCGCAGAGCCCTGCTGCATACCCCAGAACACGTCGCCTCATATGAATCTTTTTCACTGCATTCCTTATGGCGGACACATGGATTCTGCGTCGACCGAAACATAAATCGATGCTGTGTTTTGAAGTTGGCTTTTCAAAACCAAATGAGATTTAGAAACATTGAGTGTTTTGGGGGGGGGGGGTTTGACGGTCATTTTCACACAATTACAGAGAAATTTAACATCGTCACATTTTTTTTTTTGTGTGTGTGTGTGTGTGTGTGTGTGTGTGTGTGTGTGTGTCCAGTTCAAAAGCAGCTGCTGGTGTTTTGTGGGGAATGTCTCCACCAGTTTTACCCGCCGAGAGATCGAGAGTTTCTTCTGTTTTCCAAACCGATTTTAGCTTTGTTGGATCTGACAGATGGCTTCGGTGGGATTTAATTGGCCGTCCTAACACACGAATGTGCTTCGATGTAAACATTGCATGGTAGCCGAGGTTGCTGTCCAGCTGACAGGTGAACAACTGCGCTTTGCATCCTCTAACAGACATTTTTCAGGATATTTTTTTTTTTTATTAGTGATAAGAAAGAAAAAAAATCTTACAAAGTATTTTTGACCTAGTTTCTAGTTTGAATTTTTTTTTAGTACACTTGAAATAAGATAAAACTAACTTACAAGTAAAGGTTTTTAGTAAGACAAAGTCAATAATTCCTGGCAGATTATTTCACTTCTAACATGGGAATAATGTCATTTCATGATCTTAAAACTAACTAATTTAACCCTCTTAAAGTTTTATGACAAGATCTCTTCCAAATGCATGAAAGACGAAAGAATCAGGCACTTGAAACTGAACTTTAAACCAAGTACATTTGAACGCAATGACTGACTTTGGAACCCATAAACAAATCAGTCGTGCATGTAAATCAGAGCGAGAGCAGAAAAGCAAATAAATGAGACGTTTGCTTTGGGAGGATGGGATGTGTTGTTTGAAATAAGGTAAAAAAAAGAGAAAAAAAAGAAAAGAAGAAGAATATGACAAACTCAATATAAGCAGCAATAAGAAGCAATATTTCCACCACATAAAAGACCAAAACAGGCGGAGGGGGAGGCGAGGTCACGAAGGAGTCCGTCTTCTGCTTTTGTCCGGACGCAGCGATGCAAGACAATCTGCGCTCACGGAGGTCAGAAGTTAATGAAATTCCTGTGTTCATTTAAATAGTCATTTAGGCAGTACACTTTGCTCCATACAAACCGGCCATAAATCATCCTAATTTAATAAATGTAGGAATAATGATGAGACGTCCAGCGAAGACGCTTACTCTCAGACCGCCGTCCCGCTGCAATCGTCGCGGCGTAAAACAGGAAAGACGTCAGATGGCATTTAAGCGGCGATGCATCACACCTAACCGGGTCAGATCCTACCTGAGGATGGCGCTGTGCTCTTCCTTCTTCATGTGGAAGGTTTTGTGTATTTAAAAACTTAAATAACACTTTTCTTTTTTTATTATTATTATTATTTTAAGCTAACTGCATTTGATTCCAGATCAAGCAGGTTTTTTTTTTAATTATTATTATTATTTTTTTTTTTTTACTTTTTGGTTGTTGTCTTTCTTTGATTATTCAGCTTATTTTCCCCCATCCAAAAATGAAAAAAAATAAATAAATAAAAAATCTAATGAAATAATCAGCCAAGTAACAATTTGGATGCATTAGCAGATAGCCAGGGTTGGCCAAGATCTATATTTTACAAGCTCTATATTTCCAGAGGGAGGCGTTAATGAAGTGTGAAGGAGACAATCTGGCGTTGTAGGAAGCCCTGGTGAATATGAATTTGGTTTGTGAGCTAAAAAGGGTCAGATAGTTCAGGGGAACTATATAAAAAATAAAAAAAAACACAACTATAACCAGAGACTTTATGGAGCAGCAATGATTATGATTTTCACCTGCTGCGCCTTTCAAAATGTTCCACATGGTTTACATTTACGACCCCAAACCAGTAGATTTTCTTTGGATTTCGCATGAAACAAAGTCAAGTAATCTGACCCTTTACTTCAGTATCTCTAAATAAATTGCACTGCAACCAGAAACCACCTTATCAGTGAATACACTCTAGCTGCATGGCATTTGAACCTGTGGAGACGTCTGAGGAAGGATGAGCCTGAAAAACAACGTTGAGAATCATGTTGAAATCGTCGTCGTCAAAGTCTGTAAAAGAGCTCCGCTTCGTTAGAAAGCACATAAGTTGGACTTAAATATGTTCATCACAGGCCTTACATTTTGTCGTTGCAAAACCAGCCATGTATTTTCTTAAAAGTGTAGGTTTATTTTCTCGCTGAACTTTTCCGTCTAGTTAAAGTTTGACGTCCTCATCCCGTTCCGTGATTGGAAGCTCGCGGCTAATCCAGCCTGCTTTTCCAGCTAGAAAAACCTAGCTAGCGCGATCATAATCGAGTGCAGATTTTGTCTCCGGTTGGCTCGTCACATTTGTCCGTTTTCGCCACCTCTGTTGCCAGCCCACACGAGGCGAGCTCGTCTTTCACCTTTTTAATGTCCTTTTCTCCGGGTTGTTTTCCTGCAGCCACTGAACCAGAGAGCAATAAAGAGACAATAACTAAACATGAATGTGTGACATGCGTGCGATGCTCGATTGTAATTCAGCGGGATCCCTCGGCCCTCGTTATTTCAATCTCAAGTCTCATCCGACGCGGCTTGAGAAAAACTTTAAACTTCTGATTTCTGCGATCCGAACCCTGATGCATCAGAGAAGAAGCTTTGTAAACAACGTTGAAGGCTGCAAAATTACAGGTTATGAAAAGAGTCCTTCATTTAGAGAAGCAGCCAAAATGCTAAAGGAGGAGGCAGAGAAATCCACAGCACAGGCGAGAGACTCTACGGACGCAGCAACTGTCGGCTCTGCACTCCACAAATCTGCTCTTTATAGATGACCTGCAGGAGGAAATCCAACGTTGAAACGCTCATAAAGAGGTCAGGTGGACAACAAACCTCTGCCTGCATCCCTCTGTAATGATGAAAGAATTTTCCTGGATTTAGAGTGAAACAAATCCAGGCCCCACAATCCATTTGAATCTTGGATTCACAAAAGTTGAAACAATTAAAATCCCAATAAATTGTGTTTGAGGTTTTTGCTTGTAAGGCGCAAAAGTTCAAGGATGACGTGAGGACGTGCCATGTTGATATCAGGAAATCACCAATCAGAAACAGCAATCCGACGTTTCTGCATGTATCTGTTTATGTTGCAGTCAAACATCGTCCATTTCAGTTTCTTTTTTTTTTTTTTTTAACAATCTAGCGCCCCCTCATGGTTGAAAGCTATATTACCTCAAATGAACCTTCTGAGATTGCATTGACAGCAAAGCCAGCGTTACATAGTTGAAGACGTTCAGCACAGTGTTCGTGCTGATTTGCCCGGGCCCTTGTTGAAACGTACGGGCCCCAACCCCCCTCCTCTAAGCCGCTCTGCCGTGAGAAAAACGGCCCGTTTGTTTGACACGACGACAGGAATCGCCGCTGTAAGCACGGACGGAAGTGGAAAAACATCCAGCACGAAGGCAGATCAATGAAATCGGTTTGACTTTCAAGCCTCCAAAATGCCAGAGTACAAAAAGCAGCATTTCTGTGTGGCCTATCAGAACCCGCTGATTCTTTCTGACATTTCCCTGCACTATGTAAATGTCCCCCGGCAATCTGATTCAAACAAATGTCATGAGCTAAACAACAACTGGACGGACATTTTGTTTTTACGTCTTTTTGTCTCCTGTGTTTTTTTTTTTTCTTCTTCTCATCTTTGTCTCCCAGAAAGTAGGTTGATGGTGGAATAAAAACCTGCAGACAGGTGTGACATTTTTCTTCCCTTTGTTGTGTAAGAAAGAAAGAAAGAAAGAAAAAAGAAGTCGTTCATTATGCAGAAGTGAGGTTCGTCCACGCAGTGTGGCGTTTTCGTCAAGCTGAGAAAGCAGACCTGGCTCGGCGAAAACGTTTGTTTGTTTGTTTGTTTGTTTGTTTGTTTGTTTGTTTGTTTGTTTGTTTGTTTGTTTGTTTGTTTGTAGGCGGGTGGGCTTTCTACCCCGCTGTAAAAAGCTCAAAGCTTTTTGTTTTGTTTCGTGTCTCTTCTGCTGCTACTGCTGTGGGGGGGTTTCAGCAGACCCCGAGGCCAGACCGGACGAACTGCGGAGAGCTGACACCGGTTTGGCCCCAGTTTACCGCAGAGGCCCTGCGAGTGCGGCGGAATGACAAGGAGCTAAATCCAGGCGGAGGCTTCGGGAGCTCTGGCGTGCCGACACGAATCACACCGTCCTGGCACCGAAAGCCTCCCCCCAGGAGGGCTAATTACTGGTCCGGTTTGACAAACGGGGCATCAGGGCATTAATCATTCTGTACAAAAACGTTGGCATGCATCCCATTTAAGATGTTGTGGAGCGAATCCTCTGGTTTCTAGATGTGAAAAGGTAAAGGCAGGGGAGACTTGTGAGAGTGAGGAAATATGCTTCTTTGAGTTAGAACTGCACACAGAAACCACTCTACATGTTTGTTCTGCTGCTGCTTCCTCCAGCTTTATCTTGCTGACAGCGCCACCAAGTGGTGAAGACCCCAAATGCCCAATTCATACAATAATAAGGATTTTTTTTTTTTTTTTTTTTGCCAAAAGTTATTCTTTTGGCCTACATCATCTTTCGACAAACAAGAAGTGGCATTTCTTTTTATGTATTTGTTTTTTTTAAATCACTTTCAGGACAGTGGCTACATCTGTTGCATTTTGGTGAATGTTTTCAAATCCTTCTTGCCAATTGTCATATTGCAATTAAAAACAAAAAATGCGATGCAGTAAAATCAAAGAGAAGTAAACAACATGTTAACGATTTTTTTCTTTATCACACATTATCAACCACATTTTAAGACCAAAGATAAGCCGCATGAGACATCTTTTGAGTTATGATCTCAATTATTTGGGTCTCCGTCGGCATGGGGAGGGTAACAAAAGATCGACGGGATTCCAGGGAAACCGCAGTTCATTTTCCACAAGAGCAGAAACCATGGAACAGCGGCGGACCTTCTTTCCCAGGAGGGGCCTGGAAAAACTCATGGAGGGTCACAAAAGAATCCAAAACAACTAAACTTCTGCAGGCTTTACTCGCCTCAGTTAAGGTCGGTGTTTATGATCCAACAACTGGAAAGAGTTGCGGAAAAATGTCCTCAATAGGGGAGTTTCACACTTGCCAGAAAATCCAAACTGATGACTGAAGACTTTTGGGAAAATATTCAGTGGAGTGATGAGGTAGAGCGTCATACTACAGATTTATATATACATTTTATTCTGTAGAGAAAAAAACAACAACAATACAGTCATCCCCGACTGGATCCCCGCATCCGACTTGCATCCATCCCCGACTGTCTGAAGAAACCAGTGATGAAGATTCCTGGAATTGCTTATTTAAAGTCTCAACTTGGACGCAGTTGAGCTGCTGCGGCATGACCGTGAAAAATGCCGGTTCACGGATGAAAAACCTCCAATTACCACCATTACAACAATTCTGCAAAGAAAATTGGCCAAAAATCTGCTCGGCAGTAATGGAAAAACTCAGAGCCAGTTATCTCGATGGCAGCTGTTGTCACCAAGGGTGGCACAACTACTGATTAGGAGAAGGTGGTGATTAGATTCTCAGGTGGAGTGCAGGTTGGTTCGGATAGCTTTTTTTTGTTTGTTTGTTTTTTTGCATTGCAACAAGTTGCCTGCGTCAAATATTGAAATGTGTCTGATAATCTGAAAGACTGGAGTTTTAATTTAACTGTTTAAAAGGCCAGTGTTATGAGTTTTTCAGGCACACAGTGCCGTTTTATAGCACAATCTTCAGTTGTTAAAAATAAGAGGCTATATCGTCACCTTTGTAAAATAATTGCCTGAATCAATCATTTTTCGCCACCTTTTTCTATCTATCTATCTATCTATCTATCTATCTATCTATCTATCTATCTATCTATCTATCTATCTATCTATCTATCTATCTATCTATCTATCTATCTATCTATCTATCTATCTATCTAATCCTTTAACAACATTTTTACCGGTGTTGCACTGAGAAACTGTTTGTATAATGACTTCAGTCTTAGCAGGTGTTTGCTACTTGCTGCTGGCTAGTCTGAAGGGACTGGAGGGGGAAGTTGCGGGGAAGGACTGCACTTTATTATGGACGCTTGGAAGCTGCAGCTCCGCGGAGAAGTTTCATCCTCGAAGGCGGGACTAGGTTGCCATGGGAGACTAAAAAAATTTCTCAAAACGTGCGAAAGAATCAAAGTGACACGTTTTTGACGAGGTAATGACATCACAACATGATGCAAATCTCATAAAATGCACACAATACTAACTCTAAGGTCTTTTGAGTTGAAATCTCCATTATCTAACTGTTATGACTCAATGAAACTTGCCAACCTTTCAAGTTGCGTCCAATAACAAGGTTTAAAACTAATTGTAGCCATTTGTATGTTGAAGCTCCTTCAGTTTTGGATATTGTTGCCTTTTTGCTCTCTCATGCTGTAGCCTCATAAATGATTGAACTCCACTAGAGCAGGAGTGAATAAACGTTGAAGCATCAACCTTGGCCATGTTTAAGACTCTCTCTCTCTCTCTCCTGTGGGACAGTATGAAGAGTTATTGCACACGTTAAAGAGGCGCAGAGGTTCTGTGCTTGTTAGCCTTGCGTGTGCGAGAGCTTTTACTTTTTTAACGCAGTTCTTCAAGTGGCTCTGATTAGCCTGCCGGCAATGTTTTGTTGGACAGTTAAAGCCCTCTCCGTGGTTTATGAGGTCACCGTGTGCAACGCAGGGTCTGGAACCGGATTTCACCGAGCGGCTCGCGGCGAGAGCTTTGATTTCCAACACGAGTGGAAACGTCTCCGCCAAACGTCTTCATCTGCGTAACCGGGGTGGCGTGTCTGGATCCGTGACCGGATCATTAATTTCTGTTCACATCGTCACAAGCCGCTTTGTTTTTTTTTTTTGTTTTTTTTTTGCTTTTCTGCGCTCTCCGTTTGTGATGCCGGAGACAGATACGGTGTTATCTTTAACGAGCAGATTATCAACGTTTTAGCCACCCAGAAAGCCAATTAGCTGATGGAAGTGTACTTTCCTTTTTTTTTTTTTTTTTGTCATATCATGCTGTTTGAAATTTCAGAGTGTAGATGTGGAAGATACACTGCAAACATTGATATGATTTCCAATCAGAAGAATATGTTGGTAAAATGAAAAGTTATTTTAGAGATAAATTTCTCATACTTAGGGCTTAACTTATGGTCTATAGGTGCTTTCAGCTTCAGTTATTTTCTTTCTAAATGTAGAAATTGGACTCATTCAACAATTAATCTTATTTTATTTTCCAGCAAATTTAAACTGAAAGAATCTGTCGGCGTCTGTGGTTCACTCATGTGGCGCAAGGGAACGAAAAACTCCAAGAAGACACGGCCAGACGGCTGTCAGGCGGCGGCGAGAGCACGATGGGAAGGTGGAAACGGGACAAACCGGTGGAACAAAACTCTCTGCAGGAGGGAACAGCGAGGAGGTGAGGATGTTCCCACAGTCGTGTCAGGGGATGCGAGCACTAATGATCTCTCACCAGCTCTTTCAGCTGGCCAACATCTCAGCAGGGAGGAGAGAAACATGTCAGCACACACTACACACACTCCTATCTCTCTCACAAACACAAACACACACAAACACACACACACACACACACACACACACACACAAGAGTCCGGAGAAATGTAGAGATTCAGTCTCAGTTACAGACTCGAAAACCAAACGTATTTGGCTGTGAGTGCTGTATTTATTCACATAATTAAGCTAACTTCTGCTCGACTCTCAAGGTTGTGTCTTTCCCGGCTTTTCCCATTAGGAGCTCCAGCGTCTCCAGTCTGCCGTGACAGCACCTAAAAAGCTCATTAGCAGCAGAAAGAGCAGGGTGGGAGGTGGGTCAAAAAAAAACAAAAAACAAAAAACACATACAGTGTCAGCCGCCGAGACAAGTAGCACAACAGCAAATTGCCGGGTTGCTCGAGTAGATACGTGTTGGGAGCGCAGCCGCGTGTCGGTACCAGGATGGAGGCGGTTGGTCTGAGGCCAGCTCTCCTGCCACCGCCTGTCGCTGAGGATCCAGAGTGTGACAGGCTGTCAGAGCCAGCAGCCCGAGGAACAGTGGTCCTGCCTCCACGTAAACACAGCCCCCGTCTCGGTGCTGATGGGTAATTAGCGGGACGTGGAGTGGGAAGCGACGGACACCATGGAGGCACACACGGTGTCAGAGATGCTCTGAAATGTGACAGATTTTTAGCGTTTCCTCCCTGATAGCGCAGTAGGCTCGGTTTGATTGGGGACCAGAATTGTAGCATTTGTTACACTTTCAGGTGGTACGGTTCCCTTTCACACGGCACCGCGCCAAACGAACCAAACTAATCGAAAAACTTGTTCGCCCAATTGCCTGCACCAAAACTACCGAAGGAAAGGACACAAAAACTTCAGAAACACTTCCTTCTTCATGAAATGTACGTTTCTCTTGTCTGGTGAAAGACCACGAGTCTTTTCTCCAGTAGCTGTAAACATATGTATTGGCTCTGCTGACCGAGAAAGCCCTGCGTTGTTGTAGTCCACTTCCTGCTTTTAGAGCCGTCTCCTGTCCGCCTGCCGTTCACGTTCGCATTCACACCGCACAAGAGTTCACTTCAACCGAACCCAGACACATGTCTTTAGGAGGACCAGAGTTTCTTTTTTTGGTCCACATTAGACCAAAAAAACCCTCCAAAAAACAATTAAAATGGACTAAGTAGGGTTGGTGTGAATGGACATTAAATTGGCACAAACTGGTGTTGGCAGATACAACCAGCATCCGGCTTTGTAGCAGATTCTGTCAATAAAAAAAAAAAAATTCTGATCCAGTCTGCACACAATGTGAAAGCAACTCTTCATTCCTAGGATAAAATAATTAATCCACTGAAATTAATTGCTCTTATGTTACATTTGGTCGTTCCAAACAAACAAAAAAGTCAGTTAATAAACCATCTTTTAGAAAATGCATTTTCTACTTTCGCATATTAACGTCACTATCCAGTTAATATAATTTTGTCAAAAAAGCAGCTATAGTAATTCAGAGCACAATCAAATCACTCATAAAGCCGGACACGTCGAACACATTACAGTATATTCTATTTCTCCACATAGACTTTGAATGTAAACCAGATGCTGAAAACGCGTTTAGTGTAAACGCACCATAACACCAGAGGCACGTGGGAAAATCAATACTTTACGAACAATGACACGTTTCACTTTTTGAGCTCAAAAATCCATTTCAACCAAAAAAAAAAAAAAGAGACCATGATTGGCAGAGACCATGTGCCCGCCGCACACCGGTTAAAAACAACAATTATTGAACATCATCCGTAGAAACGCACTGGTACATCCCATTCAAAGAGCAAAATTAAGAAGCTTGGAGAAACACAACTGCAGCTGGATGTGCTCACTCAGCAGCAGCAGAATTTTATTTATTGTTTTTTTTTAAAAAAAAAAAAAAAAAAAACTATAACCAGCTCAGAGCATGTCGTGCGGTTGGCAGCACAAATCCCTAATCCCCTCTGAGTGACACGTGAACCAGATGTAATGGGACTGAAAACAAGCAATCACGCTGATGCGGCTGATAATGGGTCATTACTGTTCACACTGGCTGCTTTGTCGTTCGCTTGCTCTGACATGTCGGTGTGAAGAACCTATTAGGCGGCGCTGCATCCACAAAGAGCTTCCAAAGTGTGAGCTAAATTCAGCCGCTGTCCTGATCCAGCAGTAACTCCGGTATTAGTGAAGTGTTTTCACCACTGATTGTGATTTTACTACTAGTCCCATCAATACCATCACCACCACCTCTATTACTAATAATAATAGTGCCTTATCTGACCTTGTTGTGCTGTCAAACCCCATATAAAGGGAAGCTAAAATCATCTTCAGCTGACATTAAAGCTATTTACTGTCATTAACCAATCAGAGCAACGATAACTGATAGCTATTTTTGCTCTGATGTGTACTAGTCATCTATTTGATGTATTTCACCTTAATGTGTCAAGCATAGTTCCGCTCTGATGACTTTTGAATGATTTTTTTCAAAGTGTAATATGATGGAAAACCAAATACTTTATACTGATCAATTGATAAAGTCAATTGACGAACTGGTCAATGATTTTCTTCAATATTGGGGACGACTCCGAATTTCACAGTGTGGTTTGTAAAAGATTTCTCTCTGCCATTCAGGATGTTTAAAACAAACAACAACAAAAAACAAAACAAAAACAGACAAACAAAAAAGACAGAGAACCTCCTGGCAGCTTGAGATTCACTCATTGCTTAATTAGCATCCAGGACCCAACGGTTCGACGAGAAAATAAAAGCTGTGCTTCTTAATCCCCTCAAGACTCGGTACGTCTCTCTGCAGCTGGGGTTTTGAGAGAATTGAAAACTCCTGACTAACAGCTTAATGATGAATATTAATATTAATGCTGCACAACTACGGCAGAGACGCTCAAAATGTCTGCTGCCGTGACGGAAGACGGCAGCTCCTCCTCCCGTGGGGGGGGGGACAGGATGGAGGGGTTTCACGGGGGCCGGAGGTTCTGGCCTCCCTTAACAACGGACCTCTGGCAACAAAGTCGTGATGGATGAGCCATGTGAAATGGCGGACGCAGGACGAGCCCCCGGAGGGACATCATTTTCAAAATCGTCTGGCAGGTTTGCAACGAGTCGTGTCTGCGTGAGCGCGTGTGTTTTGGAAATGACTAAAGCAAGTAAAAATGTAACACAAAACTCAACCCGTGGAATTTACTTGCCTTCGTCTTCCCGATGTCCCATTTGTCCAAGTGATTAATGACTGCACTGTTTTCTCATGGAAAAGCACCAAATGTGAATTACTGCGGAGTCGAGATTCCTGATAAAGTTGTCTGTTGGTATAAATCTCATTGCCTTAAAGGACCAGTTCCCATTTTGCTCATTTCCAGTCTTAACATTTACTTAGTCTGTAGTTTTCCACTTCTTTTTATAGGGCGGTGTCCTGCACATTCAAAAAAAATTGTTTTTTCTTTTTACATGTCAATGAAATATTATGTCCCATGCATGTTGATAGCGATGTGACTGAACACCCTTAATTTGGTCAAAACCATTCATCTTTGAGACACAGAACCAGTCTTCTTCCCGGGCAGAAGACGGTTGGACTTTTCCCATCGTTTGCACGCAATTATAAAGAACCGATAAACGCAGAACCTTCGATTGTTCTCAGGGGCGAAACAGACTTGTAACGCGGAACCAATTTCAACATTAACACTTGCGATGGTGTGGATATCGGGTGGAGGAGGAGTTTAATTCAAATTTATCGTGACGACAATAAACCGAAAAATTCCTTTTGCGATTGGAAATGTATCACCATGATAACAGATGCGATAAATACCCTTTAAAATTCCCATGTGAGCCTCTTATCAACTCAATTAACCTATCAGAGGCTTCCAAAGCCATGACATCATCGTCCGGGCTTTGTTTAAAGCGACAGCGCTCATTCTGCTCCAAACCTCTGGGTTGTAAAGACGTGATTAAATAAATCTGACATAATGTCTCTCAAATTCTTCTGGCATTTAGAAAGCACATATAAAGATCTTAGATGGGAAGTAAAAGAAAATCTACATAAATTTACTGTTTTGCATCTCGAGTCTTTTGAGTTATTTCTTCATGTGGGTCAGGAAGTTAAACCCGGGCATGACGCCATCAACCATCCGGGATTTTGTTTCTGCGCAGGAATGAGCGTAGCCCTGAAAGACCCCGACTTCTTCGAGGGAAAAAAAATTGATGTCGAACACATTTAAAAAAAAAAAAAAAAGAAATCATCTCATGGAGCTGACCCTGCTTATATACAGTAGACAAGGAAAAGCCAGGAAAATATCCATCACTTAGCGGCGTTTGCTCCCAGGCCCCAATCGTCTTTTCTCCTCTCACCGCGGAGCCAGACATTCTGCTGTCTCTATAAAAACACTATCCCTGACGCGCCTCTCCCTTCTGGCAAACCTGGAGAGCGCCGGATCCCCAAACAGCATCAATCTGAGCAGAGCTGCTGCTGGACTGCAACAGGTTTTCTCATATTCCCTTCACTTCTTTCTCCCTGCAGGAGCTGGAGGGATGTGAAAATGTTGTGTAAAGCTGTATCCGCCAGGAAAAACCCCTGAGCGTTCAGCAAGCATTTCTCCTTAACTATTGTTAAGAGTGCAAGTGGTCTATTTGGAGGGAACTCATAAGTTTAGACATATAAGCTGAAAAGCTTTCATTTTTTGATTTGCACAATACATGAATTGTCTTGACTTTGTTTTGAATTTCTTTGATTTCTAGTTGGAGTGTTGAGGTGTGTGCGTCACGCTCATAAATGTATAGTGGAGTTAATTCATGTTGACGTACCCGAATTCATTTCAAAGTATGACTGTATCAAATGGATGCATGCCTCAAAATGGCCACTAGGTGATAGCAAAGCCCCACTGTTTCTGGTGTTATTGTTGGATTCAGCAGCCCTTAATCCAGAAGACTTATAAATGTCATTTCAGTCCAGTTCCTTTATAGAGCTAATACCAGTTATTACAGCAGGACGTTTTACGGCAGCTGAACAAACGTGTAAACCGCACAGAAACATGCAGAGAAAGTGAGCTCAGGTTAACCCAGCTCCACATATCTGACCCAAAATAACAAATCAGATTACAAAAAAAAAACAACAACTCAAGGACAAAAATACGACTGGTCAGAGCTATTGGAGGAAATTACCCCTCTACATTTCCTCAAAATGTGAATCACTGGCTCTCTTGCCAAAAACTACACATCCCCTAAGCCTGCTTTTCTCCCTCCCTTTCTGCTCTCAAACCATCTGTGGAAAATTGAGTTACTTTCCATTTGGAGGAGCGAAACGCCAGACCGGAGTGTGTTACACGTTGCACGCAGAGATGAGAGCAGGAGTGCAGCGGCTGCTGGCTGTCACTCTGTGTGATTGAGCATCTCCCGGTCTGGGCTGATCCGAGATAAGCTCCCGCGCTTGGGCGTGCACCGACCAGGGCCCGGGGCCGCGCGCACCTGGAAGCATCGGCCGAATAAAGATCAGCGCAAGGGTCGTGCTTATTTCTTTTAGCGTAGAACCGACGCGGAAACGAAGGGAAGAATTTTGTGGAAAATATATCAGCTGGGGGAAGGAGGGATATTTGTGTTATGAAGTTGCGCAACTTTCCACCAGGAGACGTCTGGTTCTCTTCAGTCTCTTACATTCCTTACCTTCTTTAGCTGAAAATCGTATTGATTGTTGTTGTTTTTTTTAATCGTTGCATGTTCAAAGTTTTCCTGGAGTAAATGTGCTTGTAAACAACTATTTTCATAAAAAGTATGAATACATTCTTGATCATCAAGCAGCAGGAAACATAGTCCAGCACTTACAGTATGTGGTTCTCATGGTTCTACCTTGGAATGGTGCAACTTTTCATTTCACATTTTGCTTGCAGCTTGGAAGTGTTTTGAGTCAGTTCATTAAAAAAATATACAAACTGCATTCGACACATTGGTCAAGTATTACATTTATTTACTTTCACGTTTTGAAAGTGAGGCTCCTAAGTTTGACGGACGACTAACACACTTAATGGTTTAGCTCGTTAAAGTTAGTTAATAATAATGACAATGTTTGCATTATCGTCGTCTCCTGTAGACAAAGTTTCTCTCTGTTCACCGTTTTATCGGTTCCTGTTTTTCTTTCCGTTTTTCCGTCACAGCTTCTGTCGTCTAGTCTGCTTGTTTCTCCGTCTCCTGCTCGTGTTGCTTTCCGTAGGTTGCGTAATAAAATATGGCGCGAGATGGCGCCCCGGTCGGCCTGCGTAAGCGTAGCGTTAGCGCAGTGACACGGATGTTCTTCCTCAGCAACAACCTCAACGACCGTTTCTTGCTATAGTGCACTCTGATGGCACAGGATGCTTTTAAGGCTCAAACTAATCACAGGATGTGTGTCTTGTTTACTATATTTTTTTTTTTTTACATCATATGTAAACGTCAATCTTACATGGTAACTTCACTGTCTTTACAAGAATATAACAAAACCTGCATTGATCTTAATAGTTATTACCAATCTCTACAAAATTGTTCTGCTGTGCGATAAACCGCCGTTAAATTTACAGCTCACCCCATAGATACTGTTTTCAAACCGCTGGTACCCCTGAAGATGTCCTTGAAGAACCCTTTTAATACTTGTAAGTACTCCTGTTAGTAAGAGAGCGAACGCTCGCGTGGCTAGCCTTGCGAGCTCGCCCGCTAAATCCCTGCGTTTTGTCAGCTGACTTTCCCCCCCTCAGGGCGACAGACAAGCTGCAGCGATGATAGGAAAGATTAGCAGCGGCAGGACCGCGCAAACTGCTCGCTGTCGTCCATCTCTTTCACGGGGAGCCCACGGGCAATCGATCACGACTAACCATAATTGAGCAGCGGCTCTGGTCGGAGGAGGATGCTATCCATCACGCTGAGGGTAATGTGACACTCATAACGTTTGCACACAGACTCGGTGGATGGACTCAAATGAAGTGCTCTGTCCTTTGAAGCGCCGGGCTTGACAGGCTAATGATGATGGAGATGAAGGGCTATTAAATCTTCCCGCCGCTCTGTCCTAAACTCAACAAAGTAGGCCTTGGTTCGCTCTGAATGTTGAAAATTTCATTTGATTTGGAGGAACTTTTCGAACCAGTCCTCTGTCGGATGTGATGTCCGTCAGATAGAGGCCTCCTTTCTCTTCTGTTTATGGAAAGTGGTTCTGAAGACGGCCAAGCTCTAGTAAAGGAGGACCGATTCGGTGTTTTCATGGGACGACGCTAAAAAGAAAATCCTTGTTTCCCGTAAGGCCACAGAGAAACACTTGTCTTTTTTAAACCCCAGGCTCCTTTCCTTCGCTCCACAGAGCCACCCGTGAAAAGCCAAGGTGGTACGTTATTATTTCAGCTCATTCTGTCTATTCCAGCTCTATAATTACTCCCTACATGTCATTTAGCTCCCTCTTTTTTTCAAATTACATGTCTGATCCTCTTTCTGGGATAGGGTTTCCCTTGCCGTGTATTTTAATGTACTCTATTTTAAACTGTTGCTCTGTTATTATTTTTCATTTTGGGTTTTTCCTTTAATCACGCTCCGTATGATCTTGCGTTTGGTATTTTGTCTGGAAGTAAGAACTATGAGGCCGTTAGCTTCCTTAAACCTGCTAAATGTCCTTCTTTGTTTCTGTTTTTGGAACAAAAATAATGTACAACAGGCGGGGTACAGTTGGCGAACTTGGTATAGGCCACCTCACCATGACAAACACATACATGTCATCCCACACCCAGAGTCAATGGGTTACCGCTCCGCTTCTCCGTTACCCATTACTCTTAAAGGGGCAGTTCAGGGTTTTGATGAGGTGGTTTTAGTAAGTTATAAACTTTATTACCACAATATTGAACGCATTTATCGAGTTAGAATGAAGTCGCCGACATTTCTTCACAAGTAAGAAGAAGTCTGAGTTTACCAGATGAGCCAGTCTAAAGGCCAAGACACAGACAACCGTTTATCACCTTGAAACAACTAGCACTATTTAAACGCACCTTAAAAGCACATCCATCTTTGCACGGCGGGGTTATTAACACTGAAACCTGATGGTTTACATGTTAGCCACGTCGTTGCGAGGCTAACGCAAGGATGAGGCTCGCTCATCTTCAATAATCCAAAAAATGTCCTTTGTCCTGAAAGTCTCTTGGATGCTTCCTCCTACGCGACACCTGGAATCATTCGTAAGGTATCTGTAATTGTTGCCAATTACAGGAGGAATAAATAATATAATGTAAAAAAAAATACTGTTTACCAAAGTGCAAAACTGCGTTTGCTTTTTATCTGCATGGCACATTTCAGCAACAAGGCAAGTCAAAGTGCTTTATGGCATGCAAATATTATATCGCAACCAGTCGTAGAAGGATAAATAAGCACTATGTTTTGTCCAATCGTGTCCAAATCATCAAGCAATCAAACATCAAATGCATTGATCAACGTTTGAGTCAAGGGTAACTCTACACACGAGGGTTTCCAGCCTTGATTTAAAGGAAATCAGTTTTCTGCAGTCTTGCAGTTTTCTGGAAGTTAATGGAGAATAAAAACGGAATGTTCAAAGGTTCATAAACACTATTCGTAAACCCAGCTGTGACCTTTGCGACTTGTTTCGATCCAGTTAAGGTATTTGGTCTGGGCCTTCCTCAGGCCAGCTGTTAGCTCCAGAACGTAATCTAGATTTACACAAAACGACGAGGCCAACAACGGTTTAGAGGTAAGACAATAACTTTTTATTATCGCTTTATGTAAAAAAAAAAACAAAAAAAAAAAAAAACCCAAAACCCTAAAAACACAAAATGGGGAATTCTGGGAGTAACAGAGATGTCAATTCCAAGAGAGTTCCTCCTCTAATTTTGAACCAGAACATCACATCACTGGACTGACGACAAGCGGCGGCGATGGGCCTCTCAGGGCTCTTGTTGACATGAGCTCCGCAGGCGGAGTTCCCACAAAAATGCACAGGGACGCTTTGTAAACAGGACTGGAGCGAAGCTGCTGTTCATCTGCCAATCCAAACAGAGCGAGGAGCTCATGGTGAGCTCCACGGTCAAAGCTAATTCTAGCCTTGGCTTCACTGGAGAGCGGGGCCCGCGGTTCACCCGCACACTGCCAGAAAGGGAGGGACACTTCCACCGCGCACACACACACACACACACACACACACACACACACACACACACACACACACACACACACACACACACACACACACACACTGCAAAGACAGAGAAAATGTGTTATTCTGTTCACAAATAAGACGTCTTTATGAATGTCTTATCCTAAAATCATATCAAATTTGTTGAAATAAATATTCTTGAAATTTTATATATGCTAATAAACAAACAAACAAAAAAAAAGCACAATGCATGAGACAGACATGAAGCCGTGTCTTTACACATCTAGAGATTGACATTTTTGGCCCTTTATGTCTTGCAAACTACCTCAAGCTCAGCTAGATTGGATGGAGAGTTTTAAATTTGGATCCGGACTTTGACTGGGACATTTTCACCGACTTTATGTCCTGCTGGAAGGCGATCATTCGCTCCGGGTAAAGCTCCTTTTCTGGGGCTGCAAAACCTTTTGCAGCATGAGCCAGAGTCCAACAGCTGCACTGTCAAGAGATATAATCCAGAACATTTTCAGTTAAGAAAAAAATAAAAATATCAACAGGTACAGACTGTAAAATTGAAAAAAATTGAAAAATACTATATTTTACCAGCAGTTAATGATGCTAAAATTAACTGTACCAATCGGCCAAAATGATGGATTTTGCTGATACTTAATACTTAAACCTGCAGCGTGAACAAAGAAGAAGAACTTTGTTAGTTTATCAGAGGAAAGTGACAGAAGCTCTAAAGTAGAAACAAAGAAAGTGACACAACAAGAACAAAAGACAGAAATAAAGTAAAGACAGAAAGAATGAAAGAAAGTCAGAGAGAAAGAAATGACTTTCAAACCTCTGCAGCTCATCCAGAGTAGCAGCGATCGCTCGCATGCATCATTTCCATCTCGTCACCGTCATGTGTTGGAATCCCTTACAGGGCTCCGAACACGACATCTAACTCCGAACCGCTGCTGATGTAACCGTCGACCCATTACCTCCACACAATGTGCTCTAATTAGAGCACATTTTCAGACAGGAAACCCTGATTGCATCCGATTTCGTCAAGAGCAAAATGTGAAAGCAGAAGGCGAGCGTCTCTCCCCCCGGTCGTCCCCAAAACGACACCAGGGGGAGCTAAGCCGTAATAAATCACTGGAAATCGTCAGTCCCAGAGCAAAGGAAGTTCTGTCCGTGTCCTCTCCGTCTTGTTAGAGAGACAGAGTGATCACGTCTCCGCTTCTTCTGCTGGGAATAACTTTGTTGTGAAAGTTGGAGGTAAACTTTGGTAGCGGAGGCGCTTGTTCATTAAGCCGGTGGAGCGAAGTGGAGGCAGGCTAATGAGAGGCCACTTTCTGACAGACCAAAGGGGATTGTGTCATAATTGGCAGAGAACATAGAAAAAAAAAGAGAAAAAAAACACAGCAGAAACAAGAAGTTAAATGGTAAAAAGCTTTCCCCACTTAGCTGGATTTCACTGTTTTCCACAGATTTCACGGTCGAGCGGTCCCACACATATTGATACAAATCCATAATCCATATTCTGGTCTAAAACTTGCTTCTCGCTCCAGTTTTTTTTTTTTTTTTTCCCCTCGTGGGAGTGTGTTGAGTATTGATCCCAGCCTGAATAATTGAGGAGCTTAAGTTAAGCGAGCAATGTGAGGGAAACGGTCCTGAGTAGTACATCCCTATATTGGGCATCAGGTTTGAAGTGCATGGAGCCGCAGGGCGAGTCGGGAATTAATCGGGTCTGGCTGGCGCTTCCTGAGTGCGCTCGTGTTCTTAAGGAGCCTGTAAAAAAAAGGGACAAGTCCTAGAACGTCCCCTGGACTGCGCGGACCGGACGCTGCGTTCGTCTCCACGTCAACAAATTCAATTTTAAGATCTTTGACCGCGACAAAAAAAAAAACGCAGTGCCAACCGCAGAATATTTCACTTTAATCATTGTTTTCTCACCGCTTCTTATAAAAAAAAAACAAAAAAACAAAAACAAACCATAAAACAAATAACTGTTGAGGTTTTTTAGCCTTGATTTAAAGAAATGTGTTTCGGCAGTTTTGCAGTTTTCTGGATTTTTGAAGCCAAACGCTGCCTCTCCATGTTTGGATTTAAGCCAATGGCTCATAATTCAGATGCATAATTCCAAGATTTTTACTTTTATTTTCATCAAAAATCACTACGTAACACACATGTACACACGCACCAGTTTTCTGTTTTGGAGGGGGTTTTTTTTCACTCCTCCCGTCATGGCTGGGAGGAACGACGTGGGACGAGTGCTTACGGTGAAATATGACCTGATGATTTGTGAATTGTCTGCTGCTCTGCAGAGAGACACGGTCCTCAGACGGGAAGCCGGAAGCTGCAACAATAGCAGAGTGTTTCTCAGCACTGCAGGACCGCCGCGCGCAAGACACGAAATCGCCAAACCAGACTGACAACAATATGTGAGATGTTTGTTGTTACGTAAACCATTTGGGGTTTATTTTGTCTTTTGCTTGTTTTGACTCCACACTGAAAATCTCAACGCTCCTTAGCGACTTAAATAATTTACATTTGGATATTCCTTTTTTATCTGTATAAGTGCTACAGTTTGGTAAACCGGGCATTATCTTAGTTTGAAGTTTCTCATTGGATACTCTGGTTTTGCAACAGTTTAAAAAAAATCAACACTATATTAGTGATTTTGCATTTAGCTTTTCCTCGAGAGCGTGAATGCATGGTTACGAAGTTATGAGAATATGATGACTCATTGTGACATTTCCTTATTTTGGATAGTCAGTAAAACCAATGTAAGTTCTGTTTGACGAATCCTAGAAACAGGATTTTTGTTTTGAGATTCTTAATCATCTAACTTTTTAGGTTTTTGTTGCTTCGCAGTTTGTTTGTTTGTTTGTTTTTATTTTTTCAGCTGTAAGAGAGACTTTTCCACCCCACCCATTAAGTGTTCCTAGGTCATATTTTAAAATTGTGTGGGCTTTAAAAATAATGTCAGATCCACATGGACGTTTGTGAAAACATTCGCAAATTTGCCTGTCGGCCATTCGCCGCGGACGTTTCAGTGACCGGGGCGGAAAGAGCAAAACTTTGATGGACACGGACAGTTCGACTCAAAATTGAAGCCAAGAGTTGAGACGACAGAAAACGAACAGATGATGTTCTCTGCTTGGCCTCTTTTCCTCCCCTCGGCTGTGTTTTCATGTTTCATACACGTTCAGGTCACACAAACCGGAATCTGTGCTCGATTTTTTTTTTTTCCCAATCTGAACTTCCCGATCGGCGCATTCTCTCACGCCTTTCCTGCCGTTTTGGATCACCGCGGTGCAAATTAAACACCTTCAATTTACTGTTACCAAATTTACTGGATCGCACTACACTTTTCCATTACCTCTGTGGAGAAGGAGAATGCTGGCTTCTTTTACAGAAATGTTTTTACGGTCAATTTATTATCATTATTATTATTATTATTTTTAGACAGTGTGCTTTGGTTTCACGTCCCGTCCGCTTTCGAGGTCCTTTGGGGTGAGTATTCCCTTCAGGAGATCAGGTTGCATCCTCTGTTCTTCCCGTCCAGGTCCCAGCTGTCTGAAAACCACCCGTAATTGTTTTCTCTCCCTCAGCACAATATCGTCTAGACTGCAGGTCGCTTATGAATAATGACGGCGTCTCACCTGGAACCTGTGGCCTCATAGTGTACTATCTAAAGATTAACCTTCTTCTTTTTCTTAATAAATCACCATGGTGCAGTTGAAAGAGGAGACGCTGAGCTTGTCTCATTCTGCGTATTTCTTATAGTTTGAGAACTTTTACTGCAGTCTCTTGCACAGATGTTAAGCTACATACTTTCCACAATCTGTCACGCTTGTCACTGCGAACCTTTAGTGTTTTATTGGGATTTTACATCTACAAACTAGTCGTGGAAGGAAAATGACAGCTGTTTCGCAACACTTTTTAACAAATAAAAATCTGAAAAGTGTGGCCTGTTGTTTTTGACCCCTTGCGCGAACACTCGGTCGAATCAGCTTTTCTAAGCCTTTCCACCTGCACCTCCTTTGGGGAACGTCTCTGCCGGGTTCGTTAAATTAGAACTGAAGGTTTTGCACGGACATGTTTTGATCTAAAGCAGGGGCGTCAAACTCCGGTCCTGGAGGGCCGCCGTCCTGCAACGTTTAGATGTGCCTCTGCTGCACCACACCTGAATAGAATAATCAGGTCTTTAGCAAGTATAGCATGGCAACAGTATGATACAGAACAGTATGGTAATGGTACATAAATGTTGGGTCCAGCATTCATCACAGAAGCAGCCAAGAAGCCTATCATAATTCTGGAGGAGATACAGACATCCACACTTCAGTCTGTTGACATGACAACTCTTAGTGTTTCACTCCACTGTTCACCATTGTCCTACAGTCTCTAAGATTTTCACAGTTTGTTTGCGTTGATCTTTCACAAAGTTTTATATTTGCAAGTCATTCGAAGCCGTTTTACTGCCTGGTGTTTTTTGCAGTATTCCGTTCCTACTATCCTGCCTGTCTTTCTTCTGTCCGGACGCTGCATAGCTGAGGCCCAGATCTGGTTTATACATCTCTGACATTAGAGAAAGCCCAGGTTTTGTTTTCTTTGCTGATTGCCATGCTCACGAGGTGCGCCACCATTTCAGCTCGCAGACAGCGAGGAGGGCGCATGGCGAGCGTCAGGTCTCCTTCTTTAGTCTAAAGCGAGTGGAAATACTGAGCAGAGCCAAGTTTCACGCGGCGCAGGGCTCCCCGTGTGATTGCATCTGTTTTTCCAGTTCGACACCCAGTTTGTGTTTTCCTCGAGACAAAAACCCTCCGCCGGCGCGAGTCAACAACGTGGAACGTGTGCGATCTGGGAAGTCTAAATCTGGGGCGCAAGCGCGTCCGCATTTCTTCCCCAATCGAAACGCATACGAAATGGGCCGTGCCAGGCTGGAGCGCCTGCTCGCCGAACACAAATGGAGGAGAGCGGGTCTCTTAATTGCAGGCGGGTCTGTGTTTGCTTAGCAGTGACAGAGGCAGCCACCGAACGAACCTGTGTTTATTTTTGACTTTAGATGACTTTAGAGGAGAATAAATCATCCCCGTGAGGCGGCATCTTAAAAACCCCTCAAAGTCAATGTCAAGTTGAAAGAAACCTGCAGTTTCTGGGGAAGTAAATGTTTTCTCCACCTTTATTTTTCCTATATTTTTGCTTTTGTGTGTGTGTGCGTGTGTGTGTAGGTGTGCGTGTGTGTGCGTGTGTGTCTTTGAAGAGCAATGCCAGAAAAGCCCCTTTGGCTAATGCATTAGCAAATGACTGTTTCCCCTCACTCCTCAAAATGTAAAATATCCACTCTCCTGCATTAATTGCGGACATTTAAGGAATCTTGGGGTAATGGTGCTCGGCGCCGCGCTATTTTCCACTTACTACCTCATTATATGATAAAACACGCCATGATGGGCCCATTATGGAGCTATGCAAAGAGGGATTTTAGTTACTGTAAGCACTGCTCCTGTCGCTCGGCCCTCTTTGCCCGACAGAGCGGGGGGCTAATGCGAGTGCACCACGGCATGAAGAGCTTCCAGGGACGCAAAAAATAGCCGAGAAGGTAAAAGTAATAACATTAAGGAGACGCCGGCGGTTACGGTCAGTGACGCGGAGGATGTGGCCGCAACACTTTTACGGAAATACAGGGCCATCGTGCACACGAAGTACTGTTGCTGCTGGGTTTTTGAGAGCGTGGGTAGTTTTGACCAAACACTGGGTCAAAAAGTGTAACGGCCCCCGTTTGTTGCTTTTGAGACGGCCGCATTCATTTCAGAGGCGGCCATTTTGAACTGAGCTATGACCCGATCTTCGGTGAGCCTCGACCAAATAACAACTACTAGTTTGATGTCAAGACGTCGCTGCGTCATCGTTTTAAAGTCGTTTTGTGAAAGCAGCGGCTTTGGTTCGCCCTAGAGAAATACGTTTCTTCACTGAAGATGGATTTAATGACAGTTATTTCCACAAGATTCATCATAGCTCCAACACATCCATCAAAGACCATGCAAGTGAAAGTTATGTTCATAAAACGTAGAATTATTTAACATATAATACATGTTTTTGTAAGAGTTTCTCTGGCGAATTTGTATCAGCGTCCAGTATTTTAGTTTCCTCCGTTTTATATTTATCTAAGGAATGCTCCTGAAAGCATCTACCTCACCCCTACACACACACACACACACACACACACACACACACACACACACACACACACACACACACACACACACACACAAAAAATCAGTGTCCCACAATTTATTGGGTAATAAGCAGTCAATAAGCTCCTGGTTCTGCTGTAAATCCGTCAGCATGTGCACAAAGTGTTACTTTCCCAGCTTAGCCCCTGGTTCCACTCTGTAGCGATGAGCATATTTTTTGTCTGAAGGTGACAGAGTTGCTGACAAAGTGAGCGAAGGCCTGGACATCCTGACGGCCGGCGGGCGGCAGAGGCAGTCCTTCAGGAGGCCACCGTTTGTTCACGTTTTCCCTGGTTCGGGTCGCCGGGACTCGCTGCGGTATGGCGAGGTTCCGGCAGGGAAACCGTTCATGGTTTTGGATTTTTTTTAATTTTTTTTTTATGAGTTTAGTTTTATTTCGCTGTGACTTTTTGTCAGTCTAATCCAGTTAGTTTTAATTGGTTTTCAGAGCGGGTTTGCTCGTCTGTGACGTTTGGTTTAGTTTTTATTAGTTATGGCAGTATTTTTTGATTTTTTTTCCCCACACTTTGATAAATGTTTAGGCACAGAAATCAAAAAAGGATTATATTATATTGCATATTGTATTATAGGATAATGATTAATCAACAGAAGATACCATTTTTCAGTAAACTTTGATCAACCAACCCAGTGGAGCTTTTGCCCAACTTTTTGCTTTTACCATTTTTGCGATCTAACGTCTCCAACTGATGTAACCTGCTTGCCTGAAGAAAAGGATGACAAATCCGTTTCACTACGTTTGAAAGGCTAATAGAGTCACAAAAACAAAAGGACGTTCCTTCTACGTTTCAGTTGGTTTTCTAATCACGCAACACGGTTTGTTAATTTGTCGTCTTCATTGACTTCAGTTAACGGAAACGTCTCCTCAATTTCGTTTGCGCATCAACAACACTTTGCCTGTAACTGTGAATTGGGGCAATTTTTAAAATGTTTATAAATGGCCCAGGGATTTGACCTATGACCCTTAACCTGCAGTCAGAGCCAGAGAATTCGAATAAAAAATCCACGTCATTTTCAGATGTTTTCACGTTTGTCAAAGCTATGCATGTTTTCCATCGCAAAATATGCACTACTTTATATTGACCTCATCGATAACATGATGGTGAAATTCATATTAGTGTGGCATAGGACTACAAAACAAAGGGAAAACATAAAGAGTGTGGATATTTTTGCATCTGTGCTTCACTAAATTCACGTTCATTTCAGGTTTGCTTTTGTTCACACCAACAGTTTCAATCCAAGCCATTAAGCTCCTTCTTTCCTTTTCTTTTTCGACGCTCTTCCGTTTTCAGGTTTGACAAAATCTTACGCTTCTCCTTTTGTGGCCAGAGTGAGGACGCGCGCGCAGAGCCGCGCTTTAATTCGTCGGCCGTTCATCGCCGCCTGTTACGGCTGGCTGTACTATTTCT
Organism: Poeciliopsis gracilis; assembly: GCA_911649635.1. Taxonomy (NCBI): domain Eukaryota; kingdom Metazoa; phylum Chordata; class Actinopteri; order Cyprinodontiformes; family Poeciliidae; genus Poeciliopsis; species Poeciliopsis gracilis. The sequence goes on along the minus strand of CAJVRI010001102.1, from coordinate 930,182 downwards.
GAAACGCTTGCTCACTCGCAGCTAATTAACTCCTCCGTGCAGCGACACACGAGCGGAGCAAGGAGAACGGTTCTGGCCGTCTTGGCCTGCAGTAAACAAGACCCCGGCGGGGGAAAAGAAAAAAAGGGGGTCTTGTCTTGCCTGGCTGGCTGTCCAATTTTAATAAATCGATGCGCTAATCATCTGGTGCCCCGGTTGCGCTTCCAGTCCCGATCCCTTTGAGCTTAATTTAATTAGGTTCTAATGCTGAAAAGGCCCGACGTGGACGCAGAAGTGCAAGGTGTAATTGATTTTTTTTTTTTCCTCTCTCTCTTTCTCTTTCTCTGTCTTTCTGATATATGCTGCTTTTAGGTGGAAATGATGTTCAGGGTGAAGGGAATTTAATGACAAAAAAAAAAAAAAAGAAAGAAGAAAAAAAAAGAGTCAACAAAGAGCCAATTTCTCTGGCTTAGGGAAAGTTTAGGTTGAGATTTAATGGTGGGAGAATAATCCTTTACAAATAGGCAGTGCATATTTACAAGGAACTTCTCTTTTTTAAAAAACAAAACAAAAAAAAAAAACGATTTGCTTTCTTGTTTAATGGTTTTTCACAAATTGGCTCCGCGTTGATTCAAAGTCAAAACGCACAATGAGACTTTTGTTTTTTTTATTCATTTTGGTCTCTAAAATATCTTTCTACTGACATGAAATCCACACCAGATGTTGGAAGGAATGAGTCCCTAAACTATGTTATGTCACGAAGTGAGATGCTGCAGGGAGTTCGTATTGAAGATATTGATGTGAAAATGGGTGTAGAAAGAAAAGCAACCAGCTGAAATATGTCAGTTTTGCTGTAAATAAACATCAGTTTTGTTTAACATCATCTGAGCAGTTTAAAAATATTGCTTTATGCAAAAGAAAAAAGCATGTCTCTCATTAGCACATTTAGCAGCGAGTACACGAGGATGATCGACAGCGCTAACACCGTCCTCCTGGCTCTGATTGGTCGTTTTTGATTGGGAGTGGCACTTTTTTTTTTCACACAGCAACAGGAGCTCAGGGTGTAGGTGGAACAAGGCGTCTGATCAAAACAGAGGAAGGACACGACGAGACAGACGACGAGACAGACGACGAGACAGACGACGAGACAGACGACAAACAGACGATTTGCCGTGGCCACCGTACCAGAACGGGCTACAGGCTAAAACGGAACCATGTCACAAGTCAAGATATGTCACTGATGTTCCAGATTTCCAGTCCAGATACACTGCAAGTTGCTTTAAAAACTAATTGTTTTTCTCCCACCAAAATCCTCACTTTTTTGTGAAATGAGAACCTCCAAAATCGCCCGTGTGCTCCACCCACATCGCCAGGGAAACAAGCATTCGCTCTGCCGGCGCCCTGTTTCAGCCCGACAGGAACCCCCGCTCCCTGCAACCGTTCCGTTTCCCATCATCTTCTGTCACGTTTTCGGGCAGCAACCGCTTATCATTACACCTTGTGTGTGTTGAAACAGGAGGTTTTAGCTGTTTACGCTTGTAGGAGGTTTCTTTGCACCAAAGGTGGACAAGATTTCGCTTGAATCAGTGCATTTCTTTCTCTTCCCCCCCCAACTCTTAGCCTTTAAAGGTATTATTTATTTAGGCGCACCTTCTCCAGCCCTAGTCAAGCTCTGGCCTTGCTTCTGGTACCAGCGGGTGCCCCAGTCAACATTTTTGCATCTCACAAGGCTAGCTGGTATAAATATTTCAGTTCAGGAAAGCAAACAGCCTCCCCACCCCCAAGTCTATTAGTTGATTGGCAGCAGAGGTGATGGAGCGCTGCGAGATTAGTTATTCATGGTTGTGGGGCTTCGGTGTGGGCCGCTTGCAATAAAAAGTAAGCAAACAGAACAAACATTTTGGCCGTCCGTCTCACAGAATTTAATTGAATAATTCTTGCTTGGGCTGTAAAGCTTCGGGCTGAATCCGAGTGGCACAGCTGTCCCATGAATAAAACATGAAGTCGGCGAGCAAATATTAGTATTAGTGGTTCTGATTTTTGTGGGGTGTTTTTTTTTTTTAATGTCAAACAGGCGCTTTTGTTTCGCAGCGTATTGTGATTGTAATTGGTCACGTTTAGCCAGCTGAAACGCGCGGCGTAAGCACAAGACAGAGAAACAATCCGTTACGGTCTTGCATGATTTTCTACACCATTCTCTTGGTCTTTTTTTTTTTTTTGCTCATAATAACCAGTGGATGTTTTGCCGTCCGTCCGCATTGCCTCAAATGGCGCCAAGGTTTACCCCAGGTATTTATCTTATCGTTCATCATGTATCATGAAAAATTTTGTATCGCGTCTCAATAATTTTCAATTGATCAATAAAAACAAAACTGACAGTATTTTCTGATATTTTCTTGTTTTACCATGTTCCGTTTGTTTAAATATCAGTAAATTCCAAAAAAAAAAAAAAAATTCTTCAATGCTGTCAGTGACATAAATCACTTTTCTTTAAGGAAGTGGTGCCCTGAAGGAAGCCTGTTTGAAATGATTTGTTTTCTCATCGTATAACTTCAGACAGTTTCTGCAGAAATTGACTGTTTTGCAATATCAAAAATATTAAAGGTAACAGATGGCAAAAAAAATTGTTAATTTTTCTGTATTTCTTCAAGCTAGAAAAAAAAAAAACAAACAATGTCCAAGTGTTTCTGAGCTTCTGGAGCTGAAAAATATCCAACAAGAAGATCGAAAAGGAAACTGACTAAAGGGGCTGAAGAAATCCTGTAGCTTCAGGTTTTTTTCTCCGTTCAGCTTCAGCTTCAAAGCGTCGAGTGGAAAAGTATTCGCCCTGCCTGACAGGTGGGCAAAACCGCTGTTTTTTTCGCTTCCGCTTTCGGCTTCGCTCCTACCTTCAAATTGTCACCTAAAGTTAGACATTTGGACTCTGCAAAGTGTTTTATGTCCAGACAAGAGCAACTGACTAAGCCAAAGCGTGAGAGAAAACTGCAACGTCAGGACTGTGGCAGCTGGTATATAAATTGCTGCATTTGGCGGCGCGTGCGTGTGCGTGTTTGTGTCTGCAGCGTAAAGAGCTGAGGAGAGTTTGACTTTTAGAGTTTCATGAGATTTTTTTTTTTTCCAAGGATGCACCAAAAAAAAAAGTGAATTTTTAAGAACTCCCCTTGGCCGAACGGCAGAGGAAGAAAATTCAGAATAAAAGGTTATTAAAAAGGGTGAATTCACACCATTCCTGCTTAGTCCGCTTGAATCAAACTCTCATTTGTCTGCCTAGAAAGTTTGGTTTGTTTGGGAAGACATGAACGCGCAAATGGACTCTGAGAAAGCGAACTCTGGTCTGTCTTTTAAACCGAGGTCCCGGTTCGGTTAAAGTGAACTCTGGTGCCGTTTGAATGCGGGCCTGGACGCATTCAATACGTCTTCTTGGTGGTTTTTGAAGTTACACCCCTGCCTCACACACATTCTGCGTGTGGGCCTGACTAATAAGGGTTAACTGGGGTCAGAGGTCAAAGGGGGGAGTTGCCCAGCCCGTCACAGTCACCCTGCGATTTTGAAAATATAAGACGACATTCTCAAGGTGTGATTTAGCGCTCAGCTACCTGCAACGCCGATGGGGAAACGGTTGACGGTGGATTTGGACGCTAAACAGTCCCATTTCTGTGATGAGAAACAAGATTTTGTACCAAAGACGTGGAACATTGACGGTAACTGGAAACACTTTTAGTTTTCTGTAACAGTTTCAATTCAAAATGAGAACGTATCCACAAAGCTCCCTTCCTGTTCCTCTCCGTCTAAATAACCGCTTTATGTTTTTTTTTTTGTTTTTTTTCATGAAACCAGGCCGATGAGAGCGCGGTTGCAGGTGAGGCGCACTTGAGAAAAGACGGATCCAACCGCCTTCTGCGGGGAGGATAAACTTCCTCACGCTGTGTTGTCTTTATTGCAGCAATGTTTACATTCGTTGGCACTTGTCTGAAGTGTGTCCCGATCTCTCCATCCACCTCCTCCGCGCGCCCACTGCACTCGGTGTTCAGCTGTTTCTGCTGCTGTCCAAACAGATGCTATCAGGTAACGATAATGTTTTGTTTTTTTTCCCCCCTGCCTTCGGAGGCATCGCCCAAAGCACGGTCAGGACTTATTGCACGAGAGAAAATACGACTTGAATTTGATGAGTTATCCGGAGTAAAGACTCTTGAGAAACAAGATGGGATAACACACACACACACACACAAAAGGGAAACCACAAAAATTTCCACAAGAGGTAAAACAAACTCCTGACACCAACAGGCTCCAATTTGTCCACCGATTCTGATTATATATTTCTTTGGAACAAAATCAAGTTACATACACAAACGTAGGTCGGAACAATGTTCCCATGCATGCAGAAGTGGTGTCATATCACTATAAACATATATGTATACATGTATTCAGGTCTGAATGTTTTGGCTGCAGCCAGGCTTGTGGTGAGTCGTGGATGCAGCTTAAATAACAACGTCGTCTTTCTTTCACGCTCACGTTCTTCAACCCTTTGAGAATTAGTTTCTATGGTGATAAATAGTTCAAAAACTCTTTAAGTCTTTCCCTGTTTATATAGGAAGTGATCCCTGTATGCACCAGCAGATTGATAAAATATGACTGATTATGGCCTCTGACCAGTGTTGCATAATTACATTTTACTGGCTGCAGGTAAGATATTGTTTATTAAGAGTCACATAATCACACTTACCTCCACTAAAATACCCTGGTGCAGAGCAATTAGCCCATTGGCAAGTGAAAACATGCTAACATCCAAAATCAAAATGGTGCAAAATAGTGAAGAGGTAAAATTACCAACACGACACTGTTGACAGGTAAGAAAGTACTTTTCTTCAGCTTTGCGTAAACAGACTGATTAATGTATTAGTCAGTTAGGACAGGTGGCTTTTGTTGCCTTTCCATTGACCGCAGTTTGCATTAATGGAAGCCAATTAGCTGTGAAAGATGGCAATTTCTAAAAAATAAGAAAAAATAAGAAAAGTTTTTTGTGCTACAATGTGGTGGATTTTGGTATATTTCGCAAAATACTTTTTTTGAATCACTCAAGTCTCAAGTCACACGACCAACAACCGTGTTCTACTACTGGCGGAGACCTCGAAGAAGACAACAGGAAGTGGTAGGAGGACATGGCATGTTTTTTTTTTTTTTTTAAATCCTTTTGTCTGAAGAAACTTCAGACAAAAGGACATGCAAATGTTAACAAATGTTAACAATAGTTTGTTTTAACTTATCACGATTCATTGCAACGGGTGTAAACGCTTTAACCAACTTCTGTTTGTGACGTGAACAAATTTGAGGCGTGCAGGATATCGGGGGAGAAAGTGACAGTTAACGCGAATCGACACCTCCCCACTACCCCAGACGCGGGGCAGACACGGCCGGCCCCGGTCTCATTCCTGGCATACCGCTGCCGTTCCCCGCTGTTCCACGGCGCAGACTTTCCCTCTAAGTCGATCTGACAGAAGCTGCGGCTTTCTAAGATAACAGTCGAAGTCGGGTCCGATGCAGAGAGACGTTTGGGCCTCTGTGATGAAGGGACCGGCTGATAGCTCAAGCGGGGAGCGGTGCAGGCAAGAGGTCCGCAGCGGCCGGGCGGGGAGGGGGAGGGGCGGGCGGGTCATCGCTGGCTGTCAGCAGGCATGGACCGGGGTCACCGCGTGTCGTGCCTTATTAGGTCTCCGTCGGTAAAATGCTGACTGTCAGGGCACGGCATTGAAATAGAAGAGGGCTCCCCGGTGCGCCTTCTGCTGCTCAGCGCCAAACTTTCTGGCTCAGTGGTCACGATCAAACCCGTCCGGTCGGGCCCACCGCGATCCCTTGTGTCACCCCATTAAGCAGAATGTATTGCTGCTTTCACGCCACGTTAAGGGGGCGACAGGGAAAGTCGACTTGACCTTGAGTGCTCCGGCGGCTGTCATTCCTTCTCAGATGTGGTAATCAACGGACTAATCGGACGACGCGAGACGCCCGCTTTCAAGAAGAAGACGACGACACAAAGTTAATGAGGTTCCGCCGCGCTGTGGGGTCAGCGAGCCCCTTAATAGTTGAAGAATCGACACCTCGGCCCGTTGAGGGTTTAACTCGTCCCTAGATCGAAGATGTAGGTGCGCTTTATTTTTGTGAAATGATATCAAGGTCAAAGATTTTTGTGTGTGCGTTGCATTTTTAAAACAACAGTGTAGGCGACAGGTTCATGGTTAAAAATCATCAGGAGACTGTACCTATTTTATCGTTGCAAATAATTCAAGCTCAATAAGCTTTGATTGAGAAGATATGCCAATGTCAGCTTTCAAGAAGAAGGAGACTCTCAATTGAATTCAAAAAGTGTGGATATGACGCCCGACCAGTAAAATGGGAAAATTTAGAAGACATTTTACATCAGTTAAGTTCCTCTTCCTGCTGTCTCATCATCGTACCCACAGCCTTTGTCAATTCCCGACCTGATTCCAACAGTTAGCTCATCCCTCCACAGTCACTACACGTTACACTCCTTACAGCTCAGAGAACAGACTTTAAAATATGTCTGCTAGTTTACAAATTGCTGCATGGCTAAGCACCAAATACATGAAAGATTTGTTGATCATTTCAAAATAAGAGTCGCACCCGCAGATTCTTGGTGCGAGTCGTGCGAGACCGGCTAATGAATGAATGCCTGTTCGGCTTTTCGCTCCGGATGAAATGACTTGCTGACATCGACCGGACAGCGCTTCCCAATCCACGGTTAGCTCTGACGCAAACCGCCGCCGCTTATTAAAACCATTAATATCTGGAATATTGGCCGTTTATCCACGGCCGCATTGGAGTCAGGAGTCTAGAAGTGCAAACCGACCGACCGACTGCCTTCGCCTCACACCCTGGATCTAATAACAAACTCCCTCTGCAAATTCCCCTGATGACAGCCAGCTCCTAATACTGTAAGCTGCGTGGCCACACCGTCTCTGAACGCCGCGCCAAGAAACCCGAGAGCCCCACCGAGCAACAGGAGCCGGCACGGGGCGGGGCGGGGCGGGGGGGGCACAACATCCGTACCAACGCTCTGGTTACAAGGAAGGTTTATCGGGGGGGGGAAAGTTGGCAAGTTGCTGAATCAAAATGTCTGATGGACGGCGTTAGTCACCACCTAATGATGGATGATTCATAGGTGAAGGTTGTGTAATATGTAGCACATCTGAACAGGATGTTGCGTAAGCTGCATGCTCAGCATTAGCATAAAATCCCTGTATGGAGACAGAAAGGTTTCATGACTTCTAGAGAGTCATGAAGACAAACTCTCTTCTGTTGCCCGGATGGCTGGAGGCTTCATTGCACAGAAAACAGATTTTTGTTCACCCCTTCTATATTTAACGGACTTTTTATACGAGGAAATGAATTTGCATTCTGATTTAATCAGCCCTTAAGTCCAGGCAGGGGACCAGACGATTCCTGGAGCTCGGCAGAGCGTGGTCAACTGTAACCTGGTTAGGTAAATGACTCGATAAAATGGCTCCTGCAGCCTGGACCTAAATGTTCGCGCAGACAAACAAAACGCAATGCGGACCGTAGCGTCGCCTCGTGTCCCAGAATCCTCTACAGGCCAAAAACAGAGAGAGAGAAAAAAAAGTGCTTTTTTTAGCGCCACGATGAAAGACGCCTGTAATTAATACGATGCGCGGCTGACTGGGACGAGTTCCTGTAACCGTACCTTGAACACATGTTTTTGCTGAGGAGTTGAAAGATGGCACTCTCCGGGCCAGAACCGACTGACTCCATCCTGGAGGAGACGTCGCTCCGCCCGCTTCTCCAAAATGCTACAACTGTTTTACACGTAAAGGGTCCGGCGGAGGGCGGGGTGCGGGGGGGCTGAAATCGAGAGACACCGGACGCAGAGAGGGCCGAGGATTGTTTACTATCGCAAGAACATTCCAGAAGTCGACAGCCGTTCCCCCCCCCGGTCTGGATTGTTGAGTTTTGCTGCAGTTTTCCAGACTCCGGACGCAGTGCGTGAACTCTCAGCAAGACGTATCTGGGCCTCCTCTCAACACCTCGCCTGCAATTATTGTGATTTAAAACGGACCTGATTTGTTGGAGCTCGGCGATTCGTCTGTGGGAGCAAAAAAACGGCAATGAAAGATAGCAGAGAAAACAACCGATTCATTCTCACTTGATTTACCCCGTGGAAAGAAGTTGTAAATTCTCCCTTCTTGGCTGCCAGGGACCTGACTCACTTGAGATCTATATTTTGAGTTTTCATGCCGGCATTCCTGCGTCTCTTCTCTCTCCTCCCTTTCCGGCCCCCCGAAAACGCGGTTGCCTCATCGGGCTCTCGAGAAATGCCAGGGTAACCGGACCGAGGCGCCCCTGAGTCAACTTACACCTCCACTAACGACCAGGAAAGGGACCCTGGTGTTGACCCCAGGACAACATCCCAGAATTAGCGTCCGTATTTAAAGAGCAAGCTCTTCGGTTGCAGGACGACAGTTGCACCCGGTTTCTCTTCTCCCTGCGGCTCACGCCAAAGTTCGTCTGAGATTCGGAGTATTGTTTGTCTTTTCTGTCCTGTAGCGCCAAAATTATTGCGGCACATAAAACACAATTTTATGGATCTCAAATTTAATGCTGTGGTTCTGATTTGCCACCGTTTTTGCCAAGCATTTTCGTACCATATCAAAGCACGACTCGGATCCCACCCCTTAAATCGTAGCTCTCTGTTGTTGAGCTCCAAGGAAACAGCACAGATAATATTCCAGATAAAAAAAAATAAAAAATGAATCTTATAATGATGAGCAAGTGAATATGGCACGCAGCAGAAAATAAAAAAAAAACAAAAAAACCCCCAATCATTTCTGCACCAAAAACAAACGCACTTTATAAAGTGAATATCCTTCTAAACTAATTTTCTCACTGCATCTTTGATTCATTTTGTCCAGCAGTAGACTCTTAGACTCTGTCCAATCAGAGTCAGGTGTTGTATAGTTGGTGCTTTTAATCAGTTTTCAGGTAATTTGAGTCCAATTTTATGGAACACAAAATGTCACTGTGATCTTCGTATGTCTAAATATAGGCCTCAGCGCATAGCCAGTTCAGCGGCACGTTGCACTGCACAGAAAAAAAAAAAAAAGAAAAGAAAAGGACTGCGCTCTGGACGGAGAAGGAACACCGTCAGCCGACTGTTAAACGGCGCTCTGCCCACAGGAGGCGGTGAGGGGCGGGGGGGCTGGAGGGGAGCAAACAAAGGTCTGTCTTTTTAGGCGAGCTGGTAGGAAATGTTTCTCTTTTCAAAGTGTGCTATACCCCCTGGTGATAAATAAAGGGGAGCAGAAAGAAAGAGGACAAGTTGCCGGGAAGCATGAAAAAAAAGTTCAGCTCAGCCCCAGGTGCGGGCAGTCGCCTCCCGCCCCGCTGACGCCTTTTCACAAACACTTTGTCCACCTGTCTGCTCGACGGGGCGGCCGGACAGCTCGCTGGACAAACGCCTGCTCCCTGGGACGCGTTCCGGGTCCAGACGTGGGGCGACAAGTTCACGCTGACTGTTAAGTGTCACAGGATGCGAAAACGGCCCTAATAGGCCTTACAGAGTCTCTAGTTTCTAGTGCAAAAATCTTAATGTCTTACAAATTAAGACAAAACTAACTTACAGGTAACTTATAGCAGCTTGTTTGAAGTCAGTGATTCCTTTGTGTTGATTGAAAATCAGTTCGATTGGTGGATTTTTTCACTTGTTGCAAGGCATTTCTCCCCATGTTGTAAGTGAAATATTTTGCCATGGGAACCAGAACTTTTTTTTAAAATGAACATTAAGTCATTTCTGATTTGAAACAAGTTCTATATCTTTTGTTGACGCTGCCATCTTTAAAGGGCTGGAAATGCCGGGTAGTGACGGAGGAAACACAACACAGCCTCCAGCTTCATTTGGCCTGAGTGCAGTGCTCACCAGAGCAACCTGTGGCCTTTTATTAACAGATTGCGCACACCTGTGTGAATCTCCGCCCATAACAGGAAGTCAGCAAGAACACTAACAAGATTCAACATCTTTCTGAAAAGTTGCTTGTGAGTTAGTGTCGTCTCATTTCAAGCGCTCTAAAGGGTTTTCTGCAGTGCACTGCTTTTCCCAAACGTCTGCTAACAGTCAGGACCTCTGCACTATAAAACATAATGATATATCCTCACTTATTAATGCATTTTTTTTTTTTTACTTTTCATCAAATTAACTGATTAAAACTAACCTTTGCAATTTTAGTAAAGGTAACTTAAGTTAGCTTAATAAATTTGAGTATGTTGCAATTGCTTAACACCAATTTTTATTTTATTTTTTTTATTTTTTGGATGTGTAAATGAACCCCAAAGCTTCCTGAAGGCACGTTTTTCTCACCTGAAACTGAAACAACCTGACTGCAGCAGGTCTTAGATCTTGCTTTTTATTTGTTTCTTTTCCTCAAACATTAACAGAAAATATAGGATGTTTTGCTGAGTTTTTTTTTTTTTTTTTTAGTAAACACAAGCATAATCAAAGCCGAGCCCTCAGGCAGAATGATGTGAAACATGGACACGAACAGTAGTTTTATGTATTTGAATGTAGATGCCAAAAACAAGGCGATGACAGCTGCACCGCTCTGAAAGCAGGCGGATCGTCGAAGAACTTTTTTCGCGGCATATTTCTTGAAATGTGATGAGATGAGACAGACAATCTGTGAAAAGTCAAACAATTTTGTCCGCCTTCTTCCAGCGTAAACTAAACACAAACCAATCAGAGCTCAGAGCTTCAACAAAGTGTTTTTGAATTTAATCGAATCGCCATCTTGCTCTCTAAAACCGCCACAGCTTCCTCAACGGCCCCCTCTGCTGACCGCGCCGCTCAGCTCACATCAGCAGGGGTCAATTAATGAGCTCCCCCTTAGCGCCCCATCCACAATAATTGGATCCCAATCATTGCTTTTGTTCATATGAAGCATGGATGGATCAACTCCTCCGGTTTGCCTCATTCACTATCAGTAAGAAAAGTTGCATATTCAATGCTTCGTTGTTCGACGTGTCAGCAGCCACTTTGAATGACGGAGCCGTTCCTTTTTCTTCCTCCACATAAGGGAGATTCGCTCCTTCCTGATAACAGATACGGGTTCGGACACTCGCACTCACAAACACCGTAAGGAGACACCTTGAAAGCACAGGCTGCTGCTCTTTGTCAGAAGAGCTCAGGGCAATTCAGTGATAAGCATTTCCTCCAGACACAATACCTGACGTTTCCCCCCCCAACCACCACCACCACCACCACCACCACGCCTCCCCTGCTTCTCCCGTACCGATATCCTGTGACAGCCTTGCCCAGTCATGATGTCAATATGCGCACACCTCTGCCCCTGTTTTCCCTCTGTCCCATAAATGTTTGACAAGACAGCATTATTAAGGCAGAGCAATGTTATTTCTTTCACCTTCCTTTCAAACATCCTCAGGTACAATGCCTGTCATTGTCCCTTCAATAAATAATGGCTTGTACCGGCATTTTTCCCATACAGCACATCCGGCGAGACATAAATATGAAGACGCGTTTTGAGTTGACGTGGGGGTAATGAGACGTTTGACAACCGTGACAGTCATGCACCTGATGGCGCTGCGAGGCTGGGACACTGTGCCGCGCAATCAAAACGTCGAGTGGAAACGTCTGCAGAGTGAATCCTTCAAATCAGCGGCAGACATATTCCACCGCGGCACACTGTATGTTGCAGGTACATGCAGACGTCGGGCAGCCGCCGAGAGAAAGAGAAAGACACAATAATTAGTTCTAATTTGGATATTTCTGCTGGATTTGGGGAACATCTGAGTATGTTTTACTATAATTTTTTTTTTTTTTTATGGATCCGGAGATCCATATGTTGCGTTGAGGTGGGCCACAGCTGCGCTCAGCCGTCTGGGAGAAATCCCTCGGCAGTAAATGCCGTTAACAGGAAGCGGGAGGAAGTACAAGTCACTGAGCGCGTTATTATGCCAGCCAGGCAACAAATACCCATCCTAATTGCTTCACAACTGCTTTAAACCAGCTATTATGTTGCAATTAAGTTTCTTTAAGCCGCTGCTCTAGTTACAGGTTTCGGCGCACTTAATTAAAAACAAGAGAGCGGGGGGAAAACCCCAGGCAGAAGCTTTCCTCCTAAGCTTCCTGTCATGTCACATATTTAGACTGTCAGTCAAGGCAGAGATCAGCCTTTTCACACTCAAAGTCTGTTCACCACCAGAATCTCTCTGGTGCGATTGTTTCAAACGATCCCCGTGCAGAGTTGAAAAAAACCCTAGAATTAGTTCCTAAGAAGTTGTTTGTTTTTTTTTGGGAGACGTTAAGGTTCTGATAGTGGCCTTTACTTTTTCTGCACCGCCAGAGTCCGATGTCTCTCGCCTTCCTCCACAGTCCTCCTGCATTTCCTTTACAAATGCGTGCAACTCTGTTAGCATAATCTTCTAATGCAAGACAGACGCAGTTTCCAAATTGCAATTTGCGGCGTTTCCACTGAATAAGAAACGAAGTTACAGTCACTCGTGATAAGTCATCAGAAGTTACGGCGGCGCAGTTCTACGGCTAATGGTGACCCAACTATTGTCATTGATGTAAATCTATGGTATCGCGCTGGATTGAGGATTTTGTCTGTGCTCTGCATGGACAGCCGCCTTTCCACCAACAGCAGCAACACGAACGTCCAGACTCTCCTCGTTGCTGGTATTGCGTCGTTGCAGTTCGTTGTGCTGTAAAGTTGTTGGAGTTGCGAGTCAAACGGAGGTAACAGGATGTAAATGTATCATGTTGAACACGGCAGGAACTCCTGAAAGGGAATCGGCTGCGACTCGGTGAGGATTTATGCCGGGATGAAGAATCCACAGTGGAATAAGGAGTTAATATTTGACCACTGCTGGTGCTGACAGACATCAAGATATTGCAGTTCCTCAGACTTTTCTCTTTCTCTCCCTCCCCGTGTCATTACTGTTTTTTTTTTTGTATTTTTTATTTTTTTTTGCTATCGATCGCCTGCTGCCTCCTAAATTATGTATTCTGCAGCTCGGTTCGGAGGGCTCCCAGGTGGGTTCGTCAAAAGAAAGGAAGACACATGTATTTGGGCAGTGCGGCCGGGAGAGCTAGAAATCCATACCGGTCACAATCATGTCATCCCATCAGTTCTAATCAGTCGAGCCTCAATGTGAGCCGGTGACAGGGCTTAGAGGGGGATGCGGGACGGGCTTCTGTCTGGGCGGCTCCCCTGACGCGTCGAGCTGCGGTTCAATACCGCTCAACGCCACTGACAGAGACTCATTATCATCAGTGTGTGGCTGGCGGCCCTGGGCCGGGCCGGGCCGGGCCGGGCCGGGCCGGGGCGATGAGACGGCGCCGGTCTGGGCCTGTTTCAGAGCGCGCTCCCATTGCCGCAGGACAGCTTGGGTTTGACGGGTTTGTCGGAGGGTTCACCGGCGTTCGCAGGTGGTGGTAGTGGTGGTTGTTTTTGGGTGTTTTTTTCACGCTGCGTCTGATGAGGCATTGTGCCGACACGCCGAGGATTTCCCGCATGATCGGGAATTGTTTGGAAGTTGACACTCGCTTTATCTAAGTCGTATCCTGTGCAGTTTATACACATATGAAACACGAACCAGATGCGGAATTAATGCTGTGAGGCTGGGTTCAGCAGAACATGCTGGTTTAGGTTTTCACCTGACTAATTGCCTGAAGTGACAATGTCTACTGTTAAGACACTGGTTTTGTTCTCATTCAGATTTTTTATTTTCTCCTTGGTTCCTTTTCAGTCGTCTTAATGTATTAGGATTCACACTTTCTATTTAAAAGTTTTTTTTTAATGTATTTTAATTTAATTTCGTTGGTAAGGACAATGCGCATTACTCAACATTTTTGTAAATGTGCCAGAATTAGCTAAAAGGCTACTTTTCCTTTCCAGTCATTTGTTGTCTTTACAACAAATTAAAATAACAACAACAACAAAAAAATGATACAAAGCTATTTTAAATTAGTGAATTAGAGTGTGGAAAAAAACTGTCACTAGTTTTTGCTGCGTTCAAAGGATCTGGATAGCAGGACCCTTAGACTGTGTTAAAATTTTACATTTAAACCTAAAAAAAAAACTATTTTATGTACATTATTGCACAAATTTTTGTGTAATGCACCAATTTGAAGCTTAATGTCCTTCACTGTGAAGAGGGAACCAGGCGGCTGTTATAGTTCATTCAATATTTGAAAGCATGGCCAACACGGACTGAACGGCTTCGTTCCACTCCTCTGCTGCCACTGCTAGAAACTACAAACAGAGCGTAAGTATAAAACAGGGCGGAAAAATCTAAATTACCGTTCACAGCTTCTTGCAGAATTTGAATCGAGCGGAACTGGATCAGGGACGTAAAGACCGAGCCGGTACAAACCCGGCAGTTTGGTTGAAGAAGTGACCCGCTGGTTTAATCATCTCTGAGCAAAATGGAAACTCTCGAGTCTTGTGTCATGCCGAGTGCAAAAGACACTGATTATTGTTCCTGAGCGGTGGGGTCGCGGCAGCGTCTCCAATAGACCCCAAGCGGATCAAGTTGCGTCTGTGTCTCGTCGTGAGCCTTCCCTCTGCCCGGCGTGTCTTGAAAAGAGGCTGCCCCCTTTTTTTCCTCCTTTTATGCAAACAGTCACTTTCGTACAACTTAAAAGAAGGGAAACACGGCGGGGTCGAAAGAGCAAATCCACTCTGTTGTTTTTGCAAAAAGGGCATGGTGTGATTTTCTTAACAACGGTGCTGAAAGGGGCCTTGATTTTCACAAGGCAGCTGAGCTGCTGAGAGCAGGTGTGCCTCAGATACAGTTTCAGACTCGCCCCTCCTTTCCCGCACACCTCCCAGCTGACCATTTCCGCCACCGTTCCCAGGTGCCTGTGCTGGTGGAAATAAAAGCAAATCAGCTGAGCGCTCCCTCGTGATCTGACCCTTCGGCGAGTCTCGGAACCGAAAACCGACGCCGGATCAGAGTGACTTTTTTTTATTTTCCATTTCTGTCAAGAACGTGACGGCAGAAGAAGCGAGTGGTTACAGGAGATGTTTCCGATGCTTCCACCCCGAGCTCTGTGAGGAAAACACCCGACCTCTTCCTGTTACACGATCACAGTTGAGGGAATCTCCGTGCGACGTCCTATGCAAAGCACGTGTTGGGTTTGTACTTAAAAGCTGGGAGATAGTGAATGAATTTGTTGGCTCACCTTTACATTTTTAAATCAGTGAACCTACAAAGTGCGCGTTAACGAGGAAGCTTTCCAAGTTGAGCAAAGTGGTTGTTGTTAATCGCGGCGCCAGAGTGGGGTCAATCTAATTCCATGTTTTAAAAAGTCATTGACAGCTGTCATAAAACCTGGCATGCCTCTGAAATGCGTCTCAACACATTTCTGCTCTGTGTAAGCAGAAGGCGTCTGGAAGACACAACATCCTCCAACGTGCTCCACGACCTCACGTGCCGACCGCCGAAAATAAACCCTTGCACAAGCGGCGAGGCGCTGAAATGTTTGTTCCGACTCTTATCTCGGACCCTTTGCGTTTCCGCTGAGGTTGCGCAACGTGAGCCGCGTCGCTGATGTTTGGGTCTGCGGGATGCCTCACGGAGCGTCCAGGAACTGAACTGCCCTCTTCAGACCGCCCACTCTGGGACTTTCAGGCTGCTCCCTGAAGCAGACTGCTCAATAGTTTGCCTTGATGCACCGAAAAGCAGCACAGCTCGACCGTGAAGTGGACATTTTGCGGCTTTACAACTGAAAACGTCAAATTTGGCAAAATCCAATGGAGCCGATGGCTTTCCAAAGTCCCATCGTCTGCAAATGGATTCCACGTGTGCTTGACATCTCAGTATATACTGATGAGTGAACAAACAGCATTATGAAGACAGGAAACACTGCAGGGATTTCAGGGGAAAAAGAAAGAAAAAAAAACGCAGAGTTAGGTTAATCAAACAATCGATTTTCCAATAATGGAGGGAATGTTTCACAACAGCAAGACATGACCGTCCAGTTAAACGGTCAAGAGAAAATGAATCTAAATTTGCAACTAAAGTTTAACTTCGGTACTTATTATGTCCATCAAAAGAAAAGAAAAAAAGGCCTTTATGGAAAAGTGGCAAGATTCCGGAAGAAATTTTGTCTCAAGTTTTCCCCGAGAAATTAACAGAGACACGGAGGAGAAGGTGATCTTAAAGGGCCAGTGTGTCATAAAATCCACTTCTTTTAAGCTTCACATCATGTTCTGATGCGAACATACCTGTAGTGCTGCCTTGAGTCTTTCATGCGCGTTTTGAGAAATCCTTTAATCTCCTTGGCAACCATTCGGCTCTACAAAATGCCTGGGTGGACCGAGCACCTCCTTCAGACTAGCCAGCAGCAATTAGCAAACACCTGGTGGAACTGTGCATCAGCTGAGCTCGTTAACGATGGTAAACGTGTTAAAGGTCTCACAGAGGAGCATGTTGTCACGACTTCCTGAAGGCGGAGCTTCAGAAAGAATAAGAGTTTCTTAAAGAGACAGAGGCCCACTTTCAAGGTGTTAAATTACAAAGACAAATTTCTTTGGTCATATTATATACATATAGCTTTTTTTTTTAATAAAAACTAAAGTCAAAGTAAATAGTTGTACTATAAAACGGTACAATATACACACATTAATGCTGCTTTAAGTCACTGTCTGTAGATAGGCTGCCTCCCAAGAACAACACTGAGCAGAAACAGGGAGAAAATCAAAGCTCATCAATCAGCATCATTTAACAACTTACTTCCTTCATTTTTCACGGCGTGATTCAGGTATAGAGTGAATCTTTGATGTCGCTCTTCTTTCGGTTGAAGGACCAGCAACATAACAAGTCTCTTATGTCTCACAAGAACGGTCTTAATAAGAGTCCAGGCTGTGGCTGTCCTTCACACATCTTCTAAACACTGATTTAAAATTGCCCCAAATTTTCTGCTAAGCTTCCTTGGCTTCTCTTTTCCCCCTTTTTAAGAGATTCCCTTGCGCCGGTGCTTGCCGGAAGCGCTGCAGCGAATGTATCATTGGGCCTATGGGAGAAATATGCAGATTTTACAGTAAGAGGTTGAGTCGCTTCGGTGGTGCAATTGGAACAGTGCCAGAAAGAGCTCCTCTGCCCCGTGGCATGAAAGGACTGCAAGCCACATTCAAGTCCGTGTGTCTCCAAATTAGGTTTAGTTTATCAGACTGGATCCCAGTTATAGACGTTTAGAGGAAGCCATACTCAAGCACGTACAAGTTTTCCGTTGATGTTCTGCGAAAAAACTAATTATTACATTCATATTCGAGCGCAGCGTCTCGCATGTCGGCGATATCAACGATACTTTTTAAGTTTGATATGTTGTCAAACTTTTGCCCTTTTGCAGTCTTTATGGATTCTTCTGTTGAATTAGTTTTTGTTCAAACTAGGACAACGTTTAAAAATATCTACAGAAATACTGTAAATATGTTTACATGATTTGTGTGTGGAAGAAAAAAGCAAATCATAAAAAATAAAAAAAAGTGTGTGCCCAGTTGATGGGAGGGTGTATTGTAATCCATAGTCTTTGGAAACCACTGTCTTGGGTGTTGGTCATGCATTTTCCAGTGATTTCTAGCCGATTTAGACCTCACATGTCAATTTTTCTTTTCTTTTTTGCAATTACGCAAGTTTGGACCATACAAGGATAAAGAAAGAAGACATGAATGAAGTGAATGCACCAGCTAAGTGTCCATCTGTCTCTCTCATAATTCATGAGGCCGCTGACGCAACGCCGTGCAAAGAGAACCGCTGCGGCGGATTGTTACAGAAGTACAGTAAAAGTGCATTTTCAATAACTCGTGGTCCCCGCAGGACAGTATCCACGAGACACTGAGACTCTTCCATTTCGTCGAGGTCTGACAGGGATGTGCGAGGGAGCACGCATTGTATCTCTGAGCCAGGAACCACGAGCTGGAAGAAGGAGCCCTTCCAAACCAATTAGCCGCACAGCGGAGCCCGTGCGAACGGTGTCAGTGGGTTGAGTCATTCATTCACGTCGAGATATCATCGGGAGTGACACCACAGCATGCTGACTGACAGCGGCGCAGTAAGAAGTCTTGGGCTGTGGAGTGCGGGATCAGTGCCTGAGCGTTGTCACCTTGTGTCGTTCAAGCTGAAGCGGAAGGTGAAAAGGTTGAAAGCGGGAGAGTTTCCCAGGGGCCAGTCAAGCTGCGACAAAACCCTGGATCGGGTTGTGTTACATGACAGCATGCTTCCCCCTGATTCCCACGAGGCTTGTTCGTGCATACATCATAACGGCAGTAAATTACAAAAAAAAGAAATCTTCATGAAAGGGTCTTTGAAAGGAGGACTTTTCTTTAAAGGGGCGGTACGATGTGTTTTCCAGGCACACAGTAGCATTATGTACCGCTGTTAACTTCAGTTGTTATAAAAATCTTATATCATATCAAATATGATTGAAAAGAAATTTGACTTTGTATCTTAACGCCTTGAAATTGGGCCTCTGTCTCTTTAAGAAACTTCTAAAGGCAGAGTTTCCTGAAACTCTGCCTTTAGAAAGCCGTCACCACAAGGCTCCTCTACATTTGTCGATGTCTTTACCCAAGTTGCTCTGAGACGTAGGCCGTTGCGCAGTTGCACCAGGTGTTTGCTGATTGCTAAGAAAAATGTGTTGCTCAGTTAAACGTCTCAAACTTCAAACCACGCCCCTCTGATTTTCTAATGCAAGCCTTATGATCGGAAAATGCACCACGACCGTCATCTAGTTATTTTATTTGACAAACCGACCCTGTTGTTAGGGCGTCCTTGTTTGCTGTTAATATCCTGGTTGCAGCATTATGTGCAAGCAGAGGTTCGACCTTCTTCTTGACCTCAAGCGTGACACTTCTTAAGGTCGGCTCCCCTTTTTTTTCGTACATTTATTCACGCTTTCAGATGCGCTAGGCCGACATGTGGGAAACGCTCATTCGGTCACTGTTTGAAAAGGTCATTTATTTAAGAGCTCGCATTGTAACTACCCTTACAGTTTGGGTTATCGTCTGGCTTCTACTTTTTAAAACACGCTCATTTTGAACTCCTACTGGAGGGAGAAAAAGGGCAGGGACCTCATTACTCTCCTGTAAAACCATAAAACAACAGCTGTAACTCTTAATAATTGCCCAGCTTCATGTTTGAACTGGTTGAACTTTTGTTTGCTCAGGGAAATGTGAAGCTGAGGCCAAGCCAGGGCCACCTTCCATCATGGTTTTGTCATTACTCAAACCCCTCGCTAATACACTCACATGTACTGTAAACTCCAGCAGCGATGTGTCTTAAGTTCTGCCTTCCTCCCTCCCCCACCGACCGAACGAACCAAACTGTGTCGTTTTCGCAGTCTGCACGACCGCCTCCCGTCCAGGGAGCTGTTACTGCTGCGAGCGACTTTCCTTTCCGGTCGTTTGTGGAAATAATGGCTCGTGGAGGCCAACGCTCCACGGTGACAGAGGCCTGTTATTCCTAGCAACGGCCCAGGCTGCTCAGAGCATTAGTCAGAGTTTTGGACCCTGGTGAGGCACTGAGCCCTGAGCTAAATGTGAGGCTCTTTAAGAATTCATTGGTTTAATAAATTAACCGGTTAAGTCAATACTTTGTGATTTATTATGGACAACATCTCAAGGCCGTGATTAAAACGAGCTTTGCCCTATTGATTTGTTGCTGAAGCGGTCCGTTCGCCACGCTTCTTGTGCCATTGTGTTTTTTTTTTCTTTACCATTTCAACGCGTTCTCATGCATAATTAACGCCTTGCGTGCGGTACCAAACCCTTTGTTCTGTTTATGCGAAGAAAAAGATTTACTTTTCAACTTCGGATCTGTCGACCTGCAAGCATTGAAACTCCGGATCAGTGAATCGCTTGATTTCGATAAAACACGTCGAGTCCTAATTAGGCTTTTAACAGGACTTCGGATCAGTCGGCACAAGCCGCTCCGATCGCGAAACAGAATCATTTAACATTTTGGCGATACAAAAACATTTTTTTATGAGCACTTCTATTTTGAAAGCATGTGAAGGTTTTGTGTGTGTTTTAGGAGTTATTATTTACTTCACCTACATACATCCCACTCAAATTCCTGTTTGGTCTTTGAATTGAACTCTTAGCCTAAAGAGTTAGCCAAGCTAACACTTAACTGTCGAGCCTTAAACAATTAACTCTTAAGCTAACAGTTTACAGTCTTTGACCAGGAATGGTGCCAAAACTGTTAGCCGTTAGCTTGCTACGCTAATTGTTGGGCAGTTAGCTTGTTTTGCTAACGAGTTGATCTTAGGCAAAGCTGCCCAAGATTAGCTTAGCCAAGAGAGGATCTTGTACGCATTTGCGTGAGTAACCGATGGCAGAATACACAGCTAATGTTAATTAGCTTAAAAGGTAATTGTTAGCACTGTTAACGGTTCATCAAGCTAACTATTAAGGCTAGCTGCTTACTGCTAAGGCCAACTGCTAACAATATTTAAACAGTTAGCTTAAATTCTACAAGTCGTAATGAACATTCAGCTTTTGCAGAATTTTCGAGATGTTTAGCTTAAGTTATATTTGTCAAAGAATGAATTTGTCTTTCTCAATAAAGCTGCCAGGAAAACAACATTGGCTGTGAATTTGCAGAATTTGTTTTTTTGACAAACTTCACGACTTACATCTGTTCAGATGAACGCAAGGTCGCCACCATCAGCGAAATGAAAAATGGACTAATTGTTCTGGGAAAGCCTGCCAGCAAAAACATGGATTTCATTATTCAAAAAACAAGAATGCCCCTGCACAATGTCTGCGTCTTTTTGAAATGAATTTAAGTTCACGGTGGAAATGTTTTCTTTTTAGCCGGACACGATGTCCCTTAGAGGACAATATGCCCTTTCAAAATAAATGAGATGAATGGTTTCCTGACAGGGTCCAATTCAGTCCAAAGTTGAGCGTGCATCTTACAGATGAGTATGTGAAAAGTCCAGTGAGTTTCCGGTCAGGAACCCAGTCTGTCAGAGCTGCCTTCAGTTTGTTAACACTTCTTGAACTCTTCCACGTCTTAATGTCATGAACATCCGTCGTATTTCATTGGAAGTCGTTTGATAGATCTACGGAAAGTTTTTTTGTTTTTTTTTTACAAATTAAAATTTGAAAATGAGGAACACAGTTCTCAAGTCTGTGCCAATGTTTGGTAGAAATCACTTTTTGAAGCATGAAAGTCATTTGCGGCCTTTTATCAGCTTTCCCCATCTGGAGACTTGGATTTTTGCAAGACAGGTCATCCGAAGTCAGACTGGTTTCAGGTTGTCTTTGAATGTTAATTCATCAAGTCTCGCCACAGGTTCCCCACTGGATTTGTATGTGAGCTTTGATGAGGCCCTTCTAACAAATTTGTAATTTTTAATAACCGTTCAATCTTGAAAGGAAGTTGTTTGCTGACAAGCAAGAGACTTTCCAGGACTTACGTGGCGTGAGGTGAAGGCCACAGGCCTATTGTCATGAAGAAACGCATTAAAGCTGGAGTATTTATAAAAATATATATATATATATATATATATATATATATATATATATATATATATATATATATATTTAAACTGTCACTTTGTTGTGATAGTATGGTATGAGACAGACAATTTAAAAAAATAAATACATAAAGTTTCTCTTTCTTCTTACCAATGATTGTCGTGTATGCGCCTCTCTATGTCTCCAAGGCTCCTAGCTATTTTTTTCTCTGCTTTTTGCTGAGAACATGTTTCGAACGCTAAGGCTAGTTAGCATAGCCCACCATGATGGCAGATAAATCGTTTTCTGCAACAGTGAGTTGTTTCTCTACCATTAGCAGGCCGAGCAGTGCATCCACAAGCTTGATTGACAGCGCTAAAAACCTCCACCTGGCTCTGATTGACAGTGAAAGTTTTAACACGTGTAAGAAACATTTTTTTTTTTTTTTAAAGTTATATTCTTCCACAGCACGTGGACCTTTTTTCCGGATCAGACTACGGCAGCAGAGATGCTGCAGGATCCCACATAGATCCTCCAAACGTCTTTTCAGCTGAGATATAAAAGATGGGAGGGCGAGACGAAGGGAGCGCCGGCATTTCCTGATTTGGTCGAAGAGAACAATGAAGCATCAGCTGGATCCATGACAGAGGCGGAAGATAGAGCATGTGAGGTGTGAAAGGAAACCTGTGGATCAAAGAGAGTGGGAGGTATATTTAGCTGCAGGCAGGAGAGAAGCATGCTGAGCTCTCTCCTAACCTGAACCTGGTCAAGATCATGTTCAGTTCGTTGACTTTATCCCTTCTTCCAACAATCTGTTCCCCATTCTGCTTCAAACCTGATTATTATCCATGAGCACACACCTCCTTGTATTATTGCCCTCCAGCTTCTTCCTGTATGTGATTTTTTTCTCTCTCTCTCTTTGTAATCTTGACTTTAAATTGTTTTATGTATTACTGGATATTTCCCCCATCATTGGGGATCCAAGGGTTGCTTGTTGAAAATCTTCTTTCTGATCTGGTGGGAATGGTGTGGTCCACACAAAACTTTAGATCCATCATGCACTTATTTTTGTGCGTGTTGTGATGGGGCTGGCAAAGTGCATCCCAATCAGTAGCCACAGGGAACACTATCAGAACTGATTATTTTTGGAGCCAAAGAGGAGCGATCTATGGTCAGCACACAGCTTCAGTTATTACAGCCAGAAACTAGTGAACTGACCCGAAATCTAGGACCAAGACCTGAACCCATAAAGACGATTACAAAGTCAGTCTTCTGTCATCTGAAGAACATTTCTAGGCTCAAAGAAAACACCGAAAATATTCTGGAAAAACTGAGTTCCATTAAATCAAGGCTAAGAGTACCTTAGCCTTTGATTAGCAGTACCTGGAACATTGATCAACATATTTGAATTGTATTGGCTTTCAATGAAGGCTAAATGTGATGTCTATTGCCTCCATAACGTCTTTGTGATGTAAAGCACTTTGAACTGCCTCTTCACTCAAATGTGCTATACAAATAAACAGCACTCCCAAAACTGTGGCTCGACCTTAGCAGTGGTTCAAGGTCACCCACTTTTTACTGCAATACATTTTACATTCCCCCTTATGATTGATGCAAGCGTCGGTTCGAAATTCCTCCTTTGCTCCCGCTCTGCATCCACAATGTCTTCACTTTCGCCCACTGAGGAACTCAGGATCGCACTTTGAAGAAACATGTTATTATTCAGGCTAACAGTAAGTCTTTTCATTCTTTTAGACTTTATTAAGGGGTACCAGACAAATAGGGTCGAGTACAAATGCACGACTGACTTTTGAGGTTTTTATTTGCACCAAATATTGAAAACCACCGAGCATTTTCCATCTACATCACAATTATGCTCTCGATATTCTGTATGGTCCTTGTATGACGCAGTGTAGCAGAGTCTGTCCTCTTGAGTAAACTCCGGAGAGAAAGATTTACAATTGATTTACAGTCTGTTTGACCCCATTAGGCCTGCGAGCACCTTTGTTTCCCTAGCTTTGGGGAACACGTGTGTGTGTGTGTGTGTGTGTGTGTGTGTGTGTGTATGTGTGTGTGTGTGTGTGTGTGTGTGTGTGTGTGTGTGTGTGTGTGTGTGTGTGTGTGTGAGAGTCAGTATCTGCTACAGGGAGACAGATAGAATGAAAGAAAGGAAAGGAAAGGAAAGGAGGGGTTCGGTGAGATGATACGGGGGGCTTCCAAGGCCACTGCAGCGTTGGGTTCTGAGCGTTGCATCAGGTCCATGTTTATTTCATAAACTTTCTTCCCCAGCTGTCAGTCTGAGAGACATCGCACTCGCTCCCCATCCCCCCCAGCAAACCCCCGCCCACCTTCCGCCTCCCAGCTACCCATCGGGGTAAATAAACCGCAACACACCTGCAAAATCTGCTGTCCTCACATGAAAACGGGAAAGTCTAGTAATAATCAGCGAGGATCGGAAGCTGAAGCTTGATGTGCAACACAGATGCCGGATTGTTAGCCGGAAGCACCGTTTTTTTTTTGCACAATTTCCTTATTTTGAAACGCAGACGAAGACGCTGATTTATGATTTTTTTTTTTTTATTTATTTTTGCCAGAGAGGTCGTCGCTCAGGTGAACGGTCAAAGAGGCAACATTAGCCCTAATATAATGGCTAAGCATCAATCAGCTGGGGGGGGGGGGGGCGCCTCGCTGCGCTCTGCTCACTATCTGCTGATGAGAGATGTATGACGGGGGCGGATATAGAGGTCTAAAGTCCCTCTCCTCCACTTCCCCCCCCCAACCCCGTCCCCAGGGTCCCATCATCCTCTGCGCTCATGTGGAAAAACTCAGAAAAAACAAACGCTTGGATCTCAACCCCGAGGGCCAAAAAGCCCATTGATGAAGCCTCTGCTGCATTTATTGGGAGCGTGGCGTTTATTCAGACCCACTCGGAGTGTTACCATGACATATCTCTGCCTTTTTTTTTTCTTTTTTTTGCTCTGTTTATGTATGTATGCGTAACTTAGTCTGGGGTCGGTTCTTCACGCTGCCTGCTGGTCTTATGTAAATAAAGCTGTCAGCCACTTGTTATGGCCAGGCTGGGAGTCATCAGAAGAGCCTGGCAGCCTTTTGGGTCTCTGGCCTCAGTGTGATTCATGCCTGGCGGAGGGACAAAGAAGGGGAAAAATGGTGGAGAGGGAGGAGGGGGGCGGGGGACGGGTTGGGTAACTCAAGTATGTCCAAATCCAAATAGTGCGTGTAAGGGAAGGCAACTGTGCGTGTGCGTGTGTGTGTGTGTGCGCATGTGTGTGTGTGTGTGTGTGTGTGTGTGTGTGTGTGTGTGTGTGTGTTAACAGAAGAAAGGGGGGAAATATGGTGGCATTGCTTGTGGTGTGTGAGGGAGGGTAGGGCGGAGCGATGGAGTGGATTGGCAGTTTGTAAAGAGACAAGTGCTGCAGAGGAGTTTTGGGTACATTGAGCCAAGGATGAACTCAGTTGGTTTGGATTCCCCCCCCTCCTCCACCCCCCACCACACACACCCTCTGATTGTCTCTCCTCTCTTCCTCCTTCCTCCTCTCAGTCACTGTCACTCCAGTCAGGATGGCGGTTCATCCTCCCTGCACTCTTGGCCTCATTATTTTTTTTTTTTTCTCTCCTCTTGCCGCATCTCTCTCCCTTCCCCTCCCTCTTCGCCTTTCCCTCGCCGCATTGATTGGCATGAACCAATTTCTAAAAGTTTAATTTCCTCTAAACCCCAAGGAACACATTGCCTCCAACAATTCTCATGTACGACTCAAAAGTTGCCATGCAGGGAGGACTTCATAATGATACGGCGGAATGGAACCCATGGTGGGTTCTGAATATTATAAACATTAGCTGGAGGTGAATTTGGTATCCAGCGCTGAACATCCCCCTTAATTGCTACATTGCTGAGTTTCACTTTCTGGGAGCTAAATTATAACCCAGCAGACCCACTGAATTAATAAATAATGAACTTCTGGATTAAAATAATTGGGTATTAGGAATTCTATACAGGCAGCGTCCCTGGGCAGCTCCATTATTGCTGCTAACTTCCATCACTTTTTTTTTTTTCTGATTAAATCATTCCACTAAATGAAAAATAATTGTACGTGACCAGTGAGTGCTTTTTTTTCCCCTGGACTCTCTGCTGACTTTGTGTTTCCAAACCATTCCCTTCACTATATAATTGCCCAATTTGACATTTTGAAAAGAAAAGCGCTTGATGGAAATATGGTAATCTTGAAATAAAATAAAATAAAATAAAATGTTTCAATGAAATGCTTTGGCACTTGGTTAATGTGTTTTCTTTGCCGATTCGAAATTGGTTTATTTAGCAAAAACTACAAAGGAAACTTTTTTTTTTTTTTTGGTGCATCACATGGGTCACATGATCAACAACCGGATGTTGCTACTGCCACAAACAATGAAGAAGACGACAACAAGAAGCAGTCGGATGGTTGAGCGTCATGTGAACAAGCTTATTCACATGCGACTGTATGGAAACGTTGCAAAAAGCAGGAGTTTCTTAAAGAGACAGAGGCCCAATTTCAAGGCATTGGATTACAAAGTCAAATTTCTTTTAAGTCATATTTTATTTGTTTATAACATTTGAACAACTGAAGGTAACATAGTTACTTGATTGTGCTAAAAAAAACCCAACAATGACACTATTAAAATGCATAATATTGCCCTTTAAGGTTGCCGTCTTTATGCTTTTGTGCAAAATGACATTTTCATGTTAATTCGTTTAATTCTGCAACAGTTGGCCAAAAAAAAACTGTCTGTAATGCCACATTATGTTGTGACGATGTAATAAAACCAGACTTCAATATGAAATAAAATATCATTAAACTGCATTATGGTGTAAAATCCTTAAACGGACTTATCGCACATCATAAATGTAAGATGACATTTCACACCAAATATTGCAAAAAAAGGTCTTTTGGAAATGACAGTGTGATAATGTGGCATGTTATGTAATGAACCATCGCAAACCTGTTTGTGTTCATCTTGCTTATTATATTACTAATAACCATACACATTTAAATCAAAAACGTTGGCCAACAAATGCAGAACCTTTGGTCCTTCAGTTGCCTTTTCAGACTCGTCTGGTTCGTTTAAGGCAAAATTATTTAAAATACGTTCAAGGATTTTATTACGTTTTGCGTTGATTATCACACGATACGGCTCTGATCGTGTTTGGTCACATTTCAAAGGCCGATTTCATAACTTCATTATGTATCGCGGCGTGACAAACCACCTTAGCGCCGCCCACCCTCAACTGAACAAGGCCTGAAGACTCTGAATGGCAAGTTTGTGAGAAAGAGAGAATACGAAACACATTGTAAAACACTTTGTAAAAGTAGCCAAGTTTGGAAAATAACAACAACAACAAAAAAAAAATGTTTCATGAAAGTGCAAAGGAAGTTGAATCTGTTTCTGTACTTTTTGCAGTTTTCTCAGCCAGAGGCGAACCCAGCTTTAAAGGACGTGTTAAAGGACTTTGACATTTTACTGTAAGAATGATTAAAGTTGTGTCTCATTTGTACTTCAGTTCCTGTCAGAAAATCCCAACACGGCAACCCGTAAATTCCCAAAATCTGATTCGGAAAAGTTGCCTTTCAAGTTCAGTTGCGATTCTCCCGCCACATGTATGAAACGTCGTAAAAGTGGCAAGAATAAACTGTTCCCATTAAATCAGTTCCATTCGCAGTACCATACAGTTTTTTTTTTGAAGCTGTCTTTTCAGTCTTTCATAAGAAAATGTCAATGGCATATATTATCAACAGTAGCTAGACTGGTCGCAGACCACAACACAAACATAATAACAGGTCTGAGACTCGCAACTTATGCTCAACTTAGGCGCAACATCAATCTCATTTCATGTTCCAGCTTAAAACTGCTAAACCATGTCAAAAGGACTGTTGG
This sequence comes from Poeciliopsis gracilis, assembly GCA_911649635.1. Lineage (NCBI taxonomy): Eukaryota > Metazoa > Chordata > Actinopteri > Cyprinodontiformes > Poeciliidae > Poeciliopsis > Poeciliopsis gracilis. The sequence continues at coordinate 902,766 of CAJVRI010001102.1, read as the reverse complement.
TTCTTTTTTTAGCTTTTCACTTCGCCGCCCACCGTTTGTGTTCTGTGTTTAGTTTCTGATCACGTTTGGACCATCAAGGTGCCGAAATGCGTCCGCGACGTAAAAACACAAAACCTTAGCGAGTAGTTTTGGCTTCGTGTCTGGTGCAACTTGAAATAAGTAACTTTTCAGCAAGATCAGAGTTTGTCTTAAGTCAGTAATTTGCTGCACTTTAAAGCGACTCTCCCCTTTCGATTGACGCCTATTCTGACAAATCAGGTGGATATGTGAGCCCCCCACAGCCGGTTACGTCTTCCTGTTCAACTTTAAATCAAAAAGAAAAGATCAAGTGTAAAGTTTATATGAACCAGTGCAATTTGACCAAGACCTTGACCATGTTCTGCACCTCCTAAAATCAAGATTTTGACGGTTCAGAAATAAGCTCACATTGTTCTCTGACTAACCTGTCTGTAATGTTATTAACACACAACAGAAATGCCATGAATAAAACATCAACAACAAACATCTAGAATGAGGAAGAAGATTTATAGATGGGATAATGCAAAGATAACCGAAACGTTTCTCCTTTTGAAAAGCGTTTGGCTGATGTTCCCCACTGCTGGCCAGAGTGAACGCAGTCCAAGGGAAATTGTTTCAGCGTCTTGAACATGACTTTCTGTTGGCGCTTCCAGCAACCTCCACTCATTTAGCAGGAGATCAGCAGTTCTGCAATCTTTTAGTCGCTCTTCTTCTCTCTTAAAATGCTGTCTTTCTGTGAAACAAACTTCCTGACTCTCTGTGTGTGTGTGTGTGTGTGTGTGTGTGTGTGTGTGTGTGTGTGTGTGTGTGTGCGTGTGTGTGTGTACTATTTTAAAACACCTAAACTGAGTTTCTATTTGACTGCGTTGCCAAACAGTTAACCCTCACTGATTTTTTTTTTTTTAGTTCATTTTATTTCATTTTTTACAATATGTTGTGTTAACTATACGGACTACAATGCATTTGGCTGGGATTTGTTGACAGTAGCTTGCGCTTTATCGAAACACAGAAGACACATGGCCTTTATGTTTTTGTTAGTAATGGAAGTTGGCTTTGGATGCCGTGCATTTGTATTCTTCCACGTCAAGAGGTGGACAAGAGCCAGTGCAGCTAATTAACTTCAGCAGGTACATAATCAGGGCTGAGTTCAAAATAATACACACCTTTGGCATAATTTAAGAACCAAAGTGGTTTTCATCCAATCAAAAATGTTGTTTCTGATAGGAGATAAGACGGGGATCTCTCAAAAGGCAGCAAGACGATGTAAAAGTGGCATTAAATTACAGTGGGAAAATAACTTAAAGGGGCACATGCTGCCATTTTATAGCACAATCAAGTAACTATGTTGTTCATTGATTATAAAAATGCAGCATGTATGAAATATGACTTAAAAGAAATTTGATTTTGTAATTTAACGCCTTGAAATTGGGCCTCTGTCTCTTTAAGAATCTCCTGCTCTTTCTGAAACTCCGCCTTCAGGAAGTCACCACAACATCATCCCTCATCATCCTTTAACTTCTCAACGTTTTCACCAGCATTGCAATGACAAGTATCTCATAGAATGAACCCAGTGGACTTGCTGGTCCACCCAGGTGTTTGCTAATCGCTGCTGGCTAGTCTGAAGGAGCTGAGTGGGGGAGTTGCAGGGGAAGGTTCGCTCAGTTCGGGCCACCCAGGTGTTTTGCTCAGCTGAATGGTTGTCTTCATGACATTCATCAAAAACAGCTAAACATGGTGTGTGGCTTTGATTCTTGTTTCAGAAATTCGTTAATCTCCCATAACATGATGTAAAGATCATTTTATGTAACACTGCCCCTTTAAATCAGCTTGAAATTGATTCCCAGTGTTTCAAATAACAAAAGTGATTCTGGGAAAAAATAAATAAATAAATATCACCCCTTCTTTCTTCTCAAAATATGATTTAGGCAAAAGTTTCAAGCGAATAAATTCTTTTGCAACAGACTATATCTGCGCTAAAACTAGGAATCGGTTTGCAGAGGAAGGTGTTTATGTTGGTATTCATTAAAGTGTCGCCACGTCGGCGACTGCATCTGACATCCTGTCATCACCTGCGTGGAGATGGTGTGAAATCTGAGGGAAAAATAGCAACAACAACAACAACAACAAAAAAAAAAGCATGAAGATGTCAGATGTAGCCTTGTAGCAGTTTTGAATAAGCTAGAAAAAAAACGGGGTCTTTGGGGAGAATTCACAACATTACTAATCACATTTTTAAAACACTTCAAAACAACTGGGGAATACGGTTGTTTTTTTTTATATATATATTTACTTTTTTTTTCATTTTCAGAGTTGGAGGCTGACTGACTGCTTCCGTGGCCTCCTCCTTCAGATCAGCGGTTACACCGTGGTGGCGATGGTGGAATAAATTTGGATTAATTGCAGCCCCGGTGCCTGCTAGCTTTCTCTCGGCTCGGTGACCGCTGGGATGTGAGCAGAGGAATTTTTTTTTTATTTAAAAATTTTTTTTAATTTTTTTTTTTTTGCATACCACCTCTTTCTCCGCGCCGCGTCTCCCTTGTCATTGCGCCTGCTAAAACAAAGGTAATTAAATCTCCCAGCTCTCATTAAAAATACAGCCGTCTTCCACCGAGCGCCACATCGCCACTAAGCGAATGTAAATTTTCATTTCATGGTGCTGAGAAAGAGAGAGAGAGAGGAGCCCATGCCAACGCTGCGTTGAAAAAAAAAAAAGCTGCTCCCCCAGAAATAACTGTCCTTTTGTTTCCTGCAGTATTACATAGGGAAATGGGCCTGTGAGTTATATAATTTGCAGATTAGGTGCAGTCACGGGGTCTTTTCGGTTACAGCTAAGAACAGTGAGCCTATTCAGGTGTCTTTTCTTTTTCTTCCCTCTATACCACCCCCCCCATCCTTTTTTTTTTCTACAAGCAAAAAAAAGGTATTTGCAGAGATGTTAGCTGATTTTTAATTAGCTTTTCCTCAATAATAAGATCAGATGCTCGTCCGAGATTAACGGCGGGGAAAGTTTTTTTTCCTGAGGTTAACCACTAATTGACATGCGAAACACAATCCCCCCAACCCCCCTCTCTCTCTCTCTCTCTCTCTCTCTCTCTCTCTCTCTATCTCTCTCTCTCTCTTCCCCTTCCTCAATCAGGGGAGAAGAATGGTTTTTGCTGATTTTGAAAGATTGGACTAGATTGAAATGGGGTGAGGCTGCAGAAGTGGGGATGCGTTAGAGGGTGGGACAAAGTCAGGTGCTTAGACTGGCTGTGCTTTAATAATGGAAAAGCCTCTCAAGGTTCTGGTAAAGTCATAGAGTGGCTTAAATTTTAAGATCAGAATTTTTTTTCTTTTAGGCCTGAAAACAGTCCAGGTCTCCCGTCAGACGTTTTGATTCTTGTTCAAGGTGTGGCTTAAATTTCATTTTTCCACTGCATCTCATTCTCCTGATTACAGAATCGGCACGCGACAAAGATGTCAACATTGCACATAGAAGTCCGACTTGGAAAACAAAATGCAATTTGGAAAAAAAGAAAATCTGTTATTAACTGCTGTGAAGAAGACTTAAAGGGACGGTATGATGTGGTTTCCAGGGGAACAAAATAAGAAGCAGCAAAGGTTATATCATGCCGTTTCAAATCCAAAAAGTTGATATTGTAATATTTTTAGTCTTTATTTCCTGAGTTGAGGAATGCTGGTCTACACAGCAACCAGAAGCCTTTACCAATCCAATTGACATATTGGATTTTAAAACTAAGGTTTGGCTTTTGTTGTCCAATCTGAAGGTGGTTCCTATGCTAAAAAGTCAAAAATGACCCTTTAGTCTTATAATAAATTGAATGAAGGTGCCATAAATCACAAACCTGTTTCTAAAGAGCCTCGGCTCAGTCTAGATCAGGTCTAATCAACCAACTTTAGAGTGAACCGGAGAATGAGTCAGACACCAACATGAGCTGCTGGCAGCTAACTGCTAGCCAGTTGCTACGTTCTTGCCTGTTTCTGTGCAGTAGCTGGACCCCTGTTGGTTTAGGTCAGTCACCTTAAAGGCGGATAAAATGTATGCGGTCACTTATGTGAAGAGTCATCATTTTTGTAGGAATCAGTTTTCACTTTGATATTTAAAGGGTGTCAAAATGTTGTGATTTTTTAAAAATATGCGTCTCGTTGTATTCATGGGAAATCAAAGTTTGGAGCTGCGTGCAGCGCACTGTGCAGGTTTAAATCATCATCATCACACATTCAGAATCACAATATTGTTTTCTTGTTTGTTTGTTGTTGTTTTTTGCCCCTTTGCATACGCTGCCTTCTAAGCTCGACTCACCACACTTCATCCTGTGTTTCCAAAAGTACTTGTTTTAATTCTGAACTTGCGCCAGCACATTCCCGATTCCCGCTTCTTTTCTTTCTTTTTTTTTTTCTTCTTTTCCTCTCTCTCCCTCCCCTCGCGTAGAAACTCGGCGGATGAGAACGAATACCGGGGCTTTCCTGCTCCAGCACTTCAAACAGCCGGCAGCCGAGCTCGAACAGCTAAGGTGTTACTTTTTATTCCTTCTGCATCAAACACACCCTCGATCAAACATCTCGCTCCTTCAAACAAGGTGTCATCTGCTGCAGTCCATTTGGGTTTGATATGAAGTAGTGTAAAGAGACAAAGGCTGCACTGATACCGTGATTGCCTGCCTCCCTCCTCCGACGCCTCACAATACGATATCTGGAAACGAATCCGACGGGAAGCTGACAGCGAACGCCTTCCGGCTCAATCTCTCACTCCTGCTGTTTTCGTTTGCTCGCCGTGTCCACCTTCAAACTGCACTTTATTGTCTCGCTGAGCTGTAATGTTTTCAAATGTTTTCACGCCCTTTGAGCCCTTTTTTTTCTTCTTTTCATTTTTTGCGCTGTTACTGTCCAGCTCAATTTCAAACGTTAATGAAATTAAATGTACCTGAGCGTGACAGACCCGACGCAGAGTGGGCCGCGCGACCGTGACCTGGAAGGAGCCTGACCTCTCTTCGACCTTGCTGGCCCGTGGCGGCGCTGCAGCAAGAACCGGTGAGGCAAATGAAGCGAAATCCTTTGAGGAAGACGCGAGCGACGAGCGCAACGTCATTCCTGACAGAACGCAGACAAACATGGAGTAGCGTCAGAATTTAGCGGTAGGTAGGCGGGGAAGTGGAAACTCGTCGTAAAGACAATCGATTTTGATTTGACCCAGCACATGACATCCCCACTGAAACAATGACCTTTGTGGTTGTAATGTGACAAAATGCGATATGGTTAAAAAAAAAAAAGGTATTTCTATTGCTCCAAAGCATTTAATGCATATCGACATGATAGTTACAGTTTTTGACTGCGGCAGAGGGAAGGAAACCACTATTCCAGCTGCTCAAGAATCAAAAGCAGCTCTCCATTGGCTTGTCCGTTTACACAGGAAATCGATCTTATTTGTACTACGTCCAATTTGCTGCTCGCTTATCTTGCGGCTTGCTTCCATTTTTTTTTCTTATTTATGACAAAACTGGACACCGGTGTCTACGGTTTCACTGCCAGAGGAAGCCCGCGTCCTACCGGACGAAGTGAAAAGCCAGCTCCAGTCCAACTTGCTGCAGGTTTCCCTGAGGAGAAGGAAGCCGTGTTGATTTTGGCACACGCTCCCAAACCCAACCAACAAATCCTGCCTTTTTTTTTTTTTTTTTTTTTTCCAGACGAGTTGGCTCGGGAACTCACTGGAGAACCGGGAAAGGAGAAGAAGAAGAGGAAGGAGGAAGAGAGAGAGAGAGAGAGAGAGAGAGGGGTGAAAAACAGCCCCGGGGTTGGAGGGAAGATAATATATGCATGTGCACTCAAGCACAAGGTTTGTGGCCAGCTGCTTAAGGATTTTTTATTTTTTTTTTCTGGGGAGTCAAGATTATCCACAGAGTCAATAGAGTGAGGGAGGAAGACGAGGAGAGAGAGGCTGCTTATGCGAGTGTTACTCAATTCTGCTGCTGGGGGGGGAACAGAGAGGCACTGTCAGCACTGTTTTGTTTTATACTCTTTGGTGCAGGACACACAAACCCTCTTATGTGCAGATCTGTGAGAATTCATTTTGAACTCGGTACACCTTGATAAATCTTTCCAACCGGATTGGAGGCCGTGAGTCTGTTCAGGTCCTGCATGGTCATTCGCTTTAAAGCGCCGAATCCCTCCTACCCGTCACTTTCGTTCTAAGCGTAATGACGACGCCTCTCGGAACGTTGTTATTATTATCTTCAGAGTTTCATTTCCGGTTTCTTTTTTTTTTTTTTTTAAACGTGACTGAGGGAGGGGGTTCGGGGAGGGTGCCGGCGTTTTCTCGTCCCGGTTTGAAACCGCGCGGTTGCCAAGGTTGCGGCTTCCACATTTTCACAGCCATGCCTGTCAAATGGCTGAAAGGGGGGCTCAAGCCCTTGGAAAAAATAAATAAATAAATAAAATAAAAAAACAAAACACCTTCCGGCCGGCTCCTCCGTTCTGCATTCGGCGAAAACCCGCTAAAGGCGACACAAGGAGGCAGAGGGACGGAACCGGGGTCTGCGTTTCACTGATATACCAAACGGTACCGTTGCTGTCGCTCTAGGAATGATTGCGAGGGACAGGCTGCGGATGCCAGAGTGCGGCCCAGCATAATACCTCCGCTTGGGGCTTCCTCTCACAGCCTGGTGCTGAGGCCTGGATGGCGGCGCCATGCAAAGCCAGTTAGCAAAGCCAGTTAACTACCTAAAGCAGGCTGAGGCGGCGGTTCGTTTTCCAAACTTTAACCCGCTTTGGCTCCCGCATCGTCCGAAAACGATTGAGACATTCCGCACGTCTCGGTTGAGGAGTCCTCTTCTTTTTTTTTTTTTTGTGGCGCCGTGGCGTGGATGGACAGCCCCATTCAGGCAGCCTTTCAAGGGTTTTGTCAAGCAAGGAATTTAGATTGGAGTTCTTACATGACCTTTCGCGAGGGTCACCGGGTGAGATCTGTTGGGAGCTTTTGTTGGCACACCTGGGTGATGGAGGCTGGACAGAGAAACAGGCTCCTCTTTCAAGTTTTTTTTTTTTTTTCTTAGTGGGGGCTACAATGGGCAGAGAAAGAAAAGAAATCCTACACTGAGCAAGAAGGGCCAGAGAAAAAGGAAACAATTTCGTCAAGCCATACGTAACGGTTTTGTCAAACTGATACTGGAGGTTAGAACCGCTCCATAGACGCACACAAGAACAAGTTACAGTTCTTCGCAGAACATACTGAACACTTTTCACACAAAACTAAGGTTTTCGGGGGGAATCAGTGTGATTTAAATTGATTTTAAAGGGGCAGTGTTATGTAAAATCAACTTTTTTGAGCTCGATATCATGTTGTAATGTCATTCCCTCATCAGAAACATACAAGGTGTGTATGTGTACGTGAATGTTTGAGAAATCCTTGAGTCTCCGTGGCAACCATCTACCTGTGCAAAACACCTGGGTGGATCTAGCTCCGCCTTTGAGGACAAAGCCCCTCCCCCACCCCCCACCCCACCCCTTGGAGTTGCAGCTTCCAAGCTTTGGAGATTTTCTCTTACAGAGCAGCTCCTTCAGACTAGCCAGCAGCAATTAGCAAACATCCGGTGGAACCGAGCCCATTTTACGAGCTACTTCTGAGTGCAACGCTGGTATAAATGCTGTTAAAGGGTTAATAGAGAAGCAATGTGATGACTTCCTGAAGCGATGACTCTTCCAGAAAGAGTAAGAGTTTCTTAAAGGTGTTAAATTCCATCCATCCATTGTTCAACAGGCCTAACCCTAGCGAGGTTGTGAACACAGTTAACTAGCTGTGTTCACAATTTTAACAGTTTAGTTGTACACATTTTGACAGGTGGCTCTTAACTCACGTGATAAAAGAATGAAAGTATTCATAGATATTTGATTGTGGTAGATACTTTAGTATTGACATTATAGGTATTTTGGATCAATCTGCCCAGCTTCTGTTCAAACATCTTGTTTCATCTTGACCCTTCATGCAGTTCTGAAGCTAAAAGACGATCTAATTTATTAGCAGTCTTCTGTCATGTTTAAAGTCATCCACAAAATATGCTCTAGAATTTCTTCATCAATAAAGCAAAAAAAAAAAACAACAACAACAAAAAAAAACTTTAAATGGATAAAAGCTACAAATTTGCAGTGTACCATATCTAATCTTAGCATTAAGCAGCCACATTTTGAGCAGATGTTACCTGCATAAACAAACACAGCTGAGTTAGTGGTTGTTCGCAACCACTAAGTGTTGCATCCTTACCAGGAAATCTGGGAAATCTGAAAATAGGCCCCAAGGCTCCCGGTGTTATTGTAGGGATCGAGGTGGATGATGCTGAAAACCCATCCAGAAGCCACAGAGCGACGACGTTGGAGCAGACTTTGTTTGGATAAACGCATTCGGAGATTACATGGTTTGGTAGCACACCGCTACTTGTTTTGGCTTCGTCAAACCTTTGGGCGTGTTTTTCTTTCACAAAGGAGCAGGCATGGAGAGAGCCAAATTAGTTCTGCATGTGATAAAAATCTGAAGAATCAGGTCAATCGAAACCTCTGAGCAACAAGTGACGGTGAATTAAGCTAAGCTACAGTGTAACAACTTCTGAGTGTGATTGAAAAAGTATCTACATTAGAGATATAAAAGTATCTCTAATGGCATTAGAGAGTGGAGGACCTTTGGGGAACTCGCCCACATTGCCGATGTGAGAGCAATAGGTCTTCATAAAGGTCCATGTTGGTGTGTCACCTGAGTCGAAACACAAAATTCCACAGCACATCTACATGTTAAGGTTGTCATAATCAAGCTAGCATAACTGACCTACTCCCTTCTTCCTTGCTAATTTTTATAAAAACTTTTTCGTGACCTTGTTAGGAAAACAAGGTCACTGTCAACATCACTGTCGTAATGTACTAGCAAAGCAGTGCATTCATTCACATTGTCACACATACATTTAAGATTTAGCACGTTATGCTGACAACTTGATAGCTAAAACCAATGGTAGTTGTCGGTGAGCAGTTTATTTGCCCTCCAGCATGGGGGTGGGGGTGAGGGGATCTTGCATGTGTTTGTATCTAATCTTCTTGTCTTCCTGTCTAAATTTTGAATGTGTGAGGATCTAAAACTTGACCACTTTAAAGAGTTTAAGGTTTGAAACCTGAATCACAGCACTGAAACACTTGTTTAAGATGGGATTTAATTTATATAACTTTCACAAGTTTCCTTCTTTCATCTCCAGAATATCACCAAACTTAGACATATCCTACAAAACATGGGGCAAAACAAACTGAGGCGAGTATTGTCACATATTAGAGTGTCTCAAAGTCCAGATTTACGTCCAATTGAAAATTTGTGGCTAGACTTAAAAAAATGAGATGAAATCTTAATTCTTAAGAGAATGACATTTTTTTTTTGCGTCATACTTTAAGTCTAATCGGCATCTTGTGGGGCTGAGTTTGCATTGAACATTTTCCAAAACTATTTTTTTTGCAGATGCTCCTTCACAGCACAGCTCCCATTTTACTTATATGCAACTAAACATGCATCCCAGAACATGGGCAAAGATGTTCAGCTCGTCTCTTAGCCTTCGCTAGAGGCTGTTTTCATTCTTATGGTTGAGTGAGATGATATTAGAGCACTGGCTTTTGGCTTTAAAAATAACTCCTGCGGCCGGCTCTTGGAGGCATTTTCCTGTAATTCAGTTGGAAGTCCTTCATTTCGCTGGCTCTGGAGAGCAGAAGGGGAGAAAGTGGGCGAGCGAGGGAGAGAAGAGCCTACTGTTTAAAAAGCAAAGTGTGTGGTCGTGGCATCGTGTCACACCTAACCAGCAGAACCCCGATGAAATCCAAACGGTAAGAGCAACAGGAAAAAACTCCTTATCCTATATTTGGTAAAGCAAAATAACTTTTTTTTTCTCTTTCTTTTGGGAGAAGCTGGGCTGCTGTAAATACTCACAAACTATAGTCCGTGTTTATCTGAATGCTCTTTAACACGTTGGCTTCATATCCTGCTGCTTGACCACAGTTCCTGCGTCGCGATCCATGTCCTAAAATAAAGATTCTAACTCGTAGAAATGTTTGCTTTTGCAGAGCTACAGATTAACGTTGACGCCTTCCACCATCTCATCCACCCTCCAGCAAATATTTCATCAAAATAATAACACTGCGCTCCCTTTGAACAACTCAAACAACCTGAGTAACACTGATCTATTATTTTCTTGTAGATATCCAGCGGACGCCTCGTTTCCCACGGTTTTGGGGACGACAACTATCCATGACGATTAGAGAAATCACTCTTAAAGCATGTGCAATTGCCTGTTCAAATGTGTTGAACACCATTCATATCTTAATATGCATTATGAATATGCATAGAAGAAGTAGTTTTTGTCCTGCTACAGAAGCTAATCCCTGACAGGCTTCCTTATCTCCACTCTGACTCGGAGTACCGCCAGTGGAGAATGAACAACACTCCCGGATTGGCCACTTATCAATACCTAGCATTCCCGCTACGCTAGGTATTTCAGAGCGCTATCCATGCTGCATTGTTTTTTTGGGTTCTTTTTGTTATGCTGTAAGAAAAGATCCAAATCAACAAGTGGTTTTTCAGTCCCGTCTCCCAGTTAGTTCATCGATTCTACTTTCTTTTAAATCTTTTTCAGCACCCAGGCACCAACATCACCGGTTTGCCTAACATCGCAGGAAAACCCCATCGTTTACCGTTTCTGAAAATGTAAGGAGGACAGGGAAATTTGAGGACAGCTCGGCGCAGTCTCTTTCCGTCTGTCAATTATTTCCCCCCAACTTTCGGTAAGGCGATGATAATTGGATTGTGGTCTGCGAATGCTTCAGTTTCCTGCTGCGATACTGAGAAGAGGGTAGAATGGGTGGTCAGGAAAGAGAGAAAGAGGTGGAAAACATAAGAAAACAGCAGCCCTTATGAATTGTATGAGCTCCCATGTAGTTGAATTATAGATTTGCTCTGGTGTTTTTCTACTGGAATGATTGACAGAAGGGGTAGTAGGCACATCTTGAGACTGCATGCCCCTGCCATGAAAATAAAACCTCTAACTACACACAATAGCTCAGCAATACTCTGCATGCCTACAGTTGGAAGTGAAACGTCTTGATTGACCTAGCTTGCTTCATGCAGTAATTATGTAAAAAAAATGATAATAATCAGGCACTCCTTGCAGCTTAATTGTCATTTATAAAATTCCAACAAACAGTGATAGAGGTGAAGTATGTAATTTTTACTGAAAATTTCTTTTTAAAATTCTTGTTAAAATTGCCACTTCTGTTGTGATGCCATAACAAATGACAGAAAATCTGAAAAAAATGATTTCCGCCTTCACCCTGAGCTGTCTGCAGAAATGGACCATTCCCAACCAGAATCAACCAATCAGAGCTAGGAGGAGTGTCTTAGCGATGCCAGTCAATCTCATATACTCGCTGCTAAATGTGCCAATGGTGGAGAAAGAACTTAACGTTACAGGAAAACTGTTTAATGCTGACTACCCTAGCATTCCCAATGGGCTATGCTTTCAGGAAAAAGCCGTAGGGTGACTGGCAGCTCCAAGATCCTCCTCCTGGCTCTGATTGGCTGCTTCTGACCGGGAGCCGTGTACTTCTGCAGTTAGCACTGGGAGCACCGGGAGAAGGAAGAGGAGCTTGACTTTTTTTCACAGATTATCTGTTTCAAAGATGGAAGAATACCATGTGGAAGCACCCGTGAAGTGATTAGAAGGAGAAAAAAGCCCAGAACGTTTTTTTCAATTTGCTCTTAAAAACCACATACCAATGTCTATTAAATAAGCCTTTTAAACAAATAGCTTATAAAATGTCATGAGACTGTTTATCATCCAAAATTGTAAAGTACTGACATATGTACCTGAGTTGAAAAGTTATTTGTTGTTTTATTCAAGTATCCAAACGATCTGTGCAAAACACCATGTCTGTTGAGTCTGGGGAATGTACAGTCTTGTAAACAAATATGGAGTAAGACAACATACCTGGCCTAGATAACGCTATAAAGATGTTAGGCAGCTCCACAGAAATTGTTTATTCAGTTATTCATGCATTGCTACGTCTAACTGAACCTTGGCTTAGGTATGTTAAACCCTGGATAATGTTTTGTGATTATATCTGTTAGCTGTTCTATAAAGAATACTTTTACATTTGATGAAAACCGCCCAATGCAGTCACACAATCGTTTCACTCCAGACTTAGAGGAGGTACTACAGCTTTGATAAATAAGCCCTCGACTTTGAAGCAGACCGCAACCATCTCCCTGTTTCTCCTCGGCAGCTAATGTTAGCTAACGTTCCCACGCTAACGTTCCCACGCTAACGTTAGCTGACCACCTCGACAGAGTTCTCGGAAACAAAAACGTAAAATGTGAGTTACGCGAACACGAACACTGTGTGTGTGGTTAGTGACAAAAAATGAAGCTGTGTGTGACAAACTGAGCATCAGCATGGCATTCTACACAGAGTCAGTGTTGCGTTGTAGCAGCTTATTGAAGCTAATCAACGGTTAGCTTGTAGGAGACAGCAGCAGCTGGCAGGTCATTGGTAGCTTAAGGGGAGCACAATCATAACTCACTGACTGTTAATTATGACACGTTGACGCTTTATTGATTCATTAAACTGTCAAAACGGCACTCGGTTTTTGACTCTTTCCTATTTACAATTTTTCACATTTTTGTTCAGAAATAAACGATTTCCGAACAAATATGTCACAGAGCCATTTTGTCAGAGTTCATCTCTACTTTTGTTGCTGTCGGGCTTTTAAATCTGAGGATTTTGCCTCAGGTTAACTCGTGTGTACTTTTTTTTTGTTGTTTTCTCTTTCGACTAAATAATGCCTCTAAACTTTCTTTCTGTCGGTATTCTGATCGTTCCACCTTTGCGTCTGAGACCTCTGGTATAATCTAAAGCACTGCAGGAGTTCCTTCCAGGAAAATGAAAGCACGGGTTATTTTTATCCGTTTATGACAACAGTTTTGACTTGCTGATTACATTTATTTTTGGTATTCTTTCTTTCTTCCTTTCCACACAGGTATTCTCTGATGATCAACAAGAAAGAGGACAATGAGGAGAATTTCAAGTTGTCTTTGTTTCCGCAAAGTAGGGTTTAAATGCTGGTTAATGCCGTGTTGTTTGCAACGCTGCCTTGCTAGAAAACATTAAACATATTTTCCCGTATGAACTGAAGTATGTGTTCTTCAACCGCAGGGTGAGTTAAGTTTAATTCTTCGCAGCGGCGGAGCCGTGTCCACATTGGTTGTGCAGCGCACTGTGTTACGGTCTCATTCACGTTTGTGCCTTTATTTATTTCCTCAAGATAAACTGCCGACTCCTCTGTTTAAGCTATAATGGATTGCATTGCATTCTCTGTAGTTTTCTCTGTTCTGTAGGTAAGGGAGACTGGAATTAAACGCCAGACGCTCCAAAGCGTCCAGTCCACAACCCTTCAACACGCTGTCAGCTCCCGGTCAGAAAGACGCATTTAGTTCAGAGTCCGGTCAAATACGGAAAATATTCTGTTAACGCGACGTCTGATTCTAACTCTGTTTTTCATCTCACATTCTTCCTTTCTTTCTATGGCTTCATAGAGCCGATACCCAAAAACTCCCAGGGGCCCGGTGATCGAAAGCTCAGAAGGACCAGGTGTCAAAGTCTTATAAAGAACGTATCAGAGAATACATATCATATGAAGATTACATCGGAACGCTGCTGGTCTCTCAACATTATGCAGAAATCCGTTAATTGAACTCTTTAGAGTTATGAGATCGATCAGAGAAACTCCTCAAATTTCTCTTTGGCCGGTGGTTGTGTGACCCGCATCTGACAGAGAAACAACCTTCCTCCACCATCAGACGTTTTCCTTCCCGGCCGATTCGGCGTGTCCTCTTCAGACATTCTGAAAAACGACGACGCGTAAAACTTCTCTTCCCCCCTCCCAGACGTCTGTAACCCAGGCCCCGAAAATAAGAGGAGGGAAGAGTCTGAGACAAACATATTCATAAATCTTCCTCTCTGCATGCCTTCGGCCCCCCTGCTGTTGCTCTACACCAGCCTCTTTGCATGGATGTAAAAAATCATTTTCCTCTGCCGCTTTGGCATCTCAGGAAGTGTCTCTTCAAATAATCAACTTATATCAAAAACGGAAAAAAAGAAAATCACTCCAAACCTAGACGAACTCCCACAGCGCCACCGGCCGCTCCACTCCAGCCTCAAGTGGAGGATTGGTGACACGCTACCGACGGGGGGACAAAAAAAAGTCCATCCGTTCTGGCGAGATAGGGGAAATCAGAAATAGAATATATTTACCGTTCATCTACTGAGAAAGAAAAAAGGGCAAAGCGCGCAGATGTCCGCTTCAGTTCTGTCTCAAGTTGAAAAACCTATTTCACATACTTTAAATTGTGTTTGCAGAGGTTTGATTTACCCCGAATTTCCATGGTGGACCGGAGGGTGGAGTGGGAAGGGAGAGGTGGGGTAGTGGGGGAGTAGGGGGGTGGGGGGCGGGGGGATTCAGCTGCACAAATAAATTTGTCATCAGGTCTAAAGCTTTTTTGGCAGGCTATCCTTGAGCCAGCCAAGGTCCTTGAAGTAGGAAAGACTTTTCCTGCTGCTCTCCTCCTCTGCATCCCAGCAGGTCTGAGGGATTAAATTCACGCCCTGCCGTCAAAGACTCTGACAGGCCTTAAAGTGGGAGGGTGTGTGTGTGTGTGTGTGTGTGTGTGTGTATGGGGAGCGGCTCTTCTCCGGCTCCCCTAGATATGGCTCCCAGAGGACGGCGAGATGGGGCTGTTTTCATTGGCAGCGGTGCCCCAGTGAGCTGGCATAATGCAACTCCGGGCTTAGAAGCTACGCTTGCCACTGCTCGCTACGTCTCTCTTTATCTCGTCTTTTCTTCCTCCCTTAGCCGTGTCGTTCATGCGTGTCACCACCCTCGTGCTCATTCTGCCTCGGATTCAAAAGCGCCCGTCTCCTGACGTCTTCATGTCAGTGCATCTTTGTTCTTCTCTCGCTGCGTTTTGTCCCTGAAAGTGGTTAGCGCTGTGAACAACGCTGTTGACCTTAACTGGGATTCAGGGAAGGAACTTTTCGCTGTGGTTCTCGGGATCCTGGACTCGACTCCGATACACAGCCGTAATGATCACATTTTTCTAATTCGACAAATTCATAAGACAAAAAGTAGCCTTAGGCCTGCCGCGATAACTAAATTTACTGAACGATAAATTGTCCAAGGAGTTATCGCGATAAACGATAACATTGTTTTGGGACAATTTTCAGGCAACATAACGGTAGTGGCATGACAATGCAGGAACACATTCTCAAAGAACAACAAACTTTTAACTTCTAATGAACATTTAGCTCTGGAAGTGAAAGACATTTAAAATATACAAAATAAATAAGATGGCCCGTAAAAGAGTCGTCTTTGTGTCCGTCAGCGTTGTGTGCATGCGCAAAACTTCCGGATATCAACAATGACATGCAGCGGGTCTTTGTAAGCAGGCTATTCAAAAACAAAGCAAAATCTGCGCATGTTTTGTACGCATCTACAAAACATGCGCAGATTTTGCTTCTTAGATATAAATAAAAGATGCTGATCGCATTTCGGAATTACAAATAGTATCCCTTATTTTAGCGGAAGAAAACAAATGAAATCATAAGCTTAAAAAAAGTACTTCTTAATGTGTTACGTGAATATGAATTAATGACAGAACACGATTCTTTATAAAACAGTATCCATTTTAACACAGAATCAAACAGCATGAGTATAAATCAAAAAATAAAAAAAAAGTCAAGCTGACAGGTTTCTGTCCTCTTACATAGTTAAGGTGAGCCTGCTTCCCCTCGACACCAGTTATCGATAAAAACAGGAGTTTCCATTCCTTTCTGTGTGACTCATTGTCCGGCTCTCTCCTTCAGTTGCAGCTCCTGGCCCCAGAGACTAACTTTGGGAGTGTTTGTGGGAGGGTTAATGAATTTAAATCAGTGTTTGCTGCAAACACAGCTTTGATATCCATTGCAGTGGCCTTGAGATCGGCAGCCTCAAGGTCAGAGTGAGGTCTTCACTGAGACAAAGCTTTTGATTAAGAAGGCAAACATCAGACACTTCATGAATAGACCTAGAAACTAGCTAAACAGAAACGTGGCCGTAGTTAATACAGCTAAGGACCAACGGAGTCAGATATGTAAGCATCATCCAAACACTCATTAAACATCTAAAGATGAACCGATAGTTTGGTCAGTTTTCATTTTTATTTTGGACAGTATGTGGCCTTCATTGACTGCTCTACACATAGTAGCAGCGTTTCCATTACAAAAAACAAAAACTTTTTTTTTTGTTTATTTTTTAATCGCCGTTTTTACGCAAGCAAACTTATTTTCGGGATTCCAATTTGTGCAGCTTTACGGTCAACAGAAGCACCGTTGGTGTGTGGTTCAATTCCTGTTTATTTCATCAAGATCTCCATAGAAAACAATATTACATGTTGAAAACAAAGCAACGGTTTTGTACGTATGTTTTCTATCGACAGGCTAATTTGCAAACCCAGTCATTGGTTGAACTTTGTTTAAAAGACACTTTAAAATTTGATTTAAGAAGACTGTCTGTCATCCACCTCTGTCAGTTTTTAAATGTTCATGTCTCATATCTCATGTCACATGGTGAAAAGCGAGATGTTGCCACAGGTGCAAACCACAAAGAAGACGATGACAGGAAGTGGTAGGAGTATTGTTTCTTTCATGACTTATTGCAAACAAACTTGTTCATGTGGGATTTTAATTCTGTTTCTTAGTTAATGGAAACACTGTAATTACAAAATTGTGTTTTTTCGACATTATCGGAACACAGATATAGTTTCATGCATATTTGCAATGGGAGCACAGCTGAGCTAGTGCTAGATTTCAGATGGTTAGTCCCTGACGGCTGTACACTCTCAACCAATCCCCTGTAGTTAGCTCAAACCAAGATGAAGCCGTCCCAGGGTTTGCCGATTTCCATTTCACAGCTCCAGGTGGAGTACGACATTTGAAAAAGAGTGCCTGCAAAGAAGAGTCAATAACGCATAAGAAGAGCCAAATGTGACAAATCATATTTGCACACAGGCTGCTTCTTTTGGACCAAAATTTAAACAGTTTCTTTCACTCCCATGTACCTGTGTGCCTGCTAGACAAATACTTGTCATGCATGGCTCTACCCGCGCTCACTGCTCCCGTTTGCCGAAATAAACAGCATTTCCTGGGGAATAAGCCAACTCATCTGGGGGATTCAGGTTTGAGAGGGAATGGCAATTTGTGGCGATCATGCAACACTAATTTATAATGACACCCCTGGAAACGTCGCCTCGTTTGATTTGCAATGCTAACGCGCCTCTGGACGGCGTTAACGCATCTCGGCGGCGGAGTGCACAGGGGGGCCTAATTGCGCAGAGGTGGCCAGTAGCGACATGAGAGCCTGTAATTGGGGGACACGCTCGGTGTGTGTGAAGAGCCATTTGCATATCACTTCCACTGTCTGTGTGAGGCGGCGGAACGTTATTAACTGGAACGCTCGCGGTGTTCATGGTCGGCGCATCCTGAATTTATTTACTCTGCCTTCAATTTGTGAGACTTTTGGTCTAAATCGTGTTGTCAGTACCTCTCTGCAGCTCCGTCTCTCTGAACCGGGATGGATCAAAATGTGGCGCTTCCCTCATGATTTTGTTCTTTCAGAAATTAGTCAAAGCAGAGAGACGTACTCCGGTAAATATCAGATGAGTCTGTCGAGATTTAAAGTCGTAGAGTGACAATATTCCTGCACCTTTGCACCTCCACAAAAAACTTAATTTTACAAACTATTCAGAAAAAAAAAAAAAAACTTCTAGAAAAAGTCTGAGTTTGAAAAGCAAATTTTCAACTTTTGGAATTCTAAAAATATTTTTGAAAATTTTGAGATTGAGATCTTTTTCTGCAATTTTTTAAATGTTTTTGTTACTTTTGGGGTGCAAAGATTTCCCTGTTTTTTCTAGAAACTTTCTAAAACTTTAAGTTCCTGATTTTTTCATTTTTGAAGCTGAAAAATGTTCTTGTTTTTTTTTCTACAAAACTTCTGAAATAAACCTCAAAAGTTCTGAGTTTTTTTCTACAAATTTTCTGACAATCTCAAAATCTCAGATATTTTCTCACTAATTTTTGACTTTTGATGCTCAGAAATGTCCTTGTTTTTCTACAACATTTCTGAAATAATTCTCAACGTTTTTGAGTTTTCTTTTGCCAAAAAAGTACTCCTCCTTTACCTTTTTTCCTACTGACTAATACGCTGTCATAAGACCAAACAAATGCAGCCAGAAGACTTTGGAATAATGCCAGACTCAAAACAGAATGACTTTATTCTTGGTTTTGCAAAAACTCACAGGTAACCCATGAAGTGAGACTCCTGCTGTTTGGAAAACAGTAAGTTGTTAAGAACCAAGTAGAAGGAGAACGAATGAAACCAGATGGTTACGTTATAATTTTGAAGGAAGAAAAAAAAAATGGGTGTGAGTGAGTGTGACTTTAGCAGCTCTACAGGAGCCAAAAAGGAGCAGCCTCATTACTCAGCTTTTTAAAAAACCAGAAGACTAAAGTTTCCCCACTTGGTTGGAGCGGTTCCCTCTTAGATCTTGTGGGGCTTGTTAGGTGAAACAATACACCTAGCAGCGGCGGAGTTGTCCAAAGCCTCCTCCCCTCCGAACAATGAGCCTGTTGTGCTTTCGCTCAATGGCGAGGAGCGGTCCTAGGAGACGGCGAAGGCAGCTGTGGTGGGATCCTGGGACAAGGGCTACGACTCGAGGAAGGCGGAGTGGTGCATTGGTTTTTTTTCTCTTCTTCTTTTTTTTTTATTGGAGAGCAGTGTGAGGTTACAGAGTGTAGCGGGGACTTGTGTGTTGTGGGAACTCCTGATTCCCCCTCCCGCTCCATCCACCCCTTCTCCCCTCCGATCTTTTCTTGACTCCAGAAAAGGCCGAGGCGACAGGGCTGGCATTTGCAATGCAGATCGTGTTTGGGAGAAAGGAAAACAGGAGCCAGGAATCAATGGTCCGGTATCAATCCGCTGACTGCTAATGTCCTTCACAATCTGATTTTTGACCCAGACAAACCCCCATTGTTGTTCTGTGGACCCCACCTATCTCCCTACACTCCACTTGGCTGCCAAGCAATGCCACGTTAAATGAGGAAAATCCACAACTTTGTGTTCCCCCCTTAAGAGAGATGCTCCGAGTTGTCACTTAGAAATGTGTTCAGCTGGTTCGGGGCCGTGGCACAATGGGTCGAAAGAACCCCCCCAAAAAAGAAAGGAGCGGAGGAAGGGCAGGACGGATGAGCGGGGGTGGAGGGTGGGGGGAACCAGCCAGTGTTTAAAACACAGCGCTCACCCCTTGTGGTCATTGTCATAATATCCCAATTTGTGTCACAAGTCTGGTTAAAGTGATACGGTGAATCAGAAAGAGGAAAAAGAGAACGCCAGGTTGCAGCGGCCAGCCACGAGGAAGTGGACGACGATGGATATTTCTGCTCATTACACCTAAGCAATACACAAGGACATTTAGTTAAATACCTCATAAAGACTAAACAGGAGCTTTACCGACAAAACACGTGAGCAAACTAAAAGAAATGTATGCTTTTTTTAATGATAGTGCTAAAAAACTCCGTATGTCTCACTAGCTGCGTTTGCATTGCAAATGTGCGCATGCCTTCGTCTGTTCTGCTAATGGCGAAAAAACAAAATTTTGCAATTGCAAGGTTTCCACTGATTAAGTAATGAAACTAAAATCACACGTGAATAAGCTTCTTCATGCGACAAGTCATGAAAATCATGGCAGCGACAAATATAAACAGTTACATGAGATATGTTCAAAATGAATCCACGGCGTTAGCGCTTATCGTATATCAGTCATCCGAGGAAACGCTAGCATCTTATTCAGGTGGAGCGATAAACCATTTATACTTGGGAGTGGCAACGTATGCAATATTTTGGAGGAAGTGTAGTCAGATTTTACAGAAGAGTTCTGGACTCAACACGTTGCAATGACACGAAATCTTTAATGAACGGGGCAATGCAGGGAGCCAGCTGCACGTTGTCCAAAAAAAAAAAAAAACAACAACAACCTACAAATCACGAAGACTACGTCTTCTTCGTGGGTTTTCCCCAATACTAACATCTGACAGTTGAGGACATGGCTACCTTGATGCTTAAAATGTCCTTCCATTGCCGTTCTGCAGACTACATCTATTTCAGTACAATGAGATTTTTGAAATTGCCATGTTTCCAGTAAGCAAATTTATTTTTGTAATTTCAATTTTAAGGTTAACCTAAACGCAGCTGCTGTGCTCACGAAGAAGGTTTTAGCCTTATGCAACATGGTTTTCCATAGATGGTTATGGAAAGCATCTTAACCATTTGTTTTGCACCCGTCTCTCTAACCCATCAACATGTGATGAAAAAAAATCTTAACTGCAAATCTTAACACACACATTTAACCATGATGTTTTTATTTTTATTTTTTTTTTTCATAACTGTACCTCTCTGGCCATTCACAAGGGGAAAAAAAATGCATACAATTAGCAAACCTGCAGCTCTTACAGAAAACATCGCAATTATTTCTAGCCATTAGTGATGTGGTTTGAAGCAGCAAACCGGTTCCAAGCCCTTGACCTCAGGGGTTTTCGGGGGCAGGAGAGCGGAGCAGAATACGAGCGAGGGAGCAAATTGGCCGAGATGCGATTCACGAAGCCAAAAGTTCAGCATGTGCAGGGGCAGGCTGGCCTCGGACTTTTCATTAGGCCGCGAGATTGAGATGGAGGGTCGTCCGGTGCCACCTCGGCTCTCATTTGGGGGTTAACGTCTGGGAAGGAGGAAAAAAAAAAAAAAAAAGGTCCACATGTGGATGGCGTGACCTCTCAACTCACTCGGGGACCGACTGAAGGCCTCCAATCATAACATCGCCTCGAGGTAATGAGAGAACCGGGAGCATTTTGCTGTTGTGCTCTGGTTTTTGCTGTCCGCTGACCGTGCGGGTGACATTTTACTCACTGAAAACGGCTGCATGGTTTCAGGCAAACACTCATTTTTATTCCTTCTGTGTTCACAGGTAGGAAGAAGAATAATAAAGAAAAGGGAAAGGAGTTGTTTGTACGCTCCCCTCTCTCTAACCCGCAGCACATATGCATGACTTCCAATCAGGCTGCTTCTGAATAAAAATGCTTTTACGCTGGATTAGCCTCCACTCAGTGGTATTATTTGACAGCGTGTCAGTTCTTCCTGTCCGCGAGAAGGCTGTTCAGTCCTGCTGTTTATTTATGAGCAGCTTGCGGCCCGGTGTTTTTAATCATTTATGAAACTTCGACGGACCGCAAAAGAAGTCAACACAATGCCGGATCGTCGTCCCAGCCAAAAGCTGTATATTATTATTATTTGTATATATATTCTTGGAGAAGAAAAATAAAATGCAAAGATTTGTGTGTGGGGGGAGTTAAGAGAAGAAGTTTACATGCAGATCTGATTGGTCGGGTTTTACTGTTATGATGGTGTGTTAGGGCCAATTTAGATGGGGAAAACAAAGAAAAAGGTCAGAAATTCAACAGGGAAAAAAAAAAACAAGAACATTTCAAACTCTAAAAAATTCCAAAAGTGAAACACTTTTGGAATTTTGAAACTCAGAAGTTTCCCTGTTTTTTTCCTGAGATTTAGCTACAATTGTTTGAATTTTTTCAAGAAAATATTTTAACATTTTTGACAGAAATTACTCTAGTAGCTTCGTCATATCCTTTACTTCCTGAACTTGGTTTATCTAACATTTTCAGTCATTGAGATAACCACATCAAATAACCTTTGCGTAACTAAGATGAGATTCTCAATCAGCTTTCAATCGCAAAGTTGAAAAGTTCAAGTAGAAATTGCTACGTTTACTGCTCAGCCTGAAGCAGTCAGATTTTCAAAGGAAACAAGGAGTCGCTTGATTAACAGGAAATGATATGGTCTCCTTTTTTTTTTCTTTGTAAACTCATTTTCTTAACCTCCGTGTCTGGGACAATTGTCTTTAAGAAAATACAGGAAAAGGAACATTTAGCAGGTCACACACACACACACACACACACACACACACACACACACACACACACACACACACACACACACACACACACACACACACTCAGAGAGACGTATTTTTCACCTTTATGTCCCAGTTTTCAAAATATACTATTTTGTGAGGACCACTGCTCCTTGTAAGGCCAAAAGGAAAGAATAACAGCTGATGTGGGTGTGTTTAGTTTTAAGTCATGAATTGACTTTAAGTTAGTATTACAGTTAAGCATGTACTGGCGATGGTTAGGTTTAGGGTTAGGCTGTAGAAATAACTGAGAAATGAAGGGAAGTCGATGCAAAATCCTTGTGAAGATAGAAAGACATACTTTGTGTGTGTGTGTGTGTGTGTGTGTGTGTGTGTGTGTGTATGTGGGTGTGTGTGTGTTTGTGTGTGTGTGTCAGCACAACTCTCCAGAGTCAATTTAAGCAGTGTGAGATCATAAACCCAGTCAATTAGTACCTATAAAGACACCGGCTCACACTTCATAAATCATCTCAGGGTTTTGGCTGAGGTATAATTAAAGGGACTCAAACTGGTCCAGGCTGCTCATGCAGGCTTAAAACAGCATGGAAAAGCATTTAAGGATAATCCAGGTCTGGATAAGAGTAGATCCAAGTTTGCTTCCAGACGGTCTTTCCCATTCTAAAATAAAAGTTAACTTTTTTTTTTTTTCTTTTTTTTTTTTTAGATTCAACTAACTTTCAAATAAGTTGGAATAATGTTTGGACGCTATTGATAAAGTTTCCTGAATATTGTTTTATTGATGTGGGATCTAACGCCAAGAGATAATGTTGACCTCCACGGGAGTTTTGAAGCATTGCTGCCATTTTACCCACCAACGTGTGAATTAGGGTTGATGGTTGTAAAAATGGAGTATCCCATTGTTCTTTTACAGAAGGAGTGACTCTCCGACCAACTACATGGAAATGCATTTAGTGAGAAAACCCACAACTCTTTTGGAAAACATCCCAGACAAACTGCATGTTGAATTAGTTAAAAACTGTTGGATAATTTGAAACATTTAACATTGAAATGAGTTCTGTGTTCTCTCTGGAGCTACCTAGCTTGCTTCCTTTCTAGCTTTCTCCCTAGCTTCCCTCCTTCTTAGCATACTTCCTATCTAGGGTCTCTCCTTCCTAGCTGCTTTTCTTACTTTCTTACTTCCTAACTTCTTTCCTATCAAGGAAAGAAGTTTTTTCCATAAGTCGCTCCTACCGATCCTCCTTTCTTCTCTGCTTCCTTCCTACATAACTTAGTTGGTCCCTTCCTATCTACTTTCCTTCCTATCTAAATTCCCATCTATCTTCCTTCCTAACGGCACAAACTTCATAATATGCTTCAAATCTGAACATAACTGAAAAGAAGCAGTTGTAAAGAAACAAACTTCATAGAGTCATCTTGATAATAGTTTAAGTTCCTTGGTTTTTGTTGAGTACTTGCAAAAATACATCAACTCTTAATACTTAAATTTGCACTCTCATAAGTACAAACTTCAGTATGCGCGTGAACATGCACAAATATCTGCTGTTCTGCATTGGGCTCCGGTTCAGCACGACTTGGTCGAGGACAAAAACTCTTGGACCTCGTTTCTGGTCCAGATGACAGGACTTGACAGATGTTGAGGCACAGCTGCATTACTGAAGTGCCTCCGAATTGTTAGGAAATGTCTTTGCTGTCGCCATGCCAGCATCCAGTGAAAAAGCCTAAGGAAAACCTCCCCGCATACGGAAGACGGGACATCTGTGTTACTGAAGGGCAAAACACAAGACACCCGCAGCTCTTGGAGTAGATGCTAGGTCTTAGCAGTAGCCAGTCCAAAAGGTTAGCCAATTTGCCTTACAGCGAATGGAGCCGAGCGACTCGTCCTGCATTATCATCCAAACGCTGGCCATTCACCAAGTCCTGATTCTCTCTCTAAATGAAGTCGGAGCTTCAATTAACAGGTTTGTGAATGTCTGACAGAAACAAATGCGAAACAGTATGTTACTGTACATTAAAGGCCTTTTTAAGCCCACCTACGTCACCGAAACAAAAGCGTGATGAACTGGAACATATAGCAGCCATTTGCATCTCAACGGTTTCCCAAAATGAGCGTGCACGGCAGCATGAAAACATCAGTTCAGAGCAAACGCCTTGATCTTCCTGAGACAATGTGCGCCCAACAGGAGGAAAAGATGGATTGCGGAGCAGAGGGTCACCACTGTTTGTGTGATAGTTCTCTGTGTTTACAGAGAAGGGATCTATTCTCCTTTTTTTTTTTTTTTTACGTCATGTGCAAGAAAGACCCATATTGTGTGAACGTGGAAAGCTTGTGTGAATAATTACTGTGTTAAGGGGTAAATAACAATGCCATGTGAACTTCCCACAATTCTGTTTTTTTTTTAGTTTGGGCTTTAGTTTAGTCAAGCGATGGAGCCGAGAGAGTTCAATCTTATGACCGTGCACATGCTATATTTGTACATGAGGTGCAAATGTGCTTTCTGTAAATATGAACACCAATGCATTTTTTTTATTTAGATCTTCATTGAGTAGCATTTAAACATGAAATACAACAAACTGACAATAAAAACCGACTGAAATCCTGCAACTGCGCCTCTTCCCCGTCCCAAATTGTGCTGCCGCACACTTTTCATCTGCTTGCAAACTCATGCATTCCCATTGTGCCCGCGCTGCATCCTGCTCGCCTCACAATAACTGTCATCCCTGCCGCTTAATCACGTCAAATTGTGTTGCCGTGGCTGCACGGTGGCGGTGGTGGTTGTTGTTGTTGTTGTGCTGTTTGTGGGCATGCCCAGAGGAGGAGTTCTCTTGAGCCGTTTACGAAGAGGGTTCCTCCTTTTTCTCCCACAGACTCGATGCAGGCAGCTCATTAGCCAACTTCCCCCTCATCCTCCCCAAACAGCCTGGTTTGCATAGTGAGGCAAATGGAAAGCGAAGGTGTTCTAGGCAGAAAGAACGGAGCCTGGAACTCCCACTTACCTCCTGATTGGCATTTTTCTGTCAGACCCTTTTTCGTGTAGGCAGAGGCATAAACATCCACTAACCATACCCCTCCCAAAACATTCCTGTCTGTCTCCAACACTTAGGCTGAGGATTCACCTAAAAGGCTCTTGCTTTACTTTGCAGACAGTGTTTTTGCAGGCTGTGTTAAAGTCATTAAAGTGGTATCTACATAAAGTAAGGCTGCGAAAGAAAATACGATTAGATACCTGCTTGCATTTCAATGATGCAGGAAGACATGCCGCTTCAGATGAACGGCGCTTCAACATCAGCTTCTTTAGCGTCTGATAGAGAGGGAAACTCAATTTGATCGCCAGCTGACTCAAGGCTGCCGCGCATTTTTCTGCACATGTCCAAAAATTCAGCACGGCATTTGGGTCACTGCTACGGAATAGCTGCGGACGCTAATCAGACATTCTACCAATATAACGGTGAAGAAGATGAAGGGTGAATGAAGCTTGATCTGAACCAATCTTCACTGGATCAGACCAATGAAGATTTTCACAACGGGTGTCGTTTCGTGCTTGGAGTGGCTCCAACCAACAGCAGTCTGACCTACATTCTGCTTAGATTAGTCCAACATTGTTTTGTTTGATTGGTGACGGAGTCAATGATTAGTCCCAAGATTAAGACTTAACACTTTGTCGATATTCCGTCGATGTTCAAGAATAATATGTTTTCAATTGCAGTGTTTCCAATTAAAATCGTACGTGAAAACGTTTGTCCACATGATAAATCAGTGAAAAACATGCCACGACGTCGCCCGGCAACTGTTTCCTGCGGCCGTCGTCTTCGTGGTTTGCGGCAACAGCATCGTCCGGTTTTTGATCGCGTGACTCGTGTAACGCAAAAAAAGTGTTTCCGTTGCAGTTTTTCACTTGAGAAAAAGGTTTTGGTGCTACAATGAGGCGCTTTTTCAGCTGCATCAAAACTGGTACACGGCAAAACCACCGATTTTTTATTTTTTTTGTATTGTTGTGTTTCCAGGAAGCATATTTGTTTGAATAATTTTATGCTCAATGGAAAGGCAGTTTATGTTGTCTCAAAGCAAGTAATAGTTCAAATGTAACGTGTCTTTCAGGAAACAATGAATGTTTCATGGTAAACATATGATACGTTCTGTGCTGTTCTGTGTGAATTTTTCGCTACGTGCATAAAGAGATGCTATATGTTTGGCAATAAAAATTGAGAAAATACATTTATTACCTTCTATATTCTGTGAATCTTTGTGAGGTAATTGTCATAATTAAATCCAAAACACAGATTAATATTTAGTGTGAAGCTGCAATGTGTCTTTTGTGAGGCATTTGACGTCCTAACGCATATTTTTGAGTTGCTTGGAGACCGTTTCGACAAGCGCTGATGTTGGGTGGGCGGCAGAGGCTTAGCAAATTAGCAGTGGTCTCCATCGGAGGTAGTCTCTGCCTTTATAGTCAGAGTAAGTTCACTGCGGGTTTCTGACATAGGAGGAAATGAGCTGACATGGTCTCCGGGGCCTCGCTCGGCTCTCGGTCGGAAAACGATGGAGGTGATGGAATTTCAGGTCTGGAAAAAGCCGCTGTGAACGTATGCACCTCTTAAAGGCTTGGCAGCGCTTGCAAAAGGTAAACACCATCAGTTTAACTACTTTGTCAAATTTTCCTGAGGCTGTCCGAGACTTCTTAATGCCCTGCGTAACTTACAGTCCGTATTTAAAAGGGTAAAAGGTTTTTTTTTTTGTTTTTTACCGCCAGCCCTCCCAGCTAGTAATGGGGAGATCTGTTAACCATTTCTGTTTGTGTAAGCACAATTTAACACCACTGGATTTATTTGCAATGTATCGTTTGCATTTAGAAGACTTTTTTTTAAAGAATTGCGTTCCAATCAGTCCTTTATGTGAGCCTTAATTTCACGTTTTAAGCAACACAAATGAAAGGTAAGTGAAAGCTGAAAAAGTCTTAACAAAATCTGTCTTAAAGGGGCAGTATCGTGTAAAATCTATTTTTCTGAGCTTTACATCAAGTCATAATGTTATTCCCTCATCCGAAACATACTTGTTTCTGTTGCCTTGAGTCTTTTAGGCATGTTTGAGAAGTCCTTCAATCTCCCATAGCAACCACGCAGCAGTGCAAAACTCCTGGGTGGACCTAGCTCCACTTTCGAGGACGAAGCTCCTCCTCAGAGCCGCACTTTCCAGGTTTCTGAGCTTCCACAGAAACTGGTGGAAGTCTGAAGGTGCTGGCAAGCTCCTCTAGACTAGCCAGCAACAAATAGCAAACACCTGGTGGAAGATTGTTGGAGAGTTAATAGAGGAGCCATGTTGTGACGACTTCCTGAAGGTGGAGTTTCAGAAAGAGCAGGAGTTTATGACTCAAATTTCATTTGAGTCATATTTGATATATGTGACAATTTTATAACAACTGAAGGTAACAGTTTCTTGATTGTGCTATAAAATGTCACTATGCGCCCTGGAAATGACATAACACTGCCCCTTTAATTCTCATAATTCTTGCAGATTGTTGACGCTGTGTTGCTGCAGCACCCCCAGGCAACCCCAGAAACATCGTTCAATCTGCTTTGGGTGCATGTAAACAGTCATTAAGACAGTGGGGAGCCCCATTCATGCCTTTCAGCTGCTTGATAGATGCAGGACGCTTTGCCAATGTCTACACAAGCTGTTCTCCAACATAACGGCATCAACACTTTTAGAGAAAAAAAAAGAAAAAAAGGAGCGAAAAACTTACTGCGCACCTTTTTTGACTGATGCATACACACAGCACAGCAAACATCTACTGAGGATGTGTACGAGGCGAGGGGATCCGCTCGGGCTGAAGATAATATCTGGGCTCTTTTTTTTTTTTTTTTCCTTCTTCTTCTTCTCTGGAGTTTCTATGGCAGATGTGCTAGCGCTGTAAAAGCGAAAGGGATGCATCGGGGGCTTGTTAATTAGCAGAGTGTTTTTGAAAGGCCTCGCGTCCCGCCTTGGCTGGCAGGTTGGCAGCACCTGATTAGTGGGGAATAGCGAAGCGCTGGAACGACACTCTAGTTCCCCAAAATAAAGACAAGAGAAACTCTCCGTCTCTCGCTCTCTCTCTGAGGCACACGCACACATATTCAGAGGGCCCATATGCTGACCTCATTTTTATTTTCTTTCTCCTCCCGTCTTCACCTGACAAATTGCATTCTTCCTCATGTAAAAAGCACATACCCTGCACCCTCCGTGTGTCTAAAGCTGCTTTTTGAACTGGAAAGTGCTGAGGAGATCATCAAGACGCGTCACGTTGTGTTCTGACAGGCAACACGCTCGGCTTAAAACGGGAGTCAATTACGGCGCCTTGCTGAACTCTCCGTACCACTTGAACCTTTCCGCAGTCCATCACGTCACGAGCCAAAACGTTACGCGATTTCACGTGACGGGCCGACAGAAAGAGGAGCTTCGTTACGGGGCAAAAAGAACGGCATTCATTTTCTTTGCTTACAAATGAAACTGGAAAGGGTTTGATTTGATTCCTCCTGATTTATTAATTCCTGAAAGCACTTATTGCAGCAGCTGGCACTGTTCACTTTCACGCCGTGCTAATTGAAAAACCGCTCTCGCCTGTGGTGGCGCTACACCAAGAAGCAGTGAGGGAAACGATACACAAACCTCTGAAGACAGTCAATAATGGAGTGGTGTCAGATTTTAGCGGTTGCAGGATTTCCCTTTCGTCTGTGGATAATGTGCCAAACAAACGCAGCTCAACAATGGTGAAGAAATTCTCTTGCTAGCGGTAGATAAGCGCGTTCGTTTCGGTTGTATTTACCCAGAATACACGGGCCTTTGCTGGGTTCACTTGCCGTTCACATGCATTTGAACCGCGGCAAAGTCCAGTTTAAAATCCTTGATCTCGATTAGAGTTCGCTTTTTCGGTCCATTCGGTTCGATTGCGCGTTCACACCTCCGGCGAACGCATTGGAATTTCTTGTGAATTTGTTGTTTTACTTAAATTCTACAAAATATATCTAATTTCCCTTTTCACCTCCCAAACAGGGGTGTGTGCCGCGTTGAGGGCGACCATACGTTCAGCAAGCTATATAACAGCACAGACAAAAATAAAAATTTGGTCACTGTGACCGTCCCTGGCACTTTTCCACACCCCGTCCTACACATGTGTTATTCTTAAATCACTGCTTTAGCATATGTCAGTGATACAGACATATGCATGTCACCAGACAGCCAAAATGCCAGGTTGTATAAATGATGCTCGCGGAGCCGCGTGAACCCTTCAATCTCTGAATGACAGCGTTTCAGCGAAGGATAAAATTATAGCTTTGGGGGAAGATGCACATTACCGTCTCGGTGGATGCACTTGGAGAGGGAAGTCGTGAATAAGTTTAGGCTGCCTTGCACATACGCACACACACGCACACACACCTCCCGAAAACCACAACAACACATCCTGCAGTCCTGTGTAGTGAAAACGGCTCCATCCATCAGGAGCTATGTATGAAAAAGAAAACTGCGGAAAGGTTTTGCACCGTCATGTTCTAAATGAATAAATAATTCAAGGTGTTTGCAGTTTGTTGAGCAGCTCGTGTCGCTAGAGCAGACTCTATGACCTCCCACAAGAGTATGCGATTCAGACTATTTGTGTTTTTAGGCCTTTTTATCCCCCTTGTTGCCCTCAATGTCAAGACCACCGTGGAAAGTCTCTCCTCAGGGGAAATATCACCAATCAGTGCCTCATTTCTTTAGGTCGGGCAAAACTACAGAAACCTAAAACGTTGTGGACTTTCTGTCTCTGGTTCTCATTATGTGCTCAAACTAAAGCAGCCGATCCGATTAACAGAAATCGATTAATCGCAAATATGTTAAAACATCAATAGCGATTGATTGCGGTTAATCACTTCTCAACGTTTCAAGATGCTTTACATAATTAAAAAAAAAAAAAAAAAGATCAGTGCCTTCTCCCTGAATCGTATCCCTCATGTCGTGGCTCCTCGATAACATTTACAGGTCGACATTGTTTTACTGATAGCCTCCATTATTTTGTTGGTAAGTCATAAAATTGTTCCGTAGTGATTAAAATCACCTAAACTGAGCTTTTTCAAAGTAACTGTTGCATCATTTTTTTTTTTTTTAAGTGCGTCAAATTTTTTTAAAAAATGCCTTAATTTCAACAGTCCTAGCTGAGACATCTGTTCAGAGATTTTACATTTGAAACAAGCTATATGACAATTTTGTGTTAAATTCTAAACAAGCTAGCACATGCTAATTTTTTAACAAATGCATGTTGGAGGCTCCATGCATGGTTGGTCGGCTGGTCAACAAATTTCGTGTGAATGCAAATATGCAGGGATTTCAAAGTTAGTTTCTGATGATATATTCAGCTTGTTTGGTTGTTCAGAGGAGCTGCTGACAAAGCTGCTTCATGTGACAGGCAAACAGAAAAAGTAAAGATCATGCGGGGGAAAAAAAAAAAAAAGTCAAATTTGCCTGGATCCAGCGGCTTGGCTTGTGCACGACATATCATATTCCCAAAACAACATGTCGAGAAAAAGGTCTTTGACATGAAGCCACCTCCGAAAGCCAGGTGTGCAAGACACAAAAGCAGGATTGTTTGTTTTACCAAATCGATTCGAGCAGTTAGCAGTGGAACACGATGTGCACCATTCGTTTGGTGGAAGCTGCATAACTGATCTGGAATAGTTTTATTAAGCCACAAGCGCTTAAAAACATGTGATGAAGCCGCAGTTCGGTGGACAAGCCTAAAAACACATCGAAGCTGAATATTCTACAGTCAACTGCTCTTTGTTTTTTTTTCCAAACAGATGTTTTTTCTTGGCTTTAGTTTTCTTGTTTAAACAATCCGGTTTTGGAATTCTTGTAAACGTAGTAAAATTCCATTGACCACATAATTGTGCAAATTGGAATTACAAAAATACATTTAATGAAAAAACCCACCTCACTGTTGCACAATGACTGTTTTAGAGAAAGCACTTTTCATGTGCAATTTTAATTGTGTTTCTTATTCAATGGAAAACATTAGCTGAATGTACATAATACGTATGATTTCATTTTCGTCTGGAAGAAGATCCCGGAGATGTTCAAACCAGTTCAACAAACAAATGAAGCTTGTGTTTTTGTCACTGTTTTCCCTCGGTGCCCTGTTTTAGACCATTGCCCCCAATTCAGCCAAGACGGCTTATGAAATGCCTGTTGATGCATATTCTACACATACCAAGCATGTCATTGGAAGCACCTTTCTGCCAACCAGTGGTTAGAGTTTTTCCCAAATGTATCTAATTTGGCTAAATACCGAATCTACTCAACAGCAAATATTCAAACACTTTGGTTTTCGTAAAGCCGCAAATTAATTCAGGAAGTTATAAGTTAACTTCTACAAAGACAGTTTGGAGGTAATTGGAAACAGAGTGAGTGCAAAGTGAGGCATATGTAAGAAGAAAAAAAAAAACATTAAAGCAACCATGCTTCAGTATTTTTTTACATATACATATTAGACTGCTCCGTTACCTTTCTTTAAAATATATTTGCCCCTTTTTTATGAACGCACCAAAAGCTTCAAGTCTCCATGTTGAAAAGTGTGGAAAAATCAGATTTTCCTCACGCATGGCAGAAAGTCACAGCAGAAAATCTGTACTTAGTCAAACCCACATGTTAGGTTTGACTACCGCAGGAGGAGACGTCTCACCTGCTTACTCAGGTGATCGCTTGAGCAAAATGATACCCCAGCTTTCTCAGTGGGTTCAATGCATTTTTTATCAACTTTAAGAGGAATGTCTTAATTTGCTCCGCTGTGGGGAGACGCAATTATTTCTAACACCTTAAAACAAAAAAGGGGCTTTTAAAACTAAGTGGGTCTTTCAGTGTGATTTATGAGAGCAAGTAGGCAAGGCAACCAGCAACACTTTTCACACCTGGCAATAAAATCCGCCATGAGCAATCAGGTTACGGTTCCCAGCTTTACACATTAATAAACACATGGGGCATGTTTCAGCTGAGCCACAAAGAGTTATGATATCATTTCTCAGACACAGTCAGTCACTAGAAATTCATTATTATTTAGACATTAGCGAGCAATCTTGAAGATGTTTTTAAAGTCTAGATCAGCTGTCAAGTCCTTCTTTTTCCGAAGGCCTTTTTTTTTGTTTGTTTTGATTTCATTCCTAAATCACAATGAATATTCCACGTAAGCCTGGACTGACATAATTTTGAAAGAAAGGCAACATCTGCGTTTTCACTACCAATGTTCGCAAATATTTGTCAACTTTCTGTGAGGCGTGCGATGCTGTGACAAGAACCACTTCCTGTCGTCTTCTTTGTCTTTTTCCCCAGGAGCAACATCCTGCTGTTGATTATGTGACTCGTGTGCGTTGAAAAAAGTGTTTCTGTTGCAGTTTTGTAAAAACGCATTCACGTCGATGCGGCTGAAAAACCACCTCATCCTTCCGCCATAAAAGTTTTTTCCGAAACTTTTGAGACTGGGGTGTTACCAGGGAGCGAATATATTTCTGTAATTTCATTTTGCGCAATTTTATGAATGATGGAAACAGTCACAGCTACTGAAACATCAGCTGTGAATAGCTTTTCCAGTCACTACTCGCCTTATCTGTCGATAAAGAAGCACGATACATGCAATGTCCCCACTTTTTCAGTTAATAATATAGATTGGAAGCATCTTGGGACGATGAAAAAAGGAACGAAGCAGCCAGGCCTGATGGGGGGAATCTATATGCGGAGTGGCACAGGACACTAGAACCTCCCTTTGCTGGTCACCGGTTCAAGAACTGGACATCTGTCACAGTCCCCTGACGGCAGAGCCGACCGCTGTCAGAGCTGCAATAAAATATGCATGAAACAAGAATGCAAAGCGGCGGCGCGCCCGCTTGCTAATCAATGTTTCGATCCAGCAGCGCCAGGCGCGGAATACATTTACTCAGCGTGATGTTTTCATGCTGTCGGTCTGATGCATTCTGGACCCTCGACGCGGTCGTACGGCATCAGAACGAAATTCAAGGTGGTCCAACAAGCCTCCGGTAACATGCCCAAAACCGTAGCTGCCTGAGCAACCAACCGGCACTTCTTGGGGGGGAGAGGGAGGGGAAACAAACCAAAAAACAACAACAGAGACCATATTTGTGGTACAAAAGTAGTGGACCGCTAAGCTTTTCTTTCTAATTACCTTTACAAAAAGCGGGTGCCCTGCATGGTGAGCCAGAGCTAAGTGACCTGAGCAGGGGTAAGTAGTTAGCAGCCAAGGGCAAATGTAAACCAAATCCTGTACCTGGGGAGCGCAGGCTATTCAGGCTAATCCGCAAGCCCAGAGGCTGCCGCTTTAATAGGGACACTGTGGAGCTCGTCATTGTCCTCTCCACTCAGGAAGCTCGAATGCAACACGCTGGCCACACCGCGTCGCAAAACGCCCATTCACCCGCCGCTTCCTAATTATCCGTCACACAAACTGGTCACAGCTCAAAGCGAGGAAAAGATGTTCAAAACAGGAAAATATTGCACACTTTTGTCTGAGAAACTTTTGTCACTTTTCGGTCTGCCAAAAGCTGACGACGTGTTACTTTTAAAGCAAAGGCAACAAAACTCGTGAGCCACAAACGGAAACAAAGTGCGTCTTAGGTGCGGGCTTGTAGAACAGCGGCGGAGGCTTCGAATCGAGGTAAAGTGCAGAGAGCGAAGCGAAAGGAAATATAAATAGACTGAAGGGAATGCTGCTGGTGCTGCTGCTGCTGCTGCTGCTGGATGTGTAGTGGATGCATTATCAAACGCGCCTTTCTCCACAGGCCTGTCATTTGGCGGCAGCCACAAAGAGAGCGCCAGGAACTGTCAGCAGCAACCTTTTACACATCTACCCCGCTGATGCGTCTCATTGGTCTCAGTGTGTTTTACCAGACTTGTTTTTGTTCAAATTTCACTTCCCTTTTTTCTATTACATGTTTGCCTGTAAGCTAGTCCTCTACACATACAGTGCCGTGCAGAAATACTTATTCCTCTCAAACTTTGCCACTTAATCCAAAACTGCAATATTGCACAAATTGAAAAGGATAGCTGGTTTAAAAAAAATTTAACGAGTTAGACTATGGAGTCTGTACATATTCAATCCAGTCTAATCTGACGCTCCTGACTAAAATCTACCCCCCATTTTACTTTGGGAAAACAATTCAAGCTCAGTCAGATTGGATGGAAAGTAAAGGTCCAAATCCATAATAGTGATAATATCAATACCAAGTCATTATCAGATCGAACCTAGTGTAGTAACATCATTACTTTAGTCTAAGATCCCCTTTTAAAATTTTACTTTGTTTTTCTGTAGTAGTATATTTTTTGATTCAATTTTATTTTTGTTTATTTGGGGAGGTGGGACCACAAATGAGTTTTTTGTTCTTTTATTTCTGTTAACCAAAGTGCCTTTTGAATACCACAAATGCCTGTTGATGCATATTCTACACATACCAAGCATTGAACGTCAATCACTCTTTCCATCTAGTGGTTGGGGTTTTACCCAAAGCACCTGATTTTCTACAATGCCATACTACATACCAAAATTCATGTATGATGTAGGGGCCGTATTCAAAGTTATAATTTCTTCTAAGGTTTTAACAAAATAATTCAAAGGAAAAAACACACAAAAAAACACCTGAATGTCAGAAGCTGGACACATCAAAATTAAATAAAAAGTATCAGTATCAGTATCGATGAATACAAA
Organism: Poeciliopsis gracilis; assembly: GCA_911649635.1. Lineage (NCBI taxonomy): Eukaryota > Metazoa > Chordata > Actinopteri > Cyprinodontiformes > Poeciliidae > Poeciliopsis > Poeciliopsis gracilis. The sequence goes on along the minus strand of CAJVRI010001102.1, from coordinate 867,942 downwards.
TACAATGATAGCTTGTTCCTCAATCGTGAGAGCTACAAGTTTCACCTCACTTTTTAAATTTACACATACACTTTTATACACAAATACATTATAAATAACTACTTATTTATTGATTTATTAGCTTTCTTAATCTGGGACCTGATGCCAAATTTCATACCACAAACAAACCTGGTATGACAATGAAAAATTCTCGACTCGAGTCCTTCAAACTGTTTGAACATTTGCGTCCGTCCTGCGTGTGTTTACGGAAATGTCCGTTTGCGCGTTTCTGCATAGGGACAGCAGAGAAGTGTGTTGTGCACACATTTACCCCTGCTGTCATGGGAGCCTGGAGTACCCCAGGGGCTGCCGAGGTTTCACGGCAGGGGAAAGAGCCTGTGAAGAGCTGCCTGAGTAAAAGCCGCTGATTATCCGTGCCTCGACCTCGGCGCTCAATCTATACACCCCAGTATCAGTCTCAAGTGGCACAGCGGGGGCAAGACTGCGTCCTCACAGGCCGGTACACCACTAATGTTTTCGGTTTGTTTTCGTCTTCACATTTCGGTGGCTGCCACATCATTCCATAACACTTGGAAAAAAAAACGGCAGCTTGAAAATCTTTTTTCTGCTCATTTTCAATTAACACTTTGACGGTACGTAGTCTTAGATGTAGTTTCTCTGGACTTTTTAATCAAGTCCACTGGAAGCACTTGTCTTTCAAATTAGCGTTCCCTGAAGATAATAACTCTTCAGAACTAATAGCAGCTGTTCTGTGGAGACCACAAACATGCAGAACCAGGCTCTATGTCAGATGAAAACGGCGTTTTACGTTTTGCCATTCATGCAGAATGCCGTGTGTGGCAGAAATCACCTAGAAAACACCAAGCTTATTGTGAAGAAAGGGGTCACGCAAAGTAGCACATTATTTTTTGAGAGGGACGAAAACGACGCACAACTTTCAAAATATTCCACAAATATGAGCTTGGAAGATTAACGTGTTTTTTTTTATGTAACTTTAAAACATGGTGGTTGCAGTTGATGAGAAAATGAATGGATGGAAAAAAAAAAAACGAAACAAAAAAATCTTGAGACTTGAACCGAGGTCTGCCACTCAGCAGGACAATGAATGCAGTTAATGCAGGTTTTTTTTAGCAGGTTCCAAAGTGAAAATTTCTACTTCCTGAAAACAGAACTTTTAACTTGACCTATAACCCCCAACTCACCATACATAACAAAAACAATGGCGGATTACATGCTGTAATCCAACATGATGCGAAGAAGATGCTCAACTTTGTCATCACTTGACGCACAAGACTTCATCGCGTTTTGTTTTTTTGGCATTCTTGTTTTCTTGCTATAGTTACCGTGAACCGCCTATGGAGACGCAAATATTCCATACTGCGTGTCTAGCGTCACTTCCTGGTCTGGGGCAGTACAGTTAACATTTTGTGTTTCTTTTTGGATAAAAGCATTTCTGAAAACCACGCTGTGTGGACAATGCCTCAGACTTCCTGAATATAAATGCATGTCACGGTAATTTTGAAAACAATGTATGATTTTCCTGCCACTTCATAAAAGCGAACTCTAGTCCACATAAAAAAGAAGCTAGGTCTCAGTTCGGTGGAAATGAACTCTGGTATTGGTAACCAAGCCAATACCAGGACGTGGACTACAGCGCATTGCATTCTGGGTAAATACAAGCAAAACAAAAGCACGATTCCAGCTCTAGCAGGAGAAATACCTTGCGGTCTTTTATCAACAACAAAAAAATCCCACAACCTCTTCTTCAGAGGTTTCTAGTTCACTTACATCAATGGTTCTTGGCGCAGCACCACCACAGGTTTTTCACAGGATTTGATTCATTTGACTCGGTGAAGTGTGAACGTGAACCGCAGCAGAACAGAGTCTGTCTCTATCAGGTGTGAAACTCCCTTAATCTATTGCAATCAATGCTTTGTAGCAGGATCCATGTACAGCAGTGGCCGCATTTAAACTCTACATTATACTCAAATTAATCTCCTAACATTTGCTCCGTCGCCGCCCAGTGAGTCTCTTGTTATAACTGCGCAAACAGAGTGTGTGTTAGCTAACTATTGGCCGGGCACGGCCCCCCCCGTCTCAACAGTTAGCTTCTGTTGTTAGCGCTCATCATCATCACAGGAATGTCAGCCTTTGATAGCTCCTTCTCGGTGGCGGCGTCACAGGGTACGGTCTCCTCACAGTTTAATTATCGGGGATTTTTTTTTGTTTTTTTTTCCCCGAGTTGCTACTCTGCTACTTTGATCCCCCCCCACTCCTTTCGCCATTATTATTTCATTATTATTATTTCCTATGAGTATGGAAATGCTTCCTGCTGCACAGCTTTTAACATTTATTCCCGAAATCTGAGGGAGGCCGTATTGAAGTCGCCATCGATGCGGCGGCGCAGTGCTCCACGGCCGGACGGAGGAGACCGGCGGGACCGGTGGGCGGGTCCCTTGGGGCCCTCTGTGGGGTGATAAGAATGCGATCTGTAGGCTTAATTGAAAGTAGAGGCGTCATGTTCCACACAGACAGCCACATGTAATTATTCCAGTCTGCCAGGCTTCACTTTGCCTGTCAGCTACCTGCCTGGGCTGCATGCTGCTGCCGCTTGAGGGTGTATAGAGAGAGAGAGACAGCAAGAGGGGAGATAGAGGAATGGAGACGGGAAGGTTTTTTTTTGTGTGTGTGTGTGTGTGTGTGTGTGTGTGTGTGTGTGTGTGTGTGTGTGTGTGTGTGTGTGTGTGTGTGTGTGTGTGTGTGTGTGTGCTCATGTGCGCTCGGCCGGGATGGGGAGTTTCACTGGAGGGGTGCATAAAAAGCAGTGATCTTCCAATTTGTCTCTGCTGCTCGTTCTTTTTTTTCCTCTCTCTCCTTCTCTATCTTTAACTCTCTTTCTACCTACTTTTCTCTGGTGCCAGCAACCCTCCAGTCAATCTCCTCTCCTCCTCCTCTCGCTCTCTGTTTCTGTCTCCATATCTCCTTTCTTCAGGAAGAGACACAGGAGGAGGAGGAAGAAGAAGAAGAAGAAGAAGAGGAAAAAAAGCCATACAGAAAACGAGGCATAGAGAGGAAGAGCAAGCGACAGTAAATGTAGGCCCTCTGCAGATAGCCAATGCCGCTAAACATAGCCTGCCTGGTTAAACATCAGCTTTCACTTTGGGGAACCTCAGAGTATTTTGTTCCTCCATGTGGCAATTAGGATGTCAAATCAAAACTTTGGGAAGGCAAACAGCAGAGCGAGCCTCCTCGCTGCTATTTCCAGACACAGCAATCTCTGCCTCCAACCTCTCTCCCTTCACAGCCGTCCTGATCTCCCAACCATTATACAAACTCTGGAGATATATATATATATATATATATATATATATATATATATATATATATATATATATTCCCCCACATAGTCCCACATTGATAAGTCTTATGGAAATGATCACATTCCGTAACAATGCTGAGTTCCGTGACCCGGCGGTCGGAGGAGCCATAAATCAGGGGGTATTGAGCGGAGGCCTGACCCGTGACCCGCTCCGACAGTAGGCTCCGTCCTTACCGTCAGTCAGGCCTTTATCTCTGCCTGACCTTTAGGCCTCACCCCGACAATGGGGCACGACCGAAGCCCCTTGTCCCCAATCACATGGCTTTTTTTTGGGGGGGGGGTTTGGGAGGCTGCGTGACACCGACATTTGGCCCTGTCCTGCCACAGGACGCATCAATGCTGTCCAGATTTGGTTTTGCTTTTCTTGGAATGTAGAGTCTAATTATGTCAGGTATGTCAACAGACAGGACAGGACCGTTTTCATGACGCGCTATCTGCGTTCTTTTCTCTGTTTGTCTACCTTAAACAACACTCTGGCCTCAATTCCAGCTGACCTGTTCCGTGAAAGGGACAATGTTACGCAAGACTGACATGACACCATCATAGACTGTTATTCCCTCATCAAAAACATATTTGGAGTGTTGCCTTTCCTGGATGTTTGAGATGTCCTTTAATGTCCCGCAGCAACCATTCAGCTGTGCAAAACGCCTGCATTGACCTAGCCCCGCCTTCGAGGACAAAGCTCCTCCTCAGAGCTTCGGTTTCTAAGCTTCCCCTTTGGCATCTTATCTGTTCTCTGCCATATTGCACATAAAGCATTATGCTAACTTTACTCCTCACACATTTCTCACTCCAAAGCAAAAACCCTACGTTCATCGGAACTGTGTGTGATAAACACGACTTTCATACACAACACAGTCAACCCGTAGAGAAACGGCCTCAAATTTCTGGCCAATCTCACAACAGGCCACATAGAGCTGTCTGCGAAATAGTTTGAGTCAGGCCTGGTATCGAGAAGGGGAGGATTAACACCTCTATGAATTAAATGACAATTTTTGTCATACAACTAAGTCGACAGAAACTGATTTTGATGCATCAGATGAAGAATTGAGGCGATTTTACCATCATTCCTTAGATGAATGCATTTAATTGGTCCAGTCGTAGATCTAAATCAGGCTTTGTGTAAAAGTTTCAGCATCGCTGAATCATACACCAAAAATGAGCGCACTTTGGCCATTTTCGAAAGATTAAGGTAGGAAAACATAAACATACAGATGTGGAAAGTTGCTAACCCGAAATCCTGTTAGAGTAATTGCAACACAGAGATCTTTTTGACTCGGTTGATGAATCCAAAGGCACATCACGCTTTTCACAATATTAAAGACAAAGGAAAATGGGTCATTTCCTTTCTGCACAAGTCGGTCTATCATATACAATCCTCATGAAATACGCTGAAATGTGGGGACCGTGCAGTGACAAAACGTGACGGTGCTCCACCGGCACGAGTGCTTTCCAAGAACCTGGATTTCACGACCAGATTTCGAGCCTCCACGGTTTATCTAAACACTCCAGGTATCGTTTGCTCTGCTCAGTGTAAGAGCAGACGTCTCCCTAGTTTACAGAAACTTTCAAAGGCAAAACCACATGAAAGCGACGTCTGCTTTATTCCAGCAGTTGTTTTCTCTCCTTTATTTTCACGCGACCGCAAAACGCAGTAAATTATAATGACTCGCACCCCATTCAGACAAAATTTAAAGACAGACAAGCCAATAGTGTAAATTGCTGCTTAAATTAGAAAGCGCTTTGTGAATCAGTTGCCCAAACCTCAAATCTGCGAGGCTCCAAACACGTCTTCAAGCGAGTGTGTGAGTGAGTGAGTGATTGCTGAAGTCAGTGTGAGTAAGTTTACTTTGCACCACATAAAATCGGGTTTTGTAACAGACTTGCTAAATGGGAAGTGGGCCATGCTGTTAGTGTCCAACGGCTGGAGACACTCAGGAATTCAGGCTGTGACTTTGGACTCGCTTTGGGTCACTGCTTACAAAGTCACCCACCCTCTATCCTCCACCCTGCGCCCCACCAACACCCCGTAACCCCCCACCTCCTTCTGTCTTTGTCCTTAGGTACCCTTCAGGATCAATAATATTGCATCGATACCCTTGTTAAATGTAGTGTTTTAGAAAGAAAATGACCCTCTGATCATTCTTTTACAATTTTGAGGCAACCAGATGAACATTGTTAATATTTGGCCTTTATTTATAAAACCTCGTATTTATTTTTGTAGGGTGGGCATTGCAAAAAACGAACAATCAAACACACACACACACACACACAAAAACAACATGCTTCAACACCTGCTGGTATGCTTGTACAAGCAGGCAGTGATACTTTTTGACATTTGCATCAAAACTCAAATGAATAGCGCCTGAGCGCGGCGAAAGCTGTGTTGAACTTTAAGGAAACTCTCTGAGATTCCAAAGTTTTTAAGTCGCTTTTTTTGACGGTCTAAAGATTTCACATTTCACCTCTTTCCACTTTGATAGAAAGCTATTGCCACTAGGGATTCGAACCATTTATCTAGCTCTTAAGACAAGTCCGTACTTGATTTGGGTTCACAAGGCGGGAGATGATTTCTGTCGAAAAAGAAGAACGAACGATCCCCATTTTTCGCGTTCGCAGTCTTACATGAACTGACTGTTTAGACAGTCTCGTTGTTCTCGCAGTGCAAATCGTTCGTCTGTCACTCTTAAGAGTTCCCCCCCCATCAAAAACCCGAAATGCTGTCAAATATTTAAGTACTTATAGACCTACCTAAAAAAAAAGTCAACAAAAGCCGCAGATGCTTCTTTACTGCTTTTATAAGCAAATGTTCCTAGCTACCCGAACAGGCAGTAATTATTAGTCCTATCAACATAGCGGAAAAACTTACAACCCACTTAATTTCTTACTTCAAAATAAAAGTCTCGTACCTTCATGCAACAGGCTAACAAAAACACATGCCACTGCATCATCATCATTTACAAAGACTTCATGAAATGAAGCTACATGTTGTCAGTGTATTGATGATTTCAACAAATGGCACTTGACGAAATGTTATGTCTTTTACTGTTTGTTTTTTTTCAGCTGTTGGTTATATGATGTGTTTTTGATGTTTTTTCCAAGTCTTCATGACGTAAAGCACTCTGAACTGTCATGTTGCTGATTGACTGATCGATCGGCCGTAAGACAGACGACTTCATATCATGAGATCTTCTGACATCAGATCTACTTACACCCCCTAATAGGTTGTATTTGTTGAAACCGAAGCACAAGGCTTGTTTTTTTTTTTTTTTAAATTACTCCTGACTGCATCTTTTATTAAAGCAACTCTTTCAAACCTTTATGTCAAATTTTCCTGACAGCTAAATGAAAACGCAGCTTCTCGAGGCGTTCTTTCTGCTGTGAGGTGATATATTATTTTTTTTTTGTTTTTTTTGTTTTTCCCCCTCACGACTTAAGAATTGAATTACCAAGCGTCTTAGCAGGTAGACAGATGGTTCATCTATTATCCAGTTATTCCCCCCCAAATATTTCTTAAAGTGTCTCTTATTTCCCATGCAGTTTCCCCATCATACTCTATTCACTTTACGACCATATTCGGAGTGTCCTCTCACTCACCCGCTATAAAGTATTCGCTACAACAGGAAACAGAAAAAAAAACATAACAACCGACAGCTGTTGATACATTCCTGACTCTGCTGGGTTGTAACACCGCAAGCTATTTCTATTCTGGACATTATTCCAGGGTGATGATATTACTACTCAATTATGATTTTCAGTACGACGATTAAGCGGGTTCGTGCAGAACCGATGGATCTACATGAAACAATGTCTTTTGTCCATCCTCGAAGACACGATGACAGCAGCAGCTGCAGCTATGCTGTCACAAACTTTGAGTAAGCAGAAACTGTGCGCTGACAGTGTTCAACGGCAGCAAATGAACTGAATTGATCCTGTATTTTTGTATTTTGATCCTTTCACTCTATAGATGTTGCTTTGCAACGCGAGAGTTCAGTTTCACCGACAAAAATTCTGATTTTCTTAGTCCGTACGATTTCAAAGCCTTTCCTTGACGTGTGGACTAAGAGGTCGGCCGGAAAAAAAAAAAAAAAAAAAAAAAGAGAGTAGCAGACAAAAGGCTCCAGGTCATTCTGTGCATTCCCCTACTCTTATTTTACACCCAGGCGTTCACATTTTGCCTCATGCTACTTATTTATTTTATTTTCTTTTTACCTTTGAAAAAACCATTTGATTTTTCTTTTTTTTTTTTTTTTTACATTTATTTCTATTCACCTACTGTCATAACATATCCAGATCAACAGTTGTGCTGCATATAATGCAGTGGAGAGGTTAGAGACCGCAAGCTGCCTGCTAATAGCTAATATCTGTTATCAACTTTCAAGATAACAGTCGTGATCTGCTGAAGTATCATTTTATTAATCATAATGGAGCAGTTTCTATCTGTATGAAGTCAAATTACGTCATTGTGAATTAATGTTCAACGTTGTTTTATTTCAAGAAGTACCCATCAAATGCAGTGACGCTATTTCTTATTATTTTAAGTCTGTTTTTTTGTTTTTCTTATCAATACGTTCTGCTACAAATGGCCCTTTGAGGACATTTGTGATCTTGATACAGATCTAATCGATTTAGCTGACGTTTAAGAGGTCAAAAGATGCACTGCCAATTAGCATTCCAGGTTGTGTGACACCTTGGTATTTGGAGATTTTGTACATCAAGTTTATATGTCAAATTCAGCAAATTTAGTCCACATTATCCACACCAGAGATTCAGTAACTAAAGCTCTAAAGAGTGAAAGTTTAGCAAGTTGAAATCCCTTAGATAGCTAGCTGTGTTAGCTTAGCTTTCCCTCTTTTTTAAATAAGAGTAACTAATGTGAGTAAGTGGTCTTGGAATGTACGTTAATGTCTCACTTTCAAAAATGGAAGGTTTTCAAAACTTTTGCAGAGACGCCAATGATTTCCTATTGCTTTCTTATGAAACCTGAGAACTCGTGCAAGCAAAGCTCCAGAACGAGCTTTCAGCCTCCAGTTAACATCGGGGCCCGCCCGGCTTTAACAAGCCCGGCGAAGCAGCAGGCGCACCTGTGAGCCGGATCACCAAACGAGGGGAAAGAAAAACTCTAAAACTGCAACGGGAGAAAAACGTTCTTTACATTTACATTTCCTTCCTGTCAGAACAATCAAAAAAAATAAAAATAAAGAATTAATTCACAGATTGTTGGTTGGCTCTTCATGCAAAGCTTTTAAATTTGCCTTTAGCAGCTTATTTACTGTAGGGACCACTGGAGACAGATTACATTTTACTGGCTGCATCGCTTAGTCTTGTACACAATCATTTGACCAGAAAAAACATTGATACTGATTATGCCCTCTATCAATTATGTAATGCCTGTAGACTTGATCGTTGTTTAAAATGACTCGTTTGATGTGCCCTGCCTTGCAGAAGCAGGGAAGTTTGTTGTACTTCATTAGGATTGACGGCGGGTGAAAATAAGTACCGAGCGATCACGACTTTTCATAGTGATCATATTCCTAAAGGGGCTACTGACATAACATTTTCACCAAGTGTTGGTAATAACCCAAGTAATCCACACATAGAAAGAAACTAAAACAAGTTCAAAAGTTATGTATAAAAATGTGAAATGACACAGGGACACACAGAAAGAGAGTAGCTTCGTTTCCATTCACCATATAATTGTGTAATATGACATTTTGAAAATAAATTCACTTAATGGGAATGCAGAACTTTGATGGACTGGGAACCTGTCCAGGGTGATCCAGCTTCTTGCCTGTTGCCCGCTGGAGATGGGCACCATCACACCTGGCAACCTAACTAGGGAAAACAATGGATGGATGGATGGATGGATGGATGGATGGATGGATGGATGGATGGATGGATGGATGGATGGATGGATGGATGGATGGATGGATGGATGGATGGATGGATGGATGGATGGAAATGCTGTAATTTTTTCTTTTTAACAAAAAGCTTTGGTGTTTTTTGGCCTTTTCAAAATTGGTTTATTGTGTAAAACTGTGACAAAACCCCTTTTCTTTTTTTTTTTAAACTGTCTTAACACATGAACAAACGTATTCACATGTGATTTTAATTGTGTTTTTTAATGGAAACACAGCAATTTCAACGTTTTGTTTTTTTCAACAAAACTTTGAAAAAAGGTTAAACGTTTTGTTGACAAAACGTCAACAAAGGTTTGCGCACATTAGTAATGGAATCGCAGCTAGTAATCAGAAAGCAAACCTACCCCTCATCAGTGCAGCTTCGTTCTGTCTGGTTCTGTCCAAACTAAAAAAAAAGTTTGGACTGAAAGTTGTGTCATTACCAAGGAACATCTCATGATGGCTAAATATGTTCACTATAAAAAAAAAAACCCCTGATATATTCCTAAATTATTTTACCCACCCAATGTTACCGATACAGAATAATGCCTGAATGTGAAATTAAATGAAGATACGTGGTTTTCATGTTTCTTCTTGGTAAATTATTCAGGTAGACTTAATGCAGAAAAGCCCCAGGTTTCAAATCCTGACAGAGACTCTAAGATTTAAGTGTGCAGTATATTTAGCAACATTGTACATTGTGTTCAGTGTAAGGCAGTACAAGATTATTATTATTATTTTTTTTTTTTTTTAGACATGCCACAATTCTGAACTTGTTTGACCAAATTTCAAGACCCATTTTGGGAGTAACTGCTTCCACATCAATAAAATGGAAACAGGCTCTGAAGTTGTTTCACATGGAATTTTGAAGCTGAGCTTAAAGGGACAAAAGTCACTTATTTCTGCAGCAAATCTGGGCCAACTTCTGCCAGGACTGACGGCGTCCCTCAGGCTCGCTGAAGGAAGGCCGGTAAAATCTGATTTACATCACAGCCGCCCAGGCTTCCGCGAAGCAGCGGCGACCCTCGTGTCCAGTGAACCGCTGTGCATCGCACGGTGGCTGAAGTCGTGCGGGAGCAGGAACAACTGAGGAGGGAGGAGCAAATCCAAAGGGGCCTGTGGCAAAGTAGGAGTGTAGAGAAGAAAGAAGAAGGGGGGGGAAGAAAAAAGTGAGGGAGAAAAGGGGGAAGGAGAGGTCAAGAGGGCAACGCGGGGCACTCCCAATCAACACTGTGTAAACAGGCCTCCTCCTGGAGTGGACAGGTTGCAGCGGGGGGGGAAGTCCTCCACGGGCCACTGAGGCTGTCAGCAAAGTAGATAACTGATGGCAGGAATGTGGCATTTGTTCTTAAAAACAGGGAGCGAGGGAAGAAGAAAGAGAGGGAGGGAGGAGAAGAGGAGGAGTTCAACTAGTGGCAGAAAAGCGGGGGCTGCCAATTAACATCCACTTGATGCATTCATACAGCCGGGCCTCTGGCTCCTTAAGCCCTGCAGCTGCATTTGTGCTGGCAGGCTGCGTCCCGGTTTCCCTGGCCATGCGCACTCACTCGCTCACTCACTCACTCACTCACTCACTCACTCACTCACTCACTCACTCACTCACTCACTCACTCACTCATGCAAACTCGCGCACACATCCCTTTCCATAAAGACGTTGTTAGACCGTTCAGTCATGGCTCTGAAGAACTTATTCATTTGTTCAGATGTTTTGTCCTTCAGAATGTGCAAGCCAATGAACTTTACAAATGAGCGTGCAAGATGGCAAGTGGACACGCAACCAGGAAGAACACCTTAAGTGTTTCCACACCTGGGAGTCCAGTAGACTCCGCCCGACCGGGGACGAAAACAGCACCATTTGGTACATTTTCAACTGGTGCGCTTTGCTTTCACACTGTACTGTGTCAAATGAAGCAAAACCTTTTCAAAAACCCATTTGTTCTCTCTCCCCCAGAACTACAGAAGGAAATGACACAAAAATCTCAGAAGAAGATACAAAGGCGACTTCCATCTTTGGAAAATGTAAACAAAAATGGAGATTTCCCTTTTGTCTCTGGTAAAAGACTACAAATCACTTCTCCCTCTAGTGCTCGACTCTCACGTTTGTTTTGGTTGCATTTACCCAGAATGCCCTGAACTTCAGTTCGCTTCCTACAATTGGAGAGGTCTCCGGTTCGCCTGCATCCACAGATGAATTTAAACTGCGGCAGAACTGAAACCTTGATTTTCGGCCCGCGTCAGAGTTCAATTCCCAACGCAAACCAGGCCTTCTCGTCAAACAAACTCGAGTTTGATTAAAGCAGACTAAACAGGACTGGTGTAATGCACCCTTAAGCTTCCTGTTTAACCCTCAGCATGCCTGATCCTTCAGTCTATAACAGTGTTCTACATGCCAGCTCCATTTGCATAAAGATTGCGCCCAGGAAGACTAACACCAATTTACGAGTTAAGCCACGCTGATGGGATTAAAGTGATTCACGAATCAAAGTCCTGTCTCCAGCCTCTGCATGTGTTCCGTCTGCCCAGAGAGCTGCATTCATCTCTTTCTGATCCTACAACAGTTATTAGCTTGTCCTCCCATCAGGAGCATACATAATCAAAATCGGAGCATGCTGACCCTGGGCTTGTGCTCTAAAAAGAGAAGTGGGCTTTCCCTCAGTCTGCAAATGGAGCCGCGATCCCTCGGCTTGACCCTCCCCTCTACCACCACCCGTCGTGGTGGCCTTTGAGGCCAAGTGAGGTGTAAACAAATCTAATATACACTGCATTGTGCCGCACCCCAAGGGTCCTGGTGAAGTTACTCTGGAGGTACAAATCGCTCCGGGTCACGGCTTGCTTACTTTTTCTTGCTCCGGTTCCCCAAAGGACCGGCAGTCGCCCGCACTGTGAATGCCGCCCAGCCCGTCCCGCGCTACCATCGCATAGGTTTATTTACATTTGTGTGAAACAGATTGATTGAATGGGCCCCTTTTGGGGATGGACGCTGCACACAGGCCTGCTTAGTGTTCACAGAAGAGACCACCATGTAGAGACGGAGAGACCCGTACCTTCACTTTCCTGAAACTGTATTGTTTTAGAACTCTGGTTATACACTTCTTAAGAGTTTCTTAAACCACAACTTGCAAGACGTAGGCTCAAACTCTTTCTAACTAGTCTCAGATTTTATGAAAATATCAGAGGCATTGGAGGAGATTTAGAAGTTTGTGTGGGCTACTAATCCACTTTCATAAATAGTGCGATGACAGAGGCCATAAAAAATCTTAAGTGTAGAATAGCCTAGTCCAGGTTTAATAAACCATATACTATGATTATACTAAAACAGTTTTGATGAAGCTAAACATTTAAAACACCTCCATTTCCACAATTAGAAAAAAAAAGTGCAGGTTAGAATTACAGTTTTGAGTAGTCTAATGGTGCATTCACACCAAACACTTTGAAAAATCTGTCTGCCTCCTGGCCTGTGGTGGCGCTGCCCCGAGAACCACGTAGGGGCAACAGCATGAAAACCTGTGAATCCAAAGTGTGTCAAGAAAACCGTCTCCACTGCATTGCACCACTGGCAGAAGCCGGAACTGTTGTTACAAGGAAGCATGGATCGATGGCCGAGTTGTTTATCTCTAGCTCTCAAGATCTGGTGTGCTGTATGCTTTAAACATTGTCCTGCTTAAACAAACTTGAAAAGAATGAATGGCTCATTACCAGGCCTCTGTAGAACTTGAGTCAAGTTTACCATTTGTGTTAAAAGTAGCGATGCGTCGAGACATACAGGACGAATCTTGGGAATTCATGAATCCAGGTCTGACGACAATAACACAAAGTGTCGTTGTCCAAATTTGGTATACCAGTGAAAAACGGAGTCTCAGTTCAAAATACCTCGAATTCTCAAATCCCCAAATAACCGTAACCACATCTAAATGCCAAAGTGCGCTGAGTTGATTCCAAGGTCGAGTGTTTTGGTTTTCATATTAGTAGTCACCAAGTGTCTGGCGGTTGCATGCAATAGCTTGAACTTTCATCACTGGAGAAAATCACACACTGACAGCAACCAGGTAGCGCTCTGAGACATACTTTTACACCGACAACACATTCTGCTGTTTTAATACGAGCTGTTGTTTCAAACAGCAGCTCCTCCGGCGCACGGATTGTGTTTCAGGTTAATTGCTCAAGAAACATAATCTCACTGACTGAAAATATTGTGTTTTTTTTTCCGCTAAGCCACGTTTGATTAGAAAAAGGAAGCGCTGACCCGGGGGGACATCATTAACAGCTCATAGCCTCTGTTTACTGAGCGAACAGAGAAAAAACTTTTAAAGAGATGTCGCTGATCAATCCGTCGTTTGGCTGTTTGGCTCGCTTCCCGCTGTGCCATTTTAATATTAAACAGACATCCGCAGTCCTGCATTCCTTATTAAGTAATTTTTATAAATTGCCTCTGATTCTTGGTAGCTTCCAGACACTGCTGCGCTCTTTCTTTTAACACTGTGCAGTAACTGTGCACAGTGTTGTGTAAACAGGACTGTGCAATGAGTGTCCTGGGTCAGCAGGGCAGAGAACAACTATCCATTTCCTGGAGAAAAAAAAAAAAAAAAAAAACTCTCCCCCTGCTGAACCTCGCAGCCGGTTATCAGGTCACCCCAGGTTCAGCCTCAAGGCGCGGCCCCGCCGCCTGTCTGCACGTTTCCTACAAATTCAGAGAACGGCAAAAAGAATGCGATGGAAGGAGTAAAAAATCACACCACTGGATGGCATGAAGTAAACTGGTCACCTTGTGGTCAAAGATGTGAAGACAAAAAAATCCACTGCATTTGAATTCTGCCAACCTGAAACGATCTATTTTTTTTCTAACCATTTTCGGAGGGGATTGTTTGCATTTCTAGAGATTTTTGCAATTCGCCTTTTAAAAATACCGAATGCCCGGAGACGTCCACGGTTTGGGATTTGACTCTGTTTTTAACTACAGGACGACACATTTTGAAGTTTGGTATCATGAACATATATTAATGATCAACTTGGAGTACTTAAAAGGTAGATGGCCAGTTTTGAAAACTTCTTTGAATTTGTAAGAACATTTGCTTTTACCACTGAGTTCAACAACCTATCAGTAGGAGACAAAAACTGAACGAAACTTTTTATTGGTACCAATTACTAAATGATCCAACACAAACATATTTAAAGAATGTAAATACACAAAATAAATTCTTCTACTGGGTGCATAATACCATGATAATGATTGTTGCTGCAATGTAAATGTGCGGGTTCAGCTTCTCGGGGATTCTTGTGCTTATGGAAGGAACCAGAATGGATGTTTCAGCATCACTGGATGTCAACAAAAGCTTCTTTATGCCCTGTTATGTCACTGAGAAGACGCGTCCTCGCTTGAACTCAGAACCTGTTAGGGAACGGGAAGTTCAGTGGAGCAGCAGTGTGTGTGTGCACATATATGTGTGTATGTAGTGTCTGAACATGAGCTCAATTAAGCCTTACGGGAGTCAATTCATAGGAATTTGTTTGGTGGAGTTGAAGGATGGCTGTTACTGCAGATGTACTTCACTCATTGTGAATGCTCTATAACTTGATCTGACAGGTCTGTTAGGGCTTGGATATCCAAGCTAATGCAAGCAGCAATGCAGCCCAACTAGTCAGAAAGGTTAGACGCCGCCTGCGCAGTTGGCGCCTGCTAACACTAGAGTGAACGACGGCTTGATTCTTGCGTTTGTCATGAGCCGGGTAACGTAAAAAGAAAGTGTTTTCTGAAGCGTTAGCAGCGGTGCTGCGTCAGGGCGGTCACAGTTCTACTTAATGCAGACACCAAACCCAAAAGCAAGGCGCTTGCACAGCTTCCATCATCCTCGCATATCTCCCAGACATACAAGTGAATAACGTTTCTTATAAAACTGGGATCAGTCAAATCAGAAGATGTTCGTCCGCTTGACGACCATGTAAGGTCATCGTGCGGAACCATAGTTTGACTGTGTGGTTATCTGACAAGAAGGATTAAGACGTCAACATGAAGTTTTCAGATCATCCAAAAGAGCTGAATAGAGACAAAGAGGTAAAGACTATGGAGATGTGACGTCTGTGACTTCAAAACGCAGAAGAAACCAAACTAGCAAGAGCAGGAAGTATGTCTGGGTTTATATTCACAAGGGTTTTTATCTGCTTTTAG